>PVHT021183555.1:10080127-10208447 GCA_004024745.2 Catagonus wagneri
AAGCAGTTATACACGCCCTAAAGAGGAGTGTGAGTACGGGCATCCCCGAGTGAGGAGCTCGCCAGAGAGGTGATCTAAATCACTTATATAGACAGTTCTTCCTGGTCTTTACCTTCAGAGAGTTGTTTTATTTTTCACACCTGACCAAGCACAGGGCCCTCTCTGATATGTGTGCGCATCTTTTGGCAAAGATGGATTCCAGACCAAAGGATGCTGGGACGGTATCGGGACTTATTGTGGTCTGGCGCCCCCTCCCTTTTTGAGCCTTAGGATTCGTACTGCGCATGTGTAATTGGGAAGCTCTCCTTGACCCCAGGAGTGACTATTCCAGCAGAGCTCAGCTCCTGCCATCAACTTTTGCCTTGACGCGTCAAACAGGCCCAATTTACTCAGCCTAACAAGCCCCAGCTGTCCTCAGCCCAGGGGCCCCTCTACCTTTTACCTCACAGGTGGGACTACCCCAGGAGTGTGGCTTGCGGAAGTTCCTGGGTCAGGTATTGAACTCGCACCACGGATGTAACCAGATCCATAGTGGTGACAACGCGAGATTCTTAATCCACTGAGCTAGCAGAGAAGTCAGTGGCTTCATTCTTGTTGTTGTTACCAGGTTTTGCCACCTCCACTCCCAAACTGCAAATGGAATACAGGTAGAAAACTTAGGAAATACCAGAGAGCAGAGGACCGTGACTCCACCAGCCCAAAAGAGCCCTGCTGTGTTTTAGCATTCTTTCCTACCTCCAGTCTGTTTTTCTTCCCTGGGAGTGGAATCTTGTTGGCTATTCCCTTTTTTTTTTTTTTTTTTTTGGCTTTTTGTATTTTTAGGGCCACACCTGCAGCATATGGAAATTCCCAGGCTAGGGGTCTAATTGGAGCTGTTGCTGCCAGCCACAGCAACGCCAGATCCAAGCTGCATCTGTGACCTACACCACAGCTCACGGCAATGCCAGATTGTTAACCCACTGATTGATGCCAGGGATCGAACCCACACCCTCATGGTTCCTAGTCGGATTCGTTTCCACTGCGCCACAACGGGAACTCCTTGTTGGCTATCCTTAAAGCACCTCTTGCACACGCTCTGCCAAAAATGAGGAAACCTGGATGAGGAGATGGGCTCTTCCACAGGCACCATGTCCCTGATGAGCTTAATTTTAATTCTGGTGGCTGGAAATTGGAGATGGAGGAAAATGCAGATTCCACCTACTGATGATCTTTAGGGGAAAACTCGTGTCTGGTGGCTATTGTACTAGACAGCACAGACTTCCCCTAAGAAGGAGACCACTGTGTGAATTCTTCCTACTGGTTCTACTTAAGAACGTATCAGAGTTCCCCTTGTGGCTCAGAGGGTTATGAACCTGACTAGTATCCATGAGGATGCAGGTTCCATCCCTGGCCTCGCTCAGTGGGCTAAGGATCCAATGTTGCCGTGAGCTGTGGTGTAGGTCACAGATGTGGCACGAATCTGTCATTACTGTGGCTGTGGCGTAGGCCGGCGGCCGCAGCTCCGATTTGACCCCTAGCCTGGGAACTTCCATATGCTGTGCATGTGGCCCTAAAAAGAAAAAAAAATATGTCAAGCAAATAGGCTTCTCAATGTAACAAATGATTCTATTATTATTCTTTCTGGGGTCCCGGATTCCTAGAAAACTGTGAGGATTAAGTGGACTTATATTTCTAAGACACTTATCAAGAGAATAAAGCACTTAATACATGGTAGGTAAAAATATGGACGGGGGGGCAAGACTCCCCACTTTCTACTCCCTGTCTTCCACCACTCTTTTGAGAGTCTTTGTTGGTTTATGCTTTAAGAAACAGCTTTTTGGAGTTCCTGCTGTGGTGTGGGGGTTAAGAATCCAACGGCTGTGGCTTGGGTCGCTGTGGAGATGTGGGTTCAATCTCCGGCCCAGCGCAGTGGGTTAAAGGATCTGGCATTGCTGCAGCTGTGGCATAGGCGCAGCTGTGGCTCAGATTCAGTCCCTGGCCTGGAAACCTACATGTGCTGCAGGTGCAACCATTAAAAAAAAAAAAATACCCCAACCCCACCAAAAAACAGCTTTTCTGGGCTGCACATTTATCAAGGTAAAAGATACTTAACTAAGGGCCTATTTTTGCATTGCTGCGAGCCAAAATATGAAGTGAATTTTTTGCCCTTGTATCTTCATTGCGTATAATTAGTATTGATGGGAGTTCCCTGGTGGTCTAGTGGTTAGGATTTTGTGCTTTCAGCAGTATGGCCTGGGTTCAGTCTCTGGCCTGGGAACTGAGATCCCACATCAAGCTGCTGCACTCTGTGGCCAAAAGGAAAAAAAGAAAAAACAAAACCCCAAACTTAGTACTGTATGTAAATCGTTTATGCCACCTTGTCCCAGCAAAGGACTGGGGGAGGAGCAGAGCGGGTTCAGTTTTTTTATAAACGAGGGGCACCAATCATAGAGATGAGGGTACATTGTGGGGTGAGGGGACACAGGACCAACATGCTATGTGACCCTGGGTAGGGCTTTTCCCCTGAGCCTCCAATTCCTCATCTCTAGCAGGAGGAGGCTGGACTGGGCTCGTGGGGTGTAACACATCATCATAATGTTCACTGGGAACACATTTCTCTTGCCTCCAGTACATGTGCTTTTCAGAGCTGAGAATTTAAAATTTTAGCCCCAGGGGTAACTCAAGGAGATCTGGTGCCTCCCAAGATCCGGGTATCTCCGAGAGAGCATTTTCAGCCCCAGCTGGGTCCTGGAATCGGAGCCCTCTCGTGGAGGGACCCATACGTGGTTGTTTGTTTCTAATGGACTGGGATGAGAAGTCCGGGTGGAAGTGTCTTCAGGGATCATAGCCCCCCTTGAAAGGGTCCCCCAGATGCCTCTATTTTTTTTTAATTTTTTTTTTGCTTAATGAATTTTATTTCAATTATAGGTGTACAAAAATCATCACAAGTCAATTTGATATCATTTGCGTCCCAAACCCTCAGTGCATCCCCTCACCCCCCAGATTGTCTTATCTGAAAAACCAAAGGTTTTCCAAAGTCTGTGAGTCATTGTCTGTTCTACAAAGAAGTTCATTTTGTCTTTTTAATTTCCACACATAAGCGGTAGCATTGGGTCTTGCTGTCTAATTGTCTGACTGGTTTCACTTCGCATGATAATTTCTAGGTCCATCCATGTTGCTATAAATGTTGTTATTTCCTTCCTTTTAATGGCTTAGTAATATTCCATTGTGTATATGTACCATGTCTTCCCTATCCACTCCTCTGTCGATGGGCATTTAGGTTGTTTCCATGACCTGGCTATTTGCATAGAGTGCTGCGCCAGGTGCCTCTGTTCTTGATTGCTCCCTCTGATGTGCTGTGAAAACTCAATCCCTCCTTGAGATGATATTTTTCATTCCTGTACCGTTCTGCTTGGCTGTTAATGATCTCCTGCCCTGGACCACCAGTTCCATGAAAACAGGGTCGTATTTATGGAATCCGCACTTTCCCCCCGCTGCGTAGCCACGTGCTGGTTCACGGTAGACTTTGAAGAAATATTTGCCAGATGCAGAAATGAAACAGGCAATCGAAACTTGCCAACGACAGAATTCTGAATTTCTGGGGCGTGCAAGACACTTGATGCATGAATCTGGGGATGAGTGAATGGATGGATGGATGATTTGATAGATAAATAAATAGATGAACGGATGAATGAATAGACCACTAGGAGTTTTGTCCCTCTTTGGCAGCATTAGAACTTTTGTTTTTGTAAAATCCCTTTGGCATAAATCTTGTGACTTTGTTAAACTCCAATTTCAAGTTTCCCCTGCCTTTAATACAGTCGTGCGACCTTACCTCTCCCTTCCCTTCTCTCACCTGACAAGGGCTGGCTACAATCATCCGATGACTGTACCATCTGTTCAGGGCTCCCCTCCCATCTCTCTCCTTTTGGGTTCATCTCAGGCCTGGAGGAGTTGGAACTTGGCCTTTCCTTGGACTTGGAAACTATCCCCCCACGGTTGGAATTCGCATGCAACCCTTGGAAATAGAATTGATGAGAACGTGACATGATATGGCAAAACAGTTGCTCACATACTGTGAAAGGAAGGTCGCAGGGCCACCCCACTTGTTTAATAAGCAGCAGAGTGGTTACTATATGATGGAGCTGGGTTAAGATACCAGTTTCGAAGTCGCCTCTTACTAGCTTGTCACCCTAAGGGGCGCATGTGTGGACTGAGTGGGGTGGGACAGGTTCAAGACCACGCAACTGCAATCCTGAAATTTAAACTTATAAAACAAGTTTATGAGTTCTCACAGCTCAGCAGGTTCAGAACCCGACTAGTATCAATGAGGACGTGGGTTTGATCCCTGGCCTTGCTCAGTGGGTTTAGTCCTGCATTGCTGCAAGTTGCGGTGAAGATCATAGAGGTGGCTCAGATCTGGTGTGGCTGTGGCTGTGGTGTAGGCTGGCAGCTGCAGCTCCCATTTAACCCCTGGCCTGGGAACTTCCATATGCCCTGGGTACGGCTGCAAAAAGGGAAAAAAAAAAAGAGATTGCAGCTGAGGGGGCATGGGACTGGTCTGAGATTTGAACCCAGACCTGTCTAACTGCAGGTCCTGGGTTGTTACTGTGGCACCGTGCATTGCTTTGAACGACCATGATGGTACTCCAGGCCGTGCCTTAAGTGCTGTGCTGGGAATAACTAAGTTGGACCCCAGTGCTGTGAGGGGGGTACCACTGTGACTTCGTTTTAGAGGATGCTGAGGCGCTTGAAGGCAGAGAGGAAGACTCATGCATCCCCGCCCTCAGCTGGCCCCCCGCTTGAGAGCTCGTAGCTGCTCCCCTACTCTGACCACCTGTGATGAGAACGTCCTGGGCTTGTGGCCTCTCAAGCCCCCCTCCCACCCCCATGGCATCCCTGAGGGCAAGAGCCGGCTCTCACCAGCCATGTGTCCAAAGCGCATGTGTGTCCTGGCACCCAGCGGGGCTGCAGTACATGCCCCCATGCCTCTGAATGGGTGAGACAAACCTTAGCTTCTCCACTCAACCGTGTCATCTCTTGATTGGTCCTTAGATATGCCCCGAACCCAGACCATCTGCGGTAATTGGCCAAGAAGAAAATGCTTATAAATTAATGTTTCCCAATCTTCCTGTTGTTCTCTTCCCAGCTCCCCCCAACCCCCCAACACACAAAGAAACAAAAGCAAAGGCTGTTAGAGCCACAAAGGACCTAGTGCATCCAGTCTACAAAGAAAGTAGGTGACATCCCCGAGGTCACACAGCTGAAGGCTGCCTGATAAATTGCCTCATCTTCCAACTCTTCCCGTTAGTGGAAAGAGTGTTAGGAGGGTGGAGGTGCCTTTCCTGGGGTCCAGGTTAGGCACCAGCATCACTGCTGGGAGTGCAAAGGCCACTTTCTGAACTGCATCTGCTGAGGGTCTGTGTTTAAATGGCTCCAGGGCCTATAATTAAAGCCTCAGACAGACCCCTGAACCTCTCTGGGCTTAAGCTTCTTATCTAGGAAGTGACATGACCGGTTGATTCACTTTTTCCTCCAAGTATCTTATTTTTATTATTTTTTTTGTCTTTTTTGTCCTTTTTAAGGCCGTACCTGCAGCATATGGGGGTTCCCAGGCTAGGGGGTTGAATAGGAGCTGTAGCCACCAGCCTGTACCACAGCCACAGCAATGTGGGATCCAAGCCGTGTCTGCAACCTACACCATAGCTCATGGCAACACTGGATCCTTAACCCACTGAGCGAGGCCAGGGATCAAACCTGCAACCTCATGATTCCTAGTCAGATTCGTTAACCACTGTGCCATGATGGGAACTCCCTCCCAGTATTTTTTACAATGTATTATTAAACAGCATTCAAATTCCTCAAAACAATGATATTTACAGCAGAAAGTTAGCAAATGCAGAAGAAAATTTAAATGACACATAATTGTACCTCATAAAGATGATGATGATTAACTCTTTGGAGGCCCTCTTTACAGCCTCCCCAGCCCCTCCACCATGCATTTATCAAGAGCCAGCATTTCTTTTTGGCTAAAACTTTTCTTAAAAAAGATTGAGTTACAGGTGGTTTAATCTACCTATGAATATTGTCTTTGTAAATATAAATATTTTTGTAATACATTCTCTCTCTTTTTTTTTTTTTGGCTACCCTCATGGCATGCAAAAGTTCCCAGGCCAGGGATTGAACCCGGGCCGCAGCAGTGACAATGCCAGGTCTTAACCCACTGAGCCACCAGGAAACTCCGAGAGTGCATTTTTGTGCTTGCTATGAAGCAGGGACTATTCTAAGCACAATACACACACATGCCCACAATGGCTCCTCAGAAACTCCCAGGACCCAATGTATTTGGGAACTTGGGAATTTTTTTAGGAAGGTAAAGCCTTAAGTGACACAGTATGGTGTTACTTACTGTTTCACCAGCAGAAGCTTAAACTGTTTACACAAAATAGAGCAAACAAAGACTATAAATAACTTTGCATCCACTCAAGGCAGGTTTTGCTAAGTGAGTTCAGTGCCAGCTTATAAACTTGTTTTAAAATTTAGCAATGTTAGTAAATGGAGAGTTCTCTCCTTATGATCCTAACTGACTTTGGGTAGGGTAGAGTGTTTTAAAATACCTTCATTTCCTGATTTTAATTGTTTTCCCTATTTTGAAGTGGTTACATGTAAGTTTGGGTCATTTGGGGTGAATACATTCTGGTTTTAACTTGAAACTTAAAAAAAAAAAATAATAATAATCGTAATAATCAGGAGTTCCCGTCGTGGCGCAGCGGAAAGAAATCTGACTACGAGCCATGAGATTGCGGATTCGATCCCTGGCCTCGCTCAGTGGGGTTAAGGATCCAGCGCTGCCGTAAGCTGTGTAGGTCGCAGACGTGGCTCAGATCTGGCGTTCCTGTGGCTGTGGTGTAAGCAGGCAGCTGTAGCTCTGATTAAACCCCTAGCCTGGGACCTACATATGCTGCAGGTGCGGCCCTAAAAAGCAAAATAAATAAATAGTCTTATCAGAAGGAAGCTCGCTTAGGGTCACAGGGCTGCTGGGTCTTTCCTGTCTTGGAGGCCCTCATTTTAGAGGAGGACCCAGGTGGTTCCAGTTATGTGTTAGACGCTCACTGGGGGGAGGGGAAGCACGGAGCAAACCGTCCCTGGAAGTAGAGGTGAAAGAGTTAAACAAAACAAAACAAAACAAAACAAAACCAGGAACTTGGAAGCCAAAAGTTGACTGCGGGGACTTTTACCAGGCGCCGTGGCGACATCTGACTCACATTTTAAATAATCCCTATTTTCCACCCTCTCCCGATTGTGTGTGTGATCAAGCACGTGAATTGCTTGTAAGTTTTTCCCAGCGGCCGGTTTGCAGGGGGATGCCATCCTAGAATTGTTCTATTCAAGTTAGGGGAGCTGGGGAGCCAAGAGTTTTTTTTTAAGTCTCAGGCCACACCCTCCGGGTGCCCAAGATCAACGGTGACATCGCGATTGGCGGGTCCCGGGTGTGGAACCTGGTGGTGAGAGACTGCGGGGTCTGGTTCTGTTTCAGCACAGCAGGCTGGGCGCGTTCGGGGGCGGGACCTTCCCAGGAGGCGGGGTCCGCTTGGTGGGGGCGGGGCCTGGGGGCGCGCGTCCGCCCCGGACACTTGAGAGCTGGACGCTTTTTGGGATGGAGGAAGCCCAGCTCGGAGTTGGGCCGTTGCAGGCTGCCGCGCCACCCAGCCCGAGGGGCTCTAGGCCCGCGTCTCTGCCTTCCTGTCGCGACCTTGCTGGGCCCCCGGACCGGGATCTGCTTCAGGGTAGTAGTGGGTGCATGCTCTGCATCCCTGCAGGAGCCTGGAGGGAGGCGGCACGGTCAACATGAGTCCTGCCAAGTGCAAGGTCTGTTTCCTTGGTCGCAAAGCAAAGTAAGTAAGTTTTCAACTTTAATGGCCATTAGGTTATCTTTTATAAACTTATAGAGTCCCTACCACCCCCACCTCCCCGCCCCCAGTGAAGGAAGCCTGCGTGTCTTTTTAGCACCACTCCCTCCTCCCCACCCCCACCCAAAGAAACGCCAGTTTCGGTTTGGCAGCTGGGGAGATGGAGCTCACCTTGCCAACGCTAGCTGGTCCTGGCTGTTAAGTGAAGGTCGGATTTGTCAGTGATGTTGATTCCAAGAGAGCTTTTAGGAGCGCACAGGTGCCTCAAGGTTGACTGGTTGGCCAGGGGCCAAGTTTACCCTCCTCTTTCTCCCCTTAGGCTTAATAACGGTTTTGGTGGCAGACCGCAGGTCTTTTTGAAGCCTGGTCGTGAAGCCCCCGGGGGGGAGGGCGAATTCGCGCGCTCCTGGGAAGTTATGGTTATTTCCTGAGCAGGTTAGTGTAGGCATTTCTGTACTTGAGCCCTTCTTAGCGCCACCTGCTTGATTTCAGTTTTCTTTTCTGCCTTCCTTTTATTGCATTTTTAAAAATTACCAAAGTGATGCTAACTATATTGTTGAAAATTCAGAAAATTATAGATAAGCTTTTTGCTTATTTTGTTTGGAAGAACAAAATCACCCATCACATGATCTTTATTAACAGTTGCAGTATATTTTTGCTTTTTCTTTTTTTCCCCTGCAGCCAAGCTCAGCAGACTGTGGCTCACAGCCTATTTTTGTGTGGCCTGCAAGCAAAGAAGAGTTTCTAACTTTTAAATGATTGGAAAAAAAATCAAACGAAGAATCCTGTCTGGTGGGGATGTGAAAATCATGAAGTTCAGATTTCACTGTCTACAAATCAGGTTTTATTGGAACACAGCCATGTTATGTAGCATCTATGACTGCTTTTGTGCTTTAAGGGCAGAGTTTAGTAGCGGGATAAAGACTGTCCGGGCTGTAACACCTATTTACTGTCTGGTCCTTTAGAGAGAACATTAGCCAACCCTTTTTCTGAAACATGCTTTTAACCATCCCTAGTGCTCCTTTAAATGGATACATTTTAAAAATGTATAAACAATCTTCTATATATAGTGGACATTTGAGCTCTTTCTCCGTTTCTGGTATTATAACCAATACGGTGGAAAACAGCCTTGTGGCTAAGGCTCTGTCTATCCTTTGTGCTTTTCTCAGGACATATCTAGTCCAAGACGTTCCCTGACTATCTTCCGAGTGTAAGGCCTTACACTCGGAAGCAGGAAGGGACACAAAAATGTTTGGGAAACATGACCTCTGCCTTCTAAGAACTCTTGATCTAGTAGGGGAAGCAGGTGTTTTCTTAGTAATTCAAATTCAAGGCACTCTTGTGGGGGGCAACGCTCATGAACTGCTGCCCTTTTTGCGGTGCTTTCAGGATACCGGGCAAGAGGTTTGTAGGTGTGATCTGATGCTAGGTTTGCAGTGCCACCATGGGCCACTAAGTGGGTGCTGTCATCCCATTTTACAGATGAGGAAGCTGAGGCTGTCAGTGCTGGTGAGAGCCTAATCAGGCAGCCAGCTTCTAAGGCATAAGGTGCTCGAATAGACGCTTTCAAAATAAGGGTTTCTTTCTAATGTTGTACTAGTCAGAAGACTAAAGGACTTGGCTGGTGACTAGTTACTGTGGCTGGTAAGCGTACTAGGAAGTGAAGACTCTTAGAAACAGAAAGGCCTCAGTGATTGTTTCTTGGATGCAGAGTTCACGGAAGATGAGAGACATGGCCAGATGTGCAGCCGTCCCCCTGTGGGTAGGCTGAGCCTCCAGTCCTAGGTCCTTCTGCAGGGGAGACCAGCAGAGCCTTTAGAGAGACCCTCCTTAGGGTGCTCAGAGCATGTCTGAGCAGAGGGCCTGCGGAAGGGCGGGGGTCCCAGATTTGGATCATGGCCTTTGTTCTGCACTGTTGTTTTTTTTTTTGTGGAGCGGGGTAGTCTTTTTTTCCACAGTTGAAGCCCTAATCTAACCCATCTGGCCCAAACTCTCAAGTCCTGGAACACCCAAGGCGGGCCACGTGGTCTACAAAGAATAAACTTTTTTATCCTGATCCATAACACTATTATTAACACAAAAAGTTTAACTTTTGGAGTTCCAGTGTGGCTCAGTGGGTTAAGAACTTGACTAGTATCCCTGGCCTCGCTCAGGGGGTTAAGGATCCAGCATTACCGTGAGCTGTGGCTTGAATCTAGCGTTGCTGTGGCTGTGGTTTAAGCTGGCAGCTGTAGCTCTGATTCGACCCCTAGCCTGGGAACTTCCATATGCTGCAGCTTTGGCCCTAAAAAGACAACAACAACAACCACAACAAAAAACTTTAACTCTTGAATCACATCTAATTGTACACCTTAATCCAAAAGAACAGCTTTCACAAGCTGCTTTAATCCAAAAGTATAAACATGTAAGAAACTGGAATCATTTTGGCAAGTTCAGGCCCTGTGGTCACTGTATTTACTGTATTTATAATAATATGATGGTGCTTCATTGGGTTGCTGCATAATTCCTCTCTCAGTTTAAAGTTGCTAAAAAGAGGGAGTTCCCATCGTGGCTCAGTGGTTAACGAATCTGACTAGGAACCATGAGGTTGCAGGTTCAATCCCTGGCCTCACTCAGTGGGTTAAGGATCCAGCACTGCTGTGAGCTGTGGTAGGTTGCAGACGCGGCTCGGATCCCGCGTTGCTGTGTCTGTGGTGTAGGCCGGCGGCTACAGCTCCTGTTAGACCCCTAGCCTGGGAACCTCCATATGCCGCAGGTGAGGCCCTAGATAAGGCAAAAAGACAAAAAAAAAGGTCGCTAAAAAGATGGAGACAGCCCCACTCCGCCCTAAGCTGTGTAACCTTGAGCAAATGCTATAAACCCTTTGAACCTAGGAGGTTCACAGGCTAGGGGTTGAATTGGAGCTGCAGCTGCAGGCCTATGCCATGGACACAGCAATGTCAGATCTGAGCCGCATCTGTGACATACACCCCAGCTCACGGCAACGCCAGATCCTTAACCCACTGATCAAGGCCAGGGATCGAATCTGCATCCATATGGATACTAGTCAAGTTTGTTACTGTGGAGGCATGACGGGAACTCCAATGGGGCTAATCCTAATTGGCCTTTCCAGGGTCTTTATGCACAGCCCTCAGGGGGCACTGGCCTTGAGTGCTCTCTAAGAGCAGCCAGCTTTTAACCAAAGGATGCTGATTAAGTAAGTGAAAACATTTGCATAGCTAATAAAGTGACGACAGAATTCTGTTGCAGAAGAAGTCTTATGGAGTTGAGAGGCATTTGGGATCTTGTCCTGAAGGCCTGGACCATTTGCTGAGGAGCCAGAACTAACAGGAAGGCAGGGTCCGAGATGCTGGTCAGCATCCTTTGGTGTGCAGACAGGGATAGAGTTCAGAGAATGGAGAATTGAATGTTGGTCAGAATGGTTGGAGGAGGGCTTCTTGGAAGAGACTTGAGTTGAATGGGTTGAAATAAAGTTGAGAACTGGGGGGCAGAAGAATCTGGTCTTTGGTGAACCCCACAGTGCCCCGTTATGGTGTCACTGCTGAGGAAATCCTGCTCAGCACCAAGGCCAGCGGCCCACATGGAAATGTTGGTTGTTAGTGTGTGGATGGGTCACACTCCTTCAGGTACGGGTACATTAGAATTTCCTGGGGGGCTTTTGAAAACTGAAGATTCCTGGGCGCCCCTCCCCTAATCCTGCGACCCCTAGGGATGCTGATTAATTAGTAGTCTGGGCCTATAGTAAATATTTTCGGTGTTGTAACCGTGTGGTCTCTGTCACAGCTACTCAGCCCTGCCTTTTACTGCACCAGCTCCCCGCACCCCCCATGATACGTAATCAAAAGGGCCTGGTTGTATTCCAGTCACCCTTGATTTACAGACACTGAAATTCGAATTGTCACGAAGGACAATTCTTTTTTGAACATTCAAAAATATAAACACCTTGATTAGTTTGTGGAAAGTACAAAAGCAGGAGGCAGGCTGGACGTGGCCGCCAGGCCCTAGTTTGCTGATGCCTGGCCTAGCCAAAGTCACCATCTCAGGAGGCGCTGAGGGGGCAGGTGGCCTGAGACATTTCCAAGGGTCCACTTAGTTGGGGGCCCAAAGATGAGGTCAAGGTTATCAGTCTGCCCTGGGCTCTGGAGTGGCCTTCCTTGCTTACTTGCTGGGTGATAGCAGTAAGGCCTTTACTCCCTCTTGGGTGTCAGCTCAAAGCAACAAACATCCCTATCTTACAAAAGAAAAGAAAGAAAGGACTGGAGAGCTAGTTAATGCCGGGGTCCTAGCCTGATGGCCCCACACTGGGGCTCTTATAACTGGCTCCTATGCAAAGAGGCACTTCAGCTCTTTACCACAGGCCAGGGCCAGTGCTGAACCCTGGACCTATGCTCTAGGAGGCAGGTTAACTAATAGTATTTGCATCCTAGGAGGGAGCCAAGGCACAGAGTATTTTTTTAATTTGTTTTTTAAATTTTTTTTGTTGAGGTATAGTTGATTTGTAATATTGCATTGATTTCTGCTGTACAACAAACTGATATGGTTATACATATGTATTTCTTTTCATTATGATTTATTACAAGGTATAGAATATGGTTGCCTGGGCTAGACAGTAGGACTTTGTTATTTAAGGTTCACTGTCTAAATAAGTGAATTGGGGGGGGGGTGCTTTTTAGGGCCAAACCAGCAGCATATGGAAGTTCCCAAGCTAGGGGCTGAATCGGAGCTACAGCTGCTGGCCTACGCCACAGCCATAGCAACGTGGGATCCCCGACCCACTGAGCAAGGCCAGGAATCGAACCTGCATCAGCATGGATACTAGTCGGATTCATATCTGTTGTGCCACAACAGGAACTCCTAAATAAGTGAATTTCAATGAACTACATACCTGTTAAAATAATATATAGAAAGTTTTTAAAAACTATGTTTACTATGTTTTTTCTCATTCCTTTTTTCATTTAGAAAACTTTTATTATAACTGATTGGAAATGTTCTGTCAATTTCTGCTAAACAGCAAAGTGACCCTGTTATACATGTATATACATTCTTTTTCTCACATTATCCTCCATCATGTTCCATCACAAGTGGCTAGATAATTCCCTGTGCTATGCAATAGGACTTCATTGCTTATCCATTCCAAAGGCAAGAGTTTGCATCACTAACCCCACATTCCCAGTCCATCCCACTCCCTCCCCCTTAACAACCACAAGTCTGTTCCCCACGTCCATGGGTTGGTTTCTTTTTCTGGAGATAGGTTCATTTGAAGGCACAGAGTATAGAAACAGCTCTCCCAAGATTACACAGGTCATGAGCAGTAGATTCTGGATGCAAAGCCTGGGAGGATGGTTCTAATCTACTTGGGTTCTCAACTGTGACACTGTTGACGTTTGGGGCCCTCTAATCCTTTGTGGGGGTTGGGGACTGTCCTGTGCTTTACAGGATGTTGAGTGGCATCTGGCATTTTTTTTTTTTTTCTGCTTTTTAGGCCCACACATGGAGGTTTCCAGGCAGGGGGTTGAATCGGAGCTACAGCTGCCAGTCTATACCACAGCCACAGTAACGTGGGATCCGAGCCTCATCTGTACACCATAGCTCACGGCAACACCGGATCCTTAACCCGCTGAGCAAGGCCAGGGATCGGACCTGCAACCTCCTGGTTCCTAGTTGGGTTCGTTAAGTACTGAGCCATGAAAGGAACTCCTGGCATCCCTGGCTTTTACCCACTAGATGCCAGGAGCACAGGCCTCGTTGTGACAACAAAAAACATCTGCAGACACAGCTGTGTCTTCAAGGGAGCAAAACCGCACCCAGTTGAGAACCCTGGGTTATAATAGTCTCTCAAACGTAAGTTCTTGTTTTTTAAAGTCTGGACTATAGGGATTTCCTGTCGTGGTGCAGCGGAAACGCATCTGACTAGGAACCCTGAGGTTGGGGGTTCAATCCCTGGCCTCACTCAGTGGGTTAAGGATCCAGCGTTGCCGTGAGCTGTGGTGTAGGTTGCAGATGCGGTTCAGATCCCGTGTTGCTGTGGCTGTGGTGTAGGCCGGCGGCTACAGCTCCTGTTAGACCCCTAGCCTGGGAACCTCCATATGCCGCATGTGCGGCCCTAAAAAGACAAAAGACTAATAAAATAAAGTCCAGACCACAGATAGCATTACTTCCATTTATTCTAGATAACCTTTTGCCTCAAAATTAGATTTGAAGATCAGATAGAGTTGGGAGTGGAAGCCCTCTGTCACTTGCCACCCATTGACTTGAGGTCACTGGGCCTCGGTTTCTCCATCATGAGTGGGAGATGATGGCTTGCCCTGCCTGAGGCTGTGGGGATTGAGTACAGAAACCCTGCTGCCCCTTCTATGGTGACATTTGAGAATGTTTATTCCTTCCTTCCCAATGCCTGTCTTGTGCCCGGGCAGCTGATGGTGTTTGGGGTTTGGCTGACAGCTCTGTTGCGTAGTCGACTGCACCTGAAGCCATCCCCAAAGTCACCATGGAATATTTCAACCTCCGCACTTGCCTTGGAATGAATGCTGGCCAAAGGTCAGCCCTCCAGAGCCAGTGTTGACTGGCCCCCAGCTTTGTCAGAAATGGATGAAAATAGCCTGGAGACTGGCCCTGAAGCAAAGCCAGCCTGGCAGCATGACGTGTTTACCCACCTCCTTTGCTGTGATGGGTTCCGACCCACCTGGTGGTGGGGCTGTGTCACCAGTTTTGAAATCAAAGTGGCGGCTGTGATGGTTTTTCCCAGGCCACAGAATGGTGGTTTTCTAAAGGCCGAGTTTTTCTTTGTTGTCAAAGAAACAACAAAGTTCAAATCGGTCAAACTGACCTCAGCTTTAGGTCAGATTGCTAAGTTTTAACATTGTGTGTATAGGAGTTCCCTGACGGCTGAGTGGTTAAGGATCTGGCGCTGTCATTGCTGTGGTGGGGAACATTCATATGCCGTGGACATAGCCAAAAATAAAAGAGAGGGGTAATGTTCTGCGTATAAAAATGTGATGTCTGGAGTTCCCGCTGTGGCACAGTGGGTTAATGATCCCGCTTATCTCTGTGGAGGAGCCAGTTGGATGCTCAGCCCGGTGCAGTGGGTGAAGGATCTGGCATTGCCGCAGCTGTGGCATAGGTCACAGCTCCGGCTCAGTTTCGATCCCTGCCCGAGAATTTCTGGGGTTGGCTGAAAAGGGGGGAAAAAAAAGGTGATGTCTCAGACTTTCTGAAGCCAACAAATCAAGCTAGCCAGTTGGGAGAGTTAAAGGACAGAATGGGGGGAGAGGATGGTTGGGGGAGGAGGCCCTGGGCAGAGAAGTGGCTTGATGGTTTTCTTGGTTAGAGAGGGAGATGAGTAGCCCCTGGTCCTCTTGGCGTGACTGTACGGACATAGCAGAGCGTTTACTGCGTGCCTGATGCCGCGTTTTACTTTCTCTATATAAGCTTATTTCATCCTCACAATTCAGTGAGGTGTATGGTGTTACTCTCATTTTTCCACTGAGGATGCGGAGTGCCTTTCCCAGTGGGTACCAGAACAGTCAAGGCTTTCAGCATCTCTATTACAAAAGTGGTAACTTTTCCTTCCTGCTGAAAATAATCTATCATTGCAGCAGATTTAACAAATGTAGGCAAAGAGAAGAAACCAGAAATTACCCACAGAGTTCAGCTACTTTGAGAAAACTGCTATGAACGTTTTCGTGCCTATTTCCTTAGACCAGGGGTCTGCCCCGATGGCTCTCAGGCCGAATTTGCCTGTTTTCTAAAGAAATAAAGTTCTTAAAAACAAACTGAACTACTTGCTAGTTAATGGGATGTGATTATGATAAACGCGCGATTCAATATCATTTGCAAGATGATATTGACCTCTCAGAGTCCTTTTCTGAGTCCTGTTTCATTTCTGCAGTTCAGTTGTGGGAGGTTTTAGAAGAAAAGCTGCTTGCCGTTTATGGGGAAGCAGGTATTCCATCTCAAGGGCCAGAAATCATTTATTCATTTGTTCTTTCGGGTACAACATGCATAAGCTCAGTTGAACAGAGAAGGTCTTTTTTTTTTGGCCACACTTAGGGCACTGGAAGTTCCTGAGTCAGGGACTGAACCCACACCACAGCAGACACCCCTGCTGCTGCAGTGGCAGCACCAGGTCCTTAACCCACTGTGCCACAAGGGAGCTCAGAGATGTCTTAATTGAAAGTATATATCCTCTTGTGGCACGTCATCATGGTGAGTTTCTGTCATTCATTTCTGGTTTTGTTCCCTGGCCTAGAAGTCTTTTTTTTTTTTTTTTCATTTCTGATAGGCAGAGCCTGTGGGGAAAAGGCGGACAAACTGCAGGTTTGTAGAAGGCTTTTCCCACAGGGAACTTTACTGGACGCAGGGACTTTATAGGGCAGAAAACGCCCACACCAACATTTCCTGATGTGATGCAAAGAGCCCCAGTCCCGCTGACTTGCTGGGTGAACCTTTGTGCCTGGCTGGGCCTCAGTTTGCCCATTTGTAAAATGGGATTTCTCTTGCCCAGTAGCTAGTTGACTTCCAGCTTTGCTGTTCCTGGTGGCGTGATGTTGGTGTTCCTTAGGATTTATCGGTTCTTCACTAGAACTTTTGGCCCCCGGAGCCGACTCGGGCCCGGCCTCTCAGGATGCCCGGTGACACAGCTGCTGGACACACCCCTGGCTGGTGAGCCTCTAAGTCAATGCCTGGCAGGCAGCCATCTCCCTGCTTGAATCACCCATTGTCCAGTTAAGGGAATAGACCACGCGTACTGATTCTGGGTCTGTCAAAACCCCACCAAGTGACAGCAGAGAAATTTTTCTTTTCTTTTCTTTTCTTTTTTCCAGCTTTTTAGGGCCACACCTGCAGGATATGGGGTTCCCAGGCTAGGGGTCGAATCGGAGCTGTAGCCACCAGCCTACACCACAGCCACAGCAACATGGGGTCTGAGCTGTTTCTGCAACCTACACCACAGCTCACAGCAACACTGGACCCTTAACCCACTGAGCGAGGCCAGGGATCGAACCCGCAACCTCATGGTTCCCAGTCGGATTTGTTTCTGCTGCTCCACGACGGGAAATCCCAAGTGATTTTTCTTAAAGAGCTGGACACCCATCGGGCCCTGGCAGAACCAGGAGGGAAGATTAGCGTCGACATTTTGGAAGCTGGAAAGCAGATAAACGAGCAGCCACTAGTTTAGCAGAACCCAGAGGAAGACAGCAGTGAGAGAAGCTGGAAACCTACCAGATCGGTATGCCCCAGAGTCGAGGAATTGACAGCACTGGGTGCCTCTGCAGCTGGGGACGCCAGCGTGAGAAGGACTGGGTGATACTCCTAGTCCCCTCTGCCCCATGCAGTCCACCTCCACCCCAACAGAAGGCAAGTGGTTTGTTCTCTAGAAAAGGAAAAGCAGACGGTCTTTGGACTGAGGACTGATGGGCACAGTGGAGCGTGTCGGGCCTGTACCCCAAACCGGAGGAAGTGTCCTGTGTAGGTGCTGAATCCTGAAAGCTGGTCTGTCCCGCAGACCTGTGTCAACAGCTCCGCTTCCTCCTCCCCTGCCCGAAGGATCCTGGCCAACCTTTATCGTCCAGGCAGAAGACCCAGAGGCTTCTCGCTGGCAGAACTGCACCAGCCAGGGAGGGCAACTCTAAAGATTCTTGGGACTCCCCAACACCTGGCCCTCCCTGACCACCCTGTGCTGATCTTAGGTTCCAGTAACCTAAGCTCTTGCTCAGTCCTTCTCATCAGCCATCTAGTTCCTGCTCTTGGTCACAAAGAAGCGATCAAGGAGTTTCTGCCGTGGCACAGCGGGTTAAGAGTCCCACTGCAGTGGCTCGGGTTGCTGTGGAGGTACAGGTTCAATCCCCAGCCCAGTGCAGTGTGTTAAAAGATCTGACATTGTGGCAGCTGTGGCCCAGGTTCAGTCCCTGGCCTGGGAACTTCCATATGCTGTGGTGTGACTATAAAGTTAAAAAAAAAACAAAACCCTCATAGGAGCAGGATGATAGAACAGAGAACATTTGCAGACCAACATCAAGGTCTTGGACATTAAAAACACTATATTACACATGAAAAACTCCTCCGAACAGTTAGGAGATGAGGCTAAGGATGTCGCCCAAAAGGGAGAAGAAAAGAGATAGAAAAGAGAAGAGGAAAAAATACATAAAACTAGTGCGCCAGTCCAGGAATTTCAACATCCTGATAAGAGGACTTCTGGAAAGAATGGAGAAGAAAAGAGACAGCGAAATCACCAATTTGAAGATCAATTCCAGGACTTCAGTTTCCAGATTGAAGGAGTCTGACAGATTCCCAGCCTTACTGATGGAAGCTGACACATACCTCAGCACATTCCTAAAATTGTTCCCTGAAATTATAGAATGCTGGGGCAAAGAGGAGATCCTGTGTTTCTGGGTATGAAAAAACACGTCACTTACTAAAGGATCAAGGATGAGTGTGGCTCTGGTTCTAGCATGCTTGGAAGCCACAACAACAATGGCACAAGGCTTCCAGGATTCTAAGGGAGAAGGTTTTCCTTCCTAGAATTCCATGCCCAGCCAAATGATCGAGTCCAACATGAGGGCAGAAGGAAGACAGTTTTAGAACATGCAAGGCTGCAGAACATTTACTTCTCCAACACCTTTTCTTAGAAAGCTACTGAAGGATGTCTTCCACTGAAACAAGAGAGTAAACCAAAGAAGAACAAGATATGGAGGACCGGAAACAGAGTTGCAAGAGAACCAAAGGGAGCCTCCAGCATGATGATGGCAAGGGAACCCATTATAGCCAGAATCAAGACAGGCACGTTGGGGACGTCATTGTCATGCGTCCTGACCATGGTGCCATGTTTTTAACTGGATGAAACTACTAGAAGATATGCTCCAGCAAAATAAGGGGGTCCACTGAGAAAGAGGGAGCCATGTGGTTCCCCAAATTTGGGATCAAGCCCTGAGGAAAGGCAAAGGGAATCCTAAGGATGTCAGTGAAGGGAAGTCCCAGTTAACAGTTGTGTAGGGTTTTAGAGAACAGCGTGTGGATGAAAGGCGAGATGTCACCAGTGGAAAAATAGTGGAATTGGTCAATTATCTTACGTGTACTAGGAGGCTGAGGAGTGGGATAAGTTAGTGACAGGTGCAAGGAAAACTGAGTATATGAAAAAAAATTACTAACTCTTGCAGGGGGGGGGGACCAAAAAAAAAAAAAAAAAGAAAGGGACATCTGGTATACCACAAGTCTCACCTGTGAATAATGATCCCAGACTCACTCACATAACACCAAATTGCAGCATACCTGTATTGAGAGGTTGGGAAGAGGGGCAGAGGGGACGGCCACTGAAGGGCACTAATTCCACATCTGTCAAGACAAGAAGCTCATAGATGGGTGGTGTAGTAAATGGATGACTCACAAGATAGTATATACATATTGTTCAGATCCATGGGATGCGTAAATGCCAGAAAGAGTCAAATGTGATTTCCTCTGGACTTGAGTTCTGGAGCGGGGATGGGGCAAGAACCTGAAAGCAAGCACATGAAAGATAGAATACTATTTTGACTGCACCCGCTGTGTACAGAAGTTCCTGGGCCACGGATTAAATCCGAGCTAATCTGTGACCTAAGCCACAGCTGTGGCGACACTGGATCTTCAACTCACTGTGCCAGGCCAGGGATCAAACCAGCAACGCCACAGAGACAAGCCAGATCATTAACCATCGTGCCATAGCGGGAACTCTGATACAATACTGCTGAGTAAGTATGAAGTACAAGAATGTGTGGGCTTCGTCCCTTATCATGAACTTGCCCCTCTGTTATAAGCTTTTTTAGTATTGTTTGAATTCCTAAGTTATGGGCATATGAAGTAAGAAAGAACTGGAGATGAAAAATCTGGAGTTCCCATTGTGGCTCAGCTGGCTAAGAACCTGACTCTGTCCGTGAGTATGCAGGTTCGATCCCTGGCCTCTCTCAGTGGGTTCAGGATTTAGTATTGCTGGAAGCTGCGTGTGGTGTAGGTCACAGATACAACTCGGATCTGACATTGCCATAGCTGTGGCGTAGGCTGGCAGCTATGATTTGACCCCTCTGATTTGACCTTTAGCTCTGATTTGACCTCTAGCCCAGGAACTTCCATGTGCTGCAGGTGCAGCCCTAAAAAGAAAAAAATATAAACATTCAGCTTGGGGCAGGTCAGGGGGTTGCTTCTGCTTTATCTGTGCACTGGGCCTCTTTTTTTTTCCCCCAAATTGAAGTAGACTTAATTCACAGTGTGTTAGTAGTTCAGGTATACAGCAAAATGATTCAGTTATGCATGCGCGCGCGTGCACACACACACGTAAGTATATATTCTTTTCCAGTACAGGTTATTATAAGATGCTGAGTAGAGTTCCCTATGGTGTACACAGGGGTCCTTGTGAGCTGGCCTCTTGAGTCTCCTCATCAAGTGCTTCCAAGGTCCCTGGAGAGGGATTGCAAAGCAGCCGGGGTCTGATGGGCTTCGGTGTCTCTGTCCATGTGGGTTTCATAGGTGCGAGCGCCCGAGCCGCTCCCCGAGGGTCCCAGTCCCCCTCGCTCATGGGTCTGTCCTGTTCCCTGGTAGGCCCAGCATGTCGGGGCTCCATCTGGCAAGAAGAGAACAGAAGAAGCTGGACCTGCACAGGGACTTCACTGTGGCTTCCCCCGCCGAGTTCGTCATGCGCTTTGGCGGGGATCGGGTCATTGAGAAGGTACCCCAGGGCTCGGGGTGGGGTGTGGGAACCAGCCTCAGGCCCGCCCCTTTGCTCAGGCTTCATGGCTTTGCATGAAGTGACGTGTACATGGCCCCTGGGTCACAGAGGAGACTGGGGCCTCTGAGCTGGGTGGCGGGGGCTCCCGCAGAGACCCGAGGGGCCTTCGTGCAGGGGCTCTTTCTGGATTCCTGGGAGGGAAGCCTGCCGTGCAGCCCTGCCCGCCTGGGCTGTGTAGCTCCTTCCAGGAGAGCAGACCAGGTCCTCGAACGACAGGGACTAAAGGAAACCGCTAAAACTGGCCTTAGTGAAGGCTTTTCGCGGCGTTTCCGTTCTCTCCGGGTAAGGCCCTGACCGTGTACTTTTCGGTCATTCCCACCATATTCACGGAGAAGCGAGGGCTCAGAGGTTTGCCTTGGCTGTCCAAAGTCACAGGGGCCGTGAGTGCTGGAGCCAGGATTTGAATTCAGGTCCGTTTGACTGCAGGCTTTTTTCTTTTCCAGTTTATTTGAGGGTGGTGTTGTTGTTAATAATAATAATAGCAGCAGCAACAGCAGCAGTAGTAAAAGCAGCAGCTACAGTGTATTGAGGGTCGACTCTGGGCCAGGCATCCTGATAACTGCTTTACATCCTAGATCTCATTTAACCACCCCCGCAGCGTTGTCAGTGGAGGAAACGGAGGCCCAGCAGGGAAAGGGGCTTGCCTGAGTCTCTCAGCTGGTCAGCGACGGAGCCTGAATTTGAACCCAGAGCCCAGTGTCTACACCTCAGCATCATAAGTACAGCATTGAGCCATAGAGACTCACATAGGCTCCCGAACCCGGCTGCCACCAGTCTCTGGGTCTGAAAATACACCCTTCCCTACCCCCACCCCCCTCCATCCCAGACCCTCAGGGTCACAATCTCCCGGGTGGGGACCCAGGAGCTGCACGTTGCCACACTCCTCTGGGGACTGTGTTGTGTCAGCCCAGCTGGGTGGTCATGTTCAGCCCTCAGGAGGGGAGAAGCCTCAGAACTGTGGCTTGTCCCCTCTCCTGGCCCTCTTGTGGGAAAGCCACCGCCGTGGAGACCAGAACAGCAAACTGGCCTGGTCTCCCTCTTCTAAGGGGCTAGCAGAATGTGCTAGAACAAACGGCCCAGGAAAACTGGGCCATGCTGGGGGTCACTGTAGTGTTTACTAAGCCTCTCTCTAGTGATAAGGTTGAGGAAGCTAAGCCCCAGCTGTTTGGTCATCACTCCTTGGGAGGTATTTTTCCTTTTTTTTTTTGAAAGGGAGAAAGAATGCAGAACCCGCTGTGGCCAGTTGACGGATGCGATGCTGGACTCAGCTTCCCCTTTGGCACAATAGAGGCGATCACATCCCGTATCTCCAGTGAGACTTGTCCTTCATGTCTGTCGTGGAGATTAGTCAGTGATGGAAGGACTTGCCATAGAAGTTAGCTTTGAAGCCCTGTGCCTGATTTTTTTTTTTTTTCAACAAGAAACCTACCGCTTGGTTTTATTTCTTAGAGACTAAGCCAGAAGTTTGACCGGCCTGAGCTGCTCGTGTGAGGATGCAGCTCAGAGAGGGAAGGGATCTGCCTCATGCTGCACAGCAAGTTCACAACCCAATGAGATTCCAAACCAAGACCCCTTCGTTGCTGGGTACAGCCAGCATCACTGCTTTTTCCCCTTCTCAAACCTGGGATCTTTAACCTTCTGGATACAGAGGCAGCCATGGGGGACAGAGCACAGGTCATACTGTAGAGGGCTCACGAGTCCCAGCTGTGCCACTTACTAGCTGTGTGACCTTGGGCAAGTGCCTTGACTCCTATGAGTTTCAACGTCTTTAGTCCCAATAGAGATAATGAAGTGACCTCTTTCAAAGGGCTACTGTGAGGATGAAATGAAATCATGCTGGTGAAATACATTGTACTATAGCTTGGTACACATAGATACTCTTTTGACACTTTTTTTTTTTTTTTTGTCTTTTTGTCCCTTTATGGCCACACCCGCGGCATATGGAGGTTCCCAGGCTAGGGGTCGAATCGGAGCTATAGCCGCCGGCCTATGCCACAGCCACAGCAACGCGGGATCCAAACTGCGTCTGTGACCTACACCACAGCTCACGGCAACGCCGGATCCTTAACCCACTGAGCAAGGCCAGGGGTCAAACCCGCAACCTCATGGTTCCTAGCTGGATTCAGTAACTGCTGCGCCACGACGGGAACTCCCCTTGACACATTTTTTTTATATCATGTGAACACGATGGTGCCAAAGAGAGGAATAAAAACATCATCAATCCATCCATTCATCCATCATGCCATTATTCATTCAGTCATCCGTCCATCCATTCCATTGTTCATTTGAGCATCCCTTCAACCATCCATCTATCCACCCATCGCGTCATCTATCCATCCATTGGATCATCCATTCAAGCAGCCAGCAGACTTTGAGTACCTGCTCTGTGCTGGGCTGAATGGCGTAGAACTCCAGAGAGGTACCTCACAGTGGTGAGATGAACCCGAGGATAGCACGCAGCCTTCAGCACAGGTAGATGTGCAGCTCTGGCCGCCTCCTTGTGTCCCCTGTCCAGGTGCTCATCGCCAACAATGGCATCGCTGCTGTGAAGTGCATGCGCTCCATCCGCAGGTGGGCCTACGAGATGTTCCGAAATGAGCGGGCCATCCGGTTTGTAGTCATGGTAACCCCTGAGGACCTCAAGGCCAATGCAGGTATTTGAGCCCTGATTCCCTCCCTTTCTGTCCCACCCTGTCCTTACCCGCCCTCATCTCCTCTACCCTACTTGGGCCGGGAGGGACTCCAAACAGTGTTACAGGGTATCTCTGCTGAGCCTGTATTTATCCCCTCCCCTTTTTTTTTTCAGTTGCATCCATGGCATATGAAAGTTGTTGGGCCAGGGATCAAACCCGAGCCATGGTAGCGACCCAAGCTGTTACAGTAACAACGCCAGATCCTTAATCCACTGCACCACAAGAGAACTCCTGATTCTCACTTCTCACAGTTCAAAACAGTGCCCTGTGCACACTCTCTCGTATCAGTCTTTGGCCTTGTTGATCAGTGCTTTTTTAAAAGAATTTATTTTATTGAGGTATAGTTGATTTACAGTGTTGTGTTAATCTCTACTGTACAGCAGAGTCAGTTATACATGTGTATATATATATATATATATATATACACATTACTTTTTATGTTCTTTTTCATTATAGCTCCTGGTGCTATGTAGTAGGACCTTGTTTATCTGTCTTGTATCTAATAGTTTGCGTCTGCTAATCCCAGACTCCCAATCCATCCTTCCCCCACTCCCCCTCCTCCTTGGCAACTGCAAGTCTGTTCTCTGTGTCTGTGAATCTGTTTCTGTTCTGTGATGAGCGTTTTTTTTTTTATTATTAGTTTTTTAGAACATATTCCTAGACGTGGGGTTTCTGGTTTTAAAGAGCATGAATATTTTAAAATCACAACATTGTATTATAGTCAGTCTTGAAAAGGGAGGAAATCCTGCTGCATGTTACAACATGGATAAACCTTGAGGACATTATGCTAGGTGAAGTAAGCTAGTCACAAAAATTACTAGATATTTCCACTTTTATGAGGTCCCTAGAGTATTCAGATTCGTGGAGACAGAAAGTAGAATGGTGGTGGCCAGGAGCTTTGGGGAGGGGGAGGGGGAGTTATTCTTTCATGGGTACAGAGTTTGCGATGCAGGAGGTGAAAAAGTTCTGGAGATCTGTTTCACAACAATGTCAATATACTTGACATTACGGAGTTGTGCACTTAAAAAGTGATGAAGATGGTAAATTTAATGTTATTTTTTTTAACCATGATTAAAAACATTGTGTTGTGTAATGGCAAAACAGTGTTAAGATAAACTAAGAATTTTGAAAACCCACCTCTAATCTGACTATCTTAATAGCTGGTTCATTCTTTTTTTGTTGCCTTCCAGCCTTTATCCAGATGCAGATATATTTTCACATGGTGAAAGTCATATTTGGTTTTCTTCAGATTGTCATATACATTCGTCAGTTGCTGTCCTAGAATCATCACGGTTGTCCTTTCAGTGGCTGTGCATGCTGGTGTCCTACAGGTGTCCTGTCCTCAGCTTCCGACTCTCAATCTTTTATTCCTTTGCTCTCCTGTCTTTATTTTTCTTTTTAGGGCCACACCTGCAGCATGTGGAAGTTCCCAGGCTAGGGGTTGAATCAGAGCTGCAGCTGCTGGCCTCCGCTGCAGCCACAGCCACACTAGATCTGTGACCTACACTGCAGCTTGTGGCAAGGCTTAATCCTTAATCCAGTGGGTGAGGCCAGGGATCAAACCTACATCCTCCCAGAGACAATGTTAGGTCCTTAACCCACTGAGCCACAGTGGGAACTCCTGCTCTCCTGTTAAATTCCAGAATATATCAAGATGGCAGATCAGTATGTCCCTGTCCCAGGAGGGCCCAACAACAACAATTACGCCAATGTGGAGCTAATTGTGGACATTGCCAAGAGGATCCCTGTGCAGGTAAACCAGACGAGGTGCCCCAGTCTGCCCTTGGCGTGGATGATGCCCTGAGCTCTGGAGCAACCCAGTTCTGCATGTTGAGAGGGATGGAGGAGCCAGGTCCTAGGAAACTCTGAAATCCAGTGTTGATAGGACCTAGCCCAGAGCTTTTGGGGTGCGATGGGAGGTGGGTTCTTGAAGGAAGATCTTTTTCACGCTTCTCTGTGTTTGCAGGCAGTGTGGGCTGGCTGGGGCCATGCTTCTGAAAACCCCAAACTTCCGGAGCTCCTGCACAAGCACGAGATTGCTTTCTTAGGTAGAGTGTGTCTGTATCACATAGGTGGGACCTGGGATGTTGATGGCTTGCTTAGTGGGTCACAGTCATGTAAGGAGGGGCCAGCTTGATATTCGCGCATCACACTTTACTATGTCAGCAGCAAGCAAGTAAGTACAGGAGTGGGAGGGCCCATGGCTAGGTCAGCCAGCCCAGGGAAGTAAGAGCTGTTATCATAGCCGAATGATGCTGGGACAGACAGAATGCTCTGCTGGTGTTCCTGCTGGTATTGAGATACCAGCCACGTTCAGATTTCTAACTAGCTTTAGAAACCTTTCTGATAAGGCCACACCTTTGCTTGGACTGTTCTCAGGCCTTTGGAATGCTCTCAGCCCCTGGGCCCAGAGCCCCTCATCTCTACTGCTTATTAGGTAAAATGATACTTATTGTCTGTAGCATCTCTTTCAGGATTCATATTTGTAAACTTTGCTCAGTTATGCTGACCATCATCCTTGTGTGTGATGGGGGTCATTTCTTATTCCCAGTAAATCCCTGTTGCTGTTCCTTCACCTCTGGGCCCACAACACAGACTTGTGTATAAAGCAGCTCAGTGCTAAGTCCATACCTGATAGTCATCTGAGGGTCTGCCTGGCAACCTGTGCTCACTGACGTGTCCTTTGTCCAGGGCCTCTTATTGGCTGTCACAGTATCATTTTTAACTCTGGAGGTTGATGGTACAGCCCCAGAGCCAGCCAGTTACAGCCCACAGATCAAG
Source organism: Catagonus wagneri (assembly GCA_004024745.2). NCBI lineage: Eukaryota > Metazoa > Chordata > Mammalia > Artiodactyla > Tayassuidae > Catagonus > Catagonus wagneri. The sequence continues at coordinate 10,106,242 of PVHT021183555.1, forward strand.
TCTGGCCCGCTGCCTGCTTTTGTAAATAAAGTATTATTGTAACACTGCCCTGCCCATTCATTGATGTACTGCCTATGACTCGTTATAGAAAACATTTGCTAACCTCTGGTCTAGCGTTTTGAGGTGCTGGCATGCCCCCTTGGTCTGGCTTTTTGCTAGTGAATTTTGTGTAGGCCACACAGCTTGTGACTCAGGTTTACAATCCAACACGTGTTGAAAGTTGACTGATAAAGTAGCAGACTAATGATTTTTTTTTTCCTTTCCTGGCTTGATGTTAAATCCTTGAAAGCTGGGACCTGGGTCCTTTTCTTTGTGCACCTGGCAGGCACCCGGCTTCCAGGGTCTCCTGTCTGAGTCTGACTTGATCCCGCCTTCCCCTTGCCTCCCTCCCTCAGGACCTCCCAGTGAAGCCATGTGGGCCCTGGGAGACAAGATTGCCTCCACCATTGTGGCCCAGACGCTGAGGATCCCAACGCTGCCCTGGAGCGGAAGTGGTAAGGGGCCCTGAGCTTGGCTTTGGGGGAACCCCTCCACCCAGTCTTGCCAATGTGAAGCGAGGGAGTGACAGGAGTATGCGTTTCTCATTCTTTCAGTTAAAAAATTGAAATTGTCAAGGAAGCTATCATTGTACACAACTTAGAAAATATGAGAAATACAAATAAGAAATAGAAATTGTTTATAATCCAATTTTGATCATTGGTTATATTGTTATATTGTTCCAGCTTTTTTTCTAAGCATGTCCTTTAAAAAGGCAGAGCTCTTATATTTAGTAGTTTGTGTGATTTGTTTTTTCTCACTGACCTATGTCAATAAATACACTTTATAACATTTAAAATACCTGCATAGGAGTTCCTGTTGTGGCTCGGCAGTAATGAACCTGACTAGTATCCATGAGGACGCAGGTTTGATCCCTGGCCTCACTCCATGGGTTAAGGATCCAGTGTTGCCCTGAGCTGTGGTGTAGATTACAGACACAGTTTGGATCTGGCGTAGCTGTGGCTGTGGTGTAGGCCAGCAGCTGCAGCTCTGATTCAATCCCTAGCCTGGAAACTTCTATATGCCGTGGGTGTGGCCCTAAAAAGACAAAAAAATAAAAAGTAAAATACAATACCTGCATAGCCTTGTAGAAGCGCCATAAGTTACATAATAGTCCTCTATAGTTGTACATCTAGGTTGTTTCTAATTAAATTTTTTTCTAATTTTGAAATATTAAAAGTCTCAATCTTTTAGCTGATTCTCCATGTATATTTTAATCATTTCCTTAGGGTAAATTCCTTAAAGTCTGATTTCTAAAATAAACAGGAAAACATCTCAAGAGTTTCCTAACTATTTGATTTTTTTCCCTCCAAAGATTGAATTTTAAATTTGGAGTGCAAAGTTTGTTTCTGGTTCGTTTGTTTTAAAAAACCTTCACAGGGTTTTGAGAAGTAGTGATTCACATTACAAACGACTGCATGGGCTAGAGTTGGGATTTTTTGTTGGGATTCAGGTTAATATGGCTGTTCGTGGTAGACTCAGTCTGAATTCTCTTAAGTTTGATTTCCATTCAGGGTTGAGTCAGTCCTTAGGGAAATTAAAATCCACAGTGGGAAGCTGAAGGACTGTGTCTTTTTTTTTTTTGTCTTTTTGCCTTTTCTAGGGCCATACTCACAGCATATGGAGGTTCCAAGGCTAGGGGTCTAACAGGAACTATAGTCGCTGGCCTTCGCCACAGCCACAGCAACGTGGGATCCGAGCCGCGTCTGCAACCTACACCACGGCTCACGGCAATACCGGATCCTTAACCCACTGAGCAAGGCCAGGGCTCTAACCCATAACCTCGTGGTTCCTAGTAGGATTCGTTAACCACTGAGCCATGACGGGAGCTCCAGGACTGTGTCTTTTTAAAATTTTTCTTTTCCTTTTTTGACTGGCCCGAGGCATATGGAGTTCCCGGGCAAGGGATCAGATCTGAGGCACGGTTGCCACAAAAGCTGCAGTTGTGGCAATGCTGGATCCTAAACCCACTGTGCAGAGCTGGGGTTCAAGCCTGCGTCCCAGTGCTCCCAAGACGCCACCGATCCCCTTGCACCACAATTGGAACCCTGAAGGACTGTGTCTGTATTCTGTTGGTCCAGAGCGGCTTCGGTGAAAAGTGGCCCTGTGTTCCTGTGTTGTGTCTGGGCTGTTCATGGGAAGCTTCAGTGTTCTTTGTGAACCCGCAGGTCTGATGGTGGAGTGGACGGAGGACAGTCTGCAGCTGGGGCAAAAGATCAGTGTCCCGCAGTGTGTTTACGAGGACGGTTGCGTGAAAGATGTGGATGAGGGCTTGGAGGTAAACGCAGATCCTGGGGGGCTCAGCTGGCAGAACCTTCTCATCACGGCAGCGGCCATGGAAGGCACCCTAAAGAGGTCTGTTTGTCCTTGGCCCCCAGGCGGCGGAACACATTGGTTATCCTTTAATGATCAAAGCTTCTGAAGGAGGCGGAGGGAAAGGCATCCGCAAGGCCGAGACCTCCGAGGACTTCCCGGTCCTTTTCAGACAGGTGAGCTCGCTGGGCTGTACATTCGCCATGTCTTTGGGAGCTGCGTGCATTCCCTTGCTGGCCTTCAGGTTCTTTCCACCACCAGTATTGTGTCAGCATCGAGAGGGCATTTGCAGGAGCTGGAATATTGCTGTGCTGTGCGGTGAAGCAAATATGTATACTTTTACCGGTTTGCGTTGATTTGTGCCCTCTGTCCTTAGCTGTTCTATTCCATGAATCGGTGTGTCTGTAAATGATTTCAGAGGTATCTGTTTGGGAGAATGTCTGTATTTGTCTCAAGAGATGGGATATTTTGTAGATGTTAGCAGTTTCGATATTTTTAATGTTTCTAGATGATCGATTATTATTTTGGAATGAATTGTATATTTATTTATTTGTAGCTGGTTTTCCACCTTTTTATTTATTTATATTTTTGGCTGCACCCGCAAAAAGTTCCTGGGTCAGTGATCGAACCCACACCATGGCAGTAACCAGAGCCACAGCAGTGACAAGGCCAGATCCCTAACCTGCTGAGCCACCAGAGGACTCCTGGGTTTTAAAACATTATGTCCGTTGTTGGCAATGTTCATAAAAATTTATACTGACGGTCAGTATTTAACCCAAGTATTTAAGTATTTCTAGGTTTTCTTCTAGACCTTGCTCACATGAATATTTTATTTCATTTAGTTAATTAAATTTTTTTGTTTATTTTTTTATTGAATTACAGTTGATTTACAATGTGTCAGGTGTACAACAAAATGATTTAGTTGTATGTGTATATCTGTTCTCTTTCAGGTCCATTTCCACTATAGGTTCTTCCAAGTTATTCACATGTAGATTTTAAAGAGCTGTATTTGGCCTACATGATATTTGGATCTACAATAAAAAAGAATTCCAAATTGTAGGTCATAAATATTTTGACCCTGTTCCAGTCCTTACAGTTATTTTGATGAATGCAGAATATTCCTTATGTGGCCATAGTCTTATTTCCTAAACCTTTCCTTTTCTGTTAAATGTTAAACTTGCTTCCATTTTTATTATTATGCATGATGCCACTGCAGTATAATATGGTATTTAGTACTATAAATAATTTTTAGGAGTTCCCTGTGGCCTAGTGGGTTAAGAATCCGGCATTATCGCTGCTATAGTGTGAGTTTGAGCCCTGGCCTGAGAACTTCTGCATGCTGTGGGTGTATCCAAAAAAGATTATAAATAATATGTAGTTTTTTTCTTTTTTCTTTATCTGACTTATTTTCTTGGGTAAAGACCATGAGGGGAGAGGGACTTCACTAAATAGCATGTATTTTGCATGCACTGATGAGTACATACCAGTCAATTGCTTTCTTAAAAGGTTTACAGCAGTAGGCCACATGTGAGTAAAGTCGTGTTTTCACTACCGCATGTTCCCATTGGGGGATATCCGTCTGGGGGTATTTGGGGGAGAAGAATTTATATTTTCGGGAAGGTTGCAATAGTGGTACAGAGTTCCCTTCTACCCTTTGCCCATTTCCCGTTGTTTTTTTTTTTTTTTTTTTGGCTTTTGTCTTAGGGCCGCATTCGCAGCATATGGAGGTTCCCAGGCTAGGGGCTGAACTGGAGATGTAGCTCCCGGCGTACGCCACAGCCACAGCAGCGCAGGATCCAAGACACATCTGCAACCTACCCCACAGCTCACGGCCACGCTGGATCCTTAACCCACTGATCGAGGCCAGGGATCAAACCCACAACCTCATCGTTCCTAGTCGGATTCGTTAACCACTGAGCTACAACGGGAACTCCAAGCTTGACTTTTTTTTTTTTTATCTTTTGCCTTATCTAGGGCTGCACCCACAGCATGTGGAGGTTCCCAGGCTAGGGGTCTAACAGGAGCTGTAGCTGCCAGCCTATGCCACAGCCACAGCAACGCGGGATCCGAGCTGCGTCTGCAACCTACACCACAGCTCACGGCAACACCGGATCCTTAACCCACTGAGCAAGGCCAGGGATTGAACCCGCAACCTCATGGTTTCCAGTCGGATTCGTTAACCACTGAGCCATGACGGGAACTCCAAGCTTGTTTATTTTTCACTTTTGTTTTTCTGTTTTAGGCCACGCCCATGACCTGCAGAAGTTCCCCAGCCAGGGCTCAAACCCATGCTGCAGCAGTGACAACACTGAATCCTTTAACCACTGGGCTACTAGGGAATTCCCCAAGCTTGCTTTTTTTTCAACTGCTTGAGTGCAGTGTGGAAAAAAATTGTTCTCAGTGTCAACATTCAGACAATTCAGTGATATGTTAAGAGTTAAAAAGGAAAGGTCACTTTTCACAACATCGCCTCTCAACCCCTCCTCCCTTCTTAGATATAATCGCTGTTAGCTATTGGCTTTCTTTCTGGCACTTTTACTGTAGTATATACATTTACATAGACATGCATGTAATTCTCTTTCATTATTTTTTGCATAAGTGGGATTGTCCCATATGTTATTGCAACTTGCTTTTTAAAAATTTGTCTGGGGAGTCCCCGTCGTGGCTCAGTGGTTAACAAATCCAACTAGGAACCATGAGGTTGCAGGTTCGATCCCTGGCCTTGCTCAGTGGGTTAAGGATCTGGCGTTGCTGTGAGCTGTATGTAGGTCACAGATGCGGCTTGGATCTGGCGTTGCTGTGGCTGTGCTGTAAGGCCAGCAGCTGTAGCTCCGATTCGACCCCTAGGCTGGGAACCTCCATATGCCACGGGTGTGGCCCTAGAAAAGACAAAAAAAAAAAAAAAAATTTGTCTTGGAAATCATTCCATGTGAACAGTTATTTTTACTTCATCTTTAAAAATCTCTGGACAACATGCCTATGAGATGACGCCTTCAGCCATTAAAAGCAGGGAGTAAGTTGGTCTGTAGGTTCCACTGAGGAAAGCTGGCTAAGAGAGTGTGTTAAGTAGGAGGAGGAGAAGGCTACAGAGTAGTGTGTTTTGGTTCTGTTTCTGTTTAAAGAACCATTGTCTCTGTATAGACCCTAAAGGAAAACCAATTTGTACCCAACTCTTTTGTTTGTTGTTTTTTTTTTGTATCCTATTCTTTTTTAAAATCTGATTTTTTTTGTTTGTTTCGGCTGCAAACCTTGATGTGGGTTCTCAGTTCCCAGACCAGGGATTGAACCCAGGCTGCAGTGGTGAAAGCACCGAGTCCTAACGCCTAGACCACCAGGGAACTCCTGTACCCAACTGCTTTTTTTTTTCTTTTTTAGGGCCACACTTGCAGCATATGGAAGTTCCCAGGCTAGGGGTGGAATTGGAGCTGTAGCTGCCGGCCTATACCACAGCCGTGGCAATGCCATGATCTCTGCTACAGCTTGCGGCAATGCGGGATCCTTAACCCACTGAGTGAGGCCAGGTATCGAACCTTCATCCTCATGGATGCTAGTCAGGTTCTTAAACTGCTGAGCCACAACAGGAGCTCCCTTCTGTACCCAACTCTTTTTTTTTTTTTTTATCTTTTTGCCTTTATCTAGAGCTGCACCTGCAGCATATGGAGGCTCCCAGGCTAGGGGTCTAACAGGAGCTGTAGCTGCCAGCCTTCGCCACAGCCACAGCAATGCGGGATCCAAGCCGCATCTGCAACCTACACCACAGCTCACGGCAACACCAGATCCTTAACCCACTGAGCAAGGCCAGGGATCAAACCCGCAACCTCACAGTTCTTAGTCGGATTCGTTAACCACTGAGCCACGAAGGGAACTCCTGTACCCAACTCTTAATAGCACATTTTCTCTAGGAGATGGGGTTGTGGGAAAATTTCACTTTCTCTGTTGTATGTATTTTCATAATATTTGACTTAAAACCAACTAGAATGTAATGCCTTTGAGAGAGGTAAAACCAAAAGGTCAGGAAAATCATGGGCATCATTGCCATCATCTTGTGCCTGCTTTGGAGAACTTCCTGCTTCCCCAGGGAAGAGCCAGCCACCCTGCTGTCCCCCCAGGTACAGAGCGAGATCCCCGGCTCCCCGGTCTTTCTCATGAAGCTGGCTCAGCACGCCCACCACCTGGAGGTCCAGATCCTCGCCGACCAGTATGGGAACGCCGTGTCCCTGTTCGGGCGTGACTGTTCCATCCAGCGGAGGCATCAGAAGATCATAGAGGAGGCGCCGGCCACCATTGCCACGCCGGCCGTGTTTGAGTTCATGGAGCAGGTGGGCTCTGTGGAGCTGGGGGGCAGGTGCAGGGGGGAGGCGTCTCCGCTCAGAGCCAGCAGGAGCGCTCAGCTGTCTAAGTGGCTACAGTAGCTGGGTGTCCCAGAGGAGAGTCGGCAGCGGGTGCCCATCGTGGAGATGATTTCAGCCTTGGGTTTATTGGAGGCTGAGCTCTGAGGTCTTAAAGTGATTTCTGCATAGTGGGTCCTCAGCCTGCGTGTGATGAGGGAACTAGTACCTCCCCCCACCCCACTCTGAGAAAACTGCTAGAAACCCCTTGACCCCGTCTCTCTGCAGTGCGCCGTGCGCCTGGCCAAGACCGTGGGCTACGTGAGCGCGGGGACGGTCGAATACCTCTACAGCCAGGATGGCAGCTTCCACTTCTTAGAGCTGAATCCCCGCCTGCAGGTGGAACATCCCTGCACGGAAATGATCGCTGATGTCAACCTGCCAGCTGCCCAGCTACAGGCAAGGAAACGGGCTCCGAACACTGGCGGGGCTGCTTCTGCCCAGAGCGGGATCCCCAGTCCTGCTTAGATTAGACTTCCCTGCCTGGTGTCCTGGGGAGCGACTGTTTTAGAATGTGGGTAGCACGGAGGGCCATGCAGGCTGAGCAACTTTAGTTAAGTCTGTCACCTTGGGCTGTATAGCCTTTGGAGAAATCGGCGAAAACCGTGGACCTTCTCCTTGGAAAAATCTATTTTATGCAATTTCAGGATATTTGTGGACCCCCACAACTCATTCATAGACCTTTTTTTTCATTTGTCTTCCCCCATGAAGCCTTTTTAAACATTATCCCCCACTCCATTTTCTCTTCCATGAAAAATTTTTTTGATTTCTTTTTTTATTTAAAAACTTTGTTTTCATAAAAATTTTTGTTATAGTTGATTTCCAGTGTTCTGTCAGTTTCTGCTGTATAGCAAAGTGACCCATTCATACATATATACACTATATATATATGTGCTTTTTCTCATATTATCTTCCATCATGTTCTAATAAGTGATTGGATATAGTTCCCTGTGCTATACAGCAGGACCTCATTGCTTATCCATTCTTTTTTTTTTTTTTTTTTTGTCTTTTTGCCTTTATCTAGAGCCGCACCTGCAGCATATGGAGGTTCCCAGGCTAGGGGTCTAACAGGAGCTGTAGCCGCCGGCCTTCGCCACAGCCACAGCAATGCGGGATCTGAGCCGCGTCTGCGACCTACACCACAGCTCACGGCAACGCCAGATCCTTAACCCACTGAGCAAGGCCAGGGATCGAACCCGCAACCTCATAGTTCTTACTCGGATTCGTTAACCACTGAGCCACGAAGGGAACTCCGCTTATCCATTCTAAACGTAATTGTTTCCTCCATGAAATTAAAAAAATTTATTGAATTACAGTTGACTTCCAGTGTTATCTTAGTTTCCGGTGTATAGTAAAGTGATTCAGTTACACATATACATGTAGATATGTATTCCTTTTTTTCTTACATTCTCTTTCATTATAGGTTATTAGAAGATATTGAATATCGTGCCCTATGCTATACAGTAGGTCCCTATTGAGTATATATTTTATACATAGTAGTATGTACATTTTAATCCCAGTCTCCTAATTTGTACCCCCTCACTTTTGGCAACTATAAATTTGGTTTCTTTTGTTTGTGAGTCTATTTCTGTTTTGTAAATAAGTTCATTTGTATCCTTTTTTTTAGATTCCACATGTAAGCAGTGTCATAATGATATTTGCCTTTATCTGTCCGGCTTACTTCACTTAGTATGACAGTCTCTAGGTACATCTATGTCATTGCACATGAAATGTTAGTATCACAGATGTACTGTGTATCTGGGGACCAGAAATCTTGCTGTGCTTTACACAGGTGTATCTTGTTTTATTGCACTTCTCTTTTTTGCATTTTAAAAAAAATTGCAAATTGAAGGTTTGTAACCCGGAATGCAATCCTGCGTTGAGCAAGTCTAATGGTGCCATTTTCCCAGCAGCTATGCTTATTTCATGTCCGTATTATATTTTGATAGTTCTTGTAATATTTCAAACCCTCCACCAGTAAAAGCATTGACTCTCTGAAGGCTCAGGTGATTATTAGCATTCTTTAGTAATAATGTAATTTTTATTTAAGGTATATACATTGTTCATTTAGGCAATGCTATTGCCCTTCATAGACTACAGTATAGTGTAAATATAACTTTTATATGCACTGGGAATCCAAAAAATTTGTGCGACTCCCTTTATTGCAATATTCCCATTATCTTGGTGGTTCAGAACTGAACCCCTGGTATCTCCAAGGTCTGCTTATATGTACAAAGTATAAGATTTTTTTCACCCCAAGAGCAAATATTTGCCCCCTTAGGAGCAATATCACCCCCACTAAGAATAAGTCGCCCAAAGTCAGAACTCTTGAGGGACACACAGTTTTTGAAGGCACGAGCCCATTGTGTCCCCTTTCCCTGGCAAAGCGGTAAGATGCTTCTTTTCTCCTTTACTCCCTCCAGCCCCCAAAATAAATTCCTGGCATTACTGGAAACTCCTAAATGTTTAAAATTAATATCTCCTCCCTTTCTCCCTTTTAAATTTTTTTAAAATTTAGATTTTGATTACATTTGAATTAATGAAAAATTTGATTACAATTAATGGTTTTAACTTAATTTAATTAGAATTTAATATTAATTTCTTTAAAATTCTCCCAGAATTTTTATTCTGTTTTAATATTTTGTTTATTTCTTTCAGTCTGAAAAATTCCAGAAAAGTTGCAAGAATAATACAGTTCACACCCAAATCCTGTGCCTCCATCCACCACTTGTTAGCATGTGGCCACATTTGCTTTCTCTCTATTTGCGTGTTTGTGTGTATATATATATATTTTTTTTTTTTTGGTTTTTTTTGCTGAACCTTTTTTTTTCTTTTTAGGGCCGCACCTGTGGCATGTGGAAGTTCCCAGGCATGGGGTCAAATCAGAGCTGCAGCTGTCGGTCTACACCACAGCCACAGCAAAGCCAGATCCGGCCGTATCCGTGACCCTGACCTACACCACAGCTCACAGCAACGTTGAATCCTTACCCCACTAAGCAAGGCCAGAGATTGAACCTAAGTCCTCATGGATACTTGTCAGGTTCGTAACCCACTGAGCCACAATGGGAACTCCCTGGCTCAACTTTTTGAGAGGTGTTTTGACTCGAACTTCATACCACTTTGCCTCTAAATTCTTCAGATAAGAACTTCCTGGGAGGAGTTTCCTTGTGGCGCAGCAGGTTAAGGATTCAGTGTTGTCACGGCAGTGGCTTGGGTCCCTGCTGTGGGACGGGTTAGTCCCTGGCCCGGGAACTTCTGCATGCCATGGGTGGCATGCTTGGGAAATAGAGCTTTTTTTTTTTTTTATTGTTTGAGGTTTTATTGAAGTACGGTTGATTTACAATGTTGTGATAATTTCTGCTGTACAACAAGGTGATCAGTTGTACATATGGCCGTTCTTTTTCAGGTTCTTTTCTCATGTAGATCATCACAGAATATTGGATAGAATTCCCTGTGCTATACGGCAGGTCTGTGTTGGCCAATCTTTCCATGTATCTCAGTGTGCATATGCTAATCTCAGCCCTCCCTGCGTGCCCTTACCTAAGTTTGTTTTCAAAGTCTGTGAGTCTGTTTCTGTTCTGCAAATAAGTTCATTTGTATCCCCCCCTTTTTTTAAGATTCCACATATAAGTGATACCATTCGGTATTTGTTTTTTTCTTTCAGACCTCACTTAGTATGATAATCTCTAGCTCCATTTAGGGAAATAGAGATTTGCCCCCACATATCTACCTAATGTTACTTACTGTCCACATGAAAAATTTCCCAGTTGTCTCAATAATTTGTAGTTGTTCTTTTGTGTTTTTTTTTCTCTTTTTAATGGCCACACCCATTTCATGTGGAAGTTCCTTGGGCCAGAGATTGAATCTGAGCTGCAGCTGTGACCTATGCCACAGCCACAATCATGCCAGATCCTTTAACCCACCATTCTGGGTGGGGGATCAAACCCATGCCTCTGCAGCAACACAAGCCGATACAGTCTGGTTCTTAACCCACTGAGCCACAGGGGGAACTCCTGTTCTTTGTTTTTTAAGTCCAGGATCCAATGCAGGACCACACATCCCATTCCGTTGTCACGTCTCATTAACCTCTTTAATCTGGAACCATTCCCCAGTCTTATTTTTTTGTCCTTGACCTTGGCGTTTGTAACGAGTTCAGGCAGGGTATGTCTCCATTTGGCTTTGCCCAGGCTTTTCTCCCTAATGTGAGCCAGTTAAACACTTTGGCTGGATGTCATACAGGTGATGTTGCATCCATCTGAGTGTGTCACATCTAAAGACGCAGCAGGTTCAGTCTGACCGTTTGGTCCACCTGGTGTCCATCATTGTCTGCTTTTCACTCCTTCCTCCAGCCCAGCTTCCCCCGCATCCTTCACCAAACCTTCTTTAACTCTGCACCTGGACTCCATTCCTCCTCACCTTCCACAACTCTAAGAATCTCTAACTTTTATTTGATGCGCAGGATGTCGTTGTGTGACTTTTGCTTCTTTTTCTGATGACACGGTTTGCTTCGTGGGGACAGAGTCAAGCCATCTGCCTTTTTCTTGCCTCCCCTCTCCTGCCACCACATTGCAGGGTGTCCTGTGCATAATAGGAGCTCAGTTTTTCTGAAATTTCACCGCACCCCATCGTCCATTGCCTCTAGTGCTGGGCTCGGTGTTTGGGGACTGACTGTCCCATGAGGTGGATTTCTCGATTTCAGATCGCCATGGGCGTGCCACTGCACAGGCTGAAGGATATCCGGCTTCTGTACGGAGAGTCCCCATGGGGGGTGACGCCTATTGCTTTTGAAACCCCTTCCAACCCTCCCATCGCCCGAGGCCACGTCATCGCAGCCAGAATTACCAGCGAAAACCCAGATGAGGCAAGTTTGGGGGTCCCCTGTGTTTCCACCATCCCCAACCTTCCCGTGTGGGGCAGACCCCGAACTTTAGCCTGGATGAGATGCTCAGGCTTCACAGTTTACAGACAAGGAAACTTAGATGTGGGAAGGGACATGTCCTGGTTTATCCACAAGTGATGTGTACCAGGTACTAGGCAGATGCCGTCACCTATCTCCTGGCTCAGTGACACAACAACCCTGCTGCTGGACATTGTTACCCTGCATTAAGGCTTGAGAGGCTGGGGTGACCCTTCTCATCATGTCTGGGACCTGCTGAGGCCATGGCCAAACCCCACTGGTGGACTTTCAAGGTCACGTCCATCTTTGGGATGAACAGCCACGTTTAGGGCACAGGTCATTGGGTCTCTGGCCCCGTGAACTTTCTGTTGCAGTAGAAATACAGTCCAGCTCATTCTAGGGAGTCCCCTTGTGACTTATTTGTCCCTTAAAATACCAGCCAGCTGGCATCTGTCACTATTTACATGCTTACCAACAGTTCACTGTCATATCATCTCCATAATCTACCTTTTTTATTTTTCCATAATCTACCTTGCTTCAGTTGTTTAATGACTGTATTTGAGATAACTTGGGATAAGAAAGGTTTTCCCCTCTCCTATTTTTTTTCTTTTTTTTCTTTTTGTCTTTTGTCATTTTAAGGCCGCACCCACGGCATATGGAGGTCCCCAGGCTAGGGGTTGAATCGGAACTACAGCTGCTGGCCGACGCCACAGCCACAGCAATGCGGGATCCGAGCCACGTCTACAACCTACACCATGGCTCACAGCAACGCCGGATCGCTAACGCACTGAGCGATGCCAGGGATCGAACCCACAACCTCATGGTTCCTAGTCAGATTCGTTTCCGCTGAGCCACAACAGGAACGCCTCCCCCCTCCTCTTTGTAATGAAAAATTTAAACTCTGGTGACTGTATTAGTTCGGGATCTTTGGCTGCAAGCAAACAACCACTTCTAGTGCTGGACAGGCAAAAATGGGACATTTTCACAGGGTCAATAGCTTGTTCACAGGTGCCTGAAAGGATGGAAGATCTTGTGTGGAAATAGCTCAGGCACCTGGAACTTTCCATTTTTCACCTCCAGGCATGTCTGCCAAAATGAATGCCTCCATCACATGCTTTAGGAGCTCTAATCCCAGCAAGAGGATCCACGCCCGGCCCTACACCGCCCCCCACAACCGAAATGATACCCTGCTAAGGGGAATTGGGTGTGTGTGAGTGTCAGCAAGGGCTATTGCTAGGTTCCCTTATCTGCTGGAATTTTCATAATCAGGAATTGGAAATCCAGCTCCTCTTTTATTTGAGCTTTTAATTAATCAATTTTAAATAACTCAATGAATTTTGCTATGTTTATAGTTGTACAACCATCATCACAACCTAGTTTTAGAACATTTCCATCCCAAACCCCAGCCCACCCCTCACTGCCCCCCCACCTGTCCCCTTGAACTTTTTACTATCAACAAGGTCAAGCTTATAAAGTCAGTACACACTTACTTAGCTCCATCGGTGACAGGCATTGGCCCATGTCCTATCTGAACTTCCCTGCCCAGTCCCAACTGGGTTATTTTTTTAACTGTTTCTTTTTTAATTTTTTAGTTCAAGTAGGGTTGATTGACAATGTTCTGTCGATTTTTGCTATACATTAAGGTGACTCAGTCTTTCATATATACATATATATATACACACACACAATACATACATATATCTATGTATATACACACATTCTTTTTCTCATACTGTCTCCCATCATGTTCTGTCACAACAGCAGGACCTCATTGCATATCCATTCTAAATGTAATAGTTTGCATATTAACTGGGTTTTTTTTTAAGTAAAAATTACATGCATTGATGTGCTCACCTGGATACACCTGCAACCCGAGTGAGAAGTATCCATGTTTTACTGCTCATGCTAAGCTCTGGGGTGTGTTCGGGGCTCTGGGAGCTTCCTAGGATTTCATTCAGATGAAAACTGGCCTGGAGTAATGATTTCTTCCATTTTGCTTTTTCTGTCTGGGCTCCAGGGGTTTAAGCCGAGCTCCGGAACCGTCCAGGAATTGAATTTCCGCAGCAGCAAGAACGTGTGGGGTTATTTCAGCGTGGCTGCTGCTGGTGGATTACATGAATACGCTGACTCCCAGTTCGGGCACTGCTTCTCCTGGGGAGAGAACCGGGAAGAGGCTATTTCGTCAGTATCTCCCTCCCTCCTTCCCTCCCTCCCTTCAAGACACTAAAGTTAGCCTGTGACCACCCCACCCCCACCCCAGGCGGTAGCACTTGAGGAGATGAAGGGAGGTCAGGCACAGAGCAGACCCTATTTTAAATACCCTGTGCTGAAGTCCCAGGAACACAGTCTGCCCTCTTCCCATGTTGGAGATCCGTGAAGTACATGCAGTCAGTTCACCAAGGTCACTGGTCTTGAGCTCATTACAGATCAGACTTGAAGGAGATCCAAAGAATGTTTCAGTGATTCCAGAAATTTAAAAGGTGCTGAGGGGTTCCTGTTGTGGCTCAGCGAGTTAGGAACCCCACCTAGTCTCCGTGAGGATACGGGTTTGACCCCTGAGCTCTCTCAGAGGATTAAGGATCTGGCATTGCTGTGGCTGTGGCGTAGACTGACAGCTGCAGCTCTGATTCGACCCCTAGCCTTGGAACCTCCATATGCTCATATGCTACAGGTACGGCCCTAAAAAGAAGAAAAAAATGATAGTAATTGCAGTAATTATTTTTCATAATAGGCTAACACTTATTGATCAGTAGCCATGTGCTTTATATAGATTATTTCATTTTAATCCCCAAGCACCTCTGTGAAGGCAGAGCTGTTTGCCCATTCTCCAGATGAGGAAACTGAGGCCTGGGCAGTTAAGTCACTGGCCTAAGATTTGCTGGACCAGTCAGCGCTGGAGCTGAGAGTGACCTAGGCCATTTGACCAGGGCCCCCTGTTCTGGCTCACTGGGAAGTGCGTCGGAACTCTGATGGCCTGTATGTTAACTGGGAAAACAACCTGTGTCCCCCTCCCCTCAAGGAACATGGTGGTGGCTTTGAAGGAGCTGTCCATCCGGGGCGACTTCAGGACCACGGTGGAATATCTCATCAACCTCCTGGAGACGGAGAGCTTCCAGAACAATGACATTGACACCGGCTGGTTGGATAACCTCATCGCCGAGAAAGTGCAGGTGGGGAGCGGCCTGCGTCTCCCCTCGGGGCCCCGGAGCCCCTCTCTGGTCTTGGTCACTGTGGATACCGATGTGCAGAGTTTTTCCTAGGCCGAGAAGCCAGATATCATGCTTGGGGTGGTGTGCGGAGCCTTGAATGTGGCTGACTCGATGTTCAGGACCTGCATGACGGATTTCTTACACTCGCTGGAAAGGTGGGGCACTGGGGTACTTCCTTACCCATCTTGGGGTGCATGTTGGCAATTAAGGCAGAAGCAGGCTTTACTTGCATACAGTTCAGTCGCTAAGCAATTAGTGAGCCCCTCCCCTGTGCTTGCCTCTGTGAGTAAACCTGGGCTGCTCTAGAAGAGGCCAGGTTGGGGAAGCGGGAGTCTCAAGGTCAAGGCAGCCGTCATCCTACAGACAGCCGTGTGCTTGTTCATGATGACCTGCGTAAGGGGCGTCGTAACACTCAGGAGTTCAGGGAGGAGGAGGTGAGTTTGAGAAGCAAAGTGGATTACAGGTCACCTCTACAAATGGTTCTTTCCAAGACCCTCACTTGAATCAGGTGACCCGTGAAATGGACCCTGTGGAAGCGACCAGGAGCTGTCTCTTAGGATGCGCCAGGGTCCCAATCTCAGCATCACTGACCTGTTGGCCTGGATCATTTTTTGTGGTGAGGGCTGACCTGGGCAGTGTGGGAAGTCACTGACATCCCCTGGCCCCAGCCATAGCTTCCCCCTTTGCCCCGCACATCACGACAGCCAAGGATGTCTCCAGATACTGCCAAATGCCCCTGGGGTAGAGGCGAAAATCAGCATCCCCCCACTGTTGGAAACCACTGTGATAGGCAAACAAAACTGCCACAAAGAAAATTAAAGGATGAAAATTTTTAGTGCTTGGTTAGCATGCTTTTTTTTTTTTTTTTTTCCTTATCTAGGGCCGTTCCCAGGCTAGGGGTCTAACAGGAACTGTAGCTGCCAGCCTTCGCCACAGCCACAGCAACGCAGGATCCAAGCCGCATCTGCAACCTACACCACAGCTCAAGGCAACGCCGGATCCTTAACCCACTAAGCAAGGCCAGGGTTCGAACCCGCAACCTCATGGCTCCTAGTCAGATTCATTAGCCACTGAGCCACGATGGGAACTTCGGTTAGCATGCTTTTGAATGGTCATAGAATCACAGTCTGTGCAGTGGTTTCCTTATAAGCAGACAGCAGGATTCTCACATAGGGAGTTTTTCCAAGAAGACGCCTTCATGGATTTTGCTTCTTGGAGAGCCCTTTAGAAATTTCACATCTTGGAGTTCCAGTCATGGTGCAGCGGAACCGAATCCGACAAGGAACCATGAGGTTGTGGGTTCGATCCCTGGCCTCACTCAGTGGGTTAAGGATCTGGTGTTGCTGTGAGCTGTGGTGTAGGTCACAGATGCGGCTTGGATCTCAAGTTGCTGTGGTTGTGGTGCAGGCTGCAGCTGTAGCTCCGATTAGACCCCTAGCCTGGGAACATCCATATGCTGCAGGTGTGGCCCTAAAAAGCAAAAAAAAAAAAAAGGGAAAAGAAATAAAAGAAATTTCACATCTTGGAGTTCCTGCTGTGGCTCAGCAGGTTAAGAACCCGACTAGTATCCATCACTCAGCGGATTAAAGATCTGGCATCTGCCGAAAACTGTGGTGTAGGTCACAGATGTGGCTTGGATCCCAAGTTGCTTTTGCTGTGGCTGTAGCATAGGCCGGCAGCTACACCTCTGATTCAACCCCTAGCCTAGGAACTTCCATATGCCCTAAAAAGAAAAAATAAATAAATAAAAGAAATTCCACATCCTGCAGCAAGAGCAGGCTTCCTTAAGTTCTGAGGGATGTTGGTTTCCTTGGGCCTATTCTCAAACTTTTTAATCAAATATCACCTTTTCAGTACAGCCAGGTATGTTGGTGCTTAGGAGAGGCAAAGAATGGGTGACTTTATTTATTTATTTATTTATTTATTTTTAGCTTGTAGATAGATTTTATTTAGCTGATACAGTGTTTTAAAGATTAAATGTAAATTTCCTTTAGGCAGTGTGTCTTACTTTGCTGCAAAGCCCAATCTTATGATACCTCATCTGTACACACGCATTTATTTTATTCTCTTTGCCAGTGACAGCTGTTGAGTTTTAATCTTTTTTTTTTTTTTTTTTGTCTTTTTGCCTTATCTAGGGCCGCACTCGCGGCATATGGAGGTTCCCAGGCTAGGGGTCTAACAAGAGTTGTAGCTGCCGGCCTTCGCCACAGCCACAGCCACAGTAACGCGGGATCCCAGCCGCGTCTGCAACCTACACCACAGCTCACGGCAACACCGGATAGGAATGGGTGACTTTAAAAAAAAAATGCAAGGGCTGAATATCTGCAGAGTTCTCGGTCACTCCCAGGCTGACCACAGCTCTGTGTTGTTTGTCAGGGGCCAGGTCCTCCCTGCAGATTCTCTGCTAAACATTGTGGACGTGGAATTAATCTACGGAGGCGTGAAGTACACTCTCAAGGTAACGGCCCCTGGTTGGTGGATGTCTCCAACACGCTGGGCGCTCGAGGAAATTGTATTTCTGCCATGGACCATCCCAGCCGTGGGTTTTCTCATGCTTGGTCCCAGGACTCCGCAAGCAGTCCCATGACCTTGAAACCTAAGTGCCTTGGGTTCCAGAGCCCGTAGGCTTGAGCCACGCACACAAGGTACAGTAGAGCGTTTACTGGTTCCCCATGGTTGTCATAACAAAGTACCATAAACTGGCGGCTCCTAACAACAGAAATTGATCATCTCGCAGTTCTGGAAGCCAGGAGTCCAAAATCAAGGCATTGGCTGGGCCATGTCTCTTTGAAGGCTCCCAGGGACCATGTTTTCCTAGCATCAGATGGTTGTGGGCAGTCGTTGGTGTTCTCTGGCTTGTAGATTGTCACTTCATTCTCTGCCAGGCTTTGGCTTTATAGGGCTACCTTCTGTGTGTGTCTGTCTTCATATGGTCCTCCTTCTGTGACTCTGTCTCTGAGTCTCTTCTCCTCTTATAAGAACACCAGGCAGAAGTTTCCCTGTGGCTCAGCGGGTTAAGGATCCGGCATTGTCACTGTAGCAGCTCGGGTTATTGTTCTGACTCAAGTGTAGTCTCTGGCCCAGGAACTTCTGCCTGCTGAGGGCAGAGCCAAAAAAAAAAAAAAAACCATCACCAATCAGACTGGATTTAGGGTTCACTCTGATCCAGCATGGCCCCTCCTTAACTAAGTACATCCACAAAGACCCAATTTCCAAATACAGCCACACTATGAGGTCCCAGGAAGGACATGGATTTTGGGGGGCGGGGTGGGGTGGGAACAGGAATCAAGCTCTTACAGAAAGAGCATGGGCAGGACCCTTGCTCAGTGCAGGCTGCCCACATGTGTCTCCCAGGGCCGCGAGGCTGGCTTTGCACCGCATCTGCACTGAGGGTCCATGTGCGGATCTCCATCTGCTTCCTGGTCTTCCCGCATTCCCGGAGCCTGGTCAGGGTGGCTCTCCTCTGCTGGAAGCGTCTGGTTCCTCGTCCTGAGCCGTCCTGGGTCAGCCCAGAGGAGGATCAGGGAATATCTGAGATGTGCAGGCACAGGGTGAGGCCACACTCACTCCCTCCCGCCCAGGGAGGGAGAAGGCGACAGGGTCCAAGTGTGCTGCTGAGGCAGAGTCCCAGTGCTCTCTTACTCGATGTTTTCTTTCTTTTTTTAATTGAAGTATAATTATTTACAATGTTGTGTTAGTTTCAGGTGTACAGCAATGTGACACAGTTATACACACGTATATCTATCCTTTCTCAGATCCTTTTCCTTTATAGGTTATTACAAAATATTGAGTGTAGTTCCCTGTGCTGCATAGTAGGTCCTTGTTGATTATTTTGTATATAGTAGAGTGTATCTGCTAATCCTAAATTCCTGATTTATCCCTTCCTCCCCCCTTTCCCTTTTGGGAAACCATAGGATGTCTGTAAATCTGTTTCTCGTTTTTGAATAAATTCATTTGTGTCATTTTTTAGATAGCACACATAAGCAATATCATGTGATATTTTCTTTCTCTGAGTAACTTCACTTAGTGAGATAATCTCTAGTTGTATCCATGTTGCTGCAAATGGCATTATTTCATTCTTTTCAGTGGCAGAGTAGTATTCCATTGCTACATTCCAGTGTATACATTGTATACATTCCATGTATACATTTAGTGGCAGAGTAGTATTCCAAATGTATACATTCCATTGTATACATGTATCTAAATGTCGAGGGACATCTAGATTGTTTTCCTTGATTTTTTAACATTGCTAAGCACACACTGAGCTTCCAACTTTGGAGATTTTCAGGCTTTAGTTTAGCCAAATGAGTGTGTTATCCACTGGGATGTGTATAAAATCACTTCCATTTTGTCCCTGATGTTTCTTAGCTGCCTTTAGGGGACCTGGGTCCCCTGGATTAATTTTAAATATAGCATATGTTCATTGTAGAAAATTTGAAAATAGCACATGAGCATAAAACATCAGTAAAACAATCCATCACGCGTCAATTTTAGCAGGCCACTGTTGAGTTATTTTTTTCCTCATGCAGTGATTTTGTAGAGTTGAGGTCAGAGTGCAAATATGCTTTTTCGGTTTTTTTGTTTTTGTTTTTTTGCAAGTATGTTTTTACTGCTTCGATATCATGGCCTAAACTTTCCCCATGTTGTTAGACAGTTTTTTTAAACGTCAGTTCAGAGTCTACAGCACAGCCCCGCAGAACTTTCCGCAGGGATGGAAATGCTGTAGATCTGCTCTCCTCGGTAGGGGCAGTTGAAAACGTGTTGAGTGTGACTGGGGAACCGAATTTTATTTTTCATTTAATCTTCACTTTCATTTGAATGGGCACGGCTGGCTAGGGGCTACTACACCTGACAGTGCAGGTCTGAAATATCCGATGGCCGTATCCATGGTTGGATAGCTAGTTGGGTTCTAGGTTTTCTCCTCACCGTAACTAATGTTGCAGTAAATGTTCCTCTTTTTCTTGCTGTCTTTTGTCACAAAGTAAGTATTTTGGAGGGTGAGGCCTCTTGAGGGTGTTCGTTTTCTGAGAGAGAATGCATATGTTGAACCGAGGGCCAGATGGGGCCGATATTTCAGGTTGAAATGAAGAGCTGAGGCCGAACCCTGGCTGTGCGTGCCTCTTTCCAGTGTACCAGGTCTCTTCTATGCCCCCGGGCAGGGCCAGATCTGGGGGACAGAGCCCTAGTTCACAGCCAGGCCACAGGTGGAGGCCCCAGGGCTGACTTACCCAGAGCAAGACCCCTTCTCCCTGGCACTCAGGGCGACCCTGCTTGGAAATGGGGAATCAGAAAGAAGCCCCCAGCCCTCCAGGGTACATGGCCATGGTATGCGGCCAGCCTGGGACTGTCCCTGCCACCAGGGGCCCATTAGCCTACCTGGCAGGTGTGGCTCGTTGACGCTGGGCTCCCTCTGCCTCCTTGCTCCCATCGGAAGAGCAAGGGCTGGGACTCAACAGGGGGCGCTCCCACAGTGGGCGCCAGCCCTCGCTGGTGGTCACGGGGGCCAGGCCGTGCTCTGGGGGCCCAGGGACCGGCGGGCATCCTCACTTCCGATGAGGACATGGAGCCTGTCCCCACAGGTGGCCCGACAGTCCCCGACCATGTTCGTCCTCATCATGAACAACTGTCACATCGAGATCGACGCCCACCGGCTGAACGATGGGGGGCTGCTGCTGTCCTATAACGGGAACAGCTACACCACGTACATGAAAGAAGAGGTCAACAGGTGTGGGGGTGGGGCGGGGGTCCATGGAACCGGCGCTCCCTCGAGGGGTCTGTGTGTGTGGTCTGAGGGTCTCAGCGAAGGTCCCTTCTCTGGTCCATTCTGGGGCTCATGGAGAGGTTCATCTCGTGGCCGGAATTCCGTGCAGCCGTCAGACCTGGCAGGTTCCCAGGGTACCCCGTCTCCGGTAACGTGGGAGGATTCTGAGCTGCCCGGCCCGGGACTTCCAGCTCCTCAGCGCCAGAGGTGTGGGCTGAGCGCCAGGGGCTCCGTGTCCGACGGGTGCTATTCACAGCCATCGGAGCAAGGCTCGGTCGGAGAAGATGCAGACACCCGGGTAGGGAGGCAGCTGTTTAGTGAGTATCACCTTAAACCAGGCACTGGGCGAGATGTCAGGATAGAGCCGTGGTCCTGACTCATGGAGCCTGTTGGGGAAGACACATCGCAGGAGCATAGGGCTGCTGGCCCGGGACGGTTGCCATGGCAACCTTTGCGCGGACCAGCGAAGTACCAGCTGACCCCAAGTACTGAGCACAGGGACATCATGTTATATAGACTCAGAGACCCTCCCGCCCCAGGGAGTCCAGCCATGCGGGGCTCACACAGCGGAATGTTAGATTCCCCGCCCCCAGGCAGCGAGACCCTCGGGCAAGGACAGTGATGAGGAGGGCGTGCCAGAGGCCCCGTGATTGAAAAAGCTCCAGTTGGGGAGTGGCGATTCCCTCCTCAATCCGTGATGGAAGAAGGCAGACTAGATTCATCCCCAGTCGGTGTTTTATTACCTCTTTTTAAGCCACATTCTCTCTGCCGAGAATATTTGAGATGATCACAGGCTCCACCCATGGGGCATGCTCGCCCCGGTTCCGTTAAAGGCTTTCAGTGGGTCGGTATTTATTAAATCATATTGATTGGTTGCTTTCTCTGGGCCAGGGCCTATTGGAATCATGTCAGGAACGAGAGTTAGTTTTCAGCCAGAAAAGGGTCCCACCCCAGCTCACTCCCAGAATCTCCATGGTAACTGTCGGACACCATCATCTGAACATGTGGGTCGAGTCCCTCAGACCGCACCCAGGGTGACACTCGTGGTTGCGTCTAGGAAGGGAGGATGCTGTCGAAAGCCTGACTCGGGCAGCCAGGTCGCCGGTCCTCTCCCATCTCCCCACCGCCTCCCCGCCCCTCTTCTCTGCAGTTACCGCTTCACCATCGGCAACAAGACGTGTGTGTTTGAGAAGGAGAACGACCCCACCATCCTGAGAGCGCCGTCTGCTGGGAAGCTGGTGCAGTACATGGTGGAGGACGGGGGTCACGTCGAGGCTGGGGGCAGCTTTGCTGAGATAGAGGTGACCGCCGGGCTGGCCCTGGGAGAGGGGCTGCAGTCAGGCCTCCCTCACACCTGCTTCCTGAGGGAGGGCCATTTGACAACGCTTCTGCACCCAAACCAGCAGGCACCCCCCTCACCTGGGCCGTTGTCTGCAGATTTCCAGGAGAGCCAGCGTGGGGGGTTTAGCCCAAATCCCTGCCACATTCCAAAATGCGTACCTCCCCAGGGATGAGTAAGAACCGATAAATGATGATGGGGACGATTAAAAAGTGGTAAGCGAGCACCTGCAGAGCACTTACCGTGTGACAGGCACTATTCTAAGCATTGTATCTGTCTTTTATTACCTTCCTTAATCTTCCCAGCCATCATATGAGTTGGACATAAATAGGACCCGTATTCTGCACATGAAGACACAGTGCCCAGGCAGGCTAAGGAACTCACCCGAGATCACACCAAAGCCAGGATCCAACCTCAGCCTCCATTCTCTGCTGCCAAGGAAAATAATGATTTTTGTAACAAGAATATAGTAATGGTAGTAGCTAACTACCATTACTTTGGCCTCCTGTTCTGTGCTATGTTGCTTAATCCTTATCAGTGCTCTGGGAGGGGAGACCGTTGTTTCCCCCCATTTTACAGTCTTGGAAACTGAGGATCAGAGAGGGGCAGGCATGTGCTGGAGATCACAGAGTGTTGGATTGGGGGACAGGGGCTTCCAGCCCAGGCCTGGGTGACTTGGGTACCCAAGCTCTGAACTTCTGAGCAAAGGGGAGGGCAGTCTCGACTTTTCCGCAGCCCCCAAACTCATCACATCCATACGGCCACTCTCAGGCCAGGTAAGGCGGTGTGGTTGGTACCGCAAGCACATTCTTCATTCCCCAGAGGGTTTTCTCACTGCCTTTAAAAAAGGAGCCAGTAACAAAATGCACCACATTTTAGGAATGACTGTATGTATCATCAAACTGTATTTCTGAAAGAGAAGAGGCCTTCCTTGGGAAATAAAGATCAGTTTCCACATCTGTAAAATGGGCGCAGTGAACACCTACTTCCCCAGCTGGCTTTGCAGATGGAAAAAAATTATGACCAGCGCTGTGCCTGGCACACAGCAAGTTGTGTAAATGCTGGTTGCCTCCAAACCCTCTGCTGGAACTCTGCCCAGGGAGTCACTCTTTGCAGACGACATGGTCCCTGCTCCAGAGTTACTGGTTTGGGGTGACATGGGCCAGTCCTGGTGGTCGCCATCTAATCTTTTCTTTCTGCCAAACAGGTGATGAAGATGATCATGACCCTGAACGTGCAGGAAAGTGGCCGGGTGAAGTATGTCAAGCGCCCGGGGACTATGTTGGAAGCAGGCTGTGTGGTGGCCAGGCTGGAGCTCGATGACCCTTCTAAAGTGCACCCAGTATGTGGCACCCTGGCACGGCTACCCCGCATGCCTGCAGCCTCTGCTTGTTCAGACTTGAGGCTCCCAGATCCTGCCTCCATCTGCCCCCAGCAGCCAGCATGAGGGGTGCAGACACGTGCCTGCCTTTGCTCAAATCCTTCTCAGCAGCTTCCCATCCCACTTAGAATAAAAGCCAAGTTCTTCCAGTGACCTCCATGACCCCGTCCCCTCTTGAACTGTCCCCTACTTTGTTCCTTGGCTTCATCCTCTCTTTCTCTCTCCCCCTTCCCTTCACTCCGAATGCTCCAGACCCACCCCCTGGTCTGCTCATACTGTTTTTTTTTTTTTCCCCAAGGTTCTCCCTCTCACCTCCTGTGAACTTTGATGCAGCCAGTATGCTTTCCTTGACCACCTTGTAAAATATTTTAACAGGTTTTATTTCTTTAGAGCAGCCTGGGGCTCATGGAAAAATCTGAGAAGATATCACAGAATTCCTATTGTTTGCTTATTGTTTCCCACCAGTTTCCTGTCGCGTTACATTTGTCACAATTGGTGAGGCAAATATGAGGCTTTTTTTTTTTTTTTTTTTTGCGTTTTAGGGCCTCACCCACAGCATATGGAGGTTCCCAGGCTAGGGGTCGAATCAGAGCTGTAGCTGTCGGCCTACACCACAGCCACAGCAACACAGGATCTGAGCCAAGTCTGCGACCTGCACCACAGCTCACAGTAACGCCAGATCCTTAACCCACTGAGTGAGGCCAGGGATCCAACACGCATCCTCGTGGGTACTAGTCAGGTTCGTTTCTGCTGAGTCACAATGGGAGCTCCCTATTTAAAAAAAATTTTTAGTGTGATACACTTGGTTTATAATACTGTGTTAGTTTCAGATGTATAGCAGAGTGATTTGGTTATACATGTGTGTAAGAGTCTTTTTCAGACTCTTTCCCGTTATAGGTTATTACAGGGTACTGAATATAGTTCCCAGTGCTAAACAGTAGGGCCTTGTTGTTGATCTGCTTTATACCACAGTAGTGTGTATCTGCTCATCCCGAACTCCTAATTTTTCCCTCTCTCCCCGCTTTCCCCTTCGGTAACCATAGAATTGTTTTCTGTGTCTGACTCTGTTGTTGTTTTCTAAATAAGTTCATTTGTATCATTTTTTTTTTTAGATTCCACAGATAAGTGGTATCACATGATGTTTGTCTTTCTCTGATTTCCTTCACTTAGTATGATAATCTCCAGCTCCATTTATGTAGCTGCAAATGGCATTCTTTCAGTCTTTCCTGTGGCTGAGTGATATTCCACTATGTGTGTGTGTGTGTGTGTGTGTGTGTGTACAGTGTATATGACATATATACACATCTTTTTTTTCTTAATGAATTTTATTTCTATTATAGGTGTACAAAAATCATCACAAGTCAATTTGATATATTTTGTGTCCCAAACCCACAGTGCATCCCCCCACCCCCAGATTGTATTATTTGAAAAACCAAGGTTTTCCAAAGTCTGTGAATCATTGTCTGTTCTGCAAAGAAGTTCATTGTGTCTTTTTAGTTTCTACACGTAAGCGGTAGCATTGGGTGTTGCTGTATAATTGTGTGACTGGTTTCACTTCGCATGATAATTTCTAGGTCCATCCATGTTGCTATAAATGTTGTTATTTCGTTCCTTTTAATGGCTGAGTAATATTCCACTGTGTGTATGTCCATATCTTTCCTATCCACTCCTCTGTCGATGGGCATTTAGGTTGTTTCCATGACCTGGCTATTGCATAGAGTGCTGCAATGAACACTGGAGTTGAGTACATGTGTCTTTTCGAGTTATGGTTTCCTCTGGATAGATGCCCAGGAGTAGGATTGCTGGATCAAACGGTGATTCTATTTTGAGTTTTCTGAGGAATCTCCATACTGTTTTCCACAGTGGTTTCACCAATTTGCATTCCCACCAGCAGTGTAATAGGGATCCTTTTTCTCCACACCCTCTCCAGCACTTATTGTTTGTAGACTTTTTGATGATGGCCATTCTGGCCGGTATACACATCTTCTTTATCCATTCATCTCTTGATAGACACTTAGGTTACTTCCATGTTGAGACATTATTATTAATTAAAGTTCATTCTTTATGCAGATTTCCTAAGTAGTTTAAATTTTATTTTGGCAAAATATCTGTAACATAAAATTTACAGTCTTAACCATTTTGAAGTGTCCAGTTCTGTGGCATTAAGTACATTCACATTGTCATGCAACCGTCACCACCATCACCTCCAGAGTCTTTATCTTTCAAAACTGAAAGTCTGTGCCCATTAAATACTAACCCCTCCATTTCTCCCTCCCGTAGCCCCTGTGGCCACTGTTCTACTTTCTTTCTCTATGAATTTGGCTACCCTAGGAACCTCATATAAGTGGAATCCTGCAGTATTTGTCCTTTTGTGACTGTCTTATTTCGCTTAGTGTATTGTCCACGACATAATTGTATGATTCAGAATTTCCTTTTTTAGGGCTGAATAATATTCCATTGTGTGGATGGACTGCATCTTGTTGATCCATCATCTGCTAATGGGCACTTGGATTGCTTCTGCCTTTTGGCTGTTGAATAACTGCTATGTTCATGGATGTGTGCTGTCCTTAGTTTTTAACCTAACATCCAGGATCCTACCCAGCCCAGTGTATTACAGAGAGTTGTCATTGTGTCCATAGGTTTCTCATTTGATTACCGTTTTCAAATTTCTGTGCACTTGTGCATACCCACATACACACACACACACAAAAAAACCTTGTGCTCCCTGTCCCCCTTCCCCACTTTCCTTTTCTCCCTACTACCTGTCACTATCAGCCAGATGATGTTTCTCACCGATGGTCCTGCTGGCATGTTGTTTGGCCTCCATAGATCAGAAGCTCTTGAGAACAGTGCTTTTTCACCTTTCTCGCCCACTGCTAGGTCCTCTGCTTAAACCAGAGCCTGACTTACCAGGTGCTTCTTCGTAGATATTTATTAGGTTTACATGTGGAAGTGCAAGTGCCATGGGGGCAGCGCCCTGTCCTGAGGACCCACAGAGGGTGTGCCATTGTGTCTTCTTGGCCCCCAACTCAGGCTCTGGAGGGGAGACCTCCAATTTAGATTCCCGTTAATTAGTTGTTTGGTGTCTGTTCAGCTTTCCCATTAGACCATGTATTCTGAGGTCAAGGGCAGCCTTTTTTTTGTTCAGCGCTGTATCCTCAGTGCCTAGCACATTGCTTGGGGCACAGAGGATGCTCAGAAAATACAGATCTTGTTGAATTCATGAATAGTTACACCCTCCTAGAGTAAGCCACGCGCGGAGCCACCTGGGCATTCATGCATGTATTATTTTTTTTTACAATAATTTGTATATATGCTTGGGGGGAAGCTAGAAAAGCATTTGTATTTATTTGTTTGTTTGTTTGTTTATTTATAGGGCCTCACCTGCAACATATGAAAGTTCCCAGGCTAGGGGTCCCATTGGAGCTACAGCTGCCGGCCGATGCCACAGCCACAGCAATGCAGGATCCGAGCCTCATCTGCAGTCTATACCACAGCTCACGGCAACACCAGATCCTTAACCCACTGAGCGAGGCCAGGGATCAAACCTGCATCCTCATGGATACCAGTTGGGTTCATTACTGCTGAGCCACGACAGGAACCCCTAGACAAGCGTATTTTAAAAGAAGAATCAAATAGTCTCTCTTCTCTAGACTCTTCTACTTGTTTTCTTCTCGTTCTTTTCAGTATTCTCTTTAGAGGGTTCCCAAAACTAGAAATAGACTGAGCTTTGCTTGATCACTGGGAATTCCTGAGCCTGACTTGTGATTCCTTTTAGCAAACATTTCCCAGGTTAGGTTCTTTTTTTTTTTTTTTTTTTTTTTTTTTTTTTTTTTTTTTTTTTTTTTTTTTTTTTTTTTTTTTTTTTTTTTTGTCTTTTGGCCTTTTATCTAGAGCCACACCCACGGCATATGGAGGTTCCCAGGCTAGGGGTCTAACAGGAGCTGTAGCTGCTGGCCTTCGCCACAGCCACAGCAACGCGGGATCCGAGCCGCGTCTGCAACCTACACCACAGCTCACGGCAACGCCGGATCCTTAACCCACTGAGCAAGGCCAGGGATCCAACCTGCAACCTCGTGGTTCTTAGTCGGATTCGTTAACCACTGAGCCACGAAGGGAACTCCCCAGGTTAGGTTCTTGAGACAGAGATGCCATTGGTCCCAGCAGGCTTATCGATGCCGGTGAGAAAGACGGGCAGGTAAGGCTTTGCAGTTCAGCTTGGTAAGCCCAGGAAGAGGGACTGCCCCTGGCCCCTGGCTGTGGGGGCCCAGATGGAGGGGCCGGCATCACATTGTGGAGAAAGTTAGTCTGCAGCGTTGGGAGCGGAGTGGATGAGACAGAGCGCTGAGGTTCCCAGGACCTCACCCTGTGGGCTTTGAGTCGATATGTGTAGAGGGAATTAACAGATAAGTAGACATATTAAATCAGTTGCCCCTTTGAGGAGCTTTGTATTGTAGGATCCTCCAAGGCTAAATGTTTATGATTTACAAAAAGCACGAACGTTCGAGTGAGAGTTTCATCAATTTTCACCCTGCTGGCCAGTCATCTTTGGGATTCAGTAGAGGTGGAAATTAAATAGAGGAGGAGAGAGATAATCCTAGTTAGAAAGCAAAGCGAAATAAAAACATGTCACTGAAAATAATCAAATAGTCATTCACAGGAATATAAAAGAGTTTTATCTGAGCCAAACTGAGGCTGATAGCCTGGAAGACAGCCTCTCAGATAACTCTGAGGAGCTACTCTTGAGAGGCATGACTTTCAGCACCATTTTATGTCTTGTCAGGGCAAAGAACATTAAACAAGGATATACTCCTTCAAGATTTCAAAAACAAGAACAGCATGTGGAGTTCCAGCTGTGGCTCAGGGGGTTAAGAGCCCTGCTAGAATCCTTGAGGATACAGGTTCAATCCCTGGCCTCACTCAGTGGGTTAAGGATCCAGCATTGCCGCAATCTGCGGTGTAGGTCACAGATGCGGCTCAGATCGCACGTTGCTACACCTGTGGCGTAGGCGGGCAGCCGTAGCTCTAATTCGACCCTTAGCCTGGGAACTTCCATATGCTGCAGGTGCGGCCCCAGAAAGAAAAAGAGCAGTATGTACAGAGAGAGTCAGTATGGCCTTGGCACCTGGGAACAGAGTCTTATCGTCCAAGGAGTCCCAGCATTGATGTCCCAGGAAGGGAGGCATTTAATCTTTATTTTTGACATGGACGTTCTTTTGGTCACTGTACCCTTTTCTTTAGTAATGTATGTTTGATAGCCCACAAACATACGTTAGAATGAGTCAGCATGCATTAGTGAGCATAAAGTTCAGGTTAACTCGTGCAGGAGCCAGATGACTTCCCCACACTGAGGTGAGCATTTCGTACGTCACATCTGATCTACTCCGGAATTATTTGGGGCACGTAATTGAGCTTTGCGAAGGAGGAGACTCGGAAACCTCGCACGGGATGTGAATGCGGCAATTGTAAATTTCCAATACGATATTTTCTTCGGCTACCCCGTCCCCGCCAGGCTCCATCCTAACCCCGCTGTGTATCTCGTATGTGTTGGTAGAGCCGCCTTGGCCCTTGGCTTGCCCGTCTCAGTGCGAGGCCGCGGCGGCCTTGACCTCTGGCTCCTGTTGTGTCTTGTCAGGCTGAGCCATTCGCAGGCGAGCTTCCGCACCAGCAAACGCTGCCCATCCTTGGAGAGAAGCTGCACCAGGTTTTCCACAGCGTCCTGGAAAACTTGACCAACATCATGAATGGCTACTGTCTGCCGGAGCCTATTTTTAGCATCAAGGTGGGTCTGTGTGCAGGGTAGGCGTGTAATGGCACACACGTGTGTAGGTCAGTGTGACAAGACAGACGATCCCAGAGATCTTTACTGAGGTAAGAAATGAGAAAACGGGGAGTTCCTATTGTGGGCTCGGCAGGGTAAGGACCCGACATAGTCTCCATGGGGGATGCAGGTTCGATCCCTGGCCTCGCTCAGTGGGTTAAGGATCCAGTGTTGCCGCAAGCTGTGGCGTAGGTCACAGCTAAAGCTGCAGCTCCAGTTTGGCCCAGGAACTTCCCTATGCCGCAGATGAGGCCATAAAGAGAAAAAAAAAATTAAAAATAGATGTGAAAATGATCCATCCTTTGTCATTTCTACAAAGAACCCATTCTCAGGGAATTCCACAGTTCCGTTATAAACATCGGTGTATGTTTCTCTCTTTGTCTTTTAAACATTTTATTGAAGTGTAGTTGATTTACAGTGTTGTGTTAATTTCTGCTGTACAGCAAAGTGACCCAGTCATACATATATTTATATTCTTTTTCGCATTTTTTTCCATTACGGTTTATCATGGGATATCGACTCCATTCCCCTGTGCTATCCAACAGGACTGGTTGTTTATCCGTCCTCCGTGTACTTGCTTGCACCCGCTAATCCCACACTCTGACTTCTTCCCTGTGGTCCCCACTGCAGCTGAAGGACTGGGTGCAGAAGCTCCTGATGACTCTCCGGCACCCGTCGCTGCCGCTGCTGGAGCTGCAGGAGATCATGACGAGCGTGGCGGGCCGCATCCCCAGCCCCGTGGAGAAGGCGGTCCGCAGGGTGATGGCCCAGTATGCCAGCAACATCACCTCGGTGCTGTGTCAGTTCCCCAGCCAGCAGGTGTGTGCCCCGGCCCCGCTGGGAGCTCTGCTCCCAGTCAGTCCAGCCGCTGAGCAAACTGGGCCTCGTGAGACCCACTTAGAGCCCGAGATGCTGGGGTTGAGTTTCTTTTCACACCTGATCTGCGGAATCCCGGCATTTCCCCTCAAAGCAACAGTTGTTTAGATGAACATGAACAGTAGTGAGAAAATAACAATAGGGGTTCCTGTTGTGGCGCAGGGGAAATAAATCCGACTAGTATCCACGAGGGTGCGGGTTCGATCCCTGGCCTTGCTCAGTGGGTTATGGCTCTGGCGTAGGCTGGTGGCTGCAGCTCTGATTGGACCCCTAGCCTGGGAACCTCCATATGCCATGGGTGCGGCCCTAAAAAAAAAAAGAAGCTCTCAGGGCCTCAGTTGAAAAAATACATGTTGGAACCTTTCAGGAAATTGTTGTTGATACAGGTCTTTCATTAAACATTTTTGTTGCCACAAGCAATACGCCAGCAGCATTAAATGTAATTATAAAAATAGGACCCCCGTCTTACCTAGTGCCCTCCTGCTCCCTGGGGTTGGGAATCGCCTTCTCCCCTTTCTCCAGAGCATTTGTCTCCGTGGAGGGGGTGATAGGAATGTGTGTTTGCCTTTTTGTGATGGTTGTCATTCTGAGCTCTCGAGTCCTCAAGCCATACATTGAGCAGGATGCACAGAGCTGCTGCTGGACGCCAGAGCGCTTTGGGGCTGGAATTTTTTATTTTTGAATGAGCGTTGGGTGGGATCTCCATGGGAGTCTATGGTGGGTCCTTCCAGTGACCTCTGTGTGGCGACCGGCTTGGGTGGCTGTGAGTGGCCAGACCTGTTCTCTTTTCCCGTCCAGATAGCCACCATCTTGGACTGCCACGCGGCCACCCTGCAGCGGAAGGCCGACCGGGAGGTCTTCTTCATGAACACGCAGAGCATCGTGCAGCTGGTGCAGAAGTGAGTCCTGGGCCCTCCTGGATGTGTGACCTTGGGCGTGTCTTTGCTCCCTTTGGCCTGCAGAGTTAGCACAAATGGACCAATTCACGCATCCCTCCCAGACCTAAGATTTGACAATGCGGCCTCCAGATTCCTTTTTTTTCCCCCTGTTTTTAGGGTCACAAGTGCGGCATGTGGAGGTTCCCAGGCTGGGGATCCAGTTGGAGCTGCAGCTGCCGGCCTACGCCACAGCCACAGCAACCCCAGGCCCGAGCCGCGTTTGGAACCCACACTTCAGCTCGAGGCAATGCCTGGCCCTTGACCCACAGAGCAGGGCCAGGGATCGTAACTGCATCCTCATGGATACTAGTCGGGTTCTTTTCCATTGAGCCAAGACGGGAACTCTCTCCAGATTCTTTATTAGCGTTTTCTCCTTTTCCACATCCTGAAAGTCCTGGCTGGAGCTGACTCAGGCGCCCCAGGCAGTGGAGCTGGTCGTTAAGGCCGCCCTCCCTTCTTCCCCAGATACCGCAGCGGGACCCGCGGCTACATGAAGGCGGTGGTGTTGGATCTCCTGCGAAAATATTTACTGGTCGAGCACCATTTCCAACAAGGCAAGAGGCGCCACCGCCAGTGCTGGTGACAAGCCCACAGGGCGGGGCGGGGGTGGGGATTCCCAGCTTTACCTCCACGTGGCTTCTTGTTTCCTTCTAGCCCATTATGACAAGTGTGTGATAAACCTCAGGGAGCAGCTGAAGCCAGACATGTCCCAGGTGCTGGACTGCATCTTCTCCCACGCTCAGGTGGCCAAGAAGAACCAGCTGGTGATCATGTTGATCGTAAGCAGGAAAAGGCACCCTGTACCCAGAGCAGGGTGGGCGGGGGAAGGGGCTGCCTCAGGGGTCTGCCGAATTTTCTTGAAAGGGCCAGAGAGTAAATGTTTTAGCTCTTGTCCATTGTACAATCTCTGTCCCGACCTCTCAGTGCTGCTGTGGTGCAGTGTAAGCAGTTGGCCGTGACTGCGCCCCAAATAAAACTTGGTTTATAAAACAGGCAGTGGGTGGGATCTTTTAGTCCCCGGGGAACTAAGCACCTGTGTGCCAGGCACTCCTGACATGCTTTACAAATGCTGATTCATTTAATTCTTACCACAGCCCTAGGGGGTGGGTACCCTTCTCCCCATCTCTTGACAGAGCCCAGAGGGGTGAAGTCGCTTTCTCAAGGGCACCCAGATTCTAAGTACAGAACTGGGATTTGAACTCACAGCTGGGCTCCAGAGTCCTGAGCTATTCTTAGTCAGGGGATGTTGGATTCCGAGACTTGAGGGAGGGCTTTCGTTTTGCCTTCTTGGAGAAGTATGGAGTTTATTTTATTTCTCCTCCAAATCGGTAATAATTAGCAATCCTTTATAGCTAAAGATTTTTTTTCCTTGACATAACCTGAAAAATGCAGGATCAGCAGTTAGTAGCAAAGACTTGGGCTTGAATTACGAAGGGGTTGGCAGATTTTTTAGTTTTCTATAAAGGGCTAGAGAGTAATTATTTCAGCAACCTGTGCTGAAATTACTCAGTCCTGCCATTGCAGCGTGAAAGCAACCGTAGGCAGTATGTGAATGAATGAGCGTGGCTATGTGCCAATGAAGCTTTATTTACAAAGGTGGGCAGTGGGCCAGACTGGGACCTGGGCTTATAGGACAATGAGCACCCTAACGAGATGGATTTATAAATAATGGTATTTTTGTAAAGAATCGTTTTAAAATCTCCTAATGCAGCTATGAGATTCTCTTAATCTTGGCTGTGTTTGAGAATCATCTGGGGTGAGAGTAGGGCTGGGGAACTTTAAAAAATACGGATGCCCAGGCCCCACCCTTTTCCATTAACTCAGGGTTCCTGGAGGTGGGGCCCAGGTGTTAGTACTCTTTGAAAGCTTCTCCAGTGTAACACTGTACATTAGACAGTGTTATTGGTTTAGTGTGCAATCTGGGGAGCTGGGGAAGATCTTTTTTCTCAAGGAGGTACATTCTGAGATAGTGGGAAGGATCATGGTTTCTGCAACTGACTTTCAGGAAAAGAGTGAGTGTGTGTGAGTGTGTGTGTGTGTGTGTGTGTGTGTGTGTGTGTGTGTACAGGCATGCTTGTATGCTTACTAATAAAAAGCAAATGTGGGAGTTCCTGTCTTGGCTCAGCAGAAACGAACCTGACTAGTTTCCATGAGGATGTGGGTTCAATCTCTGGCCTCACTTAGTGGGTTAAGGATCCAATGTTGCTGTGAACTGCGGTGTAGTTTGCAGACGCGGCTGTGGCTGTGTTGCTGTGGCTGTGGCATAGACTGGCAGCTCTGATTCAGTCCCTATCTGGGGAATTTCCATATACCACACCTGCAGACCTAAAGAAAAAAATAAAAATAAAGAAAATGTGGTTAAAGTTTAGCAAGTGCTGAATCCTGATAATTTTCAAGGTTCTGATCTCTTGTAGTTTTGAAATTCTTAAGAATTACATTTAGGGGGAAAGGCTCCCCAAGTGATTGCTACCTGCAGCCAGGATAGGAGCTTATGCCCAAGGACATATCTCTTCTTGGGAGGAATTCCATGGCCAATAGTATAACCTCTTTCAAAGTACTTCCTTTGTTTTGTTTTACTTTTTAGGGCAGAACTCGTGGCATATGGAAGTTCCCAGGCTAGGGGCTGAATCAGAGCTACAATTGCTGGCCTACACCACAGCCACAGTAACATGGGACCCGAGCTGCATCTGTGACCTACACCACAGCTCATGGCAACGCCGGATCCCTGATCCACTGATTGAGGCCAGGGACTGAACCTGCATCCTCATGGATTACTAGTGGGATTTGCTTCTGCTGAGCCATAATGGGAACGCCTCAAAGTGCTTCCTTTGGATGGAGGGTTTTTTAAGTTGTGTTTGTAAAGTAAGGAACACCTGGAATTTATCACAGTCCACCCAAAATTCAAAGGCCAGGGCTTGGGTCTGTGGGTTATTCTGCTGTTTGCTACTCTGTGCACATATTAACTGTCTTTTGGGCACGAAGTTCTTAAAAATCATGTTCACCAGAGGACGGCCTGGGGAATGGCCCCCAGATCAGAGAACTAGGACACTTGCTGGGGGCTTCTTGGTGAAGGAGGTTAAAATACTAAGGCAGCTGTGGATTGGGGGTTATGTGTGAGATTATTATTCTCTGGCTCTCTTGGTTCCATTTACTAGAAAATGGTGAGTTCTTTCATTCCATGGTATTTGATACTTTGGAGCCTTTGAACAAAGACTTGTTCATTGAGTGATTACTTGGAAAAGAAATTTTTTGAGTCTTTACAGGGACCTCATTTCTGAATGTCACTTCAGTTGTCATTGGACTTTGTTAGTGACAAAACAACGAAAACAAAACATGATGTTGTAAACTACAATATATACGGTCAGTTCATTTCCCACAAGTTAACAAGGAAGAAAGAGTATTTCAGACTTTCACATGCAGTGTGGTGGCTAGATTTAAAAACTTTTCACACAAGACTAGTCTTGAGTTTCCCGTCTTAGAAAACCTCTAACCTGGTTGTTGGACGGTACCTACGTTCTGTGCTGTCCTTGGAGCCAAAGGCCAGAGGAGTGATGGAGAGTAATGTCACCATTTGATAACACAGAGCAAATCAGATTTTGGCCGGGGTGTGTGTGTGTAGAGAAGGGTTAGAATAATTCCCTATGAGATTTCTTCAGCACCGACATGCTGTGTGTGTTTGTGTACATGTGTGAAATAGGAATGTGGGAGTTCCCATTGTGACTCAGTGGTAATGAGCCCAACTAGTGTCCATGAGGATTTGGGTTTGATCCCTGGCCTAACTCAGTGGGTTAGGGATCTGGTGTTGCCGTGAGCTGTGGTGTAGGTCACAGATGCGGCTCAGATCCCGTGTTGCTGTGGCTGTGGTGTAGGCTGGCAGCTTCAGCTCCAGTTGGACCCCTAGCCTGGGAACCTCCATATGCCGAGGGTATGGCCCTAAAAGCCACAACAAAAAAGACCAAAAAAGAAAAAAGGAAACGAGAATGTGTTAAAAATGTTAGGTTTTTTTTTCTTTCTTTCTGATTATAAAAACAGTATGGGCTCATTCCAATTAGAGAAAAGCAGAAACAGCTGTAGAAAAGAGTGTCCCCTAACCCCGCTGTCTGGTGACTGCTTGGAGAAGAGTCTGGACCGGTGCAGGAGTGGGGGCATGAGTTCAGATTCCCAGGAGCCATTGTTCTTAATGGGAATTTAGGGAGCATCTGCTCTGAGCCCTTCTCAAGCCCTTCTTGCCTTGAGGGCATAAGAGGAGAGGCACTGGGCCCTGGTCTCCAGCGAAAGTCCCCTTATTCAGAAGCAGAGAAGAAGGATGGGCATAGGATCCTCCAACCCTCCACCCCTGACTCTTGTGCAAGACTCAACTCCAGATCTCCTCTCTGGCAAGAAGCTGCCCTTGGCCTCTCTGGGCCCTGCCGTTCCCTCCACGCCGGGGCTCCTGGAGGGCCGACACTCCTTCTCTAGAGCATCCCACGTGGCCCTTCCTTTATGTGCACATCTGGCTCTGTTTCCCCTCATCCCTCTTCTCAAACCGTGAGCCCTTAAGTCAGGCAGTGATGTCAGAGGGAAGAGCTGAGCAGCCTCAGGGCACAGAAGAGCCCTGGGTTTGAATCTGGCTCTTCCTTGCATGTGCTTGGTGGCCTTGGGGCAGGGCATATTGCCTCTCCAAGCCTCAGTTTCCTCGTCTGTTAAATGAAGACTCCTGTGGTAACTCGTGGGCACACTGGGAGTATTTGAGGAAATGAATGGAAAGGGTCGAGCTGCTTGCCCAGCCATAGTAAGTACGTACCTGATAAGTACTGCCGTTAATAATGATGCTGGCGTTACTGTTGTGGCTCAGCGGGTTGAAAACCCAACATAGTGTCCGTGAGGATGCGGGTTCGATCTCTGGCCTCGCTCAGTGGGTTAAGGATCCAGTGTTGCCTTGAGCTGCTGTGTAGGTCACAGATGCAACTCGGATCTGGCGTTGCTGTGGCGGTGGCGTAGGCTGGCAGCTGCAGCTCTGATTCGACCCCTAGCCTGGGAACTTCCATAAGCCACAGATGCAGCCCTAAAAAGAAAAACAAAAACAAAAACAAAAAAACCAAGGGATGCAGGCAGACTTTGTTGTATCTTTAGCATGTGTTTTGGGGTGGATGAATGGGTGAGTAAATGAATGAATGGGGGGAACGCGGTGGAGAGTGGTTAGGGGCGTGTATATCAGGCCGTGAAGGTCGCCTGGGGCAGCTGCACCTCACCCCACCCTCCCCGGCCAAGGACGGGAGCTGAGCCATTTGAACTTTGTATCTCTCCCCCAAAGGATGAGCTCTGTGGTCCAGACCCTTCTCTGTCAGACGAGTTGACCTCCATCCTCAACGAGCTGACTCAGCTGAGCAAGAGCGAGCACTGCAAAGTGGCCCTCCGAGCCAGGCAGGTAGGGTCGCTGGCCGCGGTCCCCACGGTGCACGCGGTGCCGTTGGCCCCCACCAGGCACAGCCCCGCTGCTGCGGTCCCTGGCCCTTGGCTTCTCCCCCCGGGAAGGCGGCTCACCCCGGCCCCTCCCTCCCCTCCCCTTGCAGGTCCTGATCGCCTCCCACCTCCCCTCCTACGAGCTGAGGCACAACCAGGTGGAATCCATTTTCCTGTCGGCCATCGACATGTACGGCCACCAGTTCTGCCCAGAAAACCTCAAGGTGAGGCCGCCTCCATCCGTCCATTTTGCACACAGCACCCGCTGCGGCCCAGGTGGGACCTGGGGGAGGGAAGTGGGACCCCTGTGCCCTCCGGGGGCTGGCGCTCCAGGCAGGGCGCTGTCACCAGCTCCAGCGGTTCAGTCCAGCGTTGCCCAGGGGAGGCTCTACAGACGACAGAGCCTCGGGCAGCAAGGCTCTCCCAGAAGGTGCTATATTAAAATTGCACGTGTGCTGAAGCTTATTGGAAGCTTCCAGCGCTCACGTGGCCGAGCTGTGACTCATCTGCCCAGGGCTCCCCCTCCCCCTCAGCCGCCCCCATTCACAAACTTCCAGGCACCCCTGCCCCCACATCTGGACGTGGGGACCCAGGTCATCCCAGAACTGCTTCCACTCTGAGGTCCTGTGGGCCTGCGGCTTGAACAGCATTTCATGATAATGACACGTGACCTGCCTCCCGTCCCTGCCCCCGGCCCGCCCGCTCACCTGACTGCTGATTAGAACTTGTCAACATTCCCTTTCCCTTTTGTCCCCCTTTCTGTGTCCTGTAGAAACTAATACTGTCAGAAACGACCATATTCGATGTCCTGCCCACTTTCTTCTATCACGCTAACAAGGTCGTTTGCATGGCCTCCCTGGAGGTAAGTCCTAGCACCCACTGCCTACCTGCCTGCCACACGCCTGACCCCAGGCCACATGCCTTGCAGAAGGGATCTTATCATTCTCTTGATGAGATGGTTCCCGCTAACCTTCATATATCTTACTGATACCCGGACACTGAGGCTCAGAGAGGTGTAGCAACTTGCTCAGGGTCACACAGCAAAGAGGTGGCAGAGCCAGGATTCACAATGGGTCTGTCTGAGTCCAGAGTCCTTGCCGGTTACCCTGCTCTCTTGTGTGCCAGCCTCCTCCAGGCCGGGCACCATTAAATACAAACCCCTAAGGGCTGAGGCTGAGGCACTTGGAACCTACTTGCCAGTTCAACTGCCTCAGAGACCTTTGAAAGACTTTCCTATTTGGGACTATGAGATCTGGAAGGAGACTAGGTGATGGTTTAAGGTGACTTCCCTGTGTGTCAGGCAGAGACAAGCATGACCAGCAGCAAACCCAGATGAGAGGCAGGTGGTCCGCTCCTGCTCTGGTCTTCCCGAATTCAGTTCTGTTCATTTCAGAACATCGAGGTGTTTCATCTGCTCTTTAAGAATCCCTTCCAGGAGATATGAGATGACGTCTGGGTTCAGCTTGACTCTCTTACCCGGTTGATTTCTCCTTGTTTCCTTACCCTCTGATCTTGGATCTCGGTCCCCTGTGGCCCCCATACTTCTTCCATCTCTAGACCCTGTGGGTCACCCATCCTGATGCCAAAAGGTTGACCAGATCTCCATGGAGACCATTTTGGGCTTGTGAGCATGTTATAGCTGTTGTCTCCTGGGCCTTCAGTTTTTACCCCCTTCCTGATTTCAACTCCAAGAACCCTCCCAGGCCCCACTCTTTATTCCGAGCAGCAAGACCTAATACAATTCCTAAGTAGTTACCAATTTTTCCCCCACTCTCCAGTTTTCACCAGTATTTATTAAGACTTCCCGTGTTCCAGGCACCGGCGGTGCAGCATGGAACAACCATCATCTCTGCTCTAGTGGAGCTTCTCTGGTTGGAGAGAGACGTGTACTTAGTATTGCTTTAATTATACATGCAGTGGGGCCACAAAGGGACAATGCAGGCCATGATGAGAAAGGACCGCAGGACTTAACCTTACCATGAGGTTCAACTCAGGCTTTGATGAGAAAGTGATATGAAAGCATCTGAAGATCAAGTAGGAATTGGTGGGAGGGAGACGCAGAGAGATTCCAGTGAGTGGGAACAGCGTATGCAAAGGTCTAAGCTGTGTGACCCCTGGCAAGTGGCTTTTCTGCTCTGGACCTTTTTTTTTTTTCCATTTTTATGGCTGTATCTGTAAGGAAGTTCCCAGTCTAGAGGATGAATCGCTGCAGCTAAGGCCTGTACCACAGTCACAGCGACACCAGATCTGAGCTGCATCTGCAACCTGCAAGGCAGTGGGGCAATGCCAGATCCTTGAGCCAGTGAGCAAGGGCCAGGGATTAAACCTGCATCCTCCTGGAGACTACACTGGGTTCTTAACCCACTGAGCCACAGTGGGAATTCCCCTTTTTTGGACTTTTAGATTCTTGTGCTTTAGACAGGGGTAGTAATGCTGACCTCACAGGATGGTTTGAAAGTAAATGAGTAAACACCTGTTGTAAATATTGATCAGCATTGTTAGCCATCATCCAAACACCTATCCTAATGGGGGGCGGAGGTTCCTAAGTCATGTGGAAAGCAGCAGCCCCCTTCCCCACTTTATAAAGTGCTGACTCCCATGTATTTCTGATAGAGATTTTTCCAGGATGCTTTCTTTACACATTTTATCATCTGTTAGGCAGATTTACTGAACAGAATCCAATCATGTCTTCATGAGTCACGATGAGTAATGTAAACCTAAGATTTTCACTTGTCTTCTTGAGTTGTGTAGAATTTTGTCCCTGCTCTAAATGTGTCTGGTGCCCTCCCCACCCGCAGCCACCCCTGGGTCAGTAGTTTTCAAGGAAGACTCCCAGGACCCAGCGTATAGATGTGCTCACGGTTGTGATTTATTGCAGTAGAAGGCTACAAAGCATCAGCAGAGGGAAAGGGCTCATGGGGTGAAGGCCAGAGGATACCACAC
This sequence comes from Catagonus wagneri, assembly GCA_004024745.2. Taxonomy (NCBI): domain Eukaryota; kingdom Metazoa; phylum Chordata; class Mammalia; order Artiodactyla; family Tayassuidae; genus Catagonus; species Catagonus wagneri. The sequence continues at coordinate 10,145,586 of PVHT021183555.1, forward strand.
CAAGCTTCCGATGGTCCTTTAGGCGACAAATTATGGCAACACATGGGACATGTTGTCTACCAGGAAAGCTCGTTAGAGACTCAGCTCCCGGGGTTTTATTGGCGGCTGATCACATAGGGACCCTCTGCTTGGCACAAACCCAGTTTCTAAACTCCCAGGAAGAAAGCACATGTTCAACATTAATGACACTTTGGAACAGTTTAGGCACCATCAACCGTCCTTAACTGGGAATGGTGGGAGTCCTCCCCAAACCCAAGTTCTCAGATACCAGCCAAGGGCCAGCCTTGCAAGTGGCCTTTCGGAAGATAGCAGTTAGGCCTGCTGTGTTAACCTTGCTGCACAGTCCCCAGATTCCCTTTTTTTTTTTTTTTGTCTTTTTGCCTTATCTAGGGCCGCACCCGCGGCATATGGAGGTTCCCAGGCTAGGGGTCTAGCAGGAGTTGTAGCTGCCGGCCTTCGCCACAGCCACAGCAACGCGGGATCCGAGCCGCGTCTGCAACCTACACCACAGCTCATGGCAACGCCGGATCCTTAACCCACTGAGCGAGGCCAGGGATCGAACCCACAACCTCATGGTTCCTAGTCGGATTTGTTAACCACTGAGCCACGATGGGAACTCCAGTCCCCAGATTCCTTATTCAGTTTAAAAACAAAAACCAAAAAACCTCCTGCTGCTTAGACCATGCTGTCCAGTATGTCAGCCGCTGACCCCATGTGGCGAGTGAACACATGTAATGCAACTAATCAAATTGAGTTTGTTGTCAAAATGTAAGATACACATTGGATCCCAAAGTCTCGGTATGGATAAATAGTTTAACTCAGTTTTTGAAAATTGATTCCATTTTGAAATTTGAACTGATAGTATTTTATGTATTAAACATATTTAAGAACATTAAAATTATCTTAAAATAATAATATTATTAGGTATATTAAAATTATTTTTACCTGTTGCCTTTTTTTAAAATTCTCCTAAAAAAATCTGAAATCAGTTTAGAATTGCGTATGTAGACTGTGTTATATTTCTGTTGGACAGAGTTACTTTAGAGCAGGGGCTGGCAAGCTGTAGTCCATGGGCTACATCTGGCCCACTGCCTGGTTTTGTAAATAAAGTTTTATTGGACCACAGCCATGCCAACTCATTAAACATATTGTCCTTGTCATGAACAAGCTACATACAGCAGCAGAACCGAGTGGGTGTGATGAAGATATGTTCCACAAAAACCTAAAATATTTACTCTCTAGCCCTTGGCAGAGAAGGTAACAGTTTGCAAAGTGTGAGCAAATTTATTCTTAACTGCTGCTTTAGGAATCCTATTTTGAGACAATTTCTGGGCCCCTCCAGCCTGAGTTTCCCCAGGTGCAGAGGGCAGTGTGTCTGCTCTGCTTCTGTTTCATTAGGTTTATGTGCGGAGGGGTTACATCGCCTATGAGTTAACCAGCCTGCAGCACCGGCAGCTCCCGGATGGCTCCTGCGTGGTGGAATTCCAGTTCATGCTGCCCTCCTCCCACCCAAACCGGTACAGCATGGTACCCGCCCAGGGGGACGGCTTTTCTTTGTTTTCTCCCTGGCCACTGTAGTCCTGTCTCTGGGAACACTGCTGGGGAGACGTCAGGGACACCACTTCCCCACTCTGGCGTCTCCCCACATCTCTGATCTCTCGTCTGTGAAGTGCAGATAACCCAGGGCCCGCCTCCTGCACCTGCGCCGTCCAGTCTGGTAGCCACTCAGCTGTGGGATATTTCAGTTAAAAGGCATGGAAATTAAATTAAAAATTCAGGTCTTCAGTCACACCAGCCACATTTAAACTACGCAGTGGCCACAGGTTCACATGTGGCTAATGGCTACCATATTGGATGTGGCAGTTCTAGAACATTCCATTACTGCAGAAAGTTCTTTTGACAGAGTTGTCCAAGACCACGGTGAAGAGTAAATAAGGTGATCCAAAGAAGGCATACAGATGGCCAACAGGCACATGAAAAGATGCTCAACATCCCTAATTATTAGAGAAATACAAATTAAAACTACAGTGAAGTATCACCTTACACCAGTCAGAATGGCCATCATTAAAAAGTCCACAAGAATAAATACTAAGGAGGGTGTAGAAGAAAAGGAACTCTCCTGCACTGTTGGTGGGAATGTAAAAGGCATAGTGAACTTCCCTTATCATTTTAGGAATGGGGCAACCCTGAGTTCCCAGACAGAAGCCAGGGGCCAGCCTTGCGGGCAGGTCTCATTTCCAGGAGAGCAACTTCAGGCCTGCTCTGCTGATTCTTTTCTGCCCCCATCTGATGAGCAGCACCTCCTTTGCTTGATTCTAGGGCCCAATCCTAACCAACCAGAGGAGCCGTTTGGATTTGCTCCTGGTGCACAAGTCCTGGGGCCAGTGGCCTAAACACCATTGGGCTGCTGGCCTGGGGGTCAGTTTTGGTGTCTAACCCTGTCCCGAGGGCATGTTTGATGGAGGGAAGGGGGTCAGGGGAGCAGAGGTCTGGAATGTTTTTCAGAATCAAGCCTGGCACCCCAACAGTCACCTGGGGCTGTGGCTGTCGGGGAGAAACTGGCTCTGAGAGGGTACCTTCTCTGTGGCTGAGTTCAGAGTTTAGATTTCTCAGGCGACTGTGTTGGGACTGGACTTGTATGTCTACATGTACCATTCATTCATTCACGTGTTGAACTCTTAGCCTACACCAGGTTCTGAGGAATCAGATAAGACTCCTCAGCCTCTGGCCTCCACCCCTGTCACCTCCACCCCCCAGTTCTAAGTACCCGCTCTTTGGGAAGGCTCTAACGTGGGGCTGGCCCACCAGAGCTTCCAGGGGAGAAACAGCTCTGGGGTCAGATCTGTAGGCAGCTGCCTCATCCCCTACTTCCCACCCCGCTGCAGGATGGCCATGCCTATCAGCGTCACCAACCCTGAACTGCTGAGACACAGCACAGAACTCTTCATGGACAGTGGCTTCTCCCCCCAGTCCCAGCGGATGGGGGCCATGGTCGCCTTCCAGAGATTTGAGAATTTCATCAGGTACCCAGCATTACCCAGTCTCTCCAAAACACCCTGAGCACAGGGGTTGAGTGGTTCCCCTCTGCCACTCACTGCACACGTGGGTGGAGCTGGCCCAGATGCAGGGCCCAGCAGGTTAACAATAACAAAATCGTAATATGTCAGCAAGGTCTAGAGCGTGGGCTTTCATGTCAGTGGCCCCCGTGTCTGAATTCTGGCTCTGCACTGCTTCCTGACTATAAGACTCTAAACAAATGCCTTCTCTCTGTACCTCTGTCTTCTCATCTGTATAATGAACATAAGAGAAGGACCTACCTCATAGGGTCACCAGGAAAATTATACAAGATCATACATATAAAATTTTGCGTTTAAACTGGGAGTGCCCTTGTGGTGCAGCAGGTTAAGGATCTGGCATTGGCATTGTCTGGCAGTTTCAGAAAGAAGGCGGGTCTGGATCTGAACTATGACCTTGTGGTCAGCCTTCCCACTCTGCCTTGCACCCACAGGAACTTTGATGAGGTCATCTCCTGCTTTACCAATGTACCCACGGACGCCCCCCTCTTCAGCAAGGCCCGAACTTCCCTGTACTCCGAGGACAACAGCAAGGTGAGTGCCTGAGCAGGGGGCAAGCCGAGGAGAGGACAGGCCAGGGCTCCAGGCCCTTGTACTGCCCTCCCTTGGTTTTCTCTCCCAGAGCCTCCGAGAAGAGCCAATCCACATCCTGAATGTGGCCTTTCGGTATGCAGACCACCATGAGGATGAGCAGCTGGTGCCAATTTTCCGGACATTTGTGCAGTCCAAGGTACGGAGGGCATTTGCTGGTTCTGGGTCCCTGGAGGAGCAGGGGCTGTCTTGGTGAGGTGTCCATGCGCCAAGTCCCGTCAAGCGCTTCAGAGCCACAGACCTGGCTTCCTATCCTGGCTCTGCTCCACTGGTGACCGTGGGCAGAGGTCATGGCAGAACTTCAGTTTCTTCCCCAATAACACAGGGGCAGCCTTTCTCTCCCCTTGGGTGTTGCCATGATGAGATGACACAGTATATACACCACATAGCACAGAACAGACATTCAATACAGAGTTTTGGAGTTCAGGAGAGTGTACTTGTTGGGATAAGCCAGAAAACTCACACTTTTTAAATGGTCACTTACATTGACAACCATGTATGCAAATAACGGTGGGTTAGTTTTGTAAACATGTGGTGACCATTGTTGGCATGGATTCTCACCCAGCATGGATTCTGTTTGTAGCTTAAGGATCTCAGCTACAAACAGATATGGAGCAGCTTGGCAAGCATAGGTAGTAGAAATATTGGGAAGGTGCTGTGTGACCTCTGGCAGGTTACTTTACCTCTCTGAGTTTGGTACTATCTGTGGTTTTGGGCATCTGCTGGGCATCTTGGAATGCATCCCCCATGGATAAGGAGGGAACTACGATATATTCATAGAGTTGTGATCATTATGTTCTAGAACATTGTCACCACCCCCACAAAGAATCCTGTGCCCATTAGTAGTCACCCCATTTTCCTTCAACCCAACACACTTTCCCTTGCCCCTAGGCAGCCACTTACCACTTTCTGTCTCTATGGATTTGCTCGTTCTGGGTATTTCATATAGATGGAATAGATGGAATTTCATATGATATGAAGTCTTTGGGGACTGGCCTCTTTCTGTCAGAATGTTTCCAAGTTTCATCCAGGTGGCTAAACATGTATCAGGACTTGGTTCCTTTTTGTGGCCAAATGTGATTGTGTTGTGTGTTTGATTCTTAATGCAGAAAAATATCCTCGTGGATCATGGGCTCCGAAGAATCACATTCCTGATTGTCCAAGAGGTCAGTCCAGTTCTCTGTGCATCTGTCTGAGACCATCCCATTCTTCAAGACTTGGTGCCATTTGTTTGGCATTTACTCTGTAGGGTGGGGTGGGAGAGGTCGCTTGCTAGAGAAAAGATGCCTTTCAAATGATTCATTCTCGAAGAGGGCTGGGTTATGGTTAAAAGTCACAAAACAAGTATACAGATACTTAAATGACTCTGACTTAATTTCATTGTTTCTTGTGTGGATTCTTTCTTTCTTTCTCATCTTTTTTTTTTTTTTTTGCAGAAAGAATTTCCTAAGTTTTTCACATTCAGAGCAAGAGACGAGGTATGGTGAAGAGCAATGATATGGTTCTCTCTCTCCTGGGATCTTTGATGTTCAGGAAGAATACGGTCCCCAGTCTTTGCAGGCTCCCCATGGTTCTAGAACATGCAACTTTTGTGTAGATTCCAGTCTTCCTCTGGGATGGTATTTCTAATGAAAGCCCTGTGTTTCTGTGTAGAGCTCAGACCTCGAGTTTTCTGCCCTTTCAGCCTTCACTACAGGTTTCTCACTCAACCTGGATACTTCTTTGTACTTGCTGGTGTAACTCAGTAAGACCGTTCTCCCAATCTCTTTTGCTTACGTTCTTCTAGAACCATGCTTGGCAAACTGTAACTTGCAGGGAGCCCCCCTGTTCCTATAACCACAGGTTGATTGAGACACAGGCCACACCCATTATTCACTTAGTGTCTCCTGTGACTTTCTTGCTCTAGCAGCAAAATAGAGTACATTCGATCCTCTCTGTTGAGAATTCCGCATTCGCAGATTCGCCCAACTGCAGGTGGACCCTTCATGGCTGGACGAATCTGCGGATGCAGAACCTGCGGCTTCAGAGGGCAGACTGTGGTTGTGACCAGCCTTGCACTCCATCAGTCCTCTCGCCTTCCAAGGAAAAGCTTTTGCTCATCTCTACTCTAGAACAGGGCCAAGACCCCACCAAGTGGTAGTTTAATTTACATAAAGCCTTACTTTCCTAGTTAAGACCCATGCTTTCTTTAGCTTCATTTTCTCTTCAGCTCAGTCTCCAGCACCATCAGTCACTTCCTTCTGGGAACCCATTTCCACAAGAAAACCAGGAGTTAGTCACTTCTTAAGACAGACTGAGTGCTGTGGTAATTAGAGAACAGCCTCGTGATGCCAGCAGGTGCTGGGGGCTAGTTGGCCTCCCCCAGGGGCCAAGAGGCTTATGCCAGCTCGAGGTTCCGTGCTTGTGCCTCTTGGCAAAATCCCAGATCCCTTGAGCTCACAATTAGAGGACACCGTGGATGCCTCATTCCTGAGCTCTAACCCCCAAGCCCCCAAAGGTCTGTAGCACAGGGCGTGGGTCAAGCATACAAGCGGCCTCGGTGTCCCACTCTGCATGTGTCTGTGTGCCTATCTGTTTTCTCTCCCCGGTCGGCCCGCAGTTTGCAGAGGATCGCATCTACCGTCACTTGGAGCCGGCCCTGGCCTTCCAGCTGGAGCTCAGTCGGTTGCGAAACTTTGACGTGACCGCCATGCCCTGCGCCAACCATAAGATGCACCTGTACCTGGGCGCCGCCAGAGCGCAGGAGGGCGCCGAGGTGACAGACCACAGGTTCTTCATCCGCGTCATCATCAGGCACTCGGATCTGATCACCAAGGTAGGACGTCACGGAGTGTTTGTTTCTCCTGAGGAGCTTAATACGCTTGTGCTGCACCACTCTTACGTTGAATTCCTGCTGTGAGTCAGGCCCTGCGCTGCACGCTGGGGCTTTTGTATTTGCTGATTGAGCACCTGATCACGTCCCTTGTTTCTTGCATTTAGAAAAGTTATTCATGGTAACGTTTGTGCAGATTTCAAGCATGACTGAAAATACATTTAAAAGTCAAGGAAAAGGACCCAGAATCCTGCCTCTCTGGGGTTAACCCTGTTGATGACTTTTTCTAGGCTTAATTCCTAACATAGGGTTGTAATATACAATGTTACAGACAAAGACCTGGGTCCTTGTTGGGTTTTTGTTTTTGTTTTTTCACTGTAGACCACTATGTTAATGAAGATGATTTCCTTCATACATTTCCCTTGCACGGATGTACCATACATGTGTAATTTGTTGAACAAATCTGCTAGTGATAGATGTTAAGCTAACCTCAGTCCCCTAGATGTTTTAATAGCTTTTTTTTTGGAGGGGGGGATCTTTTCGTCTTTTTTAGGATGCACCTGCAGCATATGGAGGTTCCCAGGCTAGGGGTCCAATTGGAACTACAGCTGCCGGCCTACGCCACAGCCACAGCCAACGCAGGATCTGAGCCACATCTGTGACCTACACCACAGCTCATGGCAACGCCGGATCCTTAACCCACTGAGTGAGGCCAGGGATCGAACCTACATCCTCATGGATGCTAGTCAGGTTTGCTAACCGCTGAGCCATGACGGGAACTCCCTTTAGTAGCTTTTGTGATTATTCAAGTATGGTAAACTCAACAGATCAGGAGACAGTTGCTGTTGAAAAGACTGTGTGTTTGTTACTCACAGATCCCAAGAGGAGGGGGCTTACTGTGCTGTGGGGGCCACATGGGGAAGCACCAGGGCTGGTCAGGAGGCAGGGGGAAGGGGAAGTGTGGACAGGAGCCTTTATTGTGGATTCTGCAGGAAGGAATGGGTGGGGCAGGCTTAGAATGAGCTAGCTAGAGTCATTTCAGCAGGCTGTGAGGACAGGGCTTGTCCCCTAGCTGTCTCATGCTTGGTCCTGGGGAGATGAGGGCTGGTAGACACTGGCCTGGAGTGTGAGAGCTGGACAAGGAGTTGGCTGGGGTGCAGACTCCGGATTGGTTGGTTTGCCTGAAAAGCATGCTCATGGGTGAGTTGTTTTATAATCTCTGGGAATCGGGTGATCCTGGGGCGGGGTAGTCCCTCCAGAGTCAGAAAGACCCAGCTGTCAAAGCGTCAGGACACAGAGAATGGAAGACACGCCAGGTGCACGAGACAGCCTGGATGCCCCTTCGCCTCTGGAGGCAGGGCAGTGCCGCCCCGCCTGGCACACCTCTCGAGGAGGGGGCTGCTTTCCTCTCCCCTTGACTCTCCCAGCCCTGCAGCCCTGGCTTTAGCGGCTGCCCCCGACCCCCGACTTTGGCAGGAGGCCTCCTTCGAGTACCTGCAGCACGAGGGCGAGCGGCTGCTCCTGGAGGCCATGGACGAGCTGGAGGTGGCATTCAACAACACCAGCGTGCGTACCGACTGCAACCACATCTTCCTCAACTTCGTGCCCACCGTCATCATGGACCCCTCCAAGGTACCCCTCTGGGGCGGGACGCTCACCAGGCTCTGGGCTTATGTCCCCAGGTCCTTCCTGCTTTGAGGTATTGTCTCCCAGTGCTTGGGACCCAAGTTCAGGATACATATGTGCATGTCTGAGCCTCCACTGCTGCAGGTGGAAAGCCAACAATTTATTCTCCAGCCATATTTCAGCGACTACGCTTAGGACCGTCTCTAAGGCTGCTCCCCCTCCATGGACATCCTTCACTTTTCAGGAAACACGGATGCCCAAAATGTCCTGGAAAATAAAATTTTGTCCTTCCTCCGATTTTAGGCTCTGTTGGGGGCTGCCTGTGGGTAGCGGAGGTGCTTTGAACCCTAGTCTGTAGCTGAGCCATTTCTCCTGGCCCTTCATGAGCAGGTGGAGTTTAAGGTGGTGATTCTGGGATGAAAGAAGTCCTAGTACATCAGCTTAGCGTGTGTGGGGTGCAGAGGGCCCCTGCCGATGCCCCAAGTCCACCAGTCCATGTAGTTACCAGAAGAGTAAATGCATAGGTTTGGGATGCATGATTGAGATAAATATGTTGTAACACAGGAAGGAATACTAGCTCTTACCAGCCTCAGTATCCTCGCCTGTCAGTGAGGGACAGAAATACCTGCCTCTCTGAGTAATTATGGGGACAGAGTCAGGTGATGAACTTAAAATGCTTAGCTGGATGCCCTCGGTTATTATTAGCTAATAGTGGATAGGTGCTATGTATCGCTCTTCTATATACACGGTATGTGTTTTGCATTCAGCATCTCTCATCTTCCTGTTACAATCAGAGCCAGAACTATCACAAGTGTGCATGGGATGGGTTCTGAAATTGAATCGCTGTGGTTCCACACAGATCGAGGAGTCGGTACGCTCCATGGTGATGCGCTACGGCAGCCGGTTGTGGAAACTCCGCGTGCTTCAGGCTGAGGTCAAGATCAACATCCGCCAGACCGCTACCGACAGCGCCGTTCCCATCCGCCTGTTCATCACCAATGAGTCAGGCTACTACCTGGACATCAGCCTCTACAAAGAAGTGACCGACCCCAGATCTGGAAACGTAAGGCCGAGCGGGGTCACTTGGAGGCTTTGCTGTGCCCGATTGGGATGGCTTCTCTGCTGATGATTAAACGTGTGAGCTGCTGAATCCCAGTTGTACATTCCCCTGGGAAAGAAAATGAGTCCGCGGCTGAATCCATTCTAGCACCGTGTTTGGGATAAGATGAGTACTGAGGTTGATTGTAATGCAGTTCCCAAGTTAGTTCACTTCCGGAATGGTGTTTTGCCCCGTCCGTGTTTTGCAATAGATTTTTGTAGGGTAAATCAATCACCTGTTGACCACTACATGTATATGCAATCTTTTTTATTTTGAAATACTTAAAAACTCTCAAGAAGTTACAAAAATAGCACAGAGGAGAAAACTTGAGTTCTCACATGCTGTTCACCCAGCTTCCCCCAATAACATCATTTATCACCAGAGACCTTGTCAAGACGGGAAGTGGACACTGGTCCAGTCTATTTAACTCAAAAGCAGACCTTATTTGGGCTTCACTAGTTTTTACATGCACTCTGTTTTGCTGTGTGTGTGTGTGTGTGTGTTCGTAGTACAATAGTGACATTTTTGGAACTGTATCCCCATTTCTCCCACTGGTTCTGATGGCCCACAGTGGCAGAGAAGAGATTACTCTCCCAGGCACTCAGTTTGTTATATGATACATGCTGTGCCTCCCCCCATTGCATTTTCATTGAGGACCAGGAAGAAATAAATTGTGCAGGAACATGGTTCTCTGAGACTTGCCTCCCTTACTCTGTTTCTCTTTCTCTCTGGTCCAGATCATGTTTCACTCCTTTGGCGACAAGCAGGGGCCCCAGCACGGGATGCTCATCAACACTCCCTACGTCACCAAGGATCTGCTTCAGGCCAAGCGGTTCCAGGCCCAGTCCCTGGGTACCACCTACGTGTATGACTTCCCAGAAATGTTCAGGCAGGCAAGTCCTGGGGCTGAGATGCAGTACTGCGGGGTTCCCTCAGAGACTCCACCAGCATCCACACACCACCCCCCATCATTGTTACTCTTCTGAAGACTCCACTCTGAAGAATATGGTCTTTGTTTTTGTTTTTTGGTTTTGCTTTTTAGGGCCGCACCTGCAGCATATGGAGGTTCCCAGGCTAGGGGTCTAACAGGAGCTGCAGCTGCCGGCCTACACCACAGCCACAGCAATGCGGGATCCGAGCCGCGTCTGCAACCTACACCACAGCTCACGGCAACGCCGGATCCTTAACCCACTGAGCGATGCCAGGGATCGAACCCACAACCTCATGGTTCCTAGTTGGATTCGCTTCCTCTGTACTAAGGGAACTCCTAAAGAACACTGTCTTTGTGACGGAAAAGTAACTAATGTTGGAAATGACTTGGTAGTATATTTTTCTAAAACAAACCTAATTTCATCCCAGTAATAAAAGGAATATAAAATAGAAACTGTGGGGGAAAAGGAGAGGGGAAAGAAGAAAAAAGTAGCTCATAGTTCCTTGTACCAAAGACAAATTGCTTACCATTTCCTTCTGGTCCTTTTAATGCTTGTAGTAAGTGCCTGCCACACGTCAGGCATCATCCTGAGGGTAGATAGATCGTGAGGAAGTGGATGGGGTCACTGCCTTTAAGAAATTTTTAGTCGACTTTTAAAACAATAATGTTTTATGTTTTATGATTTTTAAAGAGTACACTGGGTACAGAAAAATAGGAATAAGCGAATAAAATTTCACTTGTATGTAATCATTTATCTACCACCGAGGACTGCAATAACATTTCAGTGTATTTCGTTCAAGTATGCTTTCTGGGCTTTATTTTTTTTGAAGTAGAAGGGCCTTTCAAGGAGACTGAACACACTGGCGTTGGTGTGTGACATCGACGTCTGTGTACATCCCTCCACTGCCGTGTGAGTGTCATTCACGAAACTCAGGTCGTGGACTTCTGTCGTGGTGAGGAAGCATCAGTGCATGTAGGCATAGGGGATGCAGGGTAATAGGAAGAGCTGCTCTTTAGGTCATTAAGTCCTGGGCTTGAATCCCGAATCTGTCTTTTCTTCCCTGTGTGTCCCTGGGCAAGTTCCTTCACCTCTCTGGGCCTCACTTTTCTCCTCTGTGAAATGAAGATAATGATAGTACCTACTCCCAAGGTGGTTGTAAGAAATATATATATATTCAGTAGGTGCTTAATAAATGGAAACTTTTATGATTAAGATTGCCATTGTCTGTATCCTTTTGCCTCAGATGTCATAGGAACAAGAAACAGACAAATCAGAAGGAAATCCATCCCCTTTCTTTCCTTTTTTTTTTTTTTTTTTTTTTTTGGCTGTACCCGTGGCTTGTGGAAGTTCCGGGCCAGGATTGAACCCATGCTGCAGCTGTGGCCTGTGCCATTAACCCGGAGTGCCACAAGGGAACTTGTATCCCCTTTCTTTTAGATAAACAGGGTACTAACAAACCCATCAATCTGAAAATGGATGGGAAGGAAAATTTTTAAGCAAAATGTATGTCTTATCAAAACTGACTCAGAAAGAAATAGAAAATATAGATTATAAGCATTAGTGAAATTGAATCAATAGTTCAAAAAAATCCATCTACTAAAACTGGCCCCAGAGAGTTTTACAACAGTTGCTTATCAAACCTTCAAGGAACAGATAATTCCCTTTGTATACAAATTGTTTAGAGAGTAGAAAAGCAAAGGGAATGCTTCTTAACTCATTTTAACAGTTTGTTGTTATTGTAATATTAATCCAAGATAATATTAGAAAAAGGAAAATTTATTATTTCATTTATGAACACAGACACAAAAATCACAAATAAAATATTAGCAAATGAAACCCAGTAATGATATATTTTTTTTAATTTAGACTAAATGGTATTTACCTTGTGACTGCTTGTATGGTATCAGGAAGTCTGTGTGTATAATTTACCATAAAAATAGATCAAGAAAAAACAAATTTTTCAATAGGTACAAGAAATATATTTGACAAGATAGCATCTATTTTTAATACAAAATTTTAATAAACTAGGAATAGCAGGAAGTTTATTTTGATAAAAGACATCAACCTAAATTTAATAGCACCCAATGGTGAAATCTTAGAAATAGTTTCTTCAAAGACAGGTGTAGATAGAAATATTCATTATCACCACTTCTATTCAACATGTTTTTACTAGAATAAGAAAAAGAAGAAAAGGTATAAAGACTAAAAAGAGAGAACAAAGTGGTGTTTTTTTGCAGATGATATAAATGCCTATACAAGAAATCCAAGAGAACTTTTTTCTTCAGATAGATGCCCAGAAATGGGGTTGCTGGATCATGTTTTTAGTTTTTTGAGGAACCTCCATACTGTTTTCCATAGCGCTTGTACCAATTTGCATTCCCACCAGCAGTGTAGGACAGTTCGCTTTTCTTCGCACCCTCCCTAGTGTTTATTGTTTGTAGACTTTTTGATGATGGCCACTCTGGCTGGTGTAAAGTGGTACCTCATAGTAGTTTTGATTTGCATTTCTCTAATAAGGATGTTGAACATCTTTTCATGTGCTTTTTGACCACCTGTGTGTCTTCTTTGGGGAAATATCTATTTAGATCTTCTGCTCATTTTTTGATAGAGTTTTTTTTTTATGTTGAGCTGCATGAGTTGTTTGTATATTTTGGAGATTATATTCACTTTGTTTGCAAATATTTTCTTCCATTCTGTGGGCTGACTTTTTGTTTATGGTTTTCTTTGCTGTGCAAAAACCTTGAAGGTTAATTAGATCCATTTTTTTTGTTTGTTTTTATTTTCATTACTCTAGGAGGTCACTCTGAAAAGGTATTGCTGCAGTTTATGTCAGAGAGTGTTTGATCTATGTTTTCCTCTAAGGGTTTTATAGTATCCAGTCTTATATTTAGGTCTTTAATCCATTTTTGAGTTTATTTTTGTGTATGGTGTTAGTGTTCTAATTTCATTCTTTTTCAGCTGTCCAGTTTTCCTGCACCACTTATTGAAAAAACTGTCTTTTCTCCGTTGTATATTCTTGCCTCCTTTGTCATAGATTAGTTGACTGTAGGTGCACAGGCTTATTTCTGGGCTTTCTTTCTCATTCCATTGATCTGTATTTCTGTTTTTATGCCGGTACCATACTGTTTTGAAATCAGCTATACTTCGATAAAACTTTAAAAATTGAAAAAAAATTCATAGGGAAAGAAAAAGTCCATGAATAGCAAAAACAGTTTTGAAAAAGAACAAAATCAGGAGGACTTATTTTAGTAGGTCTTAGTAAATAATGACCTTAAAATAAGTCATTATTTAGTTTCAAGCAGCAGTACTTACCACAATGTGTAATACTGGAGTTCCTGTCGTGGCTCAATAGAAGCGAATCTGACCAGTATCCATAAGGACACAGGTTAGATCCCTGGCCTTGTTCAGTGGTTTAAGGATCTGGCATTGCCATGAGCTGTGGTGTAGATTGCAGATGTGGCTCAGATCCCACATTGCTGTGGCTGTGGTGTAGACTGGCAGCTGTAAGAAAAAGCCTGGGACCCCTAGCCTAGGAACTTCCATCTGCTGCGGGTGCAGCCCTAATAAGACACACACACCTACAAGCATAGGAAAACCCCATAAATTTGACTACATTAAAATTTCAAGTTATTTATGTGAAAGAGAAAAGACACACCCCAGATGGGGAGAGTATATTTCAACGCTTGTTACCAACAAAGGATGAGAGCATTATTGTCCACAGAGTGCAGATGCATCAACTTGAAAAATAACAAAACTATAAAAAGTTATGGGCAAGAGTTATGAATAGGAAACTGACAAAGAAGGAGAAATCAGGTCAATCAGCATATTCTAAAGTGTTCACCTCACTAATTATCAGTGAAGTACTGATCAATATCATAGTACAGTTTCACATCCAGCAGATGGGTAAACCCTAAATTATTTGACAGAACAAAGTATTGACAAGCATGTGGAGCAAAGGAATTCTTACACATTCTTACTGGGACTGAAAAGCAATCTGATAATATCCAGTAAAGCTGAAGCTTCACATACACTACGACCAAGCAGTTCCACTCCAGGTATATACCCATTGAAAAGCTCATCCATGTTTATTAAAAAAAAAGCGCACCATAAGGATGCTCATTACAGTGCTTACTGGTAATACTGTAGAACTGAAAACCTAAGTATTCTAGAGGGTTGGAAAAACAAGCTGTAGAAAGACATGTCCAGTGCAATGCCATTTATTTAAAGCCAGAGTCATGCAAAACAATACTACCTGTTTTAAACTATGCACGTATGATGAAATATAAACATAAAAGCCTACAGAAAACTGGTGGACACTAAGTTCAGGATTATGGTTACTTGAGGAGGGCCGGGGGAGGAGGGATGGGGAGGGGTGTACCAGGGGCTTCAACTACTTTTCTTGTTTCTTTTAAAAAAATCTCTTAAGCAACTGTGGAAAAAGTATGATTTGACAAAACCACAGAATAGGTGCTTGGATATTTTTCGTTCTGTATGTTTTTCCTGTTTTTTTGTTTTTTAAATAGTTCATGATTAAAAAAGAGAGAAACACTAGAAAATATACCTCCTTGGAATTCCCATCATGGCTCAGTGGTAACGAACCCGACTAGTACCCATGAGGACATGGGTTAGATCCCTGGCCTTGCTCGGTAGAATAAGGATCTGGCGTTGCCATGAGCTGTGGTGTAGGTCGCAGACACAGCTCAGATCTGGTGTTGCTGTGGTGTAGGCTGGCAGCTGCAGCTCTGATTCAGTCCCTAGTCTGGGAACCTCCATATGCCAACTGTGCGACCCTAAAAAAAAGAAAAAAAAAAGAAAATGTACCTCCTTACTGATGACTTCAGGTTTTTCTCTTTCCTCCTGTCTCTGCAGGCTCTTTTTAAAATGTGGGGCTCACCAGACAAGTACCCCAAAGACATCCTGACATACACTGAACTAGTGCTGGACCCTCAGGGCCAACTGGTGGAAATGAACCGACTTCCTGGAGGAAACGAAGTAAGAACTCATAGATTAGATCCTGCATATTGGTGATACCATATGATATTTGTCCTTCTTTATCTGACCTACTTTACTTAGTATGATAATCTCTAGGTCCATCCACGTTGCTGCAAATGGCATTATTTCATTCTTTTTCTGGCTGAATAATATTCCATTGTATATGTACCACATCTTCTTTACCCGTTCCTCTTTTGATAGACGCGTAGGTTGTTTCCATGTCTTGGCTATTGTAAGTAGCGCTGCTGTGATCATTAGGTGCATGTGTCTTTTGAATTATTTTTTTCCAGGTATGTGCCAGGAGTGGGATTGCTTTATCGTATGGCAGTTCTATTTTTAGTTTTCTAAGGAACCTCCGCTGTTTTCCATAGCGGCTGCACCAATTTACATTCCCACCAAAGGGTAGGAGGGCTCCATTTTCTTCATACCCGCTCCAGCATTTATAGACTCACAGACATCGAAAACAAACTTATGGTTATCAAAGGCGAAAGGAGGGAGAGATAAATTAGGAGTTTGGGATTAGTTTGCGATTAACACACACACTATAGATAACCAACAAAGACCTCCTGTATAGCACAGGGAATTCTACTCAATATCTTGTCATGACCTGTAATGGACAAGAATCTCAAAAAGAATATATACGTGTGTGTGTGTGTCTGTGTGTGTGCGCGCGCGTATGTGTGTGTGTATAAAACGGAATCACTTTGTTGTATACCTGAAACTAGCACAACATTATAAATCTACTCTATTTCAGTAAAAATTAAAACATTAACAACAGCAACCACAAAAGTGAGGTAAGACCTCAGCAGAACCCAGCCCCTGGCTGGAAATCATCCTTTAAAAAAATTTTCTCCCTGAAGAAATAAACCCATGTTCTTTGTGCATTAATCTCGTCTCCAGGTGGGCATGGTGGCCTTTAAAATGAGGCTGAAGACCCTCGAGTACCCGGAAGGGCGGGACATCATCCTCATCGGCAATGACATCACCTTCTGTATCGGGTCCTTTGGGCCCAGGGAAGACCTCCTGTTCCTGCGGGCATCCGAGCTGGCCCGGGCGGAGGGCATCCCCAAAATCTACCTCGCTGCCAACAGTGGGGCCCGAATCGGCCTTGCAGAGGAGATCAAACACATGTTCCAGGTGGCGTGGGTGGACCCGCGAGACCCCTACAAGGTACGTCGCGAAGCCTGTACAGCAGTGTGATTCCATTGTGCTCCTGCTGTGTTTTCCGTGGGGGTGGCAGCACCTGCCAGGGCGTGGAAGAAATCTTACTCTTTATGTCTGAAGCATAGATGTCCGTATAGTACTTAAACAGACACAGAGTATATTGCTATTAAAATATCATTGGATATACAGCGGAAATTGACAGAACATTGTGAATCAACTATACTTTTAATAAAAATTGTTTTTTAATTTCATGGGAAGGGGTGGCCATTAGAGAAAGAATGTCTAAACAGGCTCCTTAGAAGATAACGAAAAAATTTTACTTTTTTTAAAATTTGTTTTTTTCCTTTTTAGGGCCACACTTGCAGCATATGGAAGTTCCCAGGCTAGGGGTCGAATCGGAGCTGTAGCCACCGGCCTATGCCACAGCCACAGCAATGCAGGATCTGAGTCGTGTCTGTGAACTACTGGCCTCGGGAAGTTCTTAAAAATCATCCAGGGGGTGCAGAGACACCAACTCCCATAAAAGGCAAAATGAATAGAGAAAAGCAGACATCTTGCAATGTGCCAATGCAGGGGACAGAGTCATTCTTTCTTTTCTTTCTTTCTTTTTTTTTTTTTGTCTTTTTGCCTTTTCTAGGGCCGCACCTGCGGCAGTGGAGGTTCCCAGGCTAGGGGTCCAATCGGAGCTGTAGCCGCCGGCCTACGCCACAGCCACAGCAACGTGGGATCCGAGCCGCGAGCGACCTACACCACAGCTCACGGCAACGCCGGATCCTTAACCCACTGAGTGAGGCCAGGGATGGAACCCACAACCTCATGGTTTGTAGTCAGATTTGTTAACCACTGAGCCATGATGGGAACTCTGAGTCATTCTTTCTAATCAGAGAGTGTGTCTTCAAGGGGGTGGTATCACCCCCCCAAAAGGGACAAAAATTATTCTTTTCATGTAAAAATAATACTTATATACACAACATATATGCATATAGGTGCATACACACATTACATAAAAGTATGTCTGTAATAAAATTTTACTGGGGAGTTGGTAATAAGGGAAAAAAGTACCTGAGAGGTTCCATGGGGGAGAGAGAATGAAAAACTGATTTAAAAACATTAGATCAATGAGACCAGGGGAAAAAAGGTGAGGTTGTGTCGTAAGAACGAGTGGAAAGCAGAGAGCAGACTTTCAGTTTATAGCTCTTACTAATACTGTATTGACATCAGAGTTCCTGTTGTGGCTCAGCAGGTTATGAACCTGACATAGTGCCCATGAGGGTGTGGGTTTGATTCCTGGTCTCGCTCAGTGGGTTAAGAATCTGGCGTTGCTTCAAGCTGCCTGTAGGTCACAGATGTAGCTCAGTTCTGGCGTTGCTGTGGCTGTGGTGTAGGCCGGCAGCAGCAGTTGTGATTTGACGCCTAGCCTGGGAACTTCCATGTGTTGCAGGTGTGGCTATAAAAAGAAAAAAAAAAATTTAAATGTGGTATTAACATCAGATGGTGACCATGTTGTTAAGATGTTATTAACATTCCCCTATGCCCACAAAGTAGTATTGCCTTAAAAAAAAAAACAAAAAACTGCCTGTTGAGTGCCAGGAGCTGGACTCATAACCTCACTGAAGTATATATTTTTAGGGATTTAAATACCTGTACCTGACCCCCCAAGACTACACCAAAATCAGCTCCCTGAACTCCGTCCATTGTAAGCACGTCGAGGAGGAAGGAGAATCCAGGTAAATAACTTCCCAGGCAGCTCCCTCCTTTTTGCTGGTGGTGCATTTCAGCTGCTCACAGGCGTCTATTTCTGCAGCTTCAGGGAAGCTGCCTCCTTTGCCTCTGGGCTTGTGGCCGTATTTTCAAGCGGGTGGTGATGTTTGTACAGTGGGGTCCTGAGCTTCCGTTGTGAGCGCTGACAGGTTAGACACCTGGGGCATCCTGCTTGGTGAACGCATCCTGCATCCTGTCGTCCCCAAAGGAGGCAGGCCTCTCACGGAAATAGCACACCACGCAGGGAGCATTAGGTTGGATCCTGCAATGTCCCCTAGAGCTACAGGTTCACATTTTATGACCAAATTAGCCAAACTAATGCAGCAGTGATTTGTTGAGCTGGGAAGATGGGAGGCCATGAGAATATCAAAAACTAGGCTGGCTCTTTTTCAGGAAAGGTTGTACGTTTATTGTTGTTGTTGCGGTTTTAATATATCAGATTCTGATTTGTTTTCTTTTTAAAATCAGATTCTGGGAGTTACCTTTGTGGCTCAGCGGATAACAAACCAGACTGGGCTCCATGAGGTTGTGGGTTCGATCCCTGGACACACTCAGTGGGTTAAGGATCTGGTGTTGCCATGAGCTGTGGTGTGGGTCACGGACGTGGCTGGGATCCCTTGTTGCTGTAACTGTGGTGTAGGCGGGCAGTTGAGCTCCGAGTTGACCCCTACTCTGGGAATTCCATATGCCGCGGGTACAGCCCTAAAAAGCAAATAAATAAATTAATTAAAATTAAAAATTAAAAAAATCAGATTCAGGTTTAAATCAGCATTTCCCAGGCTGGTTTTCCGGAATGTTCATTGGTGATTTGGAGGG
Organism: Catagonus wagneri; assembly: GCA_004024745.2. Lineage (NCBI taxonomy): Eukaryota > Metazoa > Chordata > Mammalia > Artiodactyla > Tayassuidae > Catagonus > Catagonus wagneri. The sequence continues at coordinate 10,164,453 of PVHT021183555.1, forward strand.
CTGGCAGGGAGGGAAAATTTTCCATCATCAAATTAGTCTAGGAAACACTGGGAGAAATGAGATCCACCAAGTATCTTCATTGCAGACCTTCTCAGAACATTTAATGAGCTGAAGTGCCTTGTGAATCTCTAATGGGTGCAGTGAACTTATGTGGCCATGGGACCTTGATGGGTTCATTGCGGACTAAGTGGCTTCTCCTTGCACACCTGCAGCTCTCTGTAGACTAAAGGTTGTTCTCGATTGATTTTGGAGGAATACAGAGTGTGTGTGACATTGATTAGGATGGCTCTGAATAGGCAAACTTTATCTTTGGTTGGAGAGGTGATAATTTTCAAAACTGTACTTGCCTTCTTTTGCTTTTTAAGGGCTTTACCCGCAGCGTAGGGAAGTTCCCAGGTTAGGGGTTGAATTGGAGCTGTAGCCGCCGGCCTATGCCACAGGCACAGCAACCTGGGATCCGAGCCGCGTCTGCAGCCTACACCACAGCTCATGGCAACGCCAGATCCTTAACCCACTGAGTGAGGCCAGGGATCGAACCCTCAACCTCACGGATACTAGTCGAGTTCGTTACTGCTGAGTCAAACAGGAACTCCACCTTCTAGAAACGTGAAGGCCAATCGGGAGGGTCCTAGACCCCCAGGCTTCATCCCACCTCTGGCCGCTTTATCCCCTTCTAGTCCCTCAGCTTGCTCACCTTTCCTTCCCCGGGTCCTTGGGAAACTTGTCCGCCTTGTATTTTTTGGGCTCGAGCTCAGACTTTAACTGGCATTGGGTTCGTGAAGGTACATCATCACGGACATCATCGGGAAGGAGGAAGGCCTGGGCGTGGAGAACCTGAAGAGCTCAGGCATGATTGCTGGGGAGGCCTCCCTGGATTATGACGAGATCATCACCATCAGCCTGGTGAGTCCTCTTCCGTTGTCTCTTATGTCTCACCTTTTTATTATAGAAACCTCAAAATAGTCGCAGAAGCAAAGAGCACTGATCCCGAGCCCTGTGTACCCATCGCTGGCTCCAGCCATTATCAGTGTGTAGCCATTCCTGAGTCCCCAGCCCCTCTGCCCCTCTGTTTTGGAATATTTTAAAGCAGACTCCCCACTTGCATCTTTTCATCTGTAAGTACCCCAAGGTGGGTCTCACTAGATAAAGGCTCCCCACCTCATTTAGTTTTGTTTGGTTAACATACCCACAGTACTGTTACACCCAACAGTATCAGTAACAGTTCTTTAATGTCATCCGAACCCAGTTTGGGTTCAGTTTTAATAGTTACCTCAAAAAACACTTTATTTATTTATTTATTTTGTCTTTTTGTCTTTTTAGGGCTACATCCACAGCATGTGGAGGTTTCCAGGCTAGGGGTCTAATCAGAGCTACAGCTGCCAGCCTACACAATGTGGGATCCGAGTCGCGTCTGTGACCTACACCACAGCTCACGGCAACTCCGGATCCTTAACCCACTGAGCAAGGCCAGGGATCGAACCCGCAACCTCATGGTTCCTAGTCGGATTCGTTAACCACTGAACCATGACGGGAACTCCTCAAAAAACATTTTTATGGTTGGTTGATTTGACTCAGGGACTGTCCCCACTGTTGGGGTGGGGGCACATGGCCCCAGGGAATGCAGGAGGGATCCTGTCTCCACAGGTGACCTGCCGAGCCCTGGGGATCGGGGCCTACCTGGTGAGGCTGGGCCAGCGAGTGATCCAGGTGGAGAATTCCCACATCATCCTGACGGGGGCCATGGCTCTCAACAAGGTGACCTCAGAGGGGCCTCTGGGGAGTGGACCTGTAGGGACGGGGGTGGGCTCATTTTAATTCCCAGGGTCTCTGGTGGGGGGTTTTTCTCACCATGAAACCACTTTCATCCCTACTGATGGAAGAGCTGTTTTTTCAATCTGCAGTTATGAGGGCCTCTTACGAGCAAAAAAAAAAAAAGGATAAAAGAAGTATTAGGCTTTTCTGGTAGAACTAATTTTCTATATTACCGTAATTGAAATTTTTAGTATCATTAAAATTATTAATTCTTCAGTTATCACAGGATGTTGAATATAGTTCCCTGTGCTATACAATAGGATCTTATTGTTTATCTGTTCTCTAGATGCTAATTTGAGTCTGCTCATCCCAAACTCCTAATCCTTTCCTCCCCCATCTCCCCTCCCACTTGGCAACCACAATCTGTTCTCTATGTCTATGAGTCTGTGTCTGTTTCATAGACAAGTTCATCTGCATCATATTTCAGATTCTGCATATATGAGGTATCATATATTTGTCTTTGACTTACTTCACTTAGTATGATAATCTCTAGATTCACCCATGTTGCTGCAAACGGCATTATGTCATTCTTTTTTATGGCTGAATAATATTCCATTGTGTATGTGTATGTGTGTGTGTCTTTATCCATTCATCTGTTGATGGACATTTAGATTGTTTCTATGTCTTGGCTATTGTAAATAGTGCTGCTGTGGACATAGGGGTGCATGTATCTTTTTGAATTACAGTTTTGTCTAGATATGTGCCAGCAGTGGGACTGCTGGATCATATGGCAACTCTGTTTTTCGATTGATTTACTTACTTACTTACTTTTTAGGGCCACACCTGAGACATATGGAGGTTCCCAGGCTAGGGGTCAAATCAGAGCTACAGCTGCCAGCCTACACCACAGCCACAGCAACGCAGGATCCGAGCCATGTCTGTGACCGACACCACAGCTCACAGCAACGCCAGATCCTTAACCCACTGAGGCCAGGGATCAAACATGCAACCTCATGGTTCTCAGTCGGATTCATTTCCGCTGTACCACGTCGGGAACTCCTATTTTTAGTTTTTTGAGGAAACTCCATACTGTTTTCCATAGTGGCTATAGCAGTTTACATTCCTACCTGCAGTGTAGACGGGCTGAGGGAGATGATTTCTAAACAGGTGGAAGCGCCCCAGGCGGAGCAGGACCTCGCTAACCATGCTGTATCAAAGCAGGTCCTGGGCAGAGAAGTCTACACATCCAACAACCAGCTGGGTGGAGTGCAGATCATGCATTACAATGGCGTCTCCCATATCACCGTGCCGGATGACTTCGAGGGCGTTTATACCATCCTGGAGTGGCTCTCCTACATGCCAAAGGTGCTGTGTCCACCCCCTGCAGCTTGGAGCCTGGGAGACGATCATCAAGTTCATTTGCCAAGTGGTATGGGGGGCGTGGGGAGCAAGGAACACTGGCAACGTGGCTGGGGTTAATTTTTCTTTACTCTTGCCTCCTTTCCTCTCTGGTACCCAGCTCTATACTAGCTCTTCCTTTTTTTTTTTTATGCCACTGTAAGGATGCTATCCATCAATCCTTTAGAAAGGTGGTGTTGCCTCTCATCCAAAGAGGTAACACTGGAGATAGCAGAGAATCCCCAAGCTTTGCAGTCAAGCTGCATTTGATTTCCAGCTTCCTCCTCCATAGCAGTGAGACTTCAGGACCATTTCTTAATCTTTCTGAGACTTGGTTTCCTCATCTATGAAATGGGAGTAGCAATAGCATCCACCCCAAGATGTTATCTTTTTCTTTCTTTTTTTTTTTTTAAGTTTTAGCTCTTACATTTATTTATTTATGTGGATTTTTATTTTGGCCCCACCTTTGGCATTATGGAAGTTCCCAGGCAAGAGGGCAAACCAGAACTGCATCTGCCAGCCATGCCACAGCCAGTGCAATGCTAGATCTGAGCCACATCTGCAACCCTACACCACAGCTCGCGGCAACGCTGGATACTTAACCCACTGAGGGAGGCCAGGGATCGAACCCATATCCTCATGGGTTCCTCTTTTTCTTTTTCTTTCTTTTTTTTTTTTTTGCTTTTTAGGGCCGTACCCGTGGCATATGGAGGTTCCCAGGCTAGGGGTCCAATCGGAGCTACAGCTGCCAGCCTACGCCACAGTCACAGCAACATCGGATCCAAGCCGCATCTGCAACCTACACCACAGCTCATGGCAACACTGGATCGTCAACGCGCTGAGCGAGGCCAGGGATTGAACCCTCAACCTCATACTTCCTAGTCAGATTCATTTCTGTTGTGCCACAACGGAAACTCCAGTAGTTAGGTTCTTAACCCTCTGAGCCACAGGGAACTCCCCAAGGTGTTATCATGATTGTTAAATGAAGTGTCGAGCCCAGCGCTTGGTGCGCCCTCACCAGACACCACTCATAGTTACGACGATCAGCTGGTTCAAGTCGGGCTTCTGCCGCACAACCAGGCATCATCGGAGTCAGAGGAGGGAAGGGCAGAGAGCAGACCACGGGTATTATTGACAAGCATGGAGGACGAGTTGGAGACCCGGCTTTCTTTTCTAGGACAATCGCAGCCCAGTCCCGATCATCACAGCCACTGACCCCGTGGACAGAGAAATCGAGTTCCAACCGTCCCGCGCACCCTACGACCCCCGGTGGCTGCTTGCGGGAAGACCTCACCCAAGTAAGCACTGAAGGGCTTTGCCGGAGCCCTGGGGCTTGGGTTTCTTTGCGGCATCTGGGATAAAGGAGCGTGGAAGTGCAAGTATTGATACTCGGTCCCACATCCCAGAGGGGTTCGCCTGAGTTCAGGTGCACAGGAGGTGGAGGAATGCAGATCTTTCTCTACACTTTTCCTGAGCTACTGCCCAGGAAAGGGGTGGAAACAGCCTCCGGTTCCTGGAGCTGATGGATGGAGGTGAGGCGTAGCGGACGTCATGGCCTTGCTCCCCACATTGCCCCGTGCTCGCACACGTGGGAGCTCCAGTGCGGAAACATTGGGGTTTCCAAGAGCAGAATGCTTGCTCTTCCTCTCTTTTTGCTTCTCTTTGGCTAAAACCTCAGTAAGGTAATTTGCCACCAGTTTCCCCCCGGATGAGCCGCTTGGCCTTTTCTCCGCCCGTGTTTGCAGACAAATGTATAAACATGCACACACCTGCCTGAACACACGTGGGTGCCCACGTGCTTGCATGTGCGCGTTCTCTCTCTCCCTCTCAAAGGGACAGGTTTGTCCCCGGAGGTGTCTGATTATATCCGGAGCCACCAAGGACCAATCCCCGAAAGCTGAGTTGCGCCCCTGCCCCCTCACCACACTCCCAAGTCTAGAATTTCACATGCTGCCCTCTTTAGACAGCAGCCTCCCCCTCCGGCTGCGTGGGGCTGGGGAGGTGCCACCAGGACCTGCCAGCAAAAAAAAAAAACCCTTGGCCTGCTCCTCCCTCTGCCTTTCCTCTTGGGTTTTCTCAACCGCAAGCACTGGTGAAAGCGCTGGCTTTAGCTTGAGTAGAACATTGAAAATCAACCATACGTTAATGAAAACATTTAAAAGCAAACAACCAAAAATTCCTGACCTAGGACTGACAGTTTTCTCCAGCTAGTCAGGCTGGCCCCAAGGCAGACACTGGGGTTGCGCTGCTTTGTCGCCAGGCGCTGAGCCGCCCCCATCTGCAACCTGAGATCTCCGTGCTCCCATGCTCCTCGGTCATTTACACCGAGGTGTGGATTCCAGGCACTGTGTCCTCTCCAGGGGTGGCCGCAATTGACATCATCCTTCATTCTCTCTTTCTCCTCTCACTCTCTGAAACTGGAGCCTTTCTTCCCGGTTAAATGGTTTTGAAGCTGCAGCCGCCAGCCAGGTGAGGGAAGAGTTTTTTGGGGGGCAGGTAGCCCCTTGTTGAAATCCTACCTCCGAAAGATGTCCATCAGCTCCCTTTGCCTCTTGGGAAGAAAGGACAGAGACAGTGCGTAGGATTTCCTTGGGTTTGGTGTTGAAGGGCATAGATGTAGTTGGATGTTCTATGTGGACTGAATTCCTGTCTTGGTGTATTTTCTTTTTGCTCCTGGTTGTGTGTGTGTGTGTGTGTGTGTATGTGTGTGTGTGTGTGTGTGTGTGTGGCGGGAGTGTTGGTATCTGTGCAGTTCTCTGGGCTGTCAAGGTCAGGCTGGCCTTAGACAACAGGGCAGTCTACCCCTCCAGGTGGACCCTGGGGGCCTGCATCAACCCAGCCCCTCAACCTGGGTTTCTGTTTTTTTGGGGGTTTTTTTGTCAATAATTTATATAATTTAAAAAAAATGTTTATTGACGTATAGTTGATTTACAATGTTGTGTTAATTTCTGCTGTACAGCAAAGTGATGCAGTTATATATCTATATACTACTTTTCATATTCTCTTCCATTCTGGCTTCTCACAGGATATTTATTCTAATTCCCTGTGCTCCGCAGTAGGACCTTGTGATTCGTCCGTCCTGTTTATAATAGTTGGCATCTGCTGATCCCAGACTCCGAGTCCTCCCCTCCCCTTTGGCAAGTACAAGTCTGTCCCTCTGTCTCTGAGTCTGTCTGAGCTTCTGCCTTTCTGCCTGCAGCCCTGAAGGGATCCTGGCAGAGTGGATTCTTTGACCAAGGCAGTTTCAAGGAAATCATGGCACCTTGGGCCCAGACCGTGGTGACAGGACGAGCCAGGTAACCCTGAGGACGGACAGGGCAGGCACCACCACCACCCACTCCCCGGCCTCCCTGGGGCCCTGGGACTCCCAGGCACCAGGCCACGGATTCTTTCCTCCCAGATGGCCCCAAGGGACCCTTTCTTCCTGGCCCCAGGATTTTCCGCAAGAAAAGCCAATGGTAGGGGATTGTTTTCTGGATGATGAACTGCTTCATAGGATCTGGATTTGCTCGTGGCCTTAGAAGGCGTCTTGGCCAACTTAGTGCTGGTAGCCAGGACTCTTGTGCCTGGGCCAGGGCTCCCCAGCCAGTGGGGCCGTGGGCCGCTTTGGGAAGTCAGAAGGCGGCCCTGGTACTCTCTCCAGAAACTGTCAGACTGAAAGAACGGTGAATTCCATTTCAGGGGGGCCATGGGCAGGAACCCCTGTTGTATATCATAGCCAGTAGAAGGCTTAAATGCCTGAGTACTTTCCAAGCTGAGTTGCTCACTCCTCAGCAGCGTATGCCTCATCCTTCTGGATCGCTCCAGCTGCCCCAAAGCTCCTCCTTCTATGGAGCCCATCATAATTTACTTCTCAGGGAGTTCCCGTCGTGGCTTAGTGGTTAACGAATCCGACTAGGAACCATGAGGTTGTGGGTTCGATCCCTGGCCTTGCTCAGTGGGTTAAGGATCCAGCGTTGCCGTGAGCTGTGGTGTAGGTCACAGACGCGGCTCAGATCCCACGTTGCTGTGGCTGTGGCTGTGGCCAGCAGCTGTAGCTCTGATTCGACCCCTAGCCTGGGAACCTCCATATGCTGCGGGTGCGGCCCTAGAAAAAGCAAAAAAGACAAAAAAAAAGAATTTACTACTCAGGTTCCTGGCACAATGTGGTTGCTGCAGGTCCAGGTTCTGTGGTTGAACCTGAGGTCAAGCCCAGCTCTGACACTCACCCTCTCAGAGCCTTTCCATCCTCATCTGTAAATTGGGGTCAATAATTCTACCCCTCCAAAGAATGGTTCTGATGGTTAGGAATGATGATGTAGGATTTTCCCTTGTGACTCAGCCAGTTAAGAACCCAACATAGTCTCTGTGAGGATGCGGGTTCAATCGCTGGCCTTCTTGCTCAGCGGGTTAAGGATCCGCCATTGCTGTGAGCTGTGGCGTCGGTCGCAGATGCAGCTCGGACCCCACATTGCTGTGGCTGTGGTGCAGGCTGGCAGCTATAGCTCCGATTCGACCCCTAGCCTGAGAACCTCCATATGCCATGGGTGCGGCCCTAAAAAGAAAAAAAAAAGAAGTGATGACGTATGTTAGGCACAAAATATCATAAACGCTGCACAAGTGGTAGCAGGCCATTACTGCCATTGGCGTTATTATTTCTCTCCCTGCAGTAACTAAGTATTAAAATACTAAGCCCAGTACTGGCGCTTAGTTCCTTCTCCAGGTTTTATTTTTTAAACCTGAGGTGAAATCTACTTCTCCTTCCATGGGGAAGCTCTTTCTTTGAAGATTCTTCTCCCCAGACCTGCCTCCTACAACTGTCAGGAGCATAAATAAGAGGGATTCATGGATGCACGAGGCCCGGGGCAACTGGTGGGAAGCGGTGATGGTTTCTGATGCTGTGGCTGTGGAAGCCCCTTGGCGGGAGTTCCTCCAGGCTCAGCCTTCCTCAACCCCTTCCAGATGTCACCTGGTGTCCAGACCCTCACTGTCCAAGGTGGTAGCTGCTGGCCACATGTGACCACTCAAATTCCAATGAATGACAGTGAGAAAGCATGACATACCTTCAGTCCCCCAGCTGTCCCTGCCATGTTTGAAGTGCTCGGTGGCCACATGCAGCTCGCAGCTGCCTCACCAGACAGGCGAGAACGTGGCTGTCAGCGCCGGAAGTTCTAGTGGATGGCGCCACTCCCGTCCCTGCACTGGCCTGACCCTTGCCAGAACCAGGGCAGCTGTCTCCCCAACGAGGGCACCCAGAAAACCTTTCCAGCCTACTAGCTGTGAAGCTTTTTTCTACTTTGGGGCTGCTGCTTTGCTTTCTAGTAGAATAACCTGCCATACTAGAAACAGTGCACTCGTCTGTAAGCCCGCCTCCCAGCCAGCAGTGTTCATATGCCCAGAGCGCCTGCAGCATCTCAGCCAGGGCTGGGTGGGACCATCTGTCCCTGAATCTGTCTAGGGTGCCCGCTCAGCACCCCGGCTCACCTGTACTCCACCTTGCAGGCTGGGGGGGATCCCCGTCGGAGTGATCGCTGTGGAGACGCGTCCTGTGGAGTTGGCTGTGCCCGCAGACCCTGCCAACCTGGATTCTGAGGCCAAGGTTAGGAGCTGGGGCTGCTGTTTTCATGGGTTCTTTTTTAATTGAAGTATAACTGACTCACCATATTATATTTATTTCTCTTTTGCATATACATTCCTTTGTATTATTTTTTAGATTCCACATATGATAAACTGTATTTGTCCTTCTCTGTCTGACTTCATTCACTAAGTTTAATATTCTCTAGGTCCATCCATATTGCTGCAAATGGCAGAATGTTATCCTTTTTTGTGGCTGAGTAATACTCCATTGTATATACGTACAATGTCTTCTTTATCCATTCATCTGTTGATGGACACTTGGGTTGCTTCCTTATCTTGGCTCTCATAAATAGTGCTGCTTATGAATATTGAACTGCATGTATCTTTTCAAATTAGTGTTTTTGTTTCATTTGAATATATACCTAGGGGTGGAATTGCTGGGTCATCTGGTAGTTCTCTTTTTAGTTTTTTGAGAAACCTCCATACTCTTTTCCGTAGTGGCTGCACCAATTTGCATTCCTTCCAACAGTGTGGGAGGGCTCCCTTTTTTCCACATTCTCACCAACACTTGTTATTTGTAGAACTTTTGGATGACGGCCAATCTGGCAGATGTGAGATGATGCCTCATTGTGGTTTTGCTCGGGCTGCTGTTGTAACAGGCTCAGCTGACAAGAGTGGGTCCTGGTGGTTGCATGTCTGTCTGTCCAGCTCAGAGACTCAGAGGAGTCTTTGGCTCAGTGCCTGTTTCCCCACTTTCTCTGTGGGCTACATAATGCTCTGAACCATCTTCCTTCTTTCTCAGAGGATGACAGGTCCTTAGGAATCCCCGGCCCTCCCACCCCCATCACTGTCACTCTTTCTAGGATGAGCCACCATGCATACTGGAAAGAGATCAGAAGTCAGGGGGCCCATCCTAGGACCCCACTCATATGGCCTCTACTAGCTTGACACCTGTCAACAGGCAACAGGAAACTCCCTGGGCTGCTGCGTGAGGGTCAGGCTGGGCCCTCCCAGTGAGCCCTGTCTCTGGCATTGGCGCCAACGCGGAGCACACTGACCGCCCTCCAGGGTGCAGCGTGAGCCCCTGTTCCTTGTCCCGGGGCTGCCCTTGAACATAGGCGTCTGAGCCAGGCTGCTCTGTGTTCCAGATAATCCAGCAAGCGGGCCAGGTGTGGTTCCCAGACTCCGCCTACAAGACGGCCCAGGCCATCAAGGATTTCAACCGGGAAAAGTTGCCCCTGATGATCTTTGCCAACTGGAGGGGATTCTCTGGGGGCATGAAAGGTAAGGTGTCAGCACCCGGGACAGCTCCCCTGGGGCCGTGATCTGTTTTTCTCTGAACGGTCCCACCATCGTCGTGGCTGAGTCCCTTCAACCCTGAAGACAGGAGCCGTTCAGGTAACACTACCCATTTTGCAGCTGAGAAGCTCAGGGTTCCCAGTGTGACTTGCCTGAGGTCATGCCAGGAGTGGCAGGGCAGGAAGGGGCAGCCCTGGGAAGCTGCCAAGCGACCTGGGCCGTCACCTCCCCACCTGCCCTCCTCAGGGGGCTCCCCAGAGCCTCAGTGACCTAACAGTCATGTGGGTGCTTTTTAAGCCACCAAGTACATTTAGTACATTTCAAGATACAGTGGCTGTCAGTGGGGTGTCGCTAAAAGAGCTGGACGGGGCGCTGGCAGACCTGGTCTGAATCCCTGCTGGCTGGGGGACTGCTCTGAGCCTCAGTTTCCCTCCTCTGTAAGGTGGGTAAGAATAGGACCGACCCCTGGAGTTCCCATCCCGGCTCAGTGGTAATGAACAAGACTAGAATCCATGAGAACTCGGTTTTGATCCCTGGCCTCGCTCAGAGGATTAAGGATCCAGCATTGCCATGAGCTGCGGTATAGGTCGCAGACGTGGCTCGGATACCATGTTGCTGTGGCTGTGGTGTAGGCCGGCTGCTGCAGCTCTGATTCGACCCCTAGCCTGGGAAATTCCATATGCTGCAGGTATAGCCCTAAAATGACAAAAAAAAAAAAAAAAAAAGGATAGGATCAACCTCAGGGCCAAGGTGAGGATACACTGAGCGCATCATTCGACACATTGTGTTTGCCCTCAGTGTGATTATGGTGGGTTTATTATTAGACTGTTGTTACCACGTAGGGTGCCCTGTACCTGGAGGGGATGTGTCTTGGAGAAAAATAAGGACCATCTGCCTGTGGGCAGGAGGGAAGGGACTGTGTTCTTGTTGGGGAGGGTTCTGCGGGCTGGAAATCGTGCGACAGGACAGGGGCACCTCAGAGTCAGAGCTGGCCCTCTGCCTCCCTTTACAGGCGGGAAAGCTGAGACCCAGGCGGGCAGAGGGACCTGTCCAAGGTCATGTGGCCATTTAGGACGTGATCCGTGCCTAAGCCGGGTCCTGCCTCCCAGCCCAGTGGAAATCTTGCCTTGGCACCATGCAGCGCCCCCCACCCCAACTGCGCTCTCCCAGAACCCCCAGGACAGCAAAGGCTGTGGGCCTTGCGTGTGGACGGGGGCTGGGACCTGAAGTTGCCTCACTGGTTGGCTGACTTGCTTTACAGACATGTACGACCAGGTGCTAAAGTTTGGAGCCTACATCGTGGATGGCTTCAGGCAGTACAGACAGCCTATCCTGATCTACATCCCGCCCTATGCAGAGCTCCGAGGAGGCTCCTGGGCGGTCATGGACACCAGCATCAACCCGCTGTACATAGAAATGTACGCAGACAAAGAGAGCAGGTGGGTGTGCCATCCCCAACCTGGCTTAGTCTTTCCTTGTTCTCACTGCCAGTCCCGAAGCCCCATCATCTTTGAGCTGCTGGCTGGGGATGGTGGAGCTGTTCTGAGCTTCCAAAGGACTAGAGAGCTCCCATTTTTACCAATCTGAAACTCGCATCTGATGTGCATTTTGATTTTCTCAGTAGCATTAGTGGCTAAAGCCCAGAAGTGGGGGAGGAATTGTTGTTCTGTCATAACTTACTCACCTGCTTCCCAAGAAAGTTTATAATCAACTAAGGGAAGACCAGAAGCACCTGAGCTTCCTGGCAGCCAGGATGAAAAGGGAAATATGACCAGTCTTACTAGATTGAGTTTCTCCCAAAGCTATCCTGGCGAGGCTGTGTTTTATCGAGTTTTATAACCCAGGGCCTAGTTCAGTGTCTGACTCCTAGTGGATGCTTGGGAAATACTGGCCAAACAAAGGACGGGGTGAATACTCAGTTGAGAGGACACCGGTTCTTCAGGGGAGAGAAACCTTCTTGACACTTTTTTAAAAAAATTATTTTATTGCGAGTTCCCATCGTGGTGCAGCAGAAACGAATCCGACTAGGAACCATGAGGTTGTGGGTTCGATCCCTGGCCTCGCTCAGTGGGTTAAGGATCTGGCATTGCCGTGAGCTGTGGTGTAGGTTGCAGATGCGGCTTGGATCCCATATTGCTGTAGCTGTGGTATAAGCCTGCAGCTGTAGCTCTAACTGAACCCCTAGCCTGGGAACCTCCATATGCCACAGGTGCGGCCCTAAAAACAAAACAAAAAAATTATTTTATTGAAATATAGTTGACTTACAATGTTGTGTTAGTTTTAGTTGTACAGCAAAGTAATTCAAGTATGCATATATATATTTATTCGTTGTGTTTTTTTTTTGCTTTTTAGGCCTGCACCTATGGCATATGGAAATTCCCAGGCTAAGAGTCAGATTGGAGCTGCAGCTGCCAGCCTACATCATAGCCACAGCAACGCCAGATCTGAGCTCCATCTGCTACCTACATCACAGCTCATGGCAATGCTGGATCCTTAACCTACTGAGCGAGACCAGGGATGGAACCCGCATCCTCATGGATACTAATCGGGTTTGTTTCCGCTGAGCCACAACGAGAACTCTTATTCTTTTTCATGTTCTTTTACATTATGGTATATCAGAGGATATTGAATGTAGTTCCATGTGCTATACAGGGAGACCTTGTTGTTTATCCAATCTATGTGTAATAGTTTGTATCTGCTAATTGCAAACTCCCAATTCACCCCTTCCCCACCCCTTCCCCCTTGGCAACCACAGGTCTGTCCTCTGTGTCTGTGAGTCTGCTTCGGTTTTGTAGATAAATTCACTTGTGTCAGATTTTATTTTTTTGTCTTTTTGCATTTTTTTTATCTAGAGCCGCACCCGCGGCATGTGGAGGCTCCCAGGCTAGGGGTCTAACAGGAGCTGTAGCCGCCGGCCTACACCACAGCCACAGCAACGCGGGATCCGAGCCGCGTCTGCAACCTACACCACAGCTCACGGCAACGCCGGATCCTTAACCCACTGAGCAAGGCCAGGGATCGAACCCGCAACCTCATGGTTCTCAGTCAGATTCGTTAACCACTGAGCCATGAAGAGAACTCCTGTGTCAGATTTTAGATCCCACACGTAAGTGATATCATAGATTATTTGTCTTTATCTGACTTGCTTCACTTAGTATGATAATCTCTAGATCCAGCCCCGTTGCTGCAAATGGCATCATTTCATTCTTTCTGTGGCTGAGTAATATCCCATTGTACATATACCACATCTTCTTTATCCATTCATCTGTCAGCGGACTTTAGATAGATGGACATTTGTTCCCATGTCTCGGCCATTGTAAATAGGTTTTTTGTTTGTTTTCTGGGGTTTTGTTTGTTTGCTTGTTTAAGTAGGAATTCATCCCAGGAACTCTTACCGAAAGGGTAATGACAGTAGTACTTGCAACTCGGAATTTGAGTGTCTTCAGAATGAAGGCTATGCTACATGCTGGGCAGGAGGTAAAGGCCTCAAGAGTAGTTCTGCCCACAGTACAGACAGTCACCTTACTCCTGGGTCTACTCCCTTATTCATTCATTAATTCAACGAATGTTTATTGAGGACCCACTCTGTCTCAGGCACTGTGTTAGGTAGGCTTTGTGATATGGTGCAGATGAGCCAAACCTGTCCTGCCTTCAGTGCCCATAGACCCTCACGGGGGGTTACTGAGGTCACCCTTCCAGGAAGACCCAGGACAAGTGCAGCCTTGAATGGGGTCGTTAACTTTTCACTCTGGCCACCAGGAAGCTCAGAACTATATACAGTATTCTTCAGGGCTTCCAAGCTGTCAAAAGAAAAGGGGACGGGGGAGACTGAGGAGTGAGTGAGAGGGTTGGAAATAAGAGGGCCGCTCATACCTCAGACCCCTCCTTGTGCCTTTGTGTGCTGAAAGGAGATGCAAAACAGGACCCTGGCTCTGGGAGAGCAGAGATCAGGAGAGTCCGTAAGGGCTGTGGCTGGGGAGCTGGAGGGTTATGCTGTTCTGGAGAGAGTCAGACCCTCTCAGAGCTGAAAGGGCTGTCCAGAGTTTGGAAGGTTTAAAGTTGGTTCAGTGTATGTGGAATCTAAAAAATACAACACACTGGTGAATATAACAAAACAGAAGCAGACCCACGGATACAGAGAACAAATTAGTGGTTACCATGGGGAGACGGGGGCAAGGCAGTCTAGGGGTGGAGGGTCAAAGGCATAAACTATTGTGTGTAAGAAGCTCAAGGATGTATGGTACGACATGGGGAATATAACCAATATTTTGTAACAACTAGAAATGGAAAGTAACCTTTAAAAATTATATTTTAAAAATCAGCATAATGGGAGTTCCTGTTGTAGCTCAGCAAGTTATGAACCCGACCAGGATCCATGAGGATGCAGGTTCGATCCCTGGCCTCACTCAGAGGGTTAAGGATCTGGCGTTGCCACAAGCATCAGTGTAGGCTGAAGATGCAGCTCGGATCCCATATTGCTGTGGCTGTGGTGTAGGCTGGCAGCTGCAGCTCTGGTTCAATCCCTAGCCTGGGAACTTGCGTGTGTCATAGGTGTGGTTCTTAAAAGAAAAAAAAAAAACAATGTATGCTTTAAATTATTATAAGTTTAGGAGTTTCTGTTGTGGCTCAGTGGTAATAAACCTGACTGGTATGCATGAAGACGAGGATTCGATCCCTGGCCCCATTCCGTGGGTTAAGTATCTGGCGTTGCCATGAGCTGTGGTGTAGGTCACAGATGTGGCTCAGATCTGGTGTTGCTGTGGCTGTGGTGTAGGCTAGCAGCTACAGTTCTGATCTGGCCCTTAGCCTGGGAACTTCCATACGCCACAGGCGTGGCCCTAAAAAAAAAAAAAAAAAAACTTACAATTTTATTTGTCAGTTAAACCTCATTAAAGCTGAAAAGAAATTTTTTTAAATTAAAAGTTGGTTCAGTCTCTCATTGTATGGCTATAGAAGCAGATGACCAGAGAGGGGGAGTAACCTGTCCAAGGTCACACAGTGAGTCAGTGAAAGAGTAGAGAACTGCCACTAGATTTCCTGGCTGTCTTGCCTCCATCCCCATGTGCCCTGGCTGTATTTCATACACCACCCCCCACCCCGCCGTGTGGCTTTTTTCAGGGCAAGTATTCTGGAGCCCGAGGGAACAGTGGAGATTAAGTTCCGGAAGAAAGATCTGGTAAAGACCATGAAAAGACTTGACCCAATTTACAAGAAGCTCGTGGAACAGCTAGGTGAGTGGGTCTGAAATGCATCACTCCTTAGAGGTCAAGAGAGGCACAGCCCACTCCATTGCTGGAGGTTTCTAGTATGTCAGAAATAAAGTGAAGACCATATCAAAGTGCAGCCATAAACATTGTGAGGTATTTTAAATGTTCATATATAGCATATCAACCTCTTTAACATTAAAAAATATACACATGGAGTTCCCGTTGTGGCTCAGCAGAAACAAATCTGACTAGTGTCCACAAGAATGTAGGTTCGATCCCTGGCCTCGCTCAGTGGGTTAAGGATCCAGTGTTGCCATGAGCTGTGGTGTAGGTTGCAGATGCAGCTCGGATCTGGCGTTGCTGTGGCTGTGGTGTCGGCCAGCACTTCAGCTCCAATTCGACCCCTGGCCTGGGAACCTCCATATGCTGTGGGTGCAGCCCTAAAAAGACAAAAATAAAAATAAATAAAAAATAAACACAATGCCTTAGTGAATGTATTTCTCAGCACACAAAAGATATAACAACTGAAGTATTTCAGGCCAGTAAGGAACATCAGAATTTTGGTAGCAAAATGCCCTTTTAGAATTTTCCGTCAAACATATGGCACCAATTTTGTTTGAGTGATAGCTCAGTTTCACTTGTAACTTTAGGTGTAATTCTCTTTAAAAGTCCATGTTAGGTGGCAATGTCTTTATGATGGTACTCCTTACAAGACTGATGATGATGATGGGTGTAGAATTTCTTTAGTTTCGTGTCAGGGTATTGCTGATATCACCGAGTGAGCTGGGAAGTGTTCCACCCTATTTTCTGAGTTTGAATTTACACTGTTTCTCTAAGTCTTTGATAGGGAGTTTCTAACTAAAAACTAAAATTTTCTGACTAAAAATTCTACTTCATTATTATATATAGGACTGTTCAGTTTAATCTGTTTCCTCTTGGGTAAGCTTTCATAGTTTGTGTATTTCAAGAAATTTGTCTGTTTCGTCTAAATTATTGAATTGGCATAGACCTGTTTATAATATTCCCTGATTAGATTTTACAGTCGGAGTGCCTGTCGTGGTTCAGTGGTTAACGAATCCGACTAGGAACCACGAGGTTGTGGGTTCGATCCCTGGCATGGCCCAGTGGGTTAAGGATCCGGCGTTGCCGTGAGCTGTGGTGTAGGTTGCAGACGTGGCTCGGATTCCATGTTGCTGTGGCTGTGGTGTAGGCCGGTGGCTACAGCTCTGATCAGACTCCTAGCATGGGAACCTCCATATGCCGCAGGTGCGGCCCTAGAAAAGAAAAAAAAAAAAGATTTTACAGTCTGTGTATTAAAAATGGTAACTGAGGAGTTTCTGTTGTGGCTCAGTGGGTTAAGAACCTGACTAGTATCCATGACGAAGTGGGTTCAATCCCTGGCCTCGCTTAGTGGGTTAAGGATCTGGCGTTGCTGCAGGTTGAGGCGTAGGCTGCAGATGCAGCTAGGATCTGGTGTTGCTGTGGCTGTGGCGAAAGCTGTCAGCTGCAGTTCCAATTTGACCCTGGCAGGTGTGGACCTAAAAAGAAAAAAAGTGACTGATAGTGTCCTGTAGCACAGTGGGTCAAATAAAAGGGGAAACCTTTTTGTTTTCATTTTTAAAAGTTTTATTGAAGTGTAGTTGATTTAAAAGGAGACACATTTAAAGTCGCATGTCGAATGCTGTCTCGCAGTTCTGGGTGCATTTTTGAGACTGCACGAGCAACTTGATGTGGGGGCCCTCTCAGAGTTAAAGCTCACGCCTGTCTTTGCAAACGGTGGTTTGCACCCCTGCCCTCAGGATCGTCGGAGCTCTCCAGCAAGGACCGCAAGGAGTTGGAGGGCCAGCTGAAGGCCCGGGAGGACCTGCTGCTGCCCATGTACCACCAGGTGGCGGTGCATTTCGCTGACCTCCACGACAAGCCAGGCAGGATGCTGGAGAAGGGCGCCATCTGTGTAAGAGCCTGCTGCTGCAGCGTCGGTGTCAATGGCCCGTTCCGAGGTCAAAGCACAGAGGATATTTGGGCTCAAGTCTTTGGGACTGTGTCTAATACCACACGTTTGAATCACCTGGGGAGCTTTTAAAACATCCTTATGCCCAGGTGGCTCCCCAGACCACTTTAAATCAGAATTTCCAGGGGTGGGAGGCACGCTGTAGCTATTTTTTTTTTTTTTTTCAAATCCCCAAGAGATTCCAATAGGCAGCCAAGTTTGAGGGCTGCCAGTCTCAACTCCGTGTGTGTTTATAACCACGGGGGCCCACACTTGTGAGGCATTGTTTCCATCCTGCATTCACCCACCACTGACCATCACAACCCTGCCCTATTGCTCTGTCCCCAAGAGGACATGTCCTCATCTGCTACCCCTGTGGCCCATGCCCCTCCTCCCTGGCCTAAGCCCTGGGTGCCTCTGATAAGCCTCTGTTCTGTGTCTGGAGGTGGATGTGGGTGCCCGCTTTGTACCCGGGAGAGCCAGCCTAGGGACCTAGCTGCGTCCGGCCTCTGCTGCCTCCCCAAGCCTCAGTTTCCCGGCCTGTAAAATGGGAATGGTTGCAGGGCCCCGCCCGCAGGCAACTTCCAGCGTCTCCCACCATCCTTTGCGGGGTCTCAGGCCTGGGGCTTGTCTGCAGGACATCCTGGATTGGAAGACCAGCCGCGCCTTCCTGTACTGGCGCCTGCGCCGCCTGCTGCTGGAGGACCAGGTCAGGCAGGAGATCCTGCAGGCCTGCAGCGAGCTCAGCCACGTGCACGTCCAGTCCATGCTGCGCCGCTGGTTTGTGGAGACCGAGGGGGCCGTCAAGGTGGGCCTGGGGCGGAGACGCGCGGGCGGGCGGGGGCCGAGGGGGGCTGAGGGGGAGCCCGCCCCGGCAGTGGGGTCCCTCCCAGCCGCAGCCTCTGCCCCCTCCCCAGGCCTACCTGTGGGACAACAACCAGGCCGTCGTGCAGTGGCTGGAGGAGCACTGGCAGGCGGGGGAGGGGCTGCGCTCCACCATCCGGGAGAACATCAAGTACTTGAAGCGAGACTCCGCCCTCAAGAGCCTCCGAGGGTGAGCGGCTGCCCCGCCCCGCTCTTGGACTCGGTCCGCAAGTATTGGAGCCAGAACGTCTCCGGCCGCCTGAGCCCGGAGCGGACCGCCCACTGCAATCCGCCACTCCTCAACCCAGCCCCTCAGCAAAGAGGCCGTAGCTCCCCTGTGCCCGCCGTCTCTGGGCACAGAGTGCTAGGGACGCTCTAAGGATGATGTGCTGTGACTTCCATATTTTTTTGGACTCAGTCGGGGACTGGTCCAAGGTCACAGCTAGAGGGTGTTTGGTTAGCAAAGCCCCCATTCCCAACTCCTACACCTTAGGCTGCTGGCTCCCAGTCTGTATCAGCCTTCTGGAAGGTTTGCCCCTGTGTCCCCATGGAGTAGGTGGCAGAGCCCCTGGGACCCCGTCTGGGGGATGAAGCTGAGATTTAGGGGAAGTGACGTGTTTCAGGTAACACAGATGATAACCAGGAGGGCCACTGCTGCTCCTTGAGGGTGTTCTCATCCCCTCCTGCCCCACAGGACTGTTGCCCCCTGCGGTGAGCACAGCGGGAAGAGGGTCAGGAGGTGGCGTGGAACGGGCGTGGCCCTCCGCAGGGGCTGGGGGCTACAGTCAGACCCATTGAACTCAGTGGCAGGAATGACCTCGCCCTTCTCTCCCCTCTCCTGCAGCCTGGTTCAAGAAAACCCCGACGTGGCCGCGGACTCCCTGATATATGTAAGCCAGTTTATCAGCCCAGCCGAGCGCGCCCAGGTCATTCACCTCTTGTCCTCCGTGGACGGCCCGGCCTCCACCTGACCTCGGTCCTCCCGAGTCACTCGCAAGACCACAGGCAAGGGACACCACACCGATCTGCTGACTGCAGGCCCTCCCCAGGCCCTTGGGGGTTTGCTTTTTCAAATCCATGGCCATTGCTACAAGACTGCAAAGCCCCAACGCACTCCCGTTTCAATAAAAGGCTCAGGAGCGCCCCCTTCCAGACAGAAATCGCCTCCTCTCCATTGCTGGGTTTTTATTTTGTCTCAGACATTTTTGCTGCATCGCTGAATCGAATTGAACCCGAACACCCCAAGTTTCCATCCACTTTCTGGTGCCTGCCATGCGGGAAAAATGTTCTTTTAGGCTCATTTTGTATCAGATCATAGAATCTCATTTTTTCTTTCTTTCCTTTTTTTTTTTTTTTTTTTTTACTCTGAGACCAGTTCTTGACTTAAGCATCTTGTAGATTTCAGCAGAGTATCAAGGAAAGAAATAGAGACAAGGGAAAAACTGATTTTTCTAACGATGCCTATTTGAATCACTCCTCAGGAAAAGGGTATGAATGACTTTTTTTATTAAGAGCATAAAATGGCATTTTGTCGCCCATGTGGCCCCTAGTGAGTCACTGGGGATGTCCCATTAGCACTCCGGTTAGAGAACTGTGTAGCTCTAGGATCAGGACCAGTGGGGAACTTCTTTCATGTGGTTCACAGCCTCTGCCTGCGCCTTCCCTCTGAGAAGAAGAGGCCGAGCCCTCCCCAGGCTCGTGCCCTCCTGCCGGGGCTGGGAGGCCAGAGGGGATGCCTTCTCCCAACTCACAGCCCAGCTCGCTTACCAGTGTCACCATCACCTGCCTTGAAAGGCCCCTCCTAGTCACCCTCGCTCTTTCACCTCTCGCCTGGATGTCTGCGACGGGGTCTGGCCCCGAGGGGCAGAGCTGTTGATTCTCGACCGGACCATGAGGACCATGCTGCTTTGCTCAGAGGGTGCTTGTGACGCGTCTGCCAGCACCCAGCTCTCGGGGCCACATGGCAGCGTCAGGACCTGCGATCCTCCTGGCCCCAGCCATCTGTCCCCGGGTGCCTGCGCTGCCGTGATGGGCAGTTCATCTGAGTATACCAGACATTACCCTGGAGGCCAGTGAGGTTGCCCCAAGAAAGCCCCTGTAAGCTGAGATGTTGGAGGATGTCTGAGGCCATCGGCCAGTGACAAGCCTGGCCAGTGAAGATGATATGGGGGCCGCGAGGGGTGGGAAAAAGAGAAATTAGCCACCATCCCTTCCTGAGGCTGGTGCGGGTGGAAAGGAATCCCTGCCCCCTTTAGGAACCGAATGTTTTCTGTGTGCGGAGGCCCCTCTGGTTCGGGAGGGACAATAAATCAATGACTAGCTGCTACCCAGGAAATGTGTCGAATAAATTATTTTTTGAAGGAAGCACTTTGGCCTTGGCTTATTATCTGGACCAGAAAAGGCAGGCTACTTCCCCACGTGATTCCCCGGCGCTTGCCATCCTCCTGCAGGCGCTGAGACCCTGTGCAAGCCCCCATCTCAGAGGGACGAAGCCCTGATGTGAGTTCCCATACTGAAGTCCCCCAATGGACCACATCGTCTTTACAGCTTAATTTCAAACATGGGCACGAGCTGCTGTCTGCTGGCTGGCAATGCTGAATTCAGGTGAACAGACCTTCCTTAATGTTGTCCATGCTGCTCCCTCAGGAGACTGAGCACAGCCGCCCCCAAGGAAGGGAGAAAGGGTCAGACCACTGTGCGTGGACGGAGGCCTGGGTACGCAGCCTGGGTCCAAACTGAATGCTCAGGGTGATGGCTGCAGGTGACCTGCAGTGCCCTGGCCTCGTCCTGTGCAATCCTATGAGCCTTTGAGGCAGATGCTGCAATTCTGTCCTCAGTTTTATAAACCCTGGCTCAGAAGTGAACAAACTTGTCCAAGGTCACGCAGCTGGTAAGAGGTGGGTGGGGCCAGGCTGACCCTGTGCCAGGCTGACCCAGACCCAGTCCTAGTCCCACTATGGGTTTTTTTTTTATGATTTTTGTTTTGTTTTGGCTTAGGTTTGGGTTTTTCTATTTTTAAAACCATACCCGCAGCATATGGAAGTTCCCAGGATAGGGGCTGAATCAGGGCTGCAGCTGCCAGCCTACACCACAGCCACAGCAATGCCAGATCCAAGCCACATCTTTAACCTATGCCACAGCTCATGGCAACACCAGATCCTTAACCCACCAAGGGAGGTCAGGGATCGACCTTGCATCCTCATGAATACTAACTGGGTTCTTAACCCTTGAGCCACAACAGGAGCTCCCTTCCATGATTGGTGCATGGTCCCATAAATCCTTTTTGAGGGCTTTTAGTATGAAATGTGAAAACTGGACTCTAGGAGTTCCCATTGTGGCTCAGCAAGTTAAGGATTTGACGTTGTCTCTGTGAGGTTGCTGGTTCAATCCCTGGCCTCTCTCAGTGGATTAAGAATCCAGCATTGCCACAAGCTGTGGCGCAGGTCGCAGATGCAGCTCCAATTCAACCCCTGACCTTGGAATTTCCTGTGCCGCAGGTGGCTGTAAAAACAAAAAAGAGAAAAAAAAAGTCTCCATTCTTCCCTGGTAAGATCAGTCAGTGTCACCATTTGGATCCTCATTAAGAACCTTGAGTATCTGTGCCAGTCCTCATGCTGGGGAGCAAGCTGCCCTCTCTCCTTCCATTTAAATATGTCCCTCCCTGGACCGGCAGATTCGGGAGCCCCCAAGCCACTCAGATGAACACCATGTCCTTGCACGAACATCAGGCTTGTCCGTATCGTGCAATGTGAGGTCCCGCCAAACTTGCACACTGCTCCCCTCACCCCTCTTGGCTCCTCCCAACTTCCGCCCCTTTCTTTAGCCTCCTCAATCCCCTTCCTCAGCTCCAAAAATTGGCCTTTTATTCCAGGGCCATTTTTCCTGACATTTTATTATGAAAATCCCCGAAAGTTTAATTCTTTATGGCGAACATCCGATCAGTCACCATTTGACGCTCCCATTGTTTTCCCGATTGTACTTGCTTTCCCATCCGTCTGTCCATCTAGCCGTCCCTTTCTCAGTGTGTCAGTCCATCTCATTTCGACACATTTCAGAATAAATTGCAGACAGTCATGCACTGCTCTGGGGTTTTGCCTTTCAAAACCAGGTTTTTTGGAGTTCCCGTTGTGGCTCAGCAGGTAACGAATCTAATATCCATGAGGATGCAGGTTGGATTTCTGGCTCTGCTCAGTGAGTTAAGGATCTGGCGTTGCTGTGAGCTGTGGTGTAGGTTGCAGACGCGGCTCAGATCCCACGTTGCTGTGGCTGTGATGTAGACCAGCAGCTGCCCCTGGCCTGGGAATTTCCACATGCCACGGATGTGGCCCCCCCCCAAAAAAAATTCAACACTCCAAACCAGCTTTTTTTTTTTTCTCTTAGTCCTTCCTGAGTTTTTCTATGGTCAAGAGTACATGGAGAATGGCAGAGCTGTGTGAACCATCAAGCTGTGTGGCTAGTGACGGCCTCTCCAGCCTCACCATGCACGTGGCCCCAGCCAAGTATTTTTTACATCAGCTGTTTACTGAGCATGTACTATGTGCCCAGCACTATGTTGGGCACAGCCGTAAGCAAGGAAGCCCACTCCTACCCTTGGGAGTGAACATCTGGGGTCCCCAAAAGGTAGAAGTTGCAAGTGGTTAATCATAAGAAGACCTTAAGGGTCATTACTAGTTAAAGCAGTGTTCAATCCAGAAGTGCTTAAGGTCTGTTATATTTTCACTTCTTATTTCCTTCAGAGATAGGTCCATACTTCAAGGTCACTATAACGGGAACACAATAGAGAAGGGAATTAGAATCACCCATGCAGACCACAAAAAAGCTCCCTGAATGAACCCTATGTTCAGGAAATGCTGCCTCCCATGGCTCCCACGGGTCCAAACAGTATGGGCAAACCCAGCCTCTTCTGGGCATTGCTGATGCAGCTGATACCCCAAGCCACACCAAGGCTCTCTGCCAATAGTCTACCATCTGTAATGCATCCTCTTTCCAAGATGTCCTTTCCGACTTCAGGTACCCCTGGGGCAAATTTCTCACCACATGAGTCAGTCTCAGCTCCTCCCTCCCTCCCACTCACTTAGTCTGTCATCACACTGAACTCTCAGCTCACCTCTTGTTCATCTACAGGTGAGCCCAGACTGTTTCTCCTGCCAGGAACACTCTTCCTCCCTGGCCATTGCTTGGCTGACTCCTATTCAACCCTCAAAACCCAGTTCAAATGGTGCCCCCTCTGGGCAGACATCCCTGACTGTCCGGTAGGCTGGTGGTTCTTCCTCTGTGGTCCCATAGCCCCTATGCTTGTGCAATATATGTGAAACATGGATCTGCAAATGAAATGTATACCTGGGGATTCCTAGATTTCTCTGGCTGCTGAGTTGAGGCTGGATTTTGGAGAGCAGCATCCTGGTAGAGAGATGGCTCCATTCTGAAAGGTGAGGTGAGAACCCAATTCCAGTGAGGTTCTGTGTCCTGTGCTACTCCCCTGCCGCAGGCGGCATATCTCCAACTGGCATCATGTGTGGGAAAGAGGCCAAGATGCTAGAAGTAATTTTTATATTTTGTATTTTGGTAAAATATACACAACATCAAACTTGCCATTTTAACCGTTTTGAAGGGTTGAGTTCAGAATGGACTGAGTGCATTCACATTATCGTGCAACCACCATCTCCATCCATCTTCATTTGCATCACCTCAAACTGAAACTCTGTCCCCTTAAACACTAACTCCCAGTCCCCCATCCTCAGCCCCTGGCAACCTCTGTCTCTATTCTGTCTCTGTGGGTTTGGCTCTTCTAGGGCTCTCATGTAAGTGGAATCATACAGCATCTGTCCTTTCATGATGGCTTATTTCACTTAGAATAATATCCTCAAGGTTCATCCGTGTTGTTGTCGGGGTCAGAATTTCCTTCTTTTTGTGGCTTAGTCATATTCCATTGTATGAATAGACTGCATTTGGTTGATCCATCATCCGCTGGTGGACACTTGAGTTGCTTCCACCTTTTGGCTACTGGGAAGAGTGCTGCTCTGAACATGCGTGTCAAGTATCTGTTCCAGTCCCTGCTGTCACTTCTTTTGTTTGGGTGGATGCCCAGAGGTGCAGTGGCTGGGTCACGTGGCGATTCTGTGTTTTAAGTTTTTGAGGAACATTCACTATTTCCTTGGGGCTGCACCTTTTTATATTCCCCACCATCAGTGCACAAGGGTTCTTTTTTTTTTTTTATGTCCTCATTAGCAGGTGTATTCTGCGTATTTGTTTTCTGTGTATATATTTTTTTCCTATGGAAGCCATCCTATTGTGTGGAGCCTAAAGTCATTTTTAACTCAGAAGACATTAAACCTTTTTACCTGCAACCCCGAAACACTGTGGATGGGATGTCAGACCCCGCCTGCGAGTCTTTAAATTCCCAAATCCTCTGCTTCCCACTTGCGCCGCCCACTCAGCTGACCTATCCTGAGTGGCCCAGCCTCCCTTCCTTCCGCCAATGAAGTTTCCCGTGTTTCAGCTGTGAGTTTGGTCTTTGTCTTGCTACGCCCGGACTTGGGGCTGTGACTCAGGAGCCTCGAGGCTCAGCGTCCGTACCCAGAGGAGCAACAGCTTTGGAACAACCAGCATCATCCAGAGGCACGACCTGACTTAATCTTTTCCCCATCCCCTAAACCTCCACCAGTGGCCCTTCAGGAGCAAACACCACACCAGGCAGCATGGTGCTAGGAGATCTGCAGACCCAGGTTAAATCCCAGCTGCGGAACTTCAGAGCATGTGCTCCTTTTTATTTTTATCTTATTTATTTTCCTTGGCTGCACCTGTGACATGTGGAAGTTCCTGGGCCAGGGGTGGAACCCGCACCACGGCAGCAACTGGACCACTGCAATGACGATGCTGGATCCACTGCGCCACGAGAGAGCTCCTTTTTTGCTGCTTTTTAAACCAGCAAGCAGATGGCGTCCGCTGAGCTCTCTGAGATGGACCACTGATGGCGAAGCGGAGTGTCGTTGGAATCCCCGTCTCTACCCCTCACTCATCACAGGTAAGCCTTTCTGAACCTTAAGTTTCCTCTTCTGTAAAACAGGACTGTGTTTGTTTTCTATGGCTGCCGCAACAATTAGCAAACGCTTAGTGGCTTTAAAACAACACGGATATTTTCTCATACAGTTCTGTCGGTCAGAAGTCCAAAACGGGCCTCGCTGGGCTAAAATCAGGATGCTGGCAGAACTGTGGTCCTTCTAGAAGCTCTAAGGAGAATCTGTTTTCTTGCCTTTTCCGGCTTCCATAAGCTTCATTCCATCTTGAGAGCTAACACTGACTTTCCTCTTTTACTTCTAAGGAGCCTGTGATTATATTGGGCCCACCTGGATAATCCAGGCCCCTCTCCCTATTTTAAGGATGGTGGATTAGCGACTTTAATTCCCTTGCCATGGAACAAAGTCACAGGTGCTGGGGATTGGGACATAGCCACCTTTGGGGCCCATCAGTCTGCCTACCACAGGGGAGGACAGCTTTATACCATGGAGAGTAGGAGGAAGAAGTAAGATAATTTACACCATGGTGCTTGTAGCGTGGAACAAGGCCACTCTGCACGTTAGCTGGCACTGTTGCTCTTTTTATTGTTAGAGTGCACGTGATTTCTCTTGGAGGGGGAAACAGTGCTGAGTGATCACTATCTGAGCCTCGGTTTTCCCATCTGGGAAATGGGAGCATTCCACTGGCTGGGAGGGTGGTTGTGCTGTTTCAGGGAGATGACGCAGGGTGCGTGTTTATACCCACGGCGCATGCAGCACATGCTCACGGGGTGGCAATGAGGGCATCTCTCCCGTGAGTGGGCTAACTGTAGAAGACCCTCAGTGAGGCCCCATTCTTCCAGTCTGTCCTCCATGCTTTCTTCCCATCAGTGTTCCCTGCACAGAGGGGACCTCTGGCTGTGACTGGGGCTCTTGCCCAGAGCCTGTGAACTTGGCATTTTTGCCTTGACTCTTGCATATCTGTCCCCACTTGCCTGTGGTAAGGAATGGATGTCAGACTCAAGAAAGGGCTCTCCCGCCCAGAAATGGAGTTCCTGTGTGGCTCAGCAAATTAAGGACCTGACTAGTAGCCATGAGGATGCAGGTTCAATCCCTGGCCTCGCTCAGTGGGCTAAGGATGTGGCCATTAGTTAGATCACAGATGTGGCCTGGATCTGGCAGTGCTGTGGCTGTGGCTGCAGCTCTGAGCCCGGGAACTTCCATACGCCGCAGGTTCAGCTCTTAAAAAAGAAAGAAAGAAAGAAAGAAAGAAAGAAAGGGCTCCCCAGTCCCCTCCTTGAGGTGACCCGGCCTCCTAGCCTCTATCCTCCCAGCTTGGCCCCCCAGAAGGGCACCCCTGTTGCTCAGCGCTTCCTCAAAGCCCCCAGGTGACATGCATTGGCTGTGACCAACACAGCCCGGGTCGCGTGCTCCCCAACCAATCACCAGTGGTACTCAGGGGTTGTGATGCTCTCACTGGCCAGGCCTGAGTCGCAGGGCCACCCTGGAGCCGAGCTGAGGAAGAGGGCTGCTGGG
This sequence comes from Catagonus wagneri, assembly GCA_004024745.2. Classification (NCBI taxonomy): domain Eukaryota; kingdom Metazoa; phylum Chordata; class Mammalia; order Artiodactyla; family Tayassuidae; genus Catagonus; species Catagonus wagneri. The sequence continues at coordinate 10,191,050 of PVHT021183555.1, forward strand.
GAGGCAGAGGTACCCCCTCCCGGCCACCTGCCTTTTCTCCGCTGAGGTGGGGCTCCGTTCAGCAACCCCAGCCCCATTAGCGCTTCCCTTCCTTACTTGCTAATCATCGTATGTGTGTGAATCTGGTCCCCCCAGTGAGGCAGCAAGCCCCCTCCTGGGTGGGCTTAAGAGTTCCACAGACTCCTCAATAACACGCCCTTTTGCTTGGGTGGCAAGTCACCTCCTTTGGTCCCCACCGCCTCAGTTTCTCTAGCTGCCAAATGGGTGTGATAACTAGTAAGATACACCTCTTAGGGTTGTAACGAGGATCAAATGGGCTCATTTACGGCAGTGACCGGTGCAGGGCCTGCCCCCCCGACCCCAGGTGTGCTCCAAAGAGGCAGCTTCCAGGGGCACCGCTGGGCTGGGGCTCCGAGCCCAGCGCGCACACACTCGGTCCTGCCTCTTCGCCGGACCCCCGGGTCCTACCCAGCCTCTCTGAGCCTCATCTTCTGAGCAGTCAGCGGCGTTCACATCCCTGCCTAAGTGAATGTCTAGCCAGAGCCTGGCAACGAGGGCTAGAGGCTGGTGGCCGGGCTCATTTTACCGATAATGACGAAGTCCTGGTGTGGTGAGAATCTGGCCTGGGATCAGGGTCGCCCCTCTGGGCCTCGGTTTCCGCATTTGTAACGGGGTCTCCGCTCCGAGGGGTTAGTGAGTGGCGCTGTTGTCTTTTACCCCTGTTCACCCCTCCCTCTGAGCCACGAGCTGCGTTCAGCCTTTATTGACAGAAGTTTCTCCGTCACTACGTTACACAGTCCCGGGGGCTCCCGGACACGGATCTTCACGAACAACGACTCAAACATCTTAACTTATTGGGGGTCACGTCACACAAAGCAGCTGAGCAGTGCTGGTCAGTCGGGCGGCACTGGGCTGTGGGTAACGGTGGTGCTGCTCGATGGAAAGTTCCAGAATTAGGAAGAAGTTAGAGACGATCCTTCAAGACAGGCCCGAACACCAGACCTCCCAGATGGCTGGCTGACCTATCGATTAATCGGGAAATTCTGGCTCTAGGTTTCGGGACCTCCCAGATGTAGGAAGCAGACATCCAGTTGGTCTAGAGATGACAGTGGGTGTGTAGGCCCCTGCCGTAATTTCTCCATCTCAGCTTAGCTGGACGACGCCTACTTATGTCCCCTTTCCCCAGCCCCCTCACCCAGCTCCCCTCTAACCCAGTTGTCTGCAGAACCTGCCACTTGGAAAGTCAGTAATTGGCAACGACCGGAGGGGGGAAAAACATTAAAAAGGTCACAGGGCAATGAGACAGACCAAAAATTGCCAATAAATACTCTGCCTTGCAGCTTCGCCAGCCTCCCCTCACTCTGAGCATCACATTTTACTTGGTTCACAGTTAACCTTCTTTTCACCGGGGGGGCCTTAAATACCAGCACAAAAAGCCCCTCACCGTTCCTCTGCTTCCCATCCTGATTGAAGCCCCCCCAGAACTCAAAACTCGGGTACTCCGCTTCTTGGGTGCAACTCGGCAAGAGGTTCGAATGGCGACTGAACAGTAAGAAAAGTAATCGGTCTCTGATTTAAAAATAATAAGATGTTTCACGGTATCCAAAGTGCTTGCTTGTTCGAAAAAGCAGCCCAGGGCTGCACGGGGCTTAAGAGACAGCTGGAGATGTCATTCACGGATCATTTTTAGGAGTGGGGGTTGCAGGGAGGGACCTCGGGGCTCATTCCAAGGGCAGAGGGCTAGGTTCGAAGCGGTGGAAGAGATGGGCTCCAATAAATAGAAATCAGTGTAGACAGGGTCACAGTGCTCGGCCCGGCCCAGGGATTTGCTCTATGAAACCCAATAGACTACAGGAGGAGCGGGCCTGAAGGCGGGCAGGCAGGTGTCCATTTGGGGTTCAGCCTGTTCTGGTGCGAGGGAGGTTTGACCATCTGCCGGTTCCACTCGGGCCTCAGGGCTTGCCTGCTGGAGGCTGAGGCAGGTGGGTTTCATCCCAGAAGAATCAATTAAAGGCCCTCCTGCTGGGGTGGTCCCGCGGCACAGCCCCACGTCCCCAAGTGAGCTGCAGGTTGTTGTGGCCGCCAGTGGGAAGCAGGCTGGGGGGGGGGGCGTGTCCCCCAGGTCTAAGGCCTCGGAGGAGAGAGTCGGGGAGGTGGGGGTGCGCGTCCTCTCTCCTTCTGACTTGGGGAGGCCCCAGAAGCTTCCCACGGAGATGAGGGAGGACCTGCGTCCCCATCGGCCAGCCGCCCCATCGCCGTTTCGGAGGCCAGTGGGAGGGTTCCTTTCTTCGAGGAACTCACAGCCCGGCGAGCATCCTTCCCGGTCCAGGTTCTGGGGCCGGGGAGGCCGTCAGCTCACAGCAGGGCTATGGGCTTGTTCCCTGGGGCACTCAGGTACTGAGAGGAGGAGGTGGCAGCTGACGTGGCCACGCTGTCCGGGGTCGAGTACGTGGCGTAGAGCCCGGTCACCTGCAGGTCAGGGAAGGACTGGTCGCCGGAGACGGGGGTCAGGCCCGAGGCTCCCAGCTCACAGCCAAGCGGAGAGTCTCCGAAGGCCCCCAGGGTGTCCAGGCTGAAGCCCTCATCCTTCATCTCCTCCCAAAGGTTTCCTTTCAAAGACAAGAGCATTTGGGTGAGCTGGCTTCGTGTCAAACAGACGAGAGTCCGAATACCGCCTTAGGGAAGAGGCAAAGATTAAGCGTGGGGCTTAACGTCACGGCAGAACGGTGTGGAGCAGCCAGAGTCCCGGCCCCAGGCCTTCCCTCCCCACCGGGCATCCTGAGAACATCGTTTCTGTCGCCAAGCCTCAGACTCCTCGGAAGAAATGAGACTATCAGAGAAACCACCGGGAGCCTTCAGTGAAGCCTGGACTTCCTTTGTTCGTTCATTCATTCCTTCACTCATTCCCCATGTACTGAGGATGACCACGGAGCAGGCAGCAGGTAAGAGGCTGGCAAGTGCCAACCTGGTATGAGGTTGGCACACGCGGGTTGAAGCAGTTACTGGTGGGAAGTTTGGGGTCAGAGAGGCCTGGGTTGAAATCTGAGACTTACTGGCCGGGCAACCTCAGGCCGGTGACCTCACTTCTCTTGGCCTCGGTTTTCTCACTGGCAGAATGGGGATATGGAATGGCCGTGGCCTCCCAAGGCTGTCACAGGCCGAGACGGGATGATGCCGGTGAAGGGCTTGGCACAAGGCCTGGTGTACAGTAAGCGCTCACTAAATGCTTGCAATTGGCTATGATTAGGTCGTTGGCAAGTGTTTATTGAGGGAATGAGATGTGGAGTAAATGCAGACGGCCCCCCTCTCCTCCGCCCTCCCCACCCCCTTCTGTTCCCATCACCCCTTCCTCCTGCCTCACCCTGCAGAGCGAAGTCCATGATGCTGGGGTCCAGGGCATCCACCTCGGTGTTCATGTCAGTGCTGATGTTGATGAAGTCCGCGGGGGCCCGTCCCGTGGCGGGGTGGGGGAGGGGGCTGGGGCTCAGGTCCGGCAGGGCATGCAGGGGCGGGGTCTGGGCCGGGGCGGGGGAGTCTGGGGCGAGACGTGCCTGTGGCTGGACCTGGTGGTGCAGAGGCACCGACTGCAGGGACAGGGTCATCAGTGGCTGGGGCGGGAGCTGGGAGACTGCCAGGCAGCTGTGGGCCATGGCCACTGTGGTGGCATGTGTCAGCATGGGGGCCTCCGGCTCCCCTGGCTTGCTGGGGCGTCGGCAGCTTTCCGGGCGGTCTGAGATCAGTTTGTCCAGTTCCTCTGCAGGCAAGTGGGAGATGTCACTCATCAGAAGCCCCCCTCTAAAGTCTCCGGGCCCCAGCCCAGGCCCGGATTCAAATCCCGGGGTTACCACCTATGTAATTTTAGCAAGCCTCTTGGACATCGCACTTCATGATGGATGACTTGGTTCATAAACCTTTGGCTCACATCTTTGATTTCTTCAGCATACACTGCCAGAAGTGGAATTAGCGGATCAAACTGGGAGACCAAGTGTGCAGGGTTTGGATATATTACTTTGCCCTGGAAAAGTTTTCACAGCTTACGTTCCCACCAACTGTACAAAGACAGTGCCAGTTTCTCCACATCCTAGCCCACACTGGGTATTATTGTTTTATTATTTTGGGACCCTGTACCAATGTGGAAAGTAAGGTAGGGAAGCCGTGCTTTTCCATGGTTGTTGGTAAGATTCAATAGCTTTTTATGTTTCTGACCAGACCCTTCAATTGACCAGCCACCAGGTAGGAGTGGGGAGGAGAAGCATATTTTGCAGGGGAGAAGGGAGTCTGCATTCCTGCTGAGGTGGCTGGGCCTCGTTGTGGGATGGGCAGGGTGCAGGCAGAGATGCGCGTGTGTGTGTGTGTGTGTGTGGCGGGGCACCCGGGCCTCACCAGGGTTGGCCATGCTCCGGTGGATGGCAGCCAGGTCCTTCCTCTTCCACTTGTGCATCTCTTCCTCCATCTTGTCGATGCGGGCCAAGTTCAAGGCCCACAGGCAGCCCTTGCGTGAGGACCCGCTCATCTTGTTCTCCACCTTCTCAAAGCACTTGTTCAGGGACAGGTTGTGCCGAACCGAGTTCTTCCAGCCGTCAGGAGCTGTCTGCGGGGAGAAATGGGCATGGATGTCCCCCTGAACCCCCTCTCTCCAGGGGGGAAACTCAGAATTGGTGCTGGGGTCTGGCAGTGCCCGGGAGAGGCCAGAGCCACTCCCACACCCCATCCGCGGCCGGGGCCCCTCACCTTGAAGTAGGGGAAGTGCTCCTTCATGAAGCTATAGATCTCGCTCACGGGCAGGCTGCCTGTCTTGCTGTTCTTCAAGGCCATGGCGATCAGACAGCTGCAGGCAAAGTGCAGGGCGGGCCAGGTGTAAAGCCCAAAGGTCCCCTCTGCCAGGAAGTTGGCCCTGCCTCGCCGTTGGTACCAGCCCTACACACTCACAGTGTCAGCTCTCCATATCTTTTCATGGCCCTCCTTCTTTCTCAGTGCCTGCCCTTCTTGACCCATTTGTACCCATTTGAGAAACCTTTTTTTCTCCCATAATGAATGGGTCTTTAGACCTTTTTTTTTTTTTTAAGAGCCGCACTCACGGTGTATGGAGGTTCCCAGGCTAGGGGTCAAATCGGAGCTACAGCTGCCAGCCTACACCACAGTCACAGCAGCATGGGATCCGAGTGCATCTGCAACCTACACCACAGCTCACGGCAACACTGGGTCCTTAACCCACTGAGGGAGGCCAGGGATCAAACCTGCAACCTCATCGTTCCTAGTCGGATTCATTTCCGCTACACCACGACAGGAACTCCCAGTCATTTAGACTTTAACCAGGCTGCTTACCCCTCCCCTCAAATCTTGTGAGGTACACAACAGTGTTATTTTGATGACTTTACCTCTTGGGGAACCGGAGCTCACAGAGGCCGAGCCACTTCCCCAAGGCCACACGGCTTGTGAGTGACAGAATGGAGAGCTGGGCTCAGTGTCTGCAGTGGGTTCTCAACCCCGGGGGCTGACTGACCACATGACGGTCCTTTCTAAGAACGGGTTCCACCCACGGGTTCCTCCCTCCCCAGTCCCCCTCCCCAGAAGCCTGGGTCCCCACATCCAACTGTCTCAGGTGCCCTACAGACAACCCCTCGAGTCCCCCACAGTCCCGGCCCCCCCGGACCTCACCTGTAGGAATAGATGGGCTTGGGGTAGTGCTTGGGGTGCAGTTCCTGGGATGAATGCACAGCCATTCGGGGCTGGGGGTAGGGTGTCCGCGCCCCAAATGGGGGGCCATATAGGCCCACAGGGGAGCACTTCTCACAGGCCGGGTCAGGACAGGGAGGCAGAGAGAGAGAGATAGAGAGTGAGCATGAGTCACTCAAAATGACCCCACCCCAACTCTGTCTCGAAGAGCCAGATGCAGGGTTTACAGCCCCAGCAGGTAGTCCTGTGTCTGCCCATTGCAGGGTTTGGGGGGAACCCAGTGAACAACCCCATGACGTGGGCATAGTGGGGAATGCTACTCCCATGTCCCAGGTCGGTAAAGGAGGCTCAGAGCGGTCCCCAGCCAGCCCAAGTCTGGAGCGTCTGCCTCTGAGTCCAGGGCTTCTCCAAGCCCTCGGTACCTGCTGGACGCCCGGGGGCAGCGGGAACTGTGGATGGGAGGCGGGAGAGTATAGCTGTGGCGGGTCCTGCAGGCTGGATGAGGGCTGGCCCCCCATAGGGAACTGGCTCATCTGCTGGGGCCGGGAGAGAAGGAGACAGAGGGTCAAGGGGGACTCCAGCCTTGCAGAAGATGCCTTCTCGCTCCCCAAGCCAAGTGGTGGCACTTACGCTGGCTCCATGGTTGGTCATGGGACCCAGGCCCAGCACGCCTTGGTGGGTCATGGTGGCCGGGCCGTGGAGCAGGGGACCTGGAGCAGCTCCCACGTGCAGGTCAACTGCCCTGGACAAGGCACCTGCCAGAAGGAAACACAGAGGTGCCTGGGCTGGGGGAACAGTGGCTGTGGGCAGGGACGCCCAGGCCCTGGGCACCTCCAGAGAATAGAGCCACTCGCTGCCCTTGGTGCCTGGCACATAATAGTTGCTTGGCAAATCACGTCTCTAGATATAGTGAAGAGTGGGTTCCTACCTGCTCCTCTGCCAAGGATTAGCTCAGGAATAGCAGATGCACCCCTCTTCTCACGTGCTAGGTCTGTGACAGACATTGCTAATCTATCACAGAGTCTCACTGCACCAGCCTGATTTTAAGTAGCCACCTCTGCCCTAGCAAAGCTGATGTACTGAGGATCTTCCCCTCCGGGCCGTCAGGTCTCCTCACTTCTGGCTGCCACCTGGGCTCATCCTTTGTGCCTTGGTCCATCTGCCTTGTCCTTCTGTCCCTGACTGGATTCTCAACTCCCTGAGAGCTGGGACCACATTTTATATGACTCAGTGCTCCCAATGCCTGGCATAGTGACAGGCACACAGGAGGTGTGCAGCGAGGCAATGAAAGAAGGGGCTTCCTTATTTCATAGTTACCATCTACCAAACACCTTCTGTGTGCAAGGTACTGTCTGCATTGAGTCCTTACAACAGCCCAGGAGGGCAGTTCTATTATCTTTTCATTGCAGATGAGGAAAGAGGTTCAGAGGAGAGGGTACTCCCTCAAGGTCACACAGCTGTCCCCTCAGGGTTCTAAATCAGTGCTGACACCCCACTGGCCACCAGGCCAAATCAGCCCATAGCATGTTTTTGTAAATAAAGTTTTATTGGCATATAACTCTACCCATTCATTTAACATATTTGGTATGGCTGGCTTTGCCCTGCAGTGACAAAGCCGAATGGTTTTAACAGAGACCATCTGGTTTACAGGGTTTCAAACAGATACTGGCCCTTCACAGAAGAAGTTTCCTGACTTCTGTTACTGATGTTTTGGCCAAGAACAAATCGTCCAATGAAAGAAATACTCTGAGACATTAATTTTTCAACTCTGCGTACTTTTAATGTACAGGGTGATTGTTTTTGTTGACTGTTTTTCTTCAACACCTTCTGTGTCTCTAAACATTTCAGCCACTTGCTATGACTGCAACTAGCTGCCATTTATTAAGTACCTACTGTGTGCCAGGCCCTGTACTCAGTACTCTCTTTGAAGTCAAAGTACCTTTTTCTCCCCCAGTCGTTTTACAACCATTTCTAAGTTGAAGTATAGTTAGGAGTTCCCTTGGTGGTGCCGCAGATTAGGGATCCAGCATTGTCAACGCTGTGTGCTCAGGTCACAGCTGTGGTTTGATTTCTAACCCTGGAAATTCCACATGCCATGGGCGTGGCCAAAATAAATTAAATAAATAAATTGAAGTATGGTTAATTTATAATGTGCTAGTTTCAGGTATACAACGAAATGAATCAGTGATTCTATATAAATGTATGTATATATATATATATATGCATATGTATTCATATATACATATATGTGTGTGTGTGTATATATATATATATATATATATATATATATATATATATATATATTTTAGATTCTTTTCCATTGTAGGTTATTCCAGGAGATTGAATAGACTTCCCTGTGCTATACAGCAGGTCCTTACTGATTATATATTTTATATACAGTAGTGTGAATATGTTAATCCCAGACTCCTAAATTACCTCTCCCAAAGTACTTGTTTACTCTGAAGAGATAAAGGAAGTCAACATCTGTAAAGGCTCAGAAAGCAAATATTTTAGGCTTTTCCAGCCCCGGTGATCTCTGTCTACTTTTTTTTTGTGTGTGTGTCTTTTTATCCTTTTATGGCCGCACCCGCGGCGTATGGAAGTTCCCAGGCTAGGGGTCCAGTCGGAGCTACAGCTGCCGGCCTTCGCCACAGCCACAGCAATGCAGGATCCGAGCTGCGTCTGCAAACTACACGCCGGATCCTTAACCCACTGAGTGAGGCCAGGGATCGAACCCTCAACCTCATGGTTCCTAGTCGGATTTGTTTCTGCTGTGCCACGACGGGAACTCCTAATTTTTTTTTTTTTTAATAACACTTGAAAAATGTCAAAACAGTCTTAACATGAGGTCTTGGACAAAAACAGGCCCCAGGCTGCATTTGGTTCTGGAGACCGTAGTTTGCCGCCTGCTCTGGGTGTTTGAGACGCACTGGGGTGAGGGACGGTCTGTCTCTATTCTTCATTGAAACCTTGGCTCACCCAGGGTCTGGCGCAGCGATGGACAACGAACGAACCGCCTCCCTCTGGGAAAGGCAGACTGAGTGGCATTTTACAGAGGCAGAAACAGAGGCCCCGGGAACGAGAGAAAGAGTGACCTGGCCACAGCCCCACAGCGGTGGATGGCAGTGCTGGGCGTCGCCCCTCCCCGGAGCCACCCTCACGTCCCCCACCTTGCCCCTGAGCCTACCTGGGTGTGCGTGGGGTGCACTGGGGCCGCCCAGGTCCACACGGCCACTCGCCATCTGCTGCAGCCGTGGCACATCCACAGCCGTGAGCCACGACAGCGACTGCAGGTCCCCAGGAAGGTCGTCATCACCAGTGGTGGCCAGAAGCCTGCAGGGAGGGGCAGGAGCTCGGGCGGGGCGGGGAGCTCACTCCATGTAGCCTCTCACCTCCCCCAAACCACCCTAACCCTCCAATCTGCCCATCTCCAGGGGTTCCCCCTTTGGCAGCCAGCTCACACATCTTCAAATCTTCCTTTCCTTTACTCGCGTCCATCTTACGCAGACCCTACCCCCAAATAGTCCACGCTCGTGTTTGCTGAGCACTTACTATGTGCCAGGCACAGAATCAAATCAGGTCCTTTACAGGTATTAACCCATTGACACACCCAGACACCCGATGAGGCAGGTAGTATTATTCTCATTTTACAGATGGGGAAACCGAGGCTCAGAGCACCGAGTCATCTGGCTCAAGGCCACATGGTACAGGAAGTGAGGGGGCTGCAGCCCTAGCAATGGGGCCTGAGGTCTGAACACTCCACCATGACCCCAGGTGGCCCCTGGAGGTTCCAATTAGGACCCACGCCCACCATCCCCCCTGCCCTAGCCAATTCATGAGCATGGCTTTCTATGGAAAGAAAAAGCCTGCCATTGAGGATACCAGGCAGGTACCCCCATCTGGGGCAACCATGGCTCCCCAGCGCCCTTGAAGTCACGCTCGCCCCACACGTGGAGGGCACTGGGCCTCACGGCAGGTTGCTGTCTGTGTTATTATGTGGCGGCAAACTGGCCAGAAGCCCGAGCCAGACCCACCACACCCACTGCCCCGCAGGCCAAGCTCTTTCTGGTCTGTTGCCCAGAGGCCCACTGTCCAAATTCTAAACTCCAAGTTTCAAAACTAGGCGTCCTGGGGCCTCAGGGAGACGCAGCCTGTGGTTTTCTAATGCACGTGACAGTGGACCCGGCTGCGGCGTCAGCTCTCCTGCCATCTGCGTGGCTGCCTCAGGCCTGTGTTCTCTTCTTCCCTCTCGCTGTCTCTCCTCCCCCCTCCTCTCCATTCGCCCCCCCCCCTTTCTTAGTGTTTTAGGGCCACAATTAGCGTTGCCATGGCACCCGCTGCTCGGTTGTCACCGGGCCTGGGCCCTCAGCCCACCAAGCTGGCATCAGGTGACCGCCCAGCTGCCCTGGCGATTGGCTGCCTCATAGGAAAACAGGGCCTGGAAACGATTTGAAAACTCGGCCGGCCGGCCCGTGTCAGTGGCAGCAGTTGGCCCGGCTGCTGTCCCCTGGCGGCCCATTGTGTGACAAACGACTGTTGCCCCCATGGCACGTGGCTCCCATTGTCCTAGGGTCTCCCTGCAATTGTTTTTACAGCCTCCCCCTCCCCAACCCCGGCTGCTGCCCATTCGACCTGCTCATAACTCATCTGGATGAGTGACAGCCACAGGCCAGGCCTGGGCGATGCCATCTGTCCCCTCGGGCCCATGGAGACCATGGGGTGAGGTTGAGGGGCAGGGCCTGGTGTGCTACCCGCTGTTGGGGGAGCCGGGCCGGCCCCACACAGCCCTCCTCACCCCACGGCCAGCCGGCCTCCCAATGTCTGGTGGTGTAACCCCCACTCCTGCTCAGTAATCTGCTGTGGCCCCCCAGTACCCCTGTCGCTCTGCCTAGCCCTGGGGCCACAGGGAGAAGGGAAGATGAGGCCCTGCTGGCAGGTTTCTCAAGGCTGGGGCCCCTCCAGAGCTCCCTGAATTGGGGGGTGGGTTCTTGTAAACACACCAGGTTCCCGGGGATCGCCGGGGAAAGGACCCTTGGTGGCAGGCGACTCTGATGAGGCAGTATATATGTTGCTTAAGAGCTTGGTCTCTGGGTTCTAATCCCGATCTTCACTTACCTGTGTGCCCTTGGGCCACTGACTTAACCTCTCTGAGACGCAGCTTTTTGACCTATAAAAGTAATAATCACCTACAATCTGGTGAGGATTCAGGGTATTATTATTCTGCGAGAAGACTTGGAACCGGGTCTGACTTTGCTGTGGTTAATATCAGTATTCACGTTAATGGGGATATTAGCCAAGTCCGCAGCGGACTGGAGGTGTGTCAACCCTGTGGGCTCTGGGGTCCCACAGACCTGCGGCTGCTGCCACGAGCAGCTTCCGTTTACGGATCACTTCTCTCAGGCCAGACCCTGGGCTCCATGCTGTCCCCATTTTACAGATGGAGAAACTGAGGCCCTGAGGATGCACATGCTCTTAGCCTGTTCCGTCCCGAAAAGTGAGAATCACGTAAGGGAACTGCTTAGCACGCAGCTGTGCGCAGCTGTACTCGTGGTAGCAGGGGCCGAGTTAATGATTCTCTTCTGATGCTTCTTTTCTTTTTCCTGCTGTTTGTGAGCCCCAGGGGGCTTCCCCTTCCCCCTCCCTTGACAGCAGGACCCCCGCCCCCACCCCAGCGTGGCCTCACCTCCACCCTAAGAAAGCCCTTTTAGCACTTCCCCTCCTCCATCGAAACCGCTTATCCCCGGGAGCTCAGTTCAAATTCTGTCTCCTGGCCTCTTAAGGTCAAAGTCACCCTCAGACAGCCCCCTGATCCTGCTCTCATTTCCGTGGGGAAAATTTCCGTGGGGATTCCACCCATGGGGAAACTGAGGCCAAGAGAAAGGAGGCAGTTTGCTGCCAATGTCAGAGTCCAGGAAAAGACCAGGGCGGGGCCTCCTGGGTCCCCTGCGGGCTCCTTTCCAGTCTTCCAGGCAGGGAATGCCTCCTCCTCCGGGAGGTCTTGGCCACCCAGCCCCCAGGCTGTAGGACCCCCTCTGCATCCTGACAGCTCCCTGGGCCAGAGAGTCCTGCCCTGCCGTCCCTCTGCCCTCAACCTGCCTCCCTGCTCACTGAGGGCTGGCCCTGGGCCCCGCATCGCCCCGCGTCCCTGCATACAGTGGTGCTACTTAAATGCCTGCCAGGCTGAGCCCAGGCCACCGACTCGGAGAACTGTGTGACAGTGACTGTCATAGCCAGCACTTTTAGCTGCCCTCTGCCCCCTTGAGTCTTGACAACAGCTTTAGGGCAGGAACACGGAACAGGCAGCCCCACCTGACACACCTGAGGCCAGATCTGTAAAAGCGGAATCATGACCGGGACTCAAACACAGGCCTGTCTGCTCTAGTCTTGGGTTGTTCCTGCGGCACCTTTGGCAGAGGACTGGAACTCCAAGTCCTTTGCCGGGGTCGGGGTCGGCGTGGGGGTGCCCCACCCTGAATCCAGCTCTTTCACCTGGGGCTGTGTGAACCACCTTCACCCAGGTGCCGATTCAAATGCAGAGTCCAAGGCCAAGCCCAGACCCTGGAATCCTATCCTTGGACTATGGGGCCCAGGAAGCTGTATTTTAGTGCCTCCCTAAGCTCTGGGGGCGGGCAGCCCCGAGGGGGTGCGACAGGGTCATGGGTACCACTCGGGCTTTGACTGGACGGATCTGGGTTCAAGACCTTGTGATCCCTGCCTGTGTGACCTCCAACAAGTCACTTCAGGTCCCTGAGCCTCTATTTTCTTATCCGGAGAATGGGAGAGTAACAGACCACACATCTCCCTGGGTTGTTGCGGAGATCAGATGAGCCAGTGTGCTCCACTTCTAGCATAGGCCTGGCCTCAGTTCTGCCTTCTCAGGGGTTGGCTGCCCCCCCTCTTCCCCCTGCCCCTGCTGCCTCAGGCATCCCAGAGGCGGTCTGCTCCTCCCTCCTGCCTAGGCCACAATGCCTGCCTCTGTGTGCCTGGCACTTGGCCCAGCTGGTCTCCCAGGGAGTGGTGGACGCCCGGGAGCTCTCTGGGAGTCTGTGGGCCCAAAGCCTGGCTCATGTCGCATTGCCTCTCAGGGTCTCTGGCACCCAGGCACCTCTTCACTGTGTCAAGGAACCAGGTGACCCTCTAGGGCGTAAGTGGGAGTGTCCCATCCCCATTGCCTGGCCTGGGGTCTGGACCATCTCTGTTCTCTTCCCTTCTGCCTGCCTCTGCCCCCTGCAAATAGGCACAGAGCACAGCCCCCTCTCCACGGTGGCATGTGGAGGCACCCAAACCTCTCCCTCTCCGGTGCCTAGCGTCTCCTCATTCAAGGTGACCCCAAGTGTCCCATTCCTGCTCTCTCCTAGGGATTCGTTTCAAGTGGCATAAACCATGGGATTCTCAGCAGCTGTGACAAGAGAAAGGCTTCTTGTTCAGGAACCACTGTGGCTTCCAAGCCATAGACCCTCAGAAGGGCACTTAATCCTCAGCCTCAGTTTTCACATCTGTAAAACGGGCATGAATGATGATAAGAGTAACCATATCTGGTACCCCACTCAGGACTGGTGTGCTGGAGTGGGGATGAAGCGAGGGTTTGGAATTATTCTCTGGAGTGTGTGTGTGAGAGAGAGAGTGGGAGACAGAGACCCTGTGTCAGCCTCCTGAGTGGGTTTTTCTTCTGTGGGAAAATGATGAGACATTTGTGATGCAAAGGATGCGGCAAAACCGAGCCCTGTCACCCTGGGGTCTCCCCAGAGCTCTCCGGCTCACTCTCTCTGGGTCTCTTGGTGAGGAGGAGAGCCAGCCCCTCCTAACCCCAAGTCACCGTGTCACTGATGCCTGCCCGCCTGGGGTCACCTCCAGAGGAGCCCACGGGAACGAAACTCCAAAGACCCAGCTCTTTGCATCCACTCCCGCTGCTCTCCGCGCTCCCCCTCGGCCCAAGTCCCATCTCACCTCTGTCCCTCTGACTCTCCCACTCTCTCCTTGTCTGTGTCTCTGTCTCTCTCTGTCACTGTGTCTAAGGGGCCCTGTGATGAAGTCTTGGCCCCCAGATTCCTTTCTGGTGACATCAGATGTGCTTCCAAACCTTCAAGAGCCTCAGTTTCCTCATCCGCAGTGCGGGGTAACAGTGACAGCGGCAGTGCTCTCACAAGAGGCTCTTAGTAAACATCCCTCCTCTCCTCTTGTCCCTTCTCTCTGATGTGGGGGCCCCTGATCTCCTGCAGACCCCTCTCCACCCCACACACTCACACACTCACCATTCCTGTGTCCCCACCAGCGCTGCTCAGAGCCACTGAGTCAGGCTTTCAGGGGATGAAAGCGGTTAACACAAGCTCTCCCCGCCCAGGTCATTCCCACGTGCCCCCGCCTCACCCTTTGGCCAGCTCAAATGACAGCTGAGCCAGCTCATGCGCTGACATGGGCCTAGCATGATGGGCCCTGGGGCCCAGGATGTCATGTGTTCCCACTGCCTTCAGTGCACCTCCACTGTGCCTTCCTCTGCACCTGCGTACATTCTATTCGTTCACAAAGGATGCTTTTCCTTCTTCTCTGGACCTGTCTGCATCCCCCTACCTGAGCCCCAGAGAGCATCCTGAACCTGGCTGATGTCCCCAGGGAGGACAGGGGTTGTACCTCCAGATCTCAGGGCGCCCACATGTGGCAAGGAGGAGGTAGGACAGGGGCTGTGGTCACTGCTGGGCGTAGGAAAACTTGTAGCCCCTACCCTCAGGGCCCTTACTCCAGGCATACAGGGGGTGCTCATTAAGTACTCACGGATTGGACCAATGAGCAAACAGATCCAGCTGTCCAGATGCCCCACCCCCACTTCCCTGGGGCCCAGGTAGGGACGAATGGCCTGGCTTAATTTTATTCAAGTTTATAGTTAAATAAAATTGAATTTTATTACAGCCTGTGACCACAGTTTGGAGTGAGTGAGCCCCTAGGGGTGCCCCCTGTCCTGAACGGAAGTGGGTGACATAACTGATCTGGTGTCACCCTCACGAGAGCCGGACCAGGTAGGAATGATAGCATTACGACCTTCCCATTTTCCAGATGGGGACACTGAGGCCAGGGAGAAGTGGGCCTGTCTAGGATCCCCCAGCCAGAGACTGGGTTGATGAGTGAGTGTGTGTGTGTGTTTGTGTGTGCGTATGTGCGCGTGCATATGCCATCCTCTCTCCCTGCCTTACAAGGAACCGTCGAAATATGTGCTCTGTGAATTCTAGAAAATCTGGGGACTGTGCTATCCAATAGGAAGCCATTTAAATTTAAATTTAATTTAAATTCATTAAAATTAAATAAAATGTTTCTTTGTCACGCCAGCCACATTTCAAGTGTGTGGTGGCCAGTGGCTGCCACAGTGGACAGTGCAGATGTGGGACATTTCCACCGACACAAAGCATTACTAGGCAGCGACATTCTGAACCACTCTTCGATCTTGACGGAACAATCTGTGGTGTTTCTGCCTTGCCTTAAAACAACTGGACATTTGATTTGGATTTGGACGGTTAAGGGGCCAATTTCATGGATGATGGAGTTTTGTTAAATTTTGTTATAAAGAGAGTCCTTCACCCCACCCCTGCCCAGCCAGGAAGTTAGGAGGAAGTGCTCTGTAAAAATGGGAGCTGTGTACTGAGCTGACTTAGGAAGTAATGAGCTTGCCGTCCTGGGAGCACCCAAGTCGGAGCCAAGGGATGACCCGTCAGGCCTCTGTTGGATAAAAGATGAGCCTAAGCAACCCCCAAGGTGCCTTTTGCTACAAAGGCCCTGTAACTCAGGGGAGCAGTCTGCAGTAAGTCCCTGGTTGCATTTCCAAAGTTCTGTCATCTCGGGCAAGCCCCTTTCCCTCTCCAGGCCCCAGTTTCTCCATCTATAAAGCAGTGATGGCTTTAGCGCTCCAGGAAGGCAGAGTAGCACCCTGATTAGCAGAGGTGTGAACCCCAAGGCAGGTGGGCCTGAACCTGAACACTCCCTGGCTGTGTGACCATCACCTGTCCTGGGCCTGTTTCCCCAGGAAAAATGTATGAAATGGGAATAATAACAGCACCTCCCCTAAAGGAACTGTCAAGAATATGACAGGAATTCTTATAAGCATTAGATCAAATGAAGCATCTAGTTTTCCGTGGAAAAGACAAGTTTAACTACTCGTTCAGGGGTTCCGGAGAAGACCCCTGACCGTGCAGTCTTCTCAAACCAAGCGGGGGAATTTGCCACAATCAGGGGACCCTCATTCGTGAATGGAGAGCTTTGGGGGCAAAAAGAGAAGAAAAAAACTAGGAAGCATCCCCTTGTGAATAAGAGAGTCCCCTTCTGAGTAAGAGAGTTCACTCATGGCTCCCCACCCAGGGGGAACGGGGGCCGCTTCTGTTCAGCTCAGTCACATCCATCTGTGCCTTATACCTGCACCCCCCACCCAGGGGCATCATCACCCCCTTTCACAGATGGGAAACTTGAGGCCAAGCCAGAGGAACTCACCTCAGCGGCCTCCCGGCAGGGGCCCCAGATACGTGCCCCAGCACCTCCCCCCTAGCCCTCCCCAGGCCTCAGTTTCCCCATCTGGAAGGCAAGGGGGTTGGCCCCCTCCTGTCTCCATGCAGAGGCAGCCCACCTCTGCCGGGAAGTGGGATGCTGAAGGGTATGGTCCCAGTTTGAGGGGGTCGGAGCCTGGCTAGGAGCAGGGTGGTACCCTGGGAAAATCAACATCAATAACACTCTGTGATGGGTGCAGTAATGGGACCGCCACTTTTCAAGGGCCAACTATGTGCTTTTCACTTTACGTGTTGCCTCTGTGGCCTCATGAAGGCTCTGGGTATACCAGAAAGCCTGGGTGCTTCGCGGTGCGACACTCTGGGCCCAGGGTTCCGGTGTTTCTCTTCTTGTAGCATTTCAGTGTAACTGGTTACGAGAGTAGGCTCTCTGGAGTATAGGCTGGGCCTGGCTTTGAAACCCCCTCTGCACCTTATTAGCTATGAGATTTGTCTGTGGTCATCTGCCTCTCCGAGCCTCAGTTTGCCCATCTGTAAAATGGGGGTGCTAATGACTGTACCCATCTCCTAGGGGGTTGTAAGGACTGAATGAGATGGTCCAGGTTGGGTGTGCACTGCATGGTAGTGGCTCATATCAGTGTCCACATCCTGCAAAGAGTACGGGTTCAGCATGAAGCAGGTTCCATGGGGAGGACCGCCTGCAGCGTATCCAGCACTCAGGAGGCACCTACTTCATTCCATAACTATTTCCTGAACTCCTACTTGCCAGGCCCTGTTCTGGCAGGCAGACAAATTTCCCTCCATCCAAGAAGAGAACTTCTAATTGATCTAGGGATACAGAGAGGACGCTGCCCCGTGGCACGCCCACCTCCCTGTCAGCCCCCTTAAGTCCGCACCCCCCCCTTATCTCCTGCCAGCCTGTGGGAGGCTGCTTATCATACCCATTTCACAGATGGGATGGCGGAGGCCCAGAGAGGGGAAGTGACAAGCCCTCAGCCACACAGGGTGTCGGCGATGGAGCTGGGATTTAAACCAGATGAAAGGGTGGGAGGGAGTGGGGATAACTACTGCTTTAATGATGGAATAGCAAGGAGCTCCAACTGTAATGCACGGGGAACTATATCTAATTACATGTGACAAATCCATATATGTACATGTAATCGGGTCACCACATGGTGCAGTTGGAAAACCTGACAGAAATCTGTAAACCAGCTATAATGCAAAAATAAAAAAAAAATAAA
>PVHT021183555.1:10217079-10232635 GCA_004024745.2 Catagonus wagneri
AGCATTTCAGTTTATTTTTGTTAATCCTTAATGGAGTTGTCAGTAAATAGGGGGTGGGGTGCGGGGGTGACTTGACAACCTTGTTTTGAAGTAACAGTCCTTTTCATTCAGGTATAATTTTATATCTTTAGAGTGATTTAGAAGGAAAGCCTTCTGAAGACTGACGAAAAAAGCCTTGGGTAAAGCTTTTAAAATGAAAGGCAGACACTATGAGTTCTGTAGACTCCCGAGCTTACCCCCGCCCCCAGCCCTTTTTTCTTGGGAACTTGGCTTCTGTGCATAGATTTTTGGCTGGCAACTGTATCATTCCCTTAAAGCACTGAGCTTTTGAGTTATTTGCGTCAGGATTGGTGAAAATATTGCCACTCAAATGCCTACAGCTAGAGTTATTCAGAAAACCCAGGTAACTCAGCAGAAATCCTTCTTTTGTTAGGTTAATGTATTTTTCTCTTTTATAAATGTATGGTATTTCTCAAGCCTGCTGAATTATAAGAGTCACCTGGGGTGAAATTAGAACCATAAAAGGGAAGAGCTGGGGAATCCTTGTTTTTGTAAGAGGAGTCTCAGGTGATGCTGTGGTGGAGTAGGTATGGGCATCTATACCAGGTGAGCTCACTGAGTTATACAGAGATGGCCAACACGCCCCCTTTTTCTTTTTTAAATGGAAGAATGTGAAATTCACCTGTTTCCACAGCTATATAGCGCCTTCTCCTTTGTGTCTGACTATAGAGAGCCTCACATTGATTCTGATGTTTGCAAATTTACCTGCTTCCCTGCTGGCAAGATTTCCAAAAGGCTCTACAGAAGCCCAGCTTATAGGTCCCCTGATCATACAGGAAATGCGCCAGGAAACCAAAACAATAGGTATATGGCTTTTCTGCTTATCCTCTGGTTCACTGGTACTTGAGCAGTGTAGTATTTGCTCCGGTCCTTTCAGAGCTAGGGTTCAGAGCATGACTACGTAAGCAGTGTTTGTTCACAGTGTCGTGTCGGTGATGAGTTTAAAACCAACTGAGTCATAACTGGGGAGACCAGTTCCTTGTCTCCCCAGTGTGTAGCAACTGTGCTGGTTTTGAAGGATTCAAAACTACTAGCTCACTTAGCAAGTTTTAAAGCAGATTTAGTTTGACCAGGGAGAAACTCAGTTTTATTACAGGCTATGACTCTTCTTTTCCCCAAGTTCGTGACTTTTGCTTTGCTTATTCTGCTTTTCTGGTAGGGACAAGGCAAAGGGAGCGTGGTCGGGAATATGTGATTTGTAGAAGTAAATAAACACTTCTCTTTTCCCCCCTCTGACTCACCCGCTGGCTTATGCCCCACAGGGCATATCTAGGAAGCAGAAATATCAAGGTGCTTTTCCCGGAACAATTTTACTAGAACAACCCCCCTTGGCCACAGCACCCTGGGCTGTGTCTGACACACAGTAGATACCCTGGAGACTTACAAGCTTAAAAAAAAAAAAAAAAGATTTTTTTTTTCTTGCTTTGTCCATGGCTAAAAATGTGTCAGGTGGCATTTTTTCATAAGAACATTCTCAACAGAAAGCTTACCCAGTAATCAGTTCCTGAGGTTGATGCACCGTCTCAAAATCAGTTCTGATTCTGATTTCCAAGGTGTCTTTCCTATGGTGCTGTGAAGTCTCTGTTTGATGTCTAAACACAGCTTATGCAGATGGAAGCACAGAAAGTGCTTTTTTTTCCTTCTGTGGGAGACCATGAAAGTACACTGGCCGTTGATCTCTTTTGCTCCTATTAGCATGACTGATGTTTGTATTACGGTCCTTTGGGAGCACGTTTGTAGAGGAACTGCCGCTCATAATTGTTGGTGTATGTCTTATTTAATAAAAGCATGCGAAACCGTTGGATGTTTCCTGGAAAGGCATCCCAGAAGGTTTTTCTGTTTTGATGAAACCCTACAGCCTCCACCCAGATCCAGTGCAATCCCTCCCCTGTCCTCCTCCTCAGAAAATTGGTTGGTAGCTAATAAATCCAGCCTTTTAATAAGTGGGATCCTTGAATGTGTTCCAAGCAGGTCACTGGGGCTTTTCTCCTTCCTTTTTTTTTTAATTTTTAAAAATTTTTTGTCATTTTAGGGCCACACCTGTGGCATGTGGAGGTTCCCAGTCTAGGGGTCTAACAGGAGCTGTAGCTGCTGGCCTTCGCCACAGCCACAGCAACGCAGGATCTGAGCCGCGTCTGCAACCTACACCACAGCTCACAGCAACGCCAGATCCTTAACCCACTGAACAAGGCCAGGGATCGAACCCGCAACCACATGGTTCCTAGTCGGATTCATTTCTGCTGAGCCACGAAGGGAACTCCTCTCCTTCCTTTTATAATAACCAATTTAGTTGTTATTTGGGACAATATTGCTGGGCATTTCTTTATGAAATTTTTTTCTTTTGAAATTTTTTTTTTGGGAATTTCAGTGTTGAAAGAATAAAGCCCAGAGGACTTTTTATCTGTGACTCCCCAAAATTGAGTTGAAATCACCAAGTTGTAAGTTCTGGGGCTTCTTTTAACCAGAATAAGGAAAAACTTTCTAACAGTAAGAGCCATCCCAGGCTGACTTGTCTCCCCTAATGGTAGAAAGTACCCTTGCGCCAGCCATAGATGCAGAGACTGAGAAGGGATAAAGGGGGGGTTTGCAAATCAGAGACAGGTTAAATTTGACCTCTGAGGCCCACTCAGTGCCGGAAATACCATGGAATCCCACACCTCATCCTTGAATTGCAGTGCCAAGTCTATGTACACAAGTAGCAATTTTTCTTGTGCACGTGGGCAGTCAAGTCTGTTGCTTTAAACAAATACTATAATTGCATCTAGTTGTGATAATGCAGTTCAAAAATCAATGCTTTGAAAGGAAAACTTAAAATCCTCTATCAATTTCAATGTATGTATGTTGGCAACGACCACACTGAAACTCTTGGGCGGTTTGGCTTAAGTTTAAAACCACGAAGCAAAGAATGTAGAGACAAAAACAGGCTCCTAAACATGTTTTTAAAAGCTTATCTCTTGGCTGGTATGACTGATTACCAACGAAGGCTCCCTGATAGTCATGTGGTCCTGACAAACCCCGAGATACTTTCTGAATCAAAAAAGGCATATCACCCTGTTGGGCATAATCTTACAACCTTAAGCATGTTTTATTTTTGGAAAGAATTGCAGTCATCTTAATGCAGTAATTCCATATGAATTAGAATATTTAGAACCTGTGGTTCCCTGCAGACTCTGTAAATGGGTGACTGTACTCTAGAAGCCAGGACTTTGTAATGGCTCAGCTGTGAGGCCAACCCAGCCGCGAGTCTCAGCGCTGTTCCCTCCCTTCTGAGTGGCTTTGGGGTGGGTTACAACCATAAGTTTGTTTCCCTATTTCTAAAAAAAATGATAACACCCCATCTTTCAGGGCCGGGGGAGGCTTGGAGAGAGAACACCAGATGCTTAGAAGATGCTCCACCGACCAGGGCTGTGTTTCCAGGTGAGTTTAAATTTGTAAGGTTTCTTCTGGTTCTGTAGTTAGAGTCTCCCAGAGCTGATAGGAAATCAGTGGCGTTACTCTTAGAAACCCTCTCAGCCTTTTAAATCAGTAGAGTCTGGACAGGCCACGGTTCTCTTGACATCTGAAAGGTTGGACACGGCCTTCTTCTGGCATCCAGGGAGATATTAGTTGAGGGGCCCTCAAGTCAATGCAGTTTGGGGTACTAAAAAAATATCTTTATCTTCTGCCTCAATCCATAATTTTACCCCATCAAAGCCCTTAACCATCGTTCATCTACCAGGAAATCCTATTCAGCAATCACTGTTGAGGCAAAGCTTTTGCCCCTGAATTCTATAATTGCTTTAATTTGGCCATTTTGTAGACTTTGTAATATGCATGTATATTTTCTTATATCGTACAGGGTGTATTGCTACAGCCTCTAGACCTATGTTCTGGGCACAGTTAACATACGTATCTACATCTAATCTCATTCTACATTATTAGACAGAATAGGGACCACTGTCTTCCATATTCCATCTTCTTTGTATGTCTTTTTCTATTGGTTGCCAGCAGGCGTCATCCACCAGGGCCTGCAGCCACAGTCAGGCTTGGTTTAACTCATGAGCTTCCCTTTTAAAAACTTGAATTAGAAGCCAGAGTTTAAAAATTCTTCAAGCTGGGATTTCCAGCTTTTCTGGCAAAATCTGAAAAGTTGGCCACACTAGGCCCACAATCCCCAGGAGCCCTCAGCTAGGACTGAATGCAGCTGCCCCTGCTTAGAGGGAGGGTCACGTGCTCTCCACTTTGCCACAGGCTCCACCACTCCTTATTGCCCCACCCCAAGGCCAAGGTCTTTGCCATTGGCCTCCGACCACATTTGTCATTGGTCTTTGTTGTTTTTCTCATAATAGTGAAGACAAAAGTAAAATGGGTTTTGAGCCCAGGTTGCTATCAGAACCTCAGAAAGATTGTCAGTAGCTAATAAACATGATATGCTAACCTTTTGGGAAAACTTATTCTGCTGGGCGATGTGCTAAGTGCTTTGCACATCTTTCTTGGTCCTTACGATGCTGTGGGATGGGTGTGACTGCACCCATATGACAGGTGAGGACATAACTCAGATGTGGCTCACTTTGTCTGTAATACGTGATGGTGTCAGGGGACAGGGAGGAAGTGGTACATCAGGATCCCGCCCTCTTACATTTTGCACCAAGTGGTTTCTGGTGGGCAGGACATTTTAGACATCTTTTAAAATGATGCATGGCTTAGGACAAGGCATGGCCCACTGATAAGGATACAGCTGCATCCCAGGAACTGCTGGTCCCCACCCTGGTCCCACAGATGTCATACATTTAGTTTGTGGGGTAGATTATAATAAAAATGGAGTTGAGCAAACTTTGTTGAACTTGTTCCAATATCTTGACCGTCTGATCTCTGAAAGGGAATATTTGAACCTACCATAAAAAAAAAAAGTTTGGGAAAATAAAATTAGATCATTTCAACCTAATGGAAAGGCTTCATTCTTAGTAAAGCATACAAAAATGTCTCAGTATTTGGTATCTTTGCTGCCATTAGACTTGATTGCAAATGATATGGTCTTTTGGATGGTATAATTTGAAATTCATGGCATTAAAACTTTCAATTGGAGTAACACCTTTTGTGTATCAAACTAAGATGTGAAAAAGAATACATCTTCATGCTTCAAGCCAGCTCTTTTTAATCTCACAGGCTGGTTTTGGAGGCTTCTTATTTGTCTACAGAAAGCTTTTTACAGTTCTTTTCTCAACAGAGAATCCAAACTCAGATTTTTTTTTTTAATTGTAAACTCCTTTATTCTACAAACACCAAACAACCCTGAGTGGTTTTAAAAGACATCTCGGAGGAATCTCTCAGCCTTATCACTGTTGCAGGTTCAGATCCTGTTCCCCAGTAACAAAAAGCATTGGGGTTTTTTTCCCCCCCCATATCTCTTTCTATTTGTGTCTGAAACAAAGTGAATGTAAGTAGCACACAAACCTTCTGCTTTTTATTGCAAGGTAACAATCCTGGCTGTTTGTTTTAGAAATGGTAATGTTGTATCATTGTAACAAATTATACTTAAAAATCATTTAGTGTGAAATGGCAGATTAATCCCATAGGGAAGGGGTATTAACAATCACCCAGCCCTTTGGAGCATACAGATGGTGAATCTGGGATTTACAATAGGAACAATCGCTGATTACATGCATGGGTGTAACGGACAAAAAGACCTCCGCAACTTCAAGCCTGGAGAGTACGGTGGAGGTCCTAGCGCCTGACTTGTTTGAGATGCTCAGTCCCTAAGAACGCCTGGTCCTTAAGGATGCTTGTGTACCATCATCACCCCAGCCTGTGCGAGATTGTGCTCTGTCTTCTGTGTCCTCTGAAACCTTACCAAACACGTATACTGAGGCGTCCTCTCTGTGTCCTTAGCACTGAACGCTTCTAAATTCCGTTAGAATGTGTGTAAAAAGCAACTTCAGCGAGGGACAGACAGTGCCCAGACCGGAGAGCTTGTTACCAAACCCGATACCTGCTGTGGGCTCTCGCTAGGAAGATAGTAGGCTTGAGCCTGGGAAGGGTTCTGTGCTTCCGAGATTAATCTGTGCCAGAAATGAAAAGGGCTCCTATATACAACGCCTCTGATTTTGAAACTGTCAGCCCATAGAGCCACAGACTGAAAACCCGGTGACACATGCTTAATGCCTTTTTTTGGGAAAGAACTCCGCATGACTTTAATCCAGATTCACCAATTAGATAAAAATTTGCTCCATGCATAGATATAAATATGATGCAAGTATAGACATAAAAATAAATACATGTATAGGTTTGTCCTTTTTTTTTTTTTTTTCTCTTTTGGCCGCCCTGGGACATATGGAGTTCCTGAGCCAGGGATTGTCCCAAGCCTGTTGTGACCTACTCTGCAGCTGCAGCAGCGTTGGATCCTTAACCCACTGTGTGGGACCAGGGACCAGACCTGCCTCCCAGTGCTCAAGAGAGCCACTGATCAACATGCTTAATGTTGAGAATTAAAATGGCACACAATCTTGACTATAGACCACGTTACAGTAAGTGACCAGCCATAGGTTCTTGGGACTTTGAACCAAGTAAGGCTGTTTTCTCTTAAACTGTTTATATTTTTGAAATGACTGTTCACAAAATGTTTAAACTTGAGCATAGCCATTTCATTGGTCATTTAGATTCACATACAATGTCTATATACAACCACGTTAAGTTCTCCCCCAGATTTCTGGTTTGATTCCAGACAGAAAAGTGAGAAATAAATTTCTAATCAGGAGAATAAGTTGTCTCAGAAGAAAACCCCAAAGCCTGAATGCTTAAAAGAACTTAACACAATTCTCTTGGCTTTTTATGACTTGTTTCTCAAAAACAAAGAAAAGCCTTTTATGTAAATGAATTCTTTATCCTACATATTCTTTTTCCAAATACTGCTTTGTTCCAGAACTCAGAACAAAAGTACAAGTGAGTGCCATGGCCATGTCTGACTGCGGAAACCGTCTTGCTTTTAGGCATATGCACTCCACATGGGTTTTAGTGCTTTTCCTGAGTCCAGGGATTTGTGACGGTGATGGGCCAGCTGAGTCATAACGACCAGGTCCTCTACTGGACCAATTAATTACATTCCCAGAAGAGTTTGGCAACTCCATCTTGAGAGGGACACTTATAAGCTTCTCAGGATTATTTTAGAGGTGCCTGGCAACTCACCCTTATTTCAGCCTGTCTCTCAGGTGCTGGGTTGGATAGCAGCTTCTTCAGAGTGATCAATGTGGCCTTTATTGTCACAGTTATCAGTGGCGTTAGTAATGCTGAGGTAGTATTCTTCCTCAAACACTGTCCGGTTTGAAACATGTCAAAGTATCAAGTGCAAAATACATAGTAATGGATACACTATTGAGAAAAGCAAGGAGAGCAAAAGCTAAAAAAATTAGAGTATAGAGCATAAAATACCCATGAATACATACTGATAAAAATTGTTGAAAAATATATATTAATGGGGGAGAAGTGAGAAATAGCCCTAACAGAAAATCCCCAATAATGTATGTATATACTTTCTCGTGCTGGAGGCAGGTGTTAACTCTCTCCTTTTTCCTCCCCCGTCACTATTGGACTGGTACTAGTGACTCACCTCCAAACTGCCGTGTATAGAGAGGGGAAAAGAGTGACATTAGAGGGGAGCAGCCTGGCACATGCAACCTTAACTAAATGATGAAGGTTAATATCAGTGATGGTGTGTAGACCCCATGTGCCCCGGCTGGGGTGGGATGAGAAGGCACAGAGGCACTTGACCTCTGTAACTTTGGTCTACTCATGAGAAGAACATTGAGAAAACCCAAAGTGAGGTAGAGTCTGCAGCAAACCTGACCAGTACCCTTTACAGTTCTCATTAGGAGTTCCCATCGTGGCTCAGCAGTTAATGAACCCAACTAGTGTCCATGATGATGCCGGTTCGATCCCTAGATCCCTGGCCTCACTCAGTGGCTTAAGGATCCGGCATTGCCATGAGCTGTGGTGTAGGTTACAGATGCGGCTTGCATCCTGCGTTGCTGTGGCTGTAGCGTAGGCTGGCAGCTGCAGCTCAGATTCGACCCCTAGCCTGGGAACCTCCATATTCCCAGACAAAAAGACAATAAACAAAAACAAACAAAGGAAAACCTCTCATTAAAGAGTGAGGCACTGTCCCAGACCAGAGGGGACTGGATAGGGATAATAGCTAAAGGCAGTGCTATATCCTGGGTTGGACCCTGGAGGGAATAAAGGGCATGAATGGAAAAAAAAAGTAAAATCTGAATGAAGTCTAGAGCTCAGTTAATACAAACGTCCCATCTTTGGTTTCTTGGTTGTGACAAATTACCATGGTAATAGGGGATAGTAACGGGAGTGACTAGATTAACTCTGCAACTTGTCTGTAAATCTAAGATGATTCCCAAACAGTTTTGTTTGTTTGCTTTGATTTTTTTTTTTTTTAAAGGCTGTGCCTGTAGCATATGGAATTTCCTAGGCTAGGGGTCGAATAGGAGCTTCAGCTGCTGGTCTGCACCACAGCCACAGCAATACCAGATCCAAGCCGCCACTGTGACCACAGCTCACAGCAACACTGGATCTTTAACCCATTGAGTGAGGCCAGGGATGGAACCCACATCCTCATGGATACTAGTCAGGTTCATAATCTGCTGAGTCACAATGGGAACTCCTCAAACAGCTTATTTTAAACCAAGTAAATGACACATCCAGGTTCACAGCATTATTCACAATAGCCAAGAGGTGGAGGCAACCCAAGAGGCCACCAATGGATGATGGATAAACAGAACTTAATAGCATTCAGTCTTAAAAAGGAAGGAAATTCTGACCCCTGCTACAACATGGATGAACCTTGAGGGCATTATACTAAGTGAAATAAGCCATCACAAAAAGAAATGCTGTATCTTTCCACTCATCTGAGGTACCTAGAATGGTCAAAAACACATAGAAAGTAGAATGGTAGTTCCCAGGCACTGGGGGAAGGAGGGAATGGAAAATTCCTATTTAATGAAGACAAGAGTTCACATCTGGCAAGATGAAAAAGTTCTGGGGATCAGTTGCACAGCAATGTGAATATGCCTAACACTTCTGGACCCTTAAAGTGGTGAGGATGGTAAATTTTATGTATTTTACCGTAATTTAATACCTTTTTTGAAAAATCAAGAAACTATAACAATTGTACAGATTACACAAAGTTTTGTTTACCATGAAGAAGGCAGTGGAAGGCTTCTCAGCCTTGGTGTTACTGACATTTGGGCTTGATTCCCTGTCCAGGGCTGTGGAGCCGTCCTGTGCATTGCAGGATGTTTAGCAGCACCCCGGCCTTTACCCACCAGATTCCGATAACATCCCTCCCCCCATCACAACAACCAAAAATATCTCCAGACAATGATAAATGACCCCTGGGTTTCAGGGGCAGAGTTGCCCTGGTGGAGGAACATTGGACTATTGTAAAACTACGGAGAAAAGGAACAGATTTTTTTAAAAAGCCCATCAGAACTTCATTAATATGGTAGTCAATAGCCATGTAGGGCTACTTAAGGTTTTGCTTTTGTTGCTTTGCTTTTGGTATCAAACCCAAAACATCATTGCCAAGACCAAATGTTAAGGAGCTTATCCCCTAAGTTTTAGATCTTATGTTTAAGTTAATTCATATGGAGTTGATTTTTGTGTTATGGTATAAGAGAGCAGTCCAATTTCATTCTTTTGCATGTGGCCATCCAGTTTTCCCAACACCGTTGTTTATTCTTGGCATCTTTATTATAAAATGAATTGACTGAGAGTTTCCGTCGTGGTGCAGTGGTTAATGAATCCGACTAGGAACCATGAGGTTGCAGGTTCAATCCCTGGCCTCGTTCAGTGGGTTAAGGATCCGGCATTATCATGAGCTGTGGTGTAGGTTGCAGATGTGGCTTGGATCCTGCATTGCTGTGGCTCTGGCATAGGCCAGCAGCTGTAGCTCGAATTAGACCCCTAGCCTGGGAATCTCCATATGCCACAGGTGCGGCCCTAAAATGGCAAAAGCCAAAAAAAAAAAAAAAGGAATTGACTGTATATGTATGGATTTATTGTGGGCTCTCTGTTCCATTAATCCATGTGTCTGTTTTCATGTCAATACCACACTATTTTGATTACTATAACTTTGTAATATAGTTCGAAAGAAGCACGATGCCTCCAGCTTTGTAGTTCTTTCTCAATATCATTTTGGCTGTCAGGGTCTTTTGTGATTCCATACCAATTCTAGAATTTTCTATTTCTGTAAAAAAAAGCCATTGGAATTTTCATAGGAATTGCCTTGGATCTGTAGATTATTCTGGATAGTACAGACATTTTAACAATATTAATTCTTTCAGTCTGTGAACATGAAATATCTTTCTTTTTATTTGTGTCTTCAGTTTCTTTCCATATATTAGTTTTCACTGTACAGATCTTTTGCCCCCTTGGTTACAACTATTCCTAAATATTTTATCATTTGTGATCCTATTGTAAATAGGATTATTTTCTTCATTCCTCTTTCTGATTGTTCATTGTTGCAAAACAGAGAATGGTTTTAAAACATTTAAAGGTCTAGGAGTTCCCGTCATGGTGCAGTGGTTAATGAATCCAACTAGGAACCATGAGGTTGTGGGTTCGATCCCTGGCCTTGCTCAGTGGGTTAAGGATCTGGCATTGCTATGAGCTGTGGTGTAGGTTGCAGATGCGGCTTGGATCCCGTGTTGCTATGGCTGTGGCATCGGCTGGCAGCTACAGCTCCGATTAGACCCCTTGCTTGGGAACCTCCATGTGCTGCGAGTGCAGCCCTAAAAAAGACCCAAAAAATTTTTTTAAAGGTCTAGAAAGAAGACGGGAATAAATGGAGGTACACTTTTTCATGGATGGGATTGTTTATGGTGATAAAATGTAAATAACATAAAATTTGTCATCTTATCCATTTTTAAATATACAATTCTGTAGCATTAAGTACACTCACATTGTTGGGCAAACATCACCATCATTCATCTCCAGAACTCTTCTCATCTTCCCCATCTGAAATTCTCTGCCCATCACACACTAACTCCCCCAGTCTCTGGCAACCACCATTCTACTTTCTGTCTCTGTGAATCTGACTATTCTTAGGTACCTCATATAAGTGAAATCAGGTAGTATTTGTCCATTTGAGTCTGGCTTATTGCACTTGCTATAAGGTCTTTAAGGTTTAGCTGTGTTGTAGCATGTATCAGCCTTTTCTTCCTTTTTAAGGTTGAATAATAATCGTGTGTGTTGTGTGTATGCATGTACCTCTGCAAGACAATGACTTCAGTTCCTTCAGATATATAACCAGAAAGGGAATTGCTGGGTCATACAGTGGTTCTTTTTTTAATTTCTTGAGGAACTTCCATACTCTCATAGTGGCTGTACAATTTACGTTCCCCCAAACAGGGTTCCCTTTCCTCCACGTTCTTGTTAGCATTTTTATTTGTCCATTCACTCATCAATGGACATTTAGGTTGCTTCCATCTTTTGGCTGTTTTGAATAACGCCTCTAGGAACATGGGTGTATAAATATCTGTTTTTGTCCCTGCTTTGAATTCTTTGGGATATATGTACCAGAAGTGGAACTGCTGGATTGTATGGTAATTCTATTTTTAAAAATGTTTGCCGTAGCATTTGTACCATTTTACAATCCCACCAGCCATGTACAAGGGTTCCAATTTCTCCACATCTTCACCAATACTTGTTTTCTGTTTTGTTTTGTTTTTTGATAATTACCATCCTAATGAGCATGAAGTGATCTCACTGTGGTTTTGATTTGCATTTCCCTAATGATGGGTGCTAATTCAGCACTTTGAATATATTAGTTCTCTTTAATTAAACTGCTTGATAAAATTCCAATCAGAATTATTAAGGCATAATGAAAGCACACCGGTGCTGCTACATGAACAAACAGTGAAGTAGAACAGATTAGAGACCCAGAAATGGGCTCATGCATATAAAAAAAATATATTTTTCTGACTGGCTCATAAAAGTGAAAGTGACTAGCTCATAAACATTTGTGGTCGAGCATTCTCTCTAACCTCACAAATAGTCATGCAGAAGTAAATAGCAATGGAATACTACTTTATATACATCAGACTGGCACAGATGGTAAAGTCTGCAAATACTAAGGAACGGCGATGATACAGAGAAACCGGAACCATAGCGCACTATTGAAGGAAGGACAAACTGACTTCTACAATCCTTATTGGAAAGGGTTTTGCAGAACACAATGAAATTAGGCACGTATGTGCCCTAGGGCACAGTAGTCTCACTCCTGGGCAAATACTCCTCAGAGAACAGGGTGTATGTTCAAAAGAGAACATGTCTGAAAATGTTCATCCTGCTGATGTTTGAGGCAGTGGCAAGCTGGAGATGACCAGTTATTAGAGAACTGGATGGGTTGAACAAGGTAGATTTATACCTGGGATATTGTAGAGCAGTTAAAAGTGGAGAACTGGATGTGTTTTTTAAAATGTTCAGTGATGCACGCAAGACCTGCACCTAAATTGGATCTTTCTTTTGAACAAGATTTCCTGGAATCCTCTCCCAGGCACTCCCACTTGTAACTGTTTGTCTGGATCTGGGCTAGGTTGCCTCCTCTAGCTGCAAGGGAACCTGCAAAACCCAGCATTTGAGATTTCCACCCTGTTAGAGAGGAGGCGAAGGAGGAAGGGGCTCTGACTTGCCTTTGGGTCCACAGTGTCGGCCATGAATTCTGAAATACTCAAACAGAGTTGTGGTTATTTCATTTTAACTTAAACGTCTCCGTGCACATTGACTTACATAGCTTTTTTATTTTTATTTTTTGAAATAGGGCCAACCCGAGCAGTGTTCTTGCTTTCATCATACCCATAATGAATTGTCTATATTTGTCTGGGTTGCTTTCTTTATTGTGGAGCAGAAACCTACTGCCACTCACAAAGCAATCTGAGTGCAGAACCCTAGTCTGCTCGGGCCGCTACAACACAATACCACAGACTGGGTGACTGAAACAAAACATTTATTTCTCATAGTTCTAGAGCCTGGGAAGTCCAAGATCGAGGTGCTGGCAGACTTGGTTCTTGGTGAGGGCCCTCTTCCTGGCTTTCAGATGACCACTTCCGTGTTGTGGGCTCATATGGCCTTACTCTCTTTGGTCTCCTTTTTGTTGCTGGGGAGGGCAGAGTATGCAACACGCAGTGGCTTCATGTGGGACCTCAGTTCCCAGACCAGGGACCGAACTCCAGCCACAGCAGTCAAAGGTTGAGCCCTAACTACTACACCTCAAGGGAACGCCTTCTCTGTCTCTTTTATAAGGTTACTAATCCCATCACAGGGGCCTTATGACCTCATCTAAATCTAATTATCTCCCCAAGGCCCCCACCTCCAAATACTTCAGTATACAAATGGGGATGGGGGTGGGGACACACAACCACACAGTCCATAACAGAATCCTCTAGATTTTTATCCTAAATTTTTTTTTTTTTTTTGGCCATACCTATGGCACATAGAAGTTCCTGGGTCAGGGTTGAACCCACTCCACAGCAGCTACCTGAGCTACTGCAGTGATAACGTTAGCTGGTCCTTAACTCACTGCGCCACAAGGGAACTCCTATTACAAGTCTTTTACAATATTTTCTCCTTATTTAATTTAATGGAAATTAACCCGCAGACCAATTTCTCTTTGCAAGGCCTATTGAGAGAGATGGCAGTTAAGTTTCATCAGTTTGCCTAATTGCTTAATTACAATAGCAGATTTAATAGCTAGAGAGAGGCTCGGGAACAAATACAGGTGACTCCAGCATCCCATTCAGCTGATGGGGAGAGATCTTCATGGATATTCTAGAGAGCCCCTGGTCTCAGACTTTACCTATTGGTCACCTGGGAATCTTATCAAAAGGCAGATTCTGATTCAGGAAGTCTGGGATGGGGCCTGAGATGGTACCAAGACAGCTGGTTCCTGGACCTTATGTAGCAAGGTTCTAGAAGGTCTCCTGCCTTTGAAAGGTGAGCAGACCTGGATGTCACGAGTGTGATCAACAGGGTATGCAAAGTAATGGCTAGTCTTGAGATTCAGTCCATGGAGGTCAGTGGAGAGAGTATGTGCTTCATTGTTTTGGTTGCTGTTGGGGAGTAAGAAACCACCTCCAGGTTAAGAACTGGATGCAGTGTCCATGAGGATGCAGTTTGATCCCTGGCCTCGCTCAGTGGGTTAAGGATCCTGCGTTGCCGTGAGCTGTGGCGTAGGTCGCAGACGTGGCTCGGATCCTGGGCTGCTGTGGCTGTGGCATAGACCAGCAGCTGCAGCTCCAATTCGACCCCAACCTGGGAACCTCCATATGCTGCAGGTGAGGCCCTAAAAAGAAAAAAAAAATGGAGAGAAATAAAAAAAAAACAGTCAAATTTAGGGGCATAAAACAACTACACTTTTATTAGGCTCACCGATCCTGTGGGTGATGAATTACAGTAGGAGACAGTGGGGTGAGCTCATCTCTGCTCCTTTAAAAAAAAAAAAAGTATTTAGCATCTTTATTGAGCTATAGCCAACATAAATGATGCATGTTCATAGTATATAATTTGATGAGTTTTAACCTAGATATACACCTGTGAAATCATCACCAAAGTCCAAAAAGTAAACACATACATCACCCCGCAAAGCTTCCTTGCTCCCCTCAATGTTCCCCTCTAACCTCCTTCTCTGTCCCTCTTTGCTCACCTCTCATGCCCAAGCAACCAGCAATCTGACCTCTGTCACTATAATTTAGTTTTCATTTTTGGAATTTTATATTAATGAAATAACATCCTAGGTACTCTTTTTGGTTGTCCGAATTCTTTCATTCAATATAATTACTTGAGACTGATGGATATTCTTACATGTATCAATAGTTCTTTCCTTTTTATTGCTGAGCGTATTCTACGCCATGACTGTACAGCAGTGTGTCTGTCTGTGTGATTGTTTCCAGTTTGGCGCTATTACACATAAAAACGCTTGGAACATCTATAGACAAGTCTTTGAGTGGACATATGCTTTTGGTTCTACTTAGTTCCTTCAGATGGCGTGGGCAGGTGCTATGGTAGGTGATCATTTAAACTTTTAACAAACTGCTACCTGTTTTCTCTATTATGTTTCATTCCTGTCAACATCACGTGGGCGTTCCAGACAGTCTGCCTCTTAACTAGTATTTGGTGCGGTTAGTCTTTTTAGACATGGTCATCTTTGCTCTTTTTTTTTTCCTTGGCTTTTTTTAGGGCCACCTGTGTGGCATATGGAAGTATCCAGGCTAGGGGTCCAATCAGAGCAGCAGCTGCAGGCCTACACCACAACCCCAGCAACACCGTATCTGAGCCACATCTGTGACCTATGCCACAGCTTCCAGCAACACCAGATCCTAATTCACTGAGTGAGGCAAGGGATCGAACCTGCATCCTCATGTCAGGTTCTTAACCTGCTGAGCCACAACAGGAACCCCCTTATCTCAGTTTCTTTCTTGTCCTTTGACATTCTTCAGAATTTTTCACAGTTCAC
>PVHT021183555.1:10242949-10370979 GCA_004024745.2 Catagonus wagneri
GTGAACTGTGAAAAATTCTGAAGAATGTCAAAGGACAAGAAAGAAACTGAGATAAGGGGGTTCCTGTTGTGGCTCAGCAGGTTAAGAACCTGACATGAGGATGCAGGTTCGATCCCTTGCCTCACTCAGTGAATTAGGATCTGGTGTTGCTGGAAGCTGTGGCATAGGTCACAGATGTGGCTCAGATACGGTGTTGCTGTGGCCATGGTGTAGGCCTGCAGCTGCTGCTCTGATTCAACCCCTAGCCCGATAACTTCTGTATGCCATGAGTGCAGCCATAAAAAGGAAAAAAGAAAAAAAAAGAAACTGAACTAATGATTTGCAACATGTGACAAAGGACCAATTTCCTTAAGTTATAAAGAGCTCTTACAAATTAATAAGAAAAAGATCCACAATCTAAAAAAAGGTGAGGGAGGAGAGAGATGAGGATTAAAGTTGAAATCAAATAGCTTTTGGAGTTCCCATCATGACGCAGTGGTTAACGACTCTGACTAGGAACCATGAGGTTGTGGGTTCAATCCCTGGCCTTGCTGCGGTGTAGGCCAGTGGTTACAATTCCGATTAGACCCCTAGCCTGGGAACCTCCACATGCTGCGGGTTGCAGCCCTAAAATGACAAAAGGCAAAAAAAAAAAAAAAAAAGAAATCAAATGGCTTTTAAGCATAAGGAAAAGCTCATATTTCTTACAATTAAAAGAAAGTTGCAGCAATCAAGGCTTTGATAATCCATAGTGATAGCCAGCAAGTCATGTTGTCATGGAGGTAATAAGCATCTTTTGGTTCTGCTGGGAATGTAAATTTGTGTTTACTTGATGAAAGACAAGTATGGTAATGCTGAGCAAATTATAAAATGCACATAAACTGTGACTTAGCGGTTACACTTAGGAATTTAGCATCCAATGGTTTTTCATGTATGTGTGCCTCAAGGTCAGATGTATGGCATTACTTATAGTACCAAAAATAAACAAACAAACAAAAAAAAACAAAAAACCTTGAAACAGCCTAAACACTAACTTCTGGAAACTGATTCAGTATTTTGTGGTAAATCCACACAGTGGGAACCTACATGGCCACGAAAAAGGATATTAGCCAATACAGTTGTGTATCCGGAGCATCTGACACCTGCAGAGGTCATTTTGAGAACCTCTCTACTCTAAATGATACAATTATTTTATGTAATAATCATGAAATGAAACGGAGAGTCAGAAAAGAAATGGAGTGAGTGAAATTTGTTCTATTTCACTTTGTATATATAAAATTAGGCCAGTAAAAAAATTAAATATTTCAGAACAAAATAAGAAAAGAAGTAATGGATCGGTACCACTTAATTACAGTAATGTATTTTTTGACAAAAGGGAGAAAAATTATGCCTATATATTTGCTGTCGCAGTGATGAAAAATAACATTACAGGTTCTCTTTTCAAGCCTTTTGCAAATTTGCCAGTGACTTCATTGATACTGCTTTTTGCATATGCATGTTCAATAAATGTGAAGCGATAGGATATGCAAATGGTTAGGAAAAGTCTTAAGCTTAGGGATATAGTTTGGTAGAGAGTCATAAAAATTCATTTTCACAGTACATTCCAGAGATATAATATTGTCCATGTCTGTTTCTTCAGATCCATTTTTGCAACTTTCCCATTGTCTCCATAGATGAAAATTTAGTGTAGCAATTTTATTAAAGTTCATTATATTCAGTGATAACTTCTGGTGGCTTTTCCTCTTCTGCAAATATCAGAGAAAATGGCTGAATGACAGCAACTGTGGAAATAAATAAAAGACCAACCAAATGAGACTGAGAATCAGAGCTTGTGACAGCAAGGGAGTCAGCCACTATCACCTGTGTTTTGGCAGAGAATCAAAAGCCAGCAGAGAAGTGAGAAAGTGTTTATGGTGGGGTAAGGGAGGGCTTCAGGGATGCCCTGAAGGGAAGCTGCTGGCGCTAGGACTGTAGTGGGCAGCCTCTGTGATTGTCTAGGGGGTTGCATGTTTAGCTTTCTCTGACCGGCTCCAAATTGGAAGTGGGGACAAAACCCAGGGAAGCTGCAGTTTTTCATCAAGTCCTGGCCATTTTGAGCCAGTGGTTGCAGGAGTTATTGGTTGGCTTTCCTGGATTATTACTAGAGATAGATGGCAGTTTGACCTCCTCGCTGTTTATTACAGGTAAGGTTTTGGTTTCCTGAGCAAGTAGCTACAGGTCGTGGGTCAGAATTCTGGCTATATACCTGGTCTGGACAATTGCCAATTTATATATTCTGTCTCTTATGACATTGATGTTACTTGATTCTCTGCTTTAGAACAAGCCTCCAGTCGTTGGCGGAAATACTCAAGGCATTTAAACACTGCCATCTTAATTTTTTCTAGTAAAACCAGTGCCTTTTGTCTTTTCTCCTGCCATTCTTCTTTGAAATTTGTCTGATATTTTCTCATGATTATTTTGGGGTTATGGGTTATTGGGAAGAAGACCACAGAGGTAGAGTGTCATTTTCATCACATCACATTGAGGGTATGAACTCTGAACAAAATTTATGACTATTGATGTTGACCTTGACATGACCTCCTTTTAAGTTTCGTATATTATAACACCAAAAAAGTTTATACATAATGAATAAATTCAGCAAGTCTTCAGGATACAAGATCAGTATACAAAAATCAATTGTATTTCTGTATATTAGCAATGAGCAACCCCAAAATGAACTTAAGAAAATAATTCCATCTACAAAAATTATCTAAAACCCCCCAAAATACATAGGAATAAACTTAAAGAAAAATGCAAGACTTGTACACTGAAAACTGTAAAATACATCTTTGAAAGAAGCTGAAGAGGGCCCAAATAAATGAAAGACATCCAGCCGTTCATGGATTGAAGGATTTAATATTGTAAAGATGGCAATATCCTTAAATTAATCTACAGATTCAAAGCAATACCTATCAAAATCCCATCTGGCTTTTTTTTTGGGGGGGGTGGTGCACACCCACGGCATGTGGAGGTTCCAGGCTAGGGGTCGAATAGGAGCTACAGCAACACCAGAACCCAGCCGTGTCTGCAACCTATACCACAGCTCACAGCAACGCTGTATTGTTAACCCACTGAGCAAGGCCAGGGATCAAACCCACAACCTCATGGTTCCTAGTCGCATTTGTTAACCTCTGGGCCACGATGGGAACTCCCCATCTGGCTTTTTGAAGACATTGACAGGCTGATCCTAAAATGTACAAAGAAGTGCAAGGAACTGAGAATAGCCAAAACAATCTTGAAGATGAAGAATGAAGTTGTATGGCTTATATTTCCTGATTTCAAAACTCACTACAAAGCTTCAGTAATTAAGACTATGTGAAACAGGTATAAGGAGACACATGTAGATCAGTGGAATAGAATTGAAAGTCCAGGAATAAACCCATATACTTATCGTCAACTGATTTTCCACATGGATGCCATGACAATTCAATGGAGGAAATAACAGCTTTTCAACAAATGGTGCTGAGACAACTGAATATTACCTGCAAGATAATGAAGTTAGACCCTGATAACATATTTAAAAATTAATCTAAAAGATATCAACTATAAAACTCTTAGATGGAACCTGGGGTAAATATTTGTGACTTTGAATTAGGCACTGGTTTCTTAGATACGGCGACTAAAACACACAGGCAAAGAACAAACAGATGAATTGGGCTTCATTGAAATGAAAACCTTGTGTGCTTCAAAGGACACTCTCAAGGAAATGAGAAGACAACCTACAGACAAGAAAGAAAATACTTGCAAATTATATATCTAGTAAGAGTCTAGGTATCCAGAATATACAAAGAATTTTCACAAGGCAACAAGTAAAAAGACGAATCACCCAATTTAAAAATGAGCAAAGGGTCTGAATAGACATTTTTCCAAAGAGCATATACAAATGGCCAACAAATACATGAAAAGATGTTCAGCATCCTTAAGCATTAGGGAAATGCAAACCCAAACTACATTGAGATAACACTTCACTACCACTAGCATGGCTGTAATAAAAATAATGACAATAACAAAAGTTAGCCAGGAAATGGAGAAATTGGAAGTCTGGTACATTTCTGATAGGAATATAATATGGTGCAGATATTTTGGAAAATAGTTTGTCAGTTCCTCAAAAAGCTAAACATAGAGTCATTGCATAACCCAGCAATTCCTTTCCTTGAGCATATAGCCAGGAGAGATGAAAATATATGTAAATGAAAACTTCTACATGAATGTTCATAGCATCGTTAGTTATTCTCAATAGAAAATGGAAACAACCCAAATGTCCCTCAGTAGTGAGTTAAATAACTTGACAAACATAAAATTAGTTTCAAGTCTGGCAGGGACCAACTCTGAACTTCATAGTAAAGCCACCTGCAATTCTTCTGCCTCCAACAGCCTGAACGTTGTCATTTTTTTTTTGTGTGTGTGTGGGGGTGCAAGCCTGAAGCATGCAGAAGTTACCAGGCCAGGGATGGAACCCACACCACAGACAGTGACCTGAGCCCCAGCAGTTGACAATGCCAGATTCTTAACCCGCTGAGCTCCCAGAGAATTCCACAATGTTATGATTTCTTAATGAGGAGGCATACATGCATTATATTTGCTTCTGAAAATTAATAATAACAAAACAAAAAATTAAAAATCTTGGGATGGCCAGAGTCTCCATATTATGGATCTTGAAGTCAACTTTCTCCCTCGAAGTTGCGGGAGGTA
Organism: Catagonus wagneri; assembly: GCA_004024745.2. Taxonomy (NCBI): domain Eukaryota; kingdom Metazoa; phylum Chordata; class Mammalia; order Artiodactyla; family Tayassuidae; genus Catagonus; species Catagonus wagneri. The sequence goes on from PVHT021183555.1 coordinate 10,247,660, forward strand.
AAGTTTTCCGAATGGAATCAAGAAAAGATTCCAAGAGCATTTCCGCTGAGCTGGATCGAGGCTGGAAGGCAGAGTTTTTCTTTATTAAGTGTAGCTCCCTGAGGGTCCTGAGAGTGACCTGTCAGCGACTAATCAAAGATCAACAGCAGCTGTAATGTAATCTCGAGGGAGATCCGGTTTACAGTTCTTATCACTCCCCAGCAGCCCCGTGTGCCCACAGGTGGGTGGCCATAGGATGCAGTCACTGCCTCCCATGATAAATTATTAATATTGCTCCGCCCAGCGAGGTAGAATCACCTCATACTTTGCTACTGCGCATCATGTGTCGCAGGAGCCTAAGCCAGTGGGAAGCAAGCTTTGAGTGGCTCAAGTGGAATAATTGCTAACAACCTGGTCCCTTCTGTGCAGGATGGAATCCAAGGTAATGGGACTTATAGGTGGCCTCGCTGTGGCGTCCTCTCTTCTACCTGGAGTCACCTAAACATGGTAACACTTGGGCTTCCGGTGAGCATGGGGAGAGAATAGGCTCATGGATAAGACTGTGAGAATTTTATTTGAGACAGCCTTTAGTTGTCTTCCTTTTGTTGGTTGGGGGGAGTGTGATCATTGAGGAGCAAAGCGTAGGCTGTTACAAATTCATTTCCATTGGTCCAGAGCAGAGCTGTCAATCAAACATTGTGATAATGGAAATGGTCTCCTTTCTCAGTGTCCGATATGGTAGCTGCTGACCACAGGTGACTGTTAGGTGCTTGCGATGTGCCTAGTGTGATTAGAGAACTAAATTTTAAATTTTACTTTATCCTAATGGCCACTGTGTTGAGCAGCCCCAATAGAATATTAAATAATAGATGATGACCTAATAGTGAAGAAAACCATAGGTAATTTTTGCCCTTAGAGATAAGACTACTTATAAATTTTCTTTTTTATCCTACAATATTGTTTTTACTCTTAGATGTGGTAACTTGAATTACCCCAGGTGAAAATCTAGGGAAATTTTAAAGAAGCTAAAACTGAGCTATGTTCATTGGTCTATAGACAATGAAAAAATTATCCTGGGGTGATGGAAGACAGAATTTGAGTGTCAGACTTATTGCCTTTTTCTAAGAATTAATTAAAGGCATAAAGATCTAAAAGGATAATTTTTTCCTGACCTCCCCTTTTTTTACATAGCTATCTAGTGTATTGTCTATTTAGAAAACATTATTTGTTGAAGGATTATTTTTCCTTCTCTTGAGAGTCCAAAAGGGGACAGAAGCATTTACATATATAGCTAGAATAATTTAGTAGCTGGTCACAGAACCCGCCCGTACAATGAAGAAACTCTAGTTACAGCCTGTCATCGAGCCGTTTAGTCAATGATCCATTTCTATAGCACCTAATACTGTCACCTTGGCAACTGTCCTTGACCCAAAATGTATTTGAATGCCCAGAGGTCCTGGTTTTGCTTGCCATTTCCTGAACTGTATCTCAAAATAAGAACTTTTGGAGGCATGATTTACTGAGAGGAATAACTTGGTTTCTTGGTGGAGGGGAGTATTCACTGTAAATTGAGTCTTGCAGAGGAAATGTCACAGGTCGACCTGTCCTCAAGCAAGGTCATATGTGGCATTTTCTACTGTCATGGCTGTATGAAATTCATGCATATATATCTATATGTAATTATACCTTTTTTTTTTTTTGGCTACATGCACGGCATAATGAAGTCCCTGGGCCAGGGATCAAATTCGAGCCACATCGGTGGCAATGCCAGATCCTTAACCCACTTCATCAGACCGGGGATCAGACCTGCACCTGCAGCACGCGGTCCTTAACCCACTGTGCCACAGCGGAAATTTCAGATTATACTTTCTTTAATTAAAAACTTAAAAATTTTTTATTACAGTTGATTTTGAATGTTCTGTCAATTTCTCCTGTACAGCAAAGTAACCCAGTCATATATATGTATATATATTCTTTTTTTCATATTGTCCTCCATCACGTTTCATCACAAGTGATCAGATATATTTCCCTGAGCTGTACAATAGAATCTCATTGCTTATCCATTCCAAATACAATAGTTTGCATCTACTAACCCCAAACTCCCAGTCTCTCCCACTCCCTCCCCCTCCCTCTTGGCAACCACATGTCTGTTCTCCAGGTCTGTGAGTTTGTTTCTTTCCTATAGATACGTTTGTTTGTGCCATATATTAGATTCCAGATATAAGTGGTATCATATGGTATTTGTCTTTCATCTTCTGACTGACTCTGAGAGTCTTTAGTTCCATCCATGTTGCTGCATACTTTTTGTTTTAATGAAGTAAGCTATCCTTTCTTAACTGGTGAATTAATTCCCAGATTCCCTTGGTAAACCATTATTGGAATGGAACTAATCTATGATTAAAAAAAATAGCAAACTATTATCTCAAAGGCATTATGCAGAGTGAAAAAAAGACAACCTCAAAAAGTTATAGACTAGACGTCTTCATTTATATAGAGTTTTTGAAGTGACGTGATTATAGAGGTGGAAAACAGATTCCTGGTTGCCAGGAGTTAGAAGAGAGTTGGTATAACTATAGAGTGTTGCACATCAGTAGGGATAATGGAGAAATTCTATATCTTGATTATCATGGTTGTATGAATCCATACATGTGATGACATTGCATAGAACTACTCAAGCATACACACACACACACACACACACACACACACACACACGAGTACATGTAAAAACTAGTGGAATCTTAGGGTTCCCAAAGTGGCACAGCAGAAATGAATCCGATTAGGAACTATGAGGTTGCAGGTTCAATCCCTGGCCTCTCTCAGTGGGTTAGGGATCTGGTGTTGCTGTGAGCTGTGGTGTAGGTAGCAGATGCAGCTCGGATCCAGTGTTGCTATGGCTGTGGTGTAGGCCGGCAGCTATAGCTCCAATTTGACCCCTAGCCTGGGAACCTCCATATGCCAGGGGTGTGGCCCTAAAAAGGAAAAAAAAAAGAAGGAAGTCTCCATAATTATGATAAATTTAATTGTGCTTATGTCCCTATTTAATAGGCTCACATTTCCAATGCGATCATTACTTCTTAAGCTGACAGTATAGATGCTAGGGTCAACATATCCAATAGTAGTTTTATAGATTTCATAAATTATATCTGCTTGAATCAAATATCAACTAATGCAGATGATTCCACAGTCGTCAGAGAAGCTGGTTCTAATAAGGCTTTTTTCCCCCCCATCACTATCATTTAGAGAAAATGAAACAACTTTCCCTTTTGTATGACTTTCTAGATATTCAGGTTTCTGTCAAATGAACTTTGCCTCTCTTTCTTAATGCTTCAGAACTTAAGTTTTACTAGTAGAATAAGAAGATGCTCTCAGTATGATTCAGAATATAAAGGCTCTTTTTCTCTTTTCAAGACTAGATCCTTTGTTGTCACAGAAGGCTGGCTCTGATTATTCTTCTGCTTTTAAAGGAGTCTTTAAAAGATGACATTTATTGGTGGAAAATAATTCTAGTCCCTAATATTAGTACTTTAATATCGGGGTATTTGACCAGAAGACTCTTAAACATTACCATTGTGGTCCATAGAAATTATTGGGAAATTAACTCTTTCTTGAATTTTGATTTCTTTTTTTAAAAATTTTATTTTATTATTATTTTTTTGTCTTTTTGCCTTATCTGGGGCCGCACCCGCAGCATACGGAGGTTCCCAGGCTAGGGGTCTATCAGGAGCTGTAGCCGCCGGCCTTCACCACAGCCACAGCAACGCAGGATCTGAGCCACTTCTGCAGCCTACACCACAGCTCATGGCAACGCTGGATCCTTAACCCACTGAGCAAGGCCAGGGATCGAACCCGCAACCTCATGGTTCCTAGTCGGATTCATTAACCACTGAGCCACGATGGGAACTCCCCAAATGATATTTTAAGATGTCATTCTTAGTTCATGAGGATTAGTCATGTTATTTTAGAAAAATGACATAAAAATATATACAAGGCAGTATCCCAGTATTTTTACATATACACGTACCCACAGGGGTGGGGGAAAGACCAGAAGGAACATTCCAAAAGGAAAATAGTAGTAATTTCTGAGTGGTGGGATCATGGGTAATTTTTATTCCCTTAATTGCATTTTTCCCCCAGAATGTCTGAAATGAATGTGTAATTCTTTTATAATCAGACCAAAACCAGCATCTTAAAGTGCTAGATTTATGGAGGGCTTTTAACAGTTGCCTATTTAATAAGTACACTTTTCATCTTCATCTCCCTACTCAATCTCATTAGAAACCATTCAACGTTAATAACAAGATCCAGAGAAGTAAACCCTAAAAAATTGTACACACTGACTCTTGTTTCTCATATATTTGTCCCCCAAGGGGGTTATGTGTGTGGTCTCCCCTTCCCCCACCTCCCTGCCCCCTCCTCCTTTCTCCCCAACCCTTTCCTCCCCCCTCCCCCTTCCCCTCCCTCTCTCCCCCTCCCCCTCAGTAAGCTCTTTTCTCAACCTAACAGTTTGAGAGTTTTCTTTCTCCACTTTCACCTTTGTGCTGGCTCTGGTGGATTACAGCGTCCCTTTACTTTCAAACTTGAACTGTAAAATTCCACTAGATCACTAGGTCTTTTTTTTTTTTTTATTATTCAACAGCATTTATTATGTGCCAGGTATAATGCCAGGCGGTCATACAAATGATCTCATTTGATCCAAGATTAAAGATTTTTACTATTATTTGCTTTTTACTTTTTTAAAAAATTGAGGTAAACATACATATAGTAAAGTGCACTAACCTTAATTGCACAGTCTGATGAATTTTTATCTGTGTATACCCTTGTGGAACCAGTATTCAGATGAGGATAGAGTTCCAGCACAATAAGATTCAATCATACCCCTCCCCAATCCTCATTCCCTGAGCTGTCAATACCACTGAGCCCTGTTCAGGTAACTACTCATTTGACTTTTACCTCTTTAGATGAGTTTTGTCTGTATTTGAATTTATATATTCTTTTGTTCCAAATGCATGCATTTCACATCTCCTATGCGTTGTTGCATGTAGTTGTTAAAGAAAATCAAACATCCTTAAGGGCATAGGGACACATTTTATATTATCAGAGTGATTTGATAGATCTTATCTACTGGGGAAATCAAACAGATCTATTGCTTAGAGGAAGCCAAATAGTGCTTGTGTGTTTACACATATCATACATAAAAAGATTATAGAGTGCTGCAATCAATAAACAGAGTGTTGCATGTGAAGTTACATAAATCTTGGTCAGTCAAGCTGTAACCATATTCATTTATTCCAGGTTCTAGTTATTTAGAGAGGTGAGGCTTCCTGCACTCTAATTTTAAAAATGTAATACATGGATTTGGAACAAAAGTTAAAGGATACAACACAAAGGCTTGTATGCACGTATTAACAACAGCATTATTCAGAACAGCCTCAAAGTGGAAACCACCCAAATGTCCATCACTTAATGAATGGATAAATGAATTGTGCTATATGCATGTTATGAATTATTACTCAGCAATAAAAAGGAATGCAATATTAACACATGCAATAATGTGGGTGAATTTTAAACATATAACTAAACATAAAGGTCAAATGCTACATACTGTGTAATTTCATTTTTATGACATTCTAGAAAATACCAGTTATGATAGAGTGCAGGTGAGTAGTTGACTGGGGCTCTGGTAGAGGAGGGGGTTGACTGAAAGAGCAAAAGGGAACTTTTAGGATGCTAGAACTGTTGGATATCTTGATTGAGGGCTATATGGTTACATTATTGCATACATTACCCAAATTCATTAAACTACGTATTTTTTATTTTTATATATCCCCATTACTTAATGAATTTTATTGCAATTATAGGTGTACAAAAATCATCACAACTCAATTTTTATAGCATTTCCATCCCAAACACTCAGTGCATCCCCCCACCCCTCCCAAGTTGTCTCATTTAGAAACCATAGGTTTTCCAAAGTCTGTGAGTCAGTATCTGTTCTGCAAAGAAGTTCATTGTGTCCTTTTTTCCAGTTTCCACATGTAAGTGGTAGCAGTTGATGTTGGTGTCTAATTGTCTGACTGGTTTCACTTTGCATGATAATTTCTAGATCCATCCATGTTGCTATAAATGTTGTTATTTCGTTCCTTTTAATGGCTGAGTAATATTCCATTACATATATGTACCAGATCTTCCCTATCCACTCCTCTGTCGATGGGCATTTAGGTTGCTTCCATGACTTGGCTATTGCATAGAGTGCTGCAGTGAACACTGGAGTACATGTGTCTTTTGGAGTCATGGATTTTTCTGGATAGATGCCCAGGAGTGGGATTGCTGGATCAGAATTAGATCAAATCTAATTCTGTTTTTAGTTTTCTAAGGAATCTCCATACTGTTTTTCACAGTGGTTGCACCAATTTGCATTCCTACCAACAGTGTAATAGGGATCCTTTTTCTCCCCACCCTCTCCAGCACTTATTGTTTTAGACTTTTTGATGATGGCCATTCTGGCTGGTGTAAGGTGGTACCTCACAGTGGTTTTGATTTGCACTTATCTAATGAGGAGCGATGTTGAACATCTTTTCATGTGTTATTTGGCCATCTGTATGTCTTCTTTGGAGAACTGTCTGTTTAGATCTTCTGCCCATTTTTTGATGGGGTTGTTTGTTTTTTGGTATTGAGCTGTAGGAGGTGTTTGTAAATTTTGGAGATTAATCCCTTGTCAGTTGATTCCTTTGCAAATATTTTCTCCCATTCTGTGGGTTGTCTTTTTGTTTTGTTTAGGATTTCCTTTGCTGTGGAGAAACTTGTGGTTTAATTAAGTCCCATTTGTTTATTTTTCTTTTTCTCGTCATTACTCTAACAGAATGAAGATGTTGCTTTCATTTATGTCAGAGAGTGTTTGGCCTATGTTTTCCTCTAAGAGTTTTATAGTATCTGGTCTTATATCTAGATCTTTAATCCATTTTGAGTTTATTTTTGTGTATGGTGTTAGGAAGTGTTCTAATTTCATTTTTTTACATGTGGCTGTCCATTTTTCCCAGCACCACTTGTTGAAGAGGCTCTCTTTGGTCCAATGTATATTCTTGCCTCCTTTGTCATAGATTAGTTGACTATAGATGCGTGGGTTTAATTCTGGGCTTTCTATCCTGTTCCCCTGATCTATATTTCTGTCTTTGTGCCAGTATCATATGGTTTTGATGACTGTAGCTTTGTATTATAGTCTGAAGTCAGGGAGCCTGATTCCTCCAGCTCCATTTTTCTTTTTCAGTATGTCTTTGGCTATTCTGGGTCTTTTGTGCTTCCAAACAAACTTTAAAATATTTTGTTCTAGTTCTTTGAAAACTGTCCTTGGTAATTTGATAGGGATTGCATTGCATCTGTAGATTGCCTTGGGTAGTATAGTCATTTTGATAAGATTGACTCTTCCAATCCAAGAGCATGGTATGTCTTTCCATCCGTTCATGTCATCCTTGATTTCTTTCATCAGTGTCTTATAATTTTCAGAGTACAGCTCTTTTGTCTCTTTAGGAAGGATTATTCCTAAGTATTTGATTATTTTTGATGCCAGGGTAAACGAGATTGCTTCCCTAACTTCTCTCTCTGATCTTTCATTGTCAGTATATAAAAATGCAGTTGACTTCTGTGTATTAATTTTGTATCCTGCAACTTCGCCAAATTCATTGATGAACTCTAATGGTTTTCTGATAGTCTTTAGGATTCTCTGGGTATAGTACCATGTCATCTGTAAACAGTGATAGTTTTACTTCTTCCTTTCCAATTTGGATTCCTTTTATTTCTTTTACTCCTCTGATTGCTGTGGCTAGGACTTCCAGAACTATGTTGAATAGCAGTGGCGAGGGTGGACATCCCTGTCTTGTTCCTGATCTCAGCAGGAATTCTTTCAGCTTTTCACCATTGAGAATGATGTGAGCTCTGGGTTTGTCATAGATGGCCTTGATTATGTTGAGGTAGGTTCCCCCTATGCCCACTTTCTGAAGGGTTTTTATCAGAAATGGGTATTGGATTTTGTCAAAGGCTTTCTCTGCATCTGTGGAGAGGATCATATGGTTTTTATTCTTCAGCTGGTTAATGTGGTGTATCACACTGACTGATTTGCGGATACTGAAGAATCCTTGCATCCCTGGGATAAATCCCACTTGATCATGATGTACAATCCTTTCAATGTACTGTTGGATTCGGTTGGCTAGTATTTTGTTGAGGATTTTTGCATCTATGTTCACCAGTGAAGTTGGCCTGTAATTTTCTTTTTTTGTGATATCTTTGTCTGGTTTTGGTATCAGGGTGATGGTTGCCTCATAGAATGAGTTTGGGAGTGACCCTTCCTCTGCAGTTTTTTGGAATAGTTTCAGAAGGATAGGTGTTAGCTCTTCTCTAAATGTTGATAAAATTCGCCTGTGAAACCATCTGGTCCTGGACTTTTGTTTGTTGGAAGTTTTTAAATCACAGTTTCAATTTCAGAACTTGTGATTGGTCTATTAATATTTTCTATTTCATCTTGATTTAGTCTTGGAAGATTGTACTTTTCTAAGAATTTGTTCATTTCTTCTAGGTTTTCCATTTTATTGCCATATAGTTGTATATAGTAGTCTCTTATGATCCTCTGTATTTCTGTGATGTCCATTGTTACTTCTCCTTTTTCATTTCTCATTTTGTTGATTTGTGTACTCTGTCTTCTTTTCATGATAAGTCTGGCTAAGGGTTTATCCATTTTGTTGATCTTTTCAAAGAACCAGCTTTTAGTTTCATCGATCTTTTCTATGGGTTTTTTTTTGTTTCTATTTCATTGATTTCTGCTCTGATCTTTGTGATTTCTTTTCTTCTACTAACTTTAGATCTTGTCTGTTCTTCCCTCTCTAGCTGCTTTAGATGTAAAGTTAGGTTGTTTATTTGAGCTTTTTCTTGTTTCTTGAGGTAGGCTTGTATTGCTATAAACTTTCGTCTTAGAATGGCTTTTGCTGTATCCCAGAGGTTTTGGAATGTCGTATCTTTGTTGTCATTTGCTTCTAGGTATTTTTTAATTTCCTCTTTGATTTCTTCAATGATCCATTGGTTGTTTAGTAGCATGTTGTTTAGTCTCCATGTGTTTGTGTTTTTTGCCGTTTTTTTCTTGTTGATTTCCAGCCGTATAGCATTGTGGTCAGAGAAGATGCTTGATATGATTTCAATTTTCTTAAAGTTACCAAGGCTTGATTTGTAGCCCAGGATGTGATTGATCTTAGAGAATGTTCTCTGTGCACTTGAGAAGAATGTGTATTCTGTTGCTTTTGGATGGAATGTCCTATAAATATCTACTAAGTCCATCTGATCTAATGCTTCATTCATGGCCCGTGTTTCCTTATCAATTTTCTCTCTGGATGATCTATCCATTGCTGTAAGTGGGGTGTTAAAGTCTCCCACTATGATTGTGTTATTGTTGATTTCTCCTTTTAAGGTTGTTAGCAGTTTCCTTATATATTGTGGTGATCCTGTGTTGGGTGCATAGGTATTTAAAATTGTTATATCTTCTTCTTGGATTGATCCTTTGATCATTATGTAGTGCCCTTCCTTTTCTCTTAAAATGTTCTTCATTTTAAAGTCTATTTTGGGAGTTCCCATCGTGGCCTCAGTAGTTAACGAATCCGACTAGGAACCATGAGGTTGTGGGTTCGATCCCTGGCCTTGCTCAGTGGCTTAAGGATCCGGCGTTGCCGTGAGCTGTGGTATAGGTTGCAGACGCGGCTCAGATCCCGCATTTCTGTGGCTGTGGCGAAGGCCGGTAGCTACAGCTCCTCTTAGACCCCTAGCCTGGGAACCTCCATATGCTGCGGGTGCGGCCCTAGATAAGGCAAAAAGACAAAAATAAATAAATAAATAAATAAATAAATAAAGTCTATTTTGTCTGATATGAGTATTGCTACTCTGGTTTTCTTTTGATTCCCATTTGCATGGAATATTTTCTTCCATCCTCTCAATTTGTGTGTCCCTAGAAGTGAAGTGTGTCTCTTGAAGGCAGCATATATATGGGTCTTGTTTTTGTATCCATTCAGCTAGTCTATGTCTTTTTCAGTTATTGTATTTAGCATCTCTTCTTGTTTAATTTTTACATCTTGTATTTCTTTGCTCAGTGTTTCCTGTAAATTATCAATCTTTGCCTCCAGTCTATTTGCAATGCCTTGTATCATCTTCAGCATCAACAGTCTAAAGTCCCTTTCTGGGAGGCTGATAATCTCCTCATCACTGAGCTGTTTTTCTGGGCTTTTCTCTTTCTCCCTTATCTGAGTTAGAGTTTTCTGTCTTTTCATTTTTGTAGCTTTTTGTTGTGGTGACCTTTGTGTCGACAATAGAATTGTAGCCTCTCTTAGTTCAGGTGTTTGCCTCCCCTGTGGCTGAAGTTGGTATGGAGGGGGCTTGCTGTAGGCTCCTGATGGGAGGGAGTGATACCTGCTCACTGGTAGGTGGGGTTGATTCCTCTCCTTCTGATGGATGGGGCTTTGTCTCTGGATGAGATTAGAGGCTGGCTGTGTGCCTGAGGGATCTTTAGGCGGCCTGTTTACTGATGGGGCTGAGATCCCACCTGAATTGTTGTTTGGCCTGGGGCTTCTCAGTGCTGATGGGGGGGACCAGATTTTCCCAGAAATGGCCCCCTCCAGAGAAATGCAGGCTGCTGAATGTCCCTGAGAGCTTCACCTCCAATGCCCTTCCCCCACAACAAGGCACAGTCACCCCTGTTTTCCCAGGAGATCCTCCAGGAATTGCAGTCAGGTTCCACCCAGATTCCTCTGGAGACTGCTTTGCCCTGGGACCCAGTGCACGCAAAAGTCTGTGTGTGCCTTTCAAGAGTGGGGTCTCTGTTTCCCCCAGTCCTGTGGAGCTCCTGCACACAAGCCCCTCCGGCCTTCAATGCCAGATGCTCTGGGGGCTCTTTCTCCCTGTGCCAGATCCCCAGGCGTGGGGATTTGACGTGAGGCTCAGAACTCTCAGTCCTGTAGCTGACTCTGTGATGCAGTTACTTTCCAGTCTGTGGGACTTCCCACCCGGGAGGTATGGGGTTGCTTCTATCGCGTAATCACCCCTCCTACCTGTTGCTGTGGTCTCCGCTGTGTCTTCTGGAGCAGAGTATCTTTTTTGGAAGTTTACAGTCCATTTGGTTGAAGGTTGCTCGGCATTTGGTTGTATTTTTGCTGTTATTTGGGAGAGAAGTTGAGCTCCAGTCCTTCTATTCCGCCATCTTAATCCTTTAACTTGGAGACAGCCAACCTCTCCCAGCTTAATCTGTGATTTCAGAGGCAGAAAAATTAACTTGCATATCCTTTCTGGTGGCTTCTTCTCCTGCCGTGGTGGCTGGCTTGTCCTCCTGTGCCCTCTTCTAAAGGCCGTGTTCTTCCAGACTCCGTGGCAGGCCTCTCTTTTCTCCACAGCCCGGGTCAGCCCCGCTTCATTATCTCCCAGGCTCCTCAGTTTATCCTGTGAGTGCACGCATGCATGGCCACCGCAGCCATCGCGGTCTTTCTCCTTGCGGAATGTCTAGTCTATGTCTTTTGGTTGGGGCATTCAGTCCATTAACGTTTAAGGTAATTATTGGTAAGTATATTCTTATTGCCATTTCATTAACTGTTTTGGATTTTTGTTGCTCTTTTTTCTTCCCTTATTTTCTTGTTGTCTCCTCTTGTGGTTTGATGACTATCTTTAATGTTGTATTTGAGTTGTTTTTTCTTATTTGTTTGTGTATCAATTGTAGATTTTTGGTTTGCAGATACCCTGAAGTTTTGATATAGGAGTCTATATATAAATGAGATTGTTTTAAGTTGTTGGTTTCTTATTTGCAAGTGCGTCTCCAGTGTCCTGCATTTGTGCTCTCTTCTTCTGATTTCTGATTTTGGTAGCACAATTGTGCATGGATGATTTCATATCTTTACTGTATATATGCCTTCACTGGTGAACCTTGTCATTTGTGGTGTTTTTATTTCTGTTGGGGCCTTTTTTTTTTTTTCTGCCTAGAGAAGTTACTTTAGGATTTGTTGTAAAGCTGATTTAGTGTTGCAGAAATCTCTTAGCTTCTGCTAATCTGTAAAGGTTTTGATTTCTCCTTAAAATCTGAATGAAAGCCTTGCTGGGTAAAGTAATCTTGGTTGGAAGTTTTTTCCTTTCATTACGTTAAGTATATCATGCCACTCCCTTCTAGCCTGCAGTGTTTCAGCTGAAAAATTGCTGATAACCTTATTGGGGTTCCCTTGTATGTCATTTGTTTCTTTTCCCTAACTGCTTTCAATATTTTCTCTTTGTCTTTAATTTTGGTCATTTTGATTAATATGTGTTCCTCCTTGGGTTTATTTTATATGGTACTCGTTGCGCTTCCTGGATTTGAGTGAGTGGTTCCTTTCCCATATTAGGAAAGTTTTCGGTTATTATCTCTTCGAATATTTTTTCTGTCCCCTTCTCTCTTTCTTCTCCCTCTGGCATCCCTATAATATGGACTTTGGTGCATTTAACATTATCCCAGAGTTCTCTGAGACTCTCATTTCCCTTCAATCTTTTATCTCTTTTGTCTTCTGCGTTAGTGATTTCCACTAATCTGTCCTTCAGCTTGCTGATTCATTCTCCTGCCTTCTGTATTCTACTGTTGGCTGCTTCTAATGAATTTTTTATTTCAGTTATTATATTTTGCATCTCTTCTTGTTTAATTTTTACATCTTGTATTTCTTTGCTCAGTGTTTCCTGTAAATTATCCGTCTTTGCCTCCAGTTTATTTCCAATGTCTTGCCTCATCTTCAGCATCAGCAGTCTAAAGTCTCTTTCTCAGGGAGGATGATAATCTCATCACTGAGCTGTTTTTCTTTCTCCCTTATCTGAGTTATAGTTTTCTGTCTTTTCATTATTATAGGTTTTTTGTGTGGTGACCTTTTTGCAGACAATAGAGTTGTAGCCTCCCTTACTTCTAGTGTTTGTCTCCCCTGTGGCTGAAGTTGGTATTGGGGGGGTGGCTTGCTTTAGGCTTCCTGATGGGAGGGACTGGTGCCTGCCCACTGGTAGGTGGGTTGATTCCTATCCCTCTGGTGGATGGGGCTTTGTCTCTGGGTGAGATTAGAGGTGGCTGTGTGCCCTAGGGGTCTTTAGGCAGCCTGTTTACTGATGGGTGGGGCTGTGATCTCACCTGGATTATTGTTTGGTCTGGAGCTTCTCAGCTTTTCCCAAAATAACTACCTCCAGAGAAATGCAGACTGTTGAATGTTCCCAAGAGTTTTACCTCCAATGCCCCTTACCCACATTAAGCCACAGTCACCCCTGTTTTCCCAGGAGATCCTCCAAGAATTGCAGTCAGGTTCGGCCAGGATTCCCATGGAGACTTTGCTTTGCTCTGGGACCCAGTGCATGTGAAAGTCTGTGTGTGCCTTTCAAGAATGGAGTCTCCATTTCCCCCAGTCCTGTGGAGCTCCTGCACACAAGCCCCACTGGCCTTCAATGCCAGATGCTCCAGGGGCTCTTTCTCCCTGTGCCATATCCCCAGATGTGGGGATTTGACGTGGGGCTCAGAACTTTCAGTCCTGTAGCTGGGTCTCTGTGGTACAGTTACTTCCCAGTCTGTGGGGCTTCCCACCCAGGAGGTATTGGGTTGCTTCTATCGCATAATTGCTTCTCCTATCTCCTGATGTGGTCTCCTCTTTGTCTTCTGGAGTAGAATATCTTTTTGAAAGTTTTCAGTCCATTTGTTTGAGAGTTGCTCGGCATTTGGTTGTAATTTTGTTGTTTTTATGAGAGAAGTTGAGCTCCAGTCCTTCTATTCCGCCATGTTAGTCCAATCCTGTAGATCACTAGGTCTTAACATTGGTGTCCTTCAAACAGTAAAATGCAAACAATCACATAGGGATCTTGTTAAAATGCAGATGCTGACTCAGTAGTTCTGGGGCGGGGCCTGAAACTCTGCATTTCTAACAAGAGCCCTAGTGATGCTGATACCATGGGTCCTTGGACCACAGCTTGAGGAACGGAGTTATAATTATGGTCCCAGGCTCCCCTCATTGGAACAGCCGGGGGTACCTGTTCCACGTGCCCACCCTCTGCACTTGCCCAGGCCTCACCGGGAGGTCCTCCTGCATGTTAAAATTCAAGAACCACTGCTTTAGGTCTGAGTGATCTCTAGCTCTGCCTGAGTTTATGAAAACACTTCTTTCGGGGTGGGGAATAGTTTAAAAAAAAAGTCATGTTGGAAGTTGTCTATTCTGTGATGTCTCTCACTTTCCTCATTGCCCCAAGGGAATGTGGACTGTGGGGCAGCACATCCTAGGAAAATTCCAGGACACACTTTAGACTTTGTTGTTCCAAATAGGTTTTCTTATAATCCGTAGTCAATATATCCAGTTTCTGCTGAGTATTTGCAAGGCTCCCAGACCATCAGCAATCTTTCTTTCCAGGGAAAGATAGCTGAGGATGCCAAAAAGATTGTCCTTAAAGCAGGAAAATGCTTCTTTCATAATTTCATCTATAAACTCGGGGAAATGGGACTTTAAGGAACTTCCATGGACTTGAGTAAAGGCTGAGTTATTAGAATAGATATCCTCCATTCAAACCGCTGTGTTGTACTCCCATATTCGCTGTAGCAGTATTTATAATAGCTAAGACATGGAAACAGCCTAAGTACCCATTGATTGATGAATGGATAAAGAAAGTGAGGTGTAAATATGTAATGGAATATTATTCAGGAGCTCCTGCTGTGGTGCAACAGGATTGACGGCCTCTTGGAAGCACTAGAACACAGGTTCTGTCCCTGGCCCCGGCATTGCTGCAGCTGTCACTTAGGTCACAACAGCAGCTCAGACCTGATCCCTGGCCTGGGAACTCCATATACTGCAGGACAGCCAAAAAGGGGAAAAAAATTATATATATATAATATATATATATATAATTGTATATATATAATATATATATATATATAATTATATATATATAATTGCTGGAATGTTATTCAGCCAAAACAAAAAAAAAAAAAAGGAAATCTTGTCACTGTGACAACATGGATGGACCTTGAGGGAATTATGCTAAGTGAAATAAGTCAGACAGAGAAAGAATACTGTATGATGTTACTTACATGTTGAATCCCTTTTTTTTCTTTTTTTTTTGCCTTTTTAGAGCCACACCTGTGGCATACAGAGGTTCCCAGGCTAGGGTTTAGGTCAGAGCTATAGCTGCCAGCCTATACCACAGCCACAGCAACACCAGATCCGAGTCGCATCTGCGACCTACATCACAGCTCACAGCAGTGCCAAATCCTTAACCTCCTTAGCAAGGCCAGGGATCAAACCTCATGGATACTAGTCAGATTCACTTCTGCTGAGCCATGACAGAAACTCCCCCAACCCTTTTTTTTTTTTCCTGGAACAAAGTTGATTTACAATATTGTGTACAACAAAGCAACTCAATTATATATGTACATATTTAAAATTATGTATTATGGAGTTCCCGTCATGGCTCAGTGGTTAACGAATCCGACTAGGAACCATGAGGTTGCGGGTTCGATCCCTGGCCTTGCTCAGTGGGTTAAGGATCCGGCATTGCCGTGAGCTGTGGTGTAGGCTGCAGATGCGGCTCGGATCCCGCGTTGCTGTGGCTGTGGTGAAGGCCAGCAGCTACAGTTCCTGTTAGACTCCTAGCCTGGGAACCTCCATATGCTGTGGATGCAGCCCTAGATAAGGCAAAAAGACAAAAAAATAAAATAAAATTATATATTATATATATGTTCTTTTTCAGATTCTTTTCTGTTATAGTTTATTACAAAATATTCTCTACACTTATAGTAAGTCCTTGTTGTTTATTTGTTTTATATAGAGTGATATCTGTTAATCACATATTCCTAATGTATCCTTTCCTTACCCCATACATATTGAATCTTTCCTTTTATTTTTCCTTTTAGGTCCAAACTCGCAGCATATGGAAGTTCCCAGGTTAAAGGTCAAATCGGAGCTGCAGCTGCCAGCCTACACCACGGCCACAGCAACACGGGATTTGAGCTGCGCCTGCAACCTATACCGTGCAGCTCACAGCAACGCCAGATCCTCAGCCCACAGAGTGAGGCCAGGGATCAAAGCCACATCCTCATGCATTCTAGTTGGGTTTGTTACTGCTGAGCCACACCAGGAACTCCACATGTTGAGTCTTAAATACAAAACAAAAACCTAAGCTCACAGATGCAGAGAACAGATTGGTGGTTGCCAGATTTGGGGGTTGGGCAAAATGGATGAAGGTGGTCAAAAGATAAAAACTTATAGTTAGAAAAAAAGTAGTCACGGGGATGTAATGAACAGTTAACGATTGATGGTGATTATAGTTAATAATGATTACAGTTAATAGTATTGTATATTTGCAAGTTTCTGAGGAAGATCTTAAAAGTTCTCATCAAAGAAAAAAATTTTGTGACTATGTAAGATGATGGATATTAACTAGACTTTGTGGTGATCATTTTGCAATGCATTAAAAAATCACATCATGAAGTCCCCCTGTGGTGCAGTAGGTTAAGGATCTGGTGGTGTTACTGCTGTAGCTCAGGCTGGGTCCCTGGCCCTGGAATTTTTGCATTCTGCAGGCATGACCAAAACAAACAAACAAACAAACAATGCACAGTAGAAAATTGATAGAACACTGTAAACCAGCTATAATGAAAAAAAATCGTTGTATATAAAAAAATAAACCTTCCCCCCAAAAAAACACATCATTATATTGTATATCTGAAACTAATATGTTATTTATCAATTATGCCTCAATTTTTTAAAAAAGAACATGTATGAAGGGGAAAAATTGTAAACTCTCAAGGATCTTTTTTCTAATATCCATTGATTGTAGTTTGTTTACTTATTGTTAAGAAGTAGTGAGAGCGTTTAATATTTTTTAGTGCTCTACTTTACGCTGAAAAGTACATGCAGTGACATGGCCATTTTTTCCTCCACCTGCAACTCCCATGGGGCAATTAAGACTCTCTGAACTGTTCTAATTCTTACTGGGAGACCATGTAATCCCTAAGGTAATTTAGGAGCATTATTCTCTTTACTGATAGACATAATTATATGCATTCAGTAGTGATTAGGAGGCTGCAGTTGGATAATCAAAAGCTGGCAGTCTCCTTGTTACATGAAGATAGCCCCTCATTTCAGCTGTTGAGCAAATCAGACACATACAAACCTGCAGTGTTATCATGCTCTGATCAGGTTGGATCGTTGTCATTTCCACCACTGAGACAAAATGCTGGACTATATTTCAGATGGATGGATGGATGGATGTTTGGTTAAAATTTAATTTTTGACTTCAGCCTTATTATTCCACATCTGACAATGCTAGATATAAAGAAGATCCTCCCCCCCCACTGTACTCACAGCATATGGAAGTTCCCAGGCCAGGGACTGAATCCGAGTCACAGCTGTGACCTACACTGGTTCCTTAACCTGCTTTGCCACAGCAGGAACTCCTAGAAGATCTCTCTCTCTTTTTTTTTTTATTTTAAGTATAGTTGACTTACAGAGTTGTGCCAGTTTCTTCTCTACAGCAAAGTGATCCAGTCATGCATATATATAATTCCCTTTCTTATAGGGTTTGAATCAGAACTGTAGCTGCTGGCCTATACCACAGCCACAGCAGTGCTGGATCTGAGCCGTGTCTGCGTCTTACACCATAGCTCACGGCAATGCCACATCCTTAACCCACTGAGCAAGGCCAGGGATTGAACCTGCGTCCTCGTGGATGCTAGTCAGGTTCGTTTCTGCTGAGCCACGGTGGGAACTCCATCCTAGAAGATTTTAATTAAGAAGTGTCCCAGATCCAAGTCTGAGGGCTGAATCTTAAGCCGTTAAGCATTTATTTGGAGAAGGTTATCTTTGAAATTCCACTTTGCTTTTCTTGGTGTGCACAGTTTTTAAATACCATTGATTCGGGAATTCCCGTTGTAACGCAGGAGAAACAAATCTGACTAGTATCCATGAGGATGCAGATTTGATCCCTGACCTTGCTCAGTGGGTTAAGGATCTGGTGTTGCCATGAGCTGTGGTGTAGGTCACGGAGGTGGCTCAGATCCCACGTTGCTGTGTCTATGGTGTAGGCCGGCCGGAGCCCCTCCAATTCAGCCCCTAGCCTGGGAACTTTCATATGCCACGGGTATGGGGGAAAAAGCAAAAAAATCAAAAACATTGATTCAGAAGTGTGATGACTAAGGAAATGAGAAGTGTGTGCCAAACAGGATATAGAGCAGGGATCAGTGGAAATTTTTCATAAAGGGCAGATAGTAAACATTTTAGGTTTGTGGGCCCATATAGCCTCTGTTGCAGCTACTCGGGGCTGTCATAGCATGAAAGCAGCCACAGACTGACGTAGACGATAATCATGGCTGCATTCCAATAGATATTTAGGGACGCTGAAATTTTAATTTCCTATGAGTCTCTCATGTCTTTAAAAAAATTATTTTTTTTTCACTTGTGCCAAAAACAGGCAGCTGTCTGGATTCAGCACTTGGGCCACCACTTGCTATTCTCTGATACGGGGCAACAAGACTGTTTTGTTTTTAGAATTTCATTGACAACTGACCGAGCTTCTGTGACTGGCTTCATTATGAATTACTTTCTCCTTAAATATCCACTGATTTTTATCCAGCATGTTCTTGCCATTTGACTCTATGACCAGAGGCAGTTTCCTATAACCCATCAGGGTGATAATCAGAAGCAAGTGTAATAGGCAAACATCGGGATTGCTATAAAAATAACCAAACAGCAACACGAGTCCTTTCTAAGACTGTGAGAACCATGCCTGTTTGTACTCATTGGTTTCTTATCCGTGTATTCTGGAAGCATCACTAGGTAGTATATATGCTTTCTATGTAGTTTGTGAGGTAGAAATGATACACGAGGTGTTTTATATATATTTTGTATGTATTTATAATATATATTTATATTATATATAAATAATACATATATTTATATATACTCCTGTGCAATTAGCTATATCTCAATCTGGCCAGATTTTTAAGATTGGATTTTTCCAGCATTCCCACTGTGGCTCAGTGAGTTAAGAATCTGACTGCAGTGGCTCGATGGTTGCAGTGGGTTGAAGGACAAGGCATTGCAGCAGCTGTGGCATAGGTTGCATCTGCTACCCAGATTCAGTCTCTGGCCTGGGAACTTCCATATGCTGCAGGTGTGGCCATAAAAAAAAATAAAAAAAAATAAATTGGGTATTTCTTCCAGGTTAGGGAAGGGTCCTCTGGTGTTGGACTGTTTTATTCTGCTGAATAGCTTTGGAAAAATGGCTAGTATTCTAAATATTTCCTAGCTTTTCCTACGAATAGGCTTCTAGGTCTTTGGGTCTGAGATATTAGTTAAGTTTTTAAATGCCGGCGTTGAAGCCCGTCAGGAGTTGGCATGTGTTCTCTTGCCGATGGGGCAAAAGTTTCAAACTGTGGTTATTTAAGATGGTTTTCAGTGTCTGTGCCCGGGAGATGGCCCTTCCCTACGGGAGGGTGGGAGGTGCCTTGCAAGCTGTCCCACTAACTCACAGAACTGGGCTGGATTGCTGGCCTGAACCCAGACGTTTGAGCGCCTCATAGCTCCTAGGGAACCTGACAGGCAATTGTATTATGAAAGCTGACATGCTGAATGGACCGCTTTTAACGATATTCTTTACCTGTCTCTTTGTGTTAAAGTGGGAACAAGCAAAGTAGCAGAGGAGAGAGTGGACGAAGGCGGGAGGGAGCTGGCAGGTGGAATAAAATATCGGGCGGGTTTCATGTGCGGAGCCCGAAGTAGACTGGGTAACAAGAAAGGGTTGCACAGAACAAATCTCTTTTGTTCCTTGTCATCTTTAAATGAGTGTCAAAGTAGGCAGGGGGGCTTTGACCGTTAACCGCACAATTTAGCTGGCCTGTTGTGTCCTGCGGGCCCCACCTCCTTGGAGTTTCTCAGATTAGAAAAGAAGACCCCAGCCCCTTATAAATGGGCCATCTCTTGTTCTTTGTGTCCAGACTGCCCAGTGTGAAATCCACAGTGACGTTAAATGTTTTCTAATGAATAATTACTGAAAGGAAATGGAGGACTATATGTGTAATGGATTGTAGCGCATTAAAATGTTTTATTTTGCACACAAAAATGTTGTCCTTCACAAGCACCATGATTGTTGCCAAAAGGCCTTTGTGCTGGACCTGTTTCAATGGATTATCCACCAGCGTTTCCATCCCAAATGGGAATCAAAGGCCGCCTTTGGCAAACGAATGTTTTTCAAGATGGCAGCCATGAAACACATTTAGTATTTCAAGTTGCGGGGTTTAAAGGAATGTTTGAACTTGGGAGATTTTCTCACTTACTTTCCCCCCTTTTGATTTGGGAAAGTGTAGCGGTTCCCCCCACCCCCACCCCCTGACCCCTGTCCAGTGCTGGCGGCCGGACGGTCAGCCTTTACCAGACTCTTGATGCCTATTTCTTAGAGACAAGCAAGCGGGCCCAAGAATGGGTGGTTAGCACTTTCTTCTTGGCTAAACTTCATTCGGTTTTTCTCCTGGATGCGTGTGGCTAAAAATAGGAGGCAGCAGAGAATTTCAAATATCACCTTGCTGTGAACTTGTTAAGAACTTCCCAGTGGGTTTTACTAGGGAGGCTGTTGGGATTTGAGCAGCTATTCAGTGTCTCAGCATTGAGATCCAAGTGGATCTGTGTGCCAGCTCTAATCGGTTTATGACAAGACTAATGGGAATTTCTGTGCTGCTTGAATTGGTGTGGAGGTGTCAGCTTCAGGCTTTCAATACTGTTTTGTTGCCAGTGAGACAACCACCGTGGCAAGGGTCTTCTCTCTCCCTCTCTCTCTGTCCCTGGAATTTTACTAATACTAATGTGAGTGAGCTGGAGACATGAATAGCTGTAGGTGTCTGATGCTTGAAGGGGAAACTTTTCTGGAAGACAGGATTTTCCCAACTCTTTGCTCATCTGCTTCGTGGGCTGGAGGGTCGCCGTGTTTGTTCCTGGGAAGAAGTCTCTTTGGTAATCACAGACAGAGGCAGAAACATCCACAGTCTTGCTTTTCTCCATGAGATTCATCATACTAAAGTCTTACACTTAGGAAAACAAAACAAAGCAAAAAGAAAAAACAGATAGGCATTTCTTGTCTTTGAAAGAGAGATGTTGACAGAAGGAGGTCTTGCTTGCCAGACTCTGCCTGAAATCCTCATTGCTTTTTAAGCTCTGAGACACAGCCACAGGATTCTGTGTGAGAGGAGAAATAGATACACAAGCCAGCACTTGGAAAAGGTACAACAGAGCGTTGATCTTCTCCTTTCCAATATGTGAACATAACTTCCATCCCCCAAGTCTTTCCCTTTTGGTTAATCTTATTTTTACCTGCTTCCTCCACAAGTTTCAAATAATTTTCCAGATGAAACAAGGCTTCTCATTGATTCGGCTTCCCCAGATACAATTTTATAGAGAATAAATGACAAACAAAATGCGGACTTGCTCACAGGCACTGCTGTCCTACCTTCTTTTGTTTTTGTTTTTGTTTTTGTTTTCTTTTTAGGGCCGCACCTGCAGCATATGGAGGTTCCCAGGCTGGGGGTCCAATCGGAGCTGCAGCTGCCGGCCTACACCACAGTTCACGGCATCGCCAGATCCTCAACCCACTAAGCAAGGTCAGGGATCGAACCCTCATCTTCATGGATACTAGTTGGGTTCCTTACCACTGAGCTGTGATGAGAATTCCTGTCCCAGCTTCTTTGTCTTGAGAGGAAATAGCACAGAATTAAAACATGAATTTTTTGGAAAGGCTTTTTATTGTGGGATACAACACCCATGCTAAGAAGTGCATAAATAACTATGTGGTTCAATGAATTATTATAAACCACACACCTACATAATCATCATCCTGGTTCCCTCAGAAACCCCTCAGGTGTCTTTTCCACTGAACCCGTTCATCCCCACTAGCGATAACCACGATGTGGATTTTCATGACTTGTTTCTGAATCATTTGCCAAGCATTTTCAAACACAAATGAGAGCTTAAAAAAAAAAAATCAGACTAGGGAGTTCCCATCGTGGTGCAGTGGAAACAAATCTGACTAGG
The DNA here is from genome assembly GCA_004024745.2 of Catagonus wagneri. Lineage (NCBI taxonomy): Eukaryota > Metazoa > Chordata > Mammalia > Artiodactyla > Tayassuidae > Catagonus > Catagonus wagneri. Next base: position 10,269,706 of record PVHT021183555.1, read on the forward strand.
AACCATAAGGTTGTGGGTTCGATCCCTGGCCTTGCTCAGTAGGCTAAGGATGTGGGATTGCTGTGGCTGTGGTGTAGACCAGCAGCTGTAGCTCCACTGGACCCCTAGCCCGGGAACCTCCATATGCCGTGGGTGCAGCCCTCAAAAGACAAAAAAAAAATTTTTTTTAAATCAGATTAGTTTCACAAAGTGGAAGCATCAAACTGATTTTAACTGGTACAGAGATGAGCCTAGTTGTAAGTTCATGTGTATGGAGGAAAAGAACTAGCCAAGCCAACGTGTCATTGTTCAGATACTATTATCTAGAACAAAATGAAAGTAAACCTTGTTGCTAACCTTGCATCAGTGCAAAGAAAAAGAACTGAGTCAATAACAGAAATAGGTAGGATTTGGACACAGCAGAAATCACAGCTGAAACGGGGAGCAACTAGATTCATTAATCATTGTCTTTGAACCCATAACCTCACGGTTCCTAGTCAGATTTGTTTCCACTGCGCTACGATGGGAACCATTAATGATTGTCTTTGGATAGAGCAGACTGCTTCCGGTTTAAGTTTGCAAAGAGAAAGAATATGTCCAACAGCCTTTATCGTTCAGCCACCAAAACCTTTGCATTTCTGTCAGCAAAAACAAGAGCTTTTACCCACAAACTACAAGCCTCCAAATAGTTGTTGGGGAGCATCGCGGTGTGTCCTTGTTATTTTGTGGTGGCTGGTGGGGCTCCACTGATCATGACGTTTATTGAAAGGGCACATCCTTGTATTCAACCTTAGGGTTGACAGTTTGAGCTCTAGTTTGAGTCAAAAGATCATCTTCTGCATTTATAATTTATTACTTAAAAAATTTTGTCCACTGTGTTACGTCTTATTTCATTGGCTGCAAGCAGTGGAAGCAACCCTAACTTATGCTAGAAGAAGTTGCTTTTCTTTTTTCTTTTCTTGTCTTATCTTGTCTTGTCTTCTGTCTTTTTAGGGCCACACCGACAGCACAGGGAGGTTCCCAGGCTAGGGATCAAATCAGAGGTGTAGCTGCCATCCTATGCCACAGCCACAGCAATGCCAGATCTGAACCGCTTCTGCGACCTACACCACAGCTCACAGCAACGTCGGATCCTCAACCCACTGAGCAAGGCCAGGAACTGAACCCAAGTCCTCATGGATACTAGTCGGGTTCGTTAACTACTGAGCCAGACAGGAACTCCGGAATTGCTTGTTTCTTTTCTTTCAACCTTAGATGCAGGTAATGAAGCTGGAGGGACCCCAACTGACGGCACACATTGTGGTCATTGTGAAACCTCTCTCCTGATTTGTCTTCCTTCTCCCTGCCTCCATTCACCTTCCCAAATAGAGATTCGCTCCCCATCAGTGCATTTAGAACACAACCTTGTATATGGCTGTATCCACGTGCAATATGTAGCTTTGTTTTGCATGGAAATTAACCACATGTTGGTTAAGGGGTACATTTGTTTCTTCGTCCATCATAATGCATTTACTATCTTTCGGTCACACTGTGAGAGTTTGCCCAGAGTGCGGCTCCTATGGCTTGTTCAGTCCTTGGGAGTAGACACTGAGGTTACCTGAAAACTGAGCTGTCAGCAATGACCATTTCCCTTCTTTCTATTCCTGCAGTCAAGATCTAAATCCTAGAGAGAGAAATCTGGAAGTCTGCAGTGTGTGTTCCACCCACTTCTTGGCTAGACTTCAGTACTGGCTAAAAATCTCACCCCCGGGCCCCTTTGCTTAGGGCTCAGTTGTGGTGCCTAAAGTTGATCCAAGAGAGGGGAAGATTCAGAGAAGTCTGAGGGTCCTCTTATGTAACCCTCCAGCCTAACCACGTCAGGATCCTTGAAAAATCCCCAGAACTGGCTCTGAGCTGTCAGAGCTGATGGTTTTATTTCGCGGTTTAAGTAGGATGAGCAAATCTACTCCCGGCTCCAGAACAATCTCCTTGACATGAAACCAGACGCTCCAGATTCAGGACAAATCTGTGGTTCTCACTCCAGGGCAGAGAAACCTGTTCTAAAATCAAAGAGATGATGTACAAGGTTTGAGCATTGAAACAGACATAGAGCAGCACTTCATTTGCTACATAAAAGCCAAACTGAGTAGAGAAGGAAGAATGAGTTTGGAGTGACAAACATGTGTTGAATGCCAGCTCCGCCCTTTGCCAGCTGTAGGAACCTAGCCATTTCTCATTATTATTACTATTACCATTGTTATTTTATTATCTGCTACTCTGGGGGTGGGACCACTTTTTACTTGGTACTGAATCTCTTAATTGCCTCATATCCTTCCAACAAGTCTATATTAAAGAAATATTATGACCTCATGTTATAAAGGGAAAGCCGGAGGATGGTATTATTTAATTTTAAGGAACCAAAGCCCAGACAAGTGAGTTTATTTTGTTATAGACACAAGAGAAACTCAAAGGGTTCCAAGAAGAAGTAAACGGGAGTCTTAGGCACCATAAAGGTAAATTCATTTTTTTCATGATTAACTTCATTAGATGTTTCTCTGAAGGAAAAAAAAAATCCGTAAGCAAAATCAAAAGACAAATGACAGGAGTTCCCATTGTGGCTTAGTGGGTTAAGGATACAATTTCGTCTCTGTAAGGATGCGGGTTTGATCCCTGGCCTCACTCAGTAGATTAAGGATCCGGCGTTGCCGGGAGCTGTGGCGTAGGTGGCAGATGCAGCTGGGATCCTGTGTTGCTGTGACTGTGGTGTAGGCTGGCAGCTGTAGCTCCGATTCAACCCCTACCCTGGGAACTTGCATATGCTGCAGGTGCAGCCCTAAAAAGACAAAGAGAAAAAAATACAAAAACTCAATAAACATAAATATAAAAAGCCCAGTAAACATGCAAAAAGATTCACCCACCTGCTTGGAATTTATGGCATGCCCCTGTCTTAAGCTGTGTAACTAGTGAAAATTAAAAAGACCCATAATACTAATACCACAGAGATGGAGCGAAACAGCATTTTCTTACCCTATTTGTTAGAGGGGGAGTTGTAGCCATCTTTTTTTGTTTGCTTGTTTGTTTTTTGCTTTCTAGGGCCACACCCATGGCATATGGAGGTTTCCAGGCTAGGGGTCCAATCGGAGCTACAGCTGCTGGCCTACACCGCAGCCTCAGCAACACCGGATCTGAGCCACATCTGCAACCTACACCACAGCTCACGGCAACACCAAATCCTTAACCCACTGAGCGAGGCCATGGATCGAACCCGCAACCTCATGGTTACTAGTCAGATTTGTTTCCACTGCACCACAACAGGAACTCCAAAGCCATCTTTTTGATACATGATTCCTAAGCTGGCTCTCCGGATTGTCTTTTGATCCAGCAATTCCTTCATGACAGATGCTCCCTACTGGTACTCTCTAAAAAGAAGCCAAGTTATGAGCAGGAGGCTACCCGTGACAAATGGTTTGTGAAAAACTAAAAATAACCTGTGTCCATCTGTAGGAATGCTAACTCAAGGACAAGGATGTTTTTCCAGCTTGTTCATGAATGTATCTCAAGCAAAGTGTCCAGAAAAGATCCTGACACATAAAAGAAGCTCAGTGCATGTCAGAGGATAACTGAAGATAATAATCAATGAAATAGCCCTATATAATCATTCCAAAGAAGGTCATTTTTGCTGATATCAAAAGATATCCAGGATTTAGAAAGTAAGAAAAAAAGCAAGATGCAATGTGTCATGTCTTACATGGTTCTGTCTGTGTAAATACAAAAATCAAATGCAGGATTTCCCTGATGGCCTAGCAGTTGAGGATTCGGCCTTGTCACTGATCTAGCTTGCGTTCAGTCTCTGGCCTAGGAATTTCCACACACTGTGGGCATAGCCAAAAAAAAAAAAGGAAATGCAATAAATTTTCAGGAAGGGTGCTCACCAAACAGTAGGAAACCTGTGGAGAGAGGGACTCAGGTTTATAAGAGAGGATTTTGCTTTTTATTTTTTTCGAAATAATGCCCCCATCAAATATCCTAACACTAATTTTCAAAGTTAGGTTAATAAAGTCATGGTTTAGGTACAGTGAAATTCATCCATCTTAGATGAGCAGGTCTTTGAGTTTTCACAATTATATAGTGCCATATTGACTAATCATTTTTTAAATTAAATTTTGAAGTATTTAGTCACACCTCAGCATGCAGAAGTTTCTGGGCTGGGGATCAAACTTCTGCCACAGCAGTGACAATGCCAGATCCTTAACCCACTGAGCCACCAGGGAACTCTGACTAATTGTATTTTTAGCATGAATTTGAAATGCTATCTTAACCACTTAATAAATTAAGTGTGGGACAAGCTCTAGCTTATTACATTGAATTCAGTTACAATGAATTTCTTGTCTATTCATATACCATTGAATTAATGTAGCTTTATGTTTTAATATATGCTAAGGCTGGTACATTCTCATCGATGTTTTTATCCCAGAAATTTCCTGGATATTCTCCTTTATTTTCCCAAGACAAACTTTAGACTTGGATTGTTTAATGCCCTTCCCCCCACTTGGTACTATTTAAAATAAGATTTCACTTAATTTATAGATGAGTGTGTATATACATATATATATATATGTATATACACACAGAAATATATATGTGACACATAAAGAATAATAAACAGCCATTATCTCCATTCAGTGTAAGATATGAAGCACAGTACTTGGCTTTCCTGATATTTTATCACCTCTGAATGTATCCTCAAGCAATACATTGTCTATTTTTACTTGTTTGAGACCTTGGTTAAAAATAGAGTGAAAATACATATATGTATATACACATTTTTTTAGGGCTGCATCCAAGGCATATGGAAGTTCCCAGGCTAGGGGTCGAATAGGAACTGTAGTCACTGGCCTACGCCACAGCCACAGCAACGCCAGATCCGAGCCATGTCTGCTAAACACCGCACGCAGCTCATGGCATCACCGGATCCTTAACCCACTGAGTGAGGCCAGGAGTCGAACCCACAACCTCACGGTTACTAGTTGGATTTGTTTCCACTGAGCCACTATGGGAACTCCTATATGTGTATATTTTTATGTGACTTGCTTTCTTTGAACTATACTGTTTTTTTTTTTAATTGAACCATGTTGATGAGCCTAATCATGATCCATTCACTTTCACAGCTGTGTACAACATAATGGTTAAATTAAACATCTTTAAACATCTTCGTTGAATTTCCTTATGCAGAATTTGGCGTGTATTTGGCAAGTTACTTAGCCTCTCTGGGCTTCAGAAAAATGGGAGTAAAGTACCTATTACCTCTTAGGGTTGTTGAAAGATTTTAAATGACTTCATATATGAAAAGTACTTGAGGCAGTGGGTAGTGCTCTGTAAGCTCTCTATAGCTGTTTGGTATGACTGTAGCATTATGTGATAGTAATGGCAATATTTTTTATTGGTGGAAATTGAGGTTGTTCCACTTTTTAGTTTATTACGGATAATGCTATTGTGCACTTCTTGTGCTTGTCCCCACTGCACAGAAGCAAGAGGAATGCAGTTACTTGGTCGTAGGGTGTGTGTCCTCAACTTTTACTAGGCTATGTTAGACTGTTTTTCAAAGTAGTTGTACCAGTTTATACTCCCATCCATAGTTTGAGACTTTCTGTTGCTTGACATTTTTACTGCCCTGTCTTATCCAATTAAAAAATTTTACCAGTTTGTCAAGTACGTAGCTGTATTCCACTAGGGTAAAAATATGCACATTTAACATTGGCCATTTGATTCTTCAACAAAATGCCTGTTTGTCGTTGAGCCAGTTAGTTTTTCTTATTCATCCCTAAATTCTCTTCATGTTTTAGAAATAGCTTTTCCTCCACCCTGTAGCTTTTCTTTTTACTATTTTTATATCTTTGGATAAACAAAAGCTCTTGATTTTAATATAGCCAAGATTATACATCATTCCCTTTTTGGTTGATGCTTTTTATATGAATTATGAAGAAACCTTTCCCTACCTCATAGTCATGAAGATAACTTTTATATTCTCTAAATCTTTATAATTTTGTCTTTCACGTTTAGACTTTATTTTTTGGTCACAGCTTTGGGATGTAATTCACATACCACACAGGCAATTCACCCTCTGAAATACACAACTCAAGCTTGTTAGCATATTCAGAGTTGTGCAACCACCGCCAAAATCAATTTTAGGACATTTTCACCACTTTAAAAATCAACCTTTTATCCTATAGCAGTCACTTCTTATTTCCTCCCAAATCCCTAACACTTGGCAACCACTGATTAATTTTCCATCTGTATAGATTTGCCTTTTTCTGACATTTCATATAAATGGGCTTGTGTACCACATGATCTCTTATGATTGGTTTATTTCACTTAGCATAATGTTTGCAGCACTGATCCATGGCGTGTATTGGTACCTTATTCCTTTTTATCGCCAACTAATATTCCATTGTATGGGCGTACTGTATTTTGTTTATTCATTCTCTAGTTGATGGACATTGGGTTGTTTCTGCTTTTTGGCTGTTGAATAATGCTGCTGTGAACATGCCTTATGAGTTTCTTATGAGTTTTTGTGTGGACATAAGTTTACATTTCTCTTAGGCATATATGTAAAAGTCGAGTTGCTGGGTCATATAGAAATCTGTACTTAACCTTCTCTCTTTTTTTTTTGCCTTTTGTCATTTTAGGGCTGCACCCGCGGCATGTGGAGGTTCCCAGGCTAGGGGTCTAACAGGAGCTGTAGCCACTGGCCTACGCCACAGCCACAGCAACGCAGGATCCGAGCCACATCTGCAACCTATACCACAGCTCATGGCAACGCCGGATCGTTAACCCACTGAGTAAGGCGAGGGATTGAACCCACAACCTCATGGTTCCTAGTCAGATTCATTAACCACTGCGCCACAACGGGAACTCCTGTATTTAACCTTCTGAGGGTTCCAATTTTTCTACTTCCTCACAAACACTTGCTGTTATCTGACATTTTGATTGTAGCCATCCTAGTGGGTCTGAAGTGATGACTCATGGTGGTTTTGACTTGTATTTTCCTATTTCATCTCTTTTAATATGTTGGTTCTCTTGCAGTTTTCTTCAACAAATGAAGAAACTAGATTCTTTGTCCTGTAGAGTTTCCTAGTCTGGGTTTATGTGACTGTAAATAAGCTTATGGGAGCAATATTTATTTACTTATTTATTTATTTATTTATTTATTTATTTTAAAGAGTTTGGCGTATTTTCTAATATATCCTTTCCCTATGTTTTTCTTTTTTCTTTTTATTATTTTTCTTTTTAATTTTTAGATTTCTTTTTATTATTATTATTATTAAAGTATAGTTGATTTACAGTGTTTTGTCAGGTTCTGTTGTACAACAAAGTGACCTGATCACACGCATTTTCCTGTGCTGTGCAGTAGGATCCCATTGCCCATCCATTCCAGATATAACAGTTTGCATCTCCCAAACCCCCAAAATGCCCATCCCTCCCACCACCACTCCCGGGAGGAACCCCAGGTCCGCTCTTCTTGGCCATGCTCCGTTTCTGTTGTTTGTTTGTTATTTTCAGGTAGGATCGTCTGTTCCATATTTTAGATTCCATACAAATAAGTGATATCTTATTGTATTTGTTTTTTTCTTTCTGGCTTACTTATTTAGAGCCTCCAGCTCCATCCATGTTGCTGCAAATGGCATTAGTTTGTCTTTTTTTGACTGAGTAATATTCCATTGTATGTATGTACCACAGCTTCTTAGTTGATTCATCTGTTGATGAACATTTAGGATGTTTCCATGTCTTGGCTATTGTGAATAGTGCCGCCATGAACATAGGGCTGTGTGTATCTTTTTCAAGGAAAGTTTTATCTGGATATATGCCCAGGAGTGGAATTGCTGGATCATATGGTAGCTCTATATTTAGTTTTCTGAGGTACCTCTGTACTGTTTTCCATAGCGGTTGTACCAATTTACATTCCAACCAACAATGGAGCAGGCACATTTTTCTGCACACCCTCTCCAGCATTTATTTGTTGACTTGTTAATGATGGCCATTCTGACTGGTGTGAGGTGGCATCTCACTGTAGTTTTGATATGCATTTCTCTAATAATTAGTGATATTGAGCATTTTTTCATATGTCTGTTGGCCATCCGTATGTCTTCTTTGGAGAAATGTCTATTTAGGTCTTCTGCCCATTTTTCAGTTGGGTCGTTTGTTTTTTTGTTGTTAAATTGCACAGGTTGTTTGTATATTTTGGAGATTAGGCCCTTGTCTGTTGCATCACTGGCAAAAATTTTTCTCCCATTCTGCAGGTTGTGTTTTCGTTTGTTTGTTTGTTTGTTTTTTGGTCTTTTATCATTTTAGGGCTGCACCCACGGCATGTGGAGGTTCCCAGACTAGGGTCTAATTGGAGCTACAGCTGCTGGCCTACACCACAGCCACAGCAACGTGGGATCCGAGCTGCGTCTGCAACCTACACCACAACTCATGGCAATGCAGGATCCTTAACTCACTGAGCAAGGCCAGGGATCGAACCTGCAACCTCATGGTTCCCAGTCGGATTTGTTTCCACTGCGCCACAACAGGAACTCCGTGTTTTCATTTTTTTAATGGTTTCCTTTGCTGTGCAAAAGCTTTTGAGTTTGATTAGGTCTTATTGGTTTATTTATGTCTTTATTGTCATTATTATAGGAGGTAGATCAAACAAGATGTTGCTGTGATTTATATCAAAGAGCGTTCTGCCTATGTTTTCCTCTAGGAGTTTTATAGTGTCTGACCTAATATTTAGGTCTTTAATCCATTTTGAGTTTATTTTTCTATATGGTGTTTCTCATTCTTTTTTTTCCTGTGAATTGGAAATTAGATGCTAGATGTGTGCAGCCTGAACTCTAGTCACTAGCCATCTTTGGCTATTTAAATCTAAATTAATCAAAATTAGGAGTTCCACTGTGGCACAGTGGGTTAAGGATCTGACTTCAGAGGCTTGGGTTGCTGTGGTGGCATGGGTTTTTTTTTCCTGGCCCAGAGGCAGTGGGTTAAGGATCAGGAGTTGTTGCAGCTGTGGTGTATTTTGCAGCTGCAGCTCAGATTCAATTCATGGCCCAGGAACTTCCATATGCTGTGGGTTTGGCCAAAAAAAAAAAAAAATTAAATTAAAATTTCAGTTCCTCAGTCTCTCCATATTTCAGATGCACCGAGGCCATGTGTGGCTAGTGGCTGCTACATTGGATGGTGAAGCTACAGAACATTTTCATTATCTCAGAAAGTTCTATTCTATTGTCATCTTAGCCTGATGAGATTCAGTGAGTCTTTTTTTTTTTTTTTTTTGCTTTTTAGAGCCGCACTAGTGACATATGGAATTTCCACAGGCTAGGGGTCGAATAGAAACTACAGCTGCCGGCCTATACCACAGCCACAGCAACACGAGATCCAAGCCGCATCTGCAACCTACACCATAGCTCATGCCAATGCCAGATCCTTAACCCACTGAGCAAGGCCAGGGATCAAACCCTTATCCCCATGAATCCTAGTCAGGATCATTAACCACTGAGCCATGAAGGGAACTTTCAGATTCAGTGAGTCTTGATCAAAATTGAGCTTTGCATGATTTGAATCCCTTGAAATCAGAGATTTGCTTTATGGCCCAATTTTTGTACACTCTGTATGCAAAATGTAGACTGTGCAATTGTTGGATGTAGTGTTATACTTGTGTTGGTTAATTGTTTAGATTTTCTCTGTCCTACTGATTTTATTTTTTTGCCTTTGTTTTCTGTCTATTTCTGGCAGAGGTTTATTAAGATCTTCCACTCCTGGACTAGCTGAATAAACTGTAGCACAATTGACCTTGGGACCATATGAAGATTAGGGATGCCAGCCTTCTCTGCAGGTGAAAATCCGTTTATAATTTGTAGTTGGCCCTCCCAATCCACTTGTCCTTTGCAGATTCAACCAACTGTGGCACCTGTAGTACTTTTGAAAAGCAATTTACTGTGGAAAAAAAGTCTGCATCTAAATGGACCAGAAAAGTTCAAACCTGTGTTGTTTGAAGGTTAACTGTATGTAGGAACAGTGGAGTACTTTGCAACCCTAAAAAGCAACGAGGAAAGTTATTATAAACAACTCTAAAGGGAGCTCCTGGGTAGATTTCCCAGTGAAAAGACAGATGGAAAAACAGCATGTTGAGTCAGCATATGCCTAAGAAAAGAAGAAAACAAATTTTCAAGTGTATTTGCTTACATTTAAGAAGAGATATGTTTTTAGCATTTTCAAGCTTTTTAAATGTTTGGTGGGAATTCCTGTTGTGGCTCAGTCGTTTATAAACCCAACTAATATCCATGAAAATGCAGGTTTGATCCCTGGCCTCGGTCAGTGGGTTAAGGATTCAGTGTTGCTGTGACTGTGGCTTAGGCCAGCAGCTGCAGCTCTGATTCTGCCCCTAGGCTGGGAACTTCCATTTACCACAGTTGAGGCCCTAAAAAAGAAAAAAAAAAAAAGGGAGTTCCTGTTATGGCTCAGTGAAAATGAATCTGACTAGTATCCATGAGGACATAGGTTCTATCCCTGGCCTTGCTCATCGGGTTAAGGATCCGGTGTTGCCATGAGCTGCGGTGTAGGTCGCAGATGCAGCTCAGATCCTGTGTTGCTGTGGCTGTGGCATAGGCTGGCGGCTACAGCTCCGATTAGACCCCTAGCCTGGGAACCTCCATATGCCACAGGTGTGGCCCCAAAAAGACAAAAGACCAAAAAAAAGGTTGTTTATAGCAGGAAAAAAGGGATAGGGTAGAAGGGACCGGTATAGGACCTAGCCTTTGAATGTGTGTTATTTTGTTTTTGGAACTATTACATATATTTTAAATAGTGATAAAATAAACCTTTAAAATCAATGTCCCCAAATAACAGAAATAAACTGAGATATGTATCTAGTTGCTGGTATAGATAGACACATGGAAATCAACTATTACAAGGGAGTTTCAAAACACGGCAGCCATGTGCCTATATAAACCCAGGGAAGTACACTCTGAAGAAAAATAATTTAAAACATTTCAAACTCTTTTCAGTAATCGTGTTGGTGATCATGTTGGTATTGTTATTTTGAGACTATTGTGTAGATATTGTGGAATAAAGCTAATGAATAACTGATTAAGTCACTGAACTGGGATTTTAGGTAGGAGAAACGGGAAGAAATATAAGTAAAATAAGGTTAAGTACAAACCCTTTAGTTGTGTATTGGAGTTGGTGGAATCAGAATAAACTCATGATGTATCTTAAGAATACTTTCTTGCTTTCTCTCAAGAAGCGCCTTGGAAACAATGACCAGCCCAGTAGCAGTGAGCGCCCCTAGTGTCTGATTGTGGTATCTACCATCTCCTGGCTGAAAGAAACCAGAGCTTCTTGGGCAGATTCAAGGTCTGGGTCGAAACTATGTTAAAATAAACCTAAAATCAACTTGGCATCTTGATAAGCAAGGGAAGCTGTAAGACTATTAAGGCCATGTCAGAAGGACTCAAGAGCCCACTTAATAGGTTCCCACTGGCCAGAAGTGTGATAATTTGAGCATCAATAAGGATAAATAATTGCCATGGAATGAACTTTATTGAATACATTTAAACCTGCGAGCTTATCTTGATATTAAAAACTCATTGTCCCCTTTGGAGGATGCTACGGAACCAACTCATTATTCTGAAAATGGGTTCTGAAAATTCATTCTGCCTTTTTGTCTGTACCTTAGGGCAACCAAATAGTTGATAAAATTTCTGTTTATAGAAAGATCCCAGCTAATAAATGGAGTGTTGGAACTGGAATATTATCCTTTTTTGTAGTCTCATAAGAAATTGTGGGTTAGGCAACGTGGATAAGAGCCCTGACATCTCAGAACAATAGCCAGACCTTACATGCCAGAAATACACTTCACTGCCTAAAAAATCTTTTTGCCAGAGTAACTCAACCCTGTACTTGAAAAGTCCTCTAGGTCAGATTACTAGTTTGGCGGAAACACGGGGCAAAGGGAAACATGTTAAATGATCCCATAAGGATACAATCAACAAAATCCAGAATATGGGAAATTCTATAGGGCAAATTGTCCAATTTCTTCAAGTAAACTGCAAGGCAAAAAAGGGAGAGGGAGCCTAAGACTCATCGACTAAACGCGATGTGTAGACCTTGTTTGGATCCTGATTTGAGCAAACCAAGTGTAAAAAATATCACAGAAGATAAATATTGATTACGATTAATATTAAGGAATAATTGTAAACTTTCTGTATGATAATGGTGTATACATATAATTTAAGGGCTGTCATCTCTTAGAGGTACCTACTGAAATATTTATAGGTAAGGCGATATACTTGTGACTTAACCTTGAATGAATCCCTCCGGTGTTGGGAGGAGGGGTGGGGCGGGGCATAGCTGAAGTGAGGGGCCATCAGCTGGTATTTGTTGAAGCTGAGTAATAGGTACATTGGGTTTGTTACTGCTGTTGATATTTCTGTATATGATCATTTTTCATAATAAACTTTAACTGTATATATTTATAAGAAAAAGCTCTTTAAAGAAACATATAGGAGTTCCCTGGTGGCTCAACAGGTTAAGGATCTGGTGTTGTCACTGCTGTGGCTCAGGTCACTGCTACAGTGTGGGTTCGATTCCTGGCCCATAGCTAAACCATCCAAGACAAAGGGTGGCTTGCCTTATTTTGGAGCGTCTGCTGCAGAGGTTGCAAACTAGTGTCCTGTGAAACTAAATACATGTTATAGGACTTAAAATTCTGCATCTTTAACTTTTCTTGAAGAACTGGAAGGTCTGACAACACAAGTCATACATTTGTGCCTGGTGTCAGCCAGCTAAAGCTGAGCAGTGACTGCATACCTTAGATGGCCATTCATTCTGTGATCTGAGTGAGTCTCCCCCCTGCAGTTTGATTCGATCTTAGTGCCTACCTTGTAAGTGACAGAGTCTGTGATGCCTGCACTAGGAGTTAGCACAGTGGTGTCTCCTCCAGTTTTATCACCCCGAAGAGAGAGTTCTTTCTTCGGTACAGTGAGGATCTCTCCCTCTTTCTCCCTCTCTCTTCCCCTCTCTCTCCATCTCTCTCTCTCTCTCTCTAATTTTCTTCTTATCTGGTCATTTGTGGATTTAATATTCTCTTCATGATAAAGTCTCTTAATCATTTTCTTTTTGGTCAAAGCTGAAACTCTTCTCTCTCTTTTTTTTGAAGTTAGCGATATTTAATTTGCAAGAGGAACATATTTAGTAATTAACTTTGGCTTTCTTTTTTTTTTTGCTTTTTCTTTTTTTTTCTTTGCTTTTCGGGCTGCACCTGCGGCATATGGAGGTTCCCAGGATAGGGGTCGAATCGGAGCTGTAGCCTCTGGCCTACTGGCTCACACCATAGCAACAGCAACGCGGGATCCGAGCCGCGTCTGCGACCTACACCACAGCTCATGGCAACACCGGATCCTTAACCCACTGAGCGAGGCCAGGGATTGAACCCACAACCTCATGGTTCCTAGTTGGATTCGTTTCTGCCACGCCACCACGAGACCTCCAACTTCAGCTTTCTAGAACCTTTCATTTCTTTATGACCCTTTCCCCTTTGCTCTAATATTTGTTCCTCTGACCATTCTTGTATATATCGTTAGGATCCTGTAGCTTGTCCATGCCCCTCTAAAGATATTTTGCAAAAAACTAGATAAGAGAAATCCAGGTATTAGAATTGAAATGTTGCAGCAAACGAAACTCCAGACTGACATGGATGGGCTGTGCTTTTGGCCCTTGCCCGCTCCTTAGTCTATGAGGTTTTTGTCACATCTCTCTGGACTGCAAGTTGCCTAAAGCCCTGTGGCTGACTGCAGGACTCAATTTTGTAAGCATGCAGCCCCTCCCATCGCTAGAACTGGAATAAGAAAGAAGCTTTGTTCATCTCTGCACCCTTTACCTGCAGAGATCAGACCACAATAATGGTGGGTACAGCTCTAGAGATTACTTCAGACCCCAGCCCACTCCCGATTTAATATGGGCTCGTTGACTATTCACCAGCAGATTTCTTTTTGCTTTGTTGTCTCATTTCTAATAATCTAATTATTAATATTCATGAAGACAGCAGCAAGTCACAGAGCTGACACGGTGCCTGGCACTGTTCCAAGAGTTGTCCATGGTTCTGTTCCAACCAACCACCCTATAAGTAGGTCCAATTATGATTCCATTTTATGGACATGACACAGAGACAGGGGCTTAGAGAGAGATTAAGAGACTTTCCCAAGGCTCTTCCACCAGGAAATGACAGAGACAGCATTGGAACCTGGACAGGCTCACATTCCAAAATCCTTGGGCTTCATCACTCTGCTATCCTTCCTCCCTCATAAAAAAAAAAAAAAAAAAAAAAAAAAAAAGTGGGAATGTTGGTAATGACTAAAATAGTTTTATCTAAATGCATGTTTTTATACTAGAACACAGCATCGCTCCCTGTAGCTAGGGTAGGGAGACACCTGGTGGTTCTGGGTTTTAAAACTTTATATTATGGAAAACTTTCAAACATACACAATGTAAACAGGAGAGCATCCTAAGTCCCTCTCTGCCCGTCACCCAGCTTCAACATCTGTGAACATTCCGCCAGTCTCTTAATTGTTTTCACCTTCACCCATTTTCCATCCCCTCCCTACCTGACTGTTTTTTATGGATCTTTTTAATTTAATGTACATTGTAATCATTTATCTTGACAAACAGACCCATGTAACTCAGTCCTATCAAGTTAGAGAATATTTCTTCACCCCAAATGTGGCCAGGCAATCCCCCCTCTAACCAGGCAACAATTGTTGTGATTTTCACTGCAGATTAGTTTTGCTTGTCCTAGAACTTCATATAAATGGAATCATACAGCATGCAATCTTTTGTGTCCGAGTTCTTTCACTCAGCCTAATGTCTGTGAGTCATCTGTGCCATTGTGCATACCTGTCATTTCTCTTTTACTGCTGTACCCATTCTATTGTTCAGATCGTCCCCGTCCGTTCTCCAGTTGAGAGGAGTTTGGACTATTTCCAGTTTGGGGCCATCATGAATAAATTTGATGTAAACCTTCATGTTCAAGTCTTTTTGTGGACATATGTCTACATTGCTCTTATATAAATACTTAGGGATGGAATTGCTATGTCAAAGGGTAGAGGCTTGGTTAACTTCATTAGAAACTGCCAGACCTTTCCCCAGTGATTCTGTTGCTTTACTTTCCTGTCAGCAAAGTTCGAGTGTTCTGTCTGCGCTATATCCTTGCGAATATTCTATGTTGTTGGTCTTTGTCTTTTTAACTCTTCCGGTGGCATCTCATTGTGGTTCTGATCTACGTTCTTCTGAAGACTAATGATGTTGAGCACTTTTCTTCTTCTTTTTTTCTTTTTCTTGTATTATTTATTTATTTATTTTTGGCCGAGGCATGAGGAAGTTCTTGGCCAGGGATCAAACCCCTGCCACAGCAGTGACAACACCAGGGCCTTAACCTGCTGAGCCACCAGGGAACTCTAGTTGAACAGTTTTCTGTGCGTTTATTGACCATCTGTTCTCCTTCCTTTATCAAGCATCCCTTCAAGTCTTTTGCCCAGTTTCTGTTGGGTTTGGCTTTTATATGACTGAGCTGTTGGAGTTTTTTATTCTAGATACAAGTTCTTTGCAGGTATGTACTTCAGGAACATTTTTTGCCTGTCTGTGGTGTGCCAATTCATTTCTTAACAGTGTCTTCTGATAAGAAGTTTTATGTTTGATAAAGCCTAATTTCTTTTTTTTCTTCCTCTTATAATTATTTCTTCCTGTATCCTAAGAAAATTTTGCCTTTCTCTGAGTGCAAAGATATTCCCCTCTGTTTTCTCCTAGTAGCCTTGTAGATTTTGCTTTTATATTTAGGTCTAAAACCCATCTCAAAATAATATATGTTAACTATATATACTTACAATCTATAAATGTATAATAAATTTTATAATCTATTTTATATAATATATACATATGATACATATGCAGTTTTTTCCTTATAGATACCTAATTGTTCAATACCACCAGTTGAAAAGAGTTTCCTTTTCTGTACCAAATTGTTCTGGTACATTTGACAAAAATCAGTTGACCCACAGTCTCTATGACGTAAAGAAATGTGAGTCCTTTAGCTTTGTTTTTTCTTTTTCAAGACAGATGTGGCTATTCTAGGACCTTTGCATAGCCATGTGTGCCAGTTGTCCATTAACTATTTCTCAGGTCCAAATTCACCCTTCAGTACCTGCTCTGAGATGATGAAGTACTCTTTAGCATTTCCCCTTGAACTGGGCATGACATTAATCTTTGTCACTAGAAGGGGCTGGAAGGACATTGCAATAGCAGAAGATTTCTCTTTCTGGCTCCTTTTGCTATGTTTTGCTTTTTCTTGCCTCTTAGCTACAGTCAGCTGCAGTGGGATGTGGGTGGGATATGCACTAACTGTGCACCCAGAACGCAGAGTCCCTTGTGACTGTGCAGCCCAGGTCTGGGCCTCATGACCGCATTGCCACAGTCTTCCCAACACAGACCTCACACACTCCAGGCCTCCTACCCACAGCAGCTTCCCATTCCCTCTGCACACCTGCCGGCCTCCAGCCTCAGCTTACCTGAGCCCTGGAGAGCTCTTTCCCATGGTCTTCCCAGCTCAAACAGGGCAGCACCAGGGTCTCTGCCCGGTGGGGATCTGGCTCCCTTGGCCTCTCTGTTCCTGGGAGGGTTGTTGCCTGGTGATCATAAACCCCCTGTGGCCTTAATAACCCAGCAAGATTTTCCTCCGTCCAGTGGGCTGCAACCAACCTTCTCCAAGGAGGTCTGAAGCCCAGCCTTAGTGAGGAGACCCTCCAAGTTTATCCTTCCTTGAATACTGTTCTGTAACAAATTTTTCCTTCCAACCAAACCTCTCATCCGTCATCTGGGAATTACATGGAAAGTGTAGGCTCCACTGAGTGAGCACATGATGGCTAGGAAAGCAGGCTGTGGGGCCAGGCTACCTAGGATCATATCCTAGCTCTGTCTTTTGGCAGGTCTTGGACAAGTTTTATAATCTCACTGCCCTCAGTTTTCTCATCTGTAAAATGGGCATGATAACAGCACTTCATAGGGTCAGAATGAGGATGAACAGAGATAATACATGATAGTACACGTCAAGCGCTTAGTGTAGAGCTTGACACAGAACTTGCTTCATTCTGGCAGCACTGATGTTCCTGTTGTTACTGCTTTTACTGTCATTTCTTGTTTCCCTGACTAGATCACAAACGCTTAATGAAGAAAGCATCATTTGATCGCTGCTCTCTACTATCCCCAGAGTTTGAGATCTTGCTATTTTCATACTAGATATGTAGTAAAAATGACAAAATAAGTGAGTTGCTGAGGAATGTTCTGTCTCCTGTAGAAAGAAGAAGTGAGGCGCAAGCACATTCGTCTGCATATGGAAGGTGCGCTGACGGCCCGGGACAAGGTCGGGGTGCAGGATTTTGTGCTGCTGGATGCGTACACCAGTGAATCTGCTTTTCTGGACAATCTTCGAAAGCGTTTCAGCGAGAACCTCATCTATGTAATGTAACCCATTTCTCAGCTGTTTTTCCTAGTGTGGTGGTTCCCTTCTGGTCTTCGGTCTTGGCGATGGTGAATAGGATCTCTCTAATTCGTCTGACCATTAAAGGGAGGTGTCGAGGGACCACTGTCAGGTGCACCTTGATCCTTTGTATTAAAGCCTTTATTGCTGCCAGTGACAAGAGACCCAACTTAAATCTGCCTAAGCCCCAAGAGGGACCCTATCGACCTGTGTAACTTTAGGGTCCAGAAATAGTAGCTCTGTTTCTAGGGTCTAGGAAGATGTCTTGAGGACTCTGTCCTATCCTTCTGCTTTCTTTCGCATCAGTTTCCTTCTGGGTCAGCCTCTCCCACGCAGTGGCAAGAGAGCTGCCAGCAAAACCAGGTTAATACTTACCATCTTAAAGCTGCTACTGAGAAGGGAGCAAGACTTCCAGGAGACGGATGTTGGTTGGCTCTGACTGGTCCTTCTTGGGTCACGTGTCTATCTCTGACCCAATCCCCATAGGTAGGAATGAGGAATATTATTATTCCATGTTATTCCCAGACCCGCTTCTGGAGGTGAGAAGTGAGGCCAGTGGTCCGCTGAAGCACATGATACAGACTAGTTGCTGGAAAAGGTTCTCACAGGGGGACTTGATGCCAGGTAGGCAAAAATAAGAAATGTCTACCACATCCCAGGAATCTGCCAGGGTCAAGACTGCAATACTTTATCAGAACTCTGCTCAAGTTGGCTTCATTGCTTGTAATGGTCAGTTTTATTAAGCTATCCGTTTATCACTCCACCTTGGTTTGATTGGTCAGTTTTCAGGTAAGTCCCTCTAAGGGTGCATTCTATGGTGTTTCTGTGTATGTGTATGGGGGGTGCTATTAAATGTATTTAATTTTATTAGCTTTTGCTAAGAGTAAATGAGATGATCAGAAGCAGTACACGATTCGTTTATTTATTTTTTTGGCCATGCTCATAGCACGTGAGCTTGAACTTGGGCCACAGTAGTGACAATACCAGATCCCTAACCCACTAGACCACCAAGGAACTGCCTACAAATATTTAAAAATTTTTTAAAAATTCGATTCATTGTTGTTTTGTTTGTAATGGTGCCTGTGATTTAGTCCACATGTGGAAATCAGGGTTACCTCAAGAAAGAAGCAAAGTATTTCTCAAAATATGTATTTTAATTAGATTATTTTTCATAATAATTTTTAAATCTATATATATTTTTTCTTTTTACGGCCACACCCGTGGCATATGGAAGTTTCCAGGCTAGGGGTCGAATTGGAGCTGCAGGTGCAGGCCTACACCACAGCCACAGCAACGCCAGATCCAAGCCACATCTGTGACCTACACCACAGCTTGAGGCAACACTGGCTCCTTAAGCCATCGAGCAAGGCCAGGGATCGAACCCACCTCTTCATGGATACTATGTTGAGTTCTTAGCCCACTGAGCCACAATGGGAACTCCTAAATTTATCTATTGTTAATGGATTTCATGTATAAGCTGATTTATGGAGACGCAAAGGAGAGGGAGTATGGTTTGAGGAAGTGTAAGTGGGATGGTAGGGTCATCATGAATAAATTAAATCTTTCCGGTTTGAATAGATAAATTTTAGAAATTGTTCTACCCTGGAAGCTTTCTCTTAATGGAAGAAATATAGAATTTTGTTCAAAATGCTCATCTGCCCTCTGCTTCCCTCTTTGACTTTGTCCAAGAGATTGGAAACAACAGTTGGAATGATTTTAGCATAATTTAATGTAGGCTTGAGTACCTCTAGTATTTGAGACTCTAAAATGAAAAGCAACAACAAACTCAGAATCTGAAAACACCAGATGTATTTTTTAAGTGTCAAATTTTCTATATAATTTTTATTTTTCCATTTACAGTTAATACAAAATATTGGCTCTATTCCCCATACATCAGTACATCTTTGAGCCTATCTTATACCCAGTAGTTTGGCCTCTCACTCCCACCCTGTACTACCCTTCCCCCTCCCCCACTGGTAGCCACTAGTTTGTTCCCTATATCTGTGACAACCACATGTACTTTTTTTGTTTTGTTTTTAGGGCCGCAACCACTGGCATATGGAGGTTCCCAGGCTAGGGGTCTAATCGGAGCTACAGCCGCCAACCTACGCCACAGCCACAGCAATGCGGGATCGGAGCCGCGTCTGTGACCTACTCTACAGCTCACGGCAACACCAGATCCCTGACTCACTGAGCAAGGCCAGGGATTGAACCCACGTCCTCATGAATCCTAGTCGGGTTCTTAACCCACTGAGCCACGATGGGAACTCCCCAGCGTTGAGATCTAGAGAAAGAAATGCCAGGAGTGGGAATGTCTGTCCAGTTTTAGAGGGTGGGAGTGTATACCTGCCCCGCTTTGACTCAGTCATCAGACCTTTGTGAAACATGAATGAATCAGTCAGATCCTGGTATTCTTCCTCAAAATCATCTGTTTTACATAACAGTTCAGGGCAGGTGTTTCACTTCTGTAGAGGGAGTGGTGTCTCCAACATCCATCACTTTTGGAATGAATTCCCCACTGCCGATACTGCATGGGCTCAGCTCCCCCCTCCCCAGCATCCCCTCTACCATTTCCTACTCCCCCCCACCCCCCAGCTGGGCTCCAGTGCAGAGCCAGCCTGCCGCACTTGTCCCCTCAGCCTGAAATGCCCTTCATGCCGACTTTTTCCATCACTGGCTCCTTCTTCAAGTCTCAGCTCAGATGTCACCTCCTAAGGGAGCCTCGTGAAGCCCGCTAGCTAGGTGGTCTTCCTTATTATTACCCTGTTTATATCTTTCTTAACACACTAATTGAAGCAGTCTTGATCCCTTGGTTGGTTGTCTGTCCACCTATACCATGTAGGTTCCATGACAGCAGAGACCCCCCCCCCAACCAGTCTTATTTACTGCGCTACACATCCCCAATGCCAAAAGAAACACATGGGGATCGTAGCATATGACGATATTTTGCTGTAGCCATTTGAACCCTGGAATTCCTCACTAGTGCTTTGGTCATTCCTCTAGACATATATTGGGACCCTCCTTGTGTCTGTGAACCCATACCAGGAGCTCGGAATCTACACTGTGAGCCAGATGGAACTTTATCAAGGGGTCAATTTCTTTGAACTGCCACCACATGTGTAAGTAGCATCCATGGGGTCCGCAATAGGAGTATTTTTTCTCTTTCTACCTCCATTTTTCCCCTCTCTGCCTTCGCCCCACCCACCCATCCATCCATCAGCCCAACCATCCTTCCGTCCAGCCACATACCCATCCACCCATCCATCCATCCATCCACCCATCCACCTGGGCATATCCATCTACCCACCCATCTACCATCCATCCATCCATCCGTCCATCTGCCCACCCATGCAGCCACTCAGCCACATACCCATCCATCCACCCCCCCAATCTATCTATCTCCCTATCTGTCCACATCCTTGATGTATACTCATTAGGTTCTGTACCTCATTAAACTGCTTCCTTCTTATTTAAACACAGTGAAAAACATCAGCAAATCATCATGATCAAATCTCAGCTTAAATATGATGAAAAGTAGAATCTTTATATAACTGCTGGGAAATCTATGTGGCAAGAGAGGCATCTTCTCTGGGAAACGGATTGCTATAGTGCCATCTACTGGTGCACGAATATCATGGCAGCTGAGGAGAATGCCCACTGGTAGGAGCTTACCAGGGCTGCAGGTCCCTAAGAAAAGCAATTTCCTGCCCCGTCTACATGTGACTGGGGCTTTGCTGAATTTCCTAATTCTCTTCCCTGGTTGACCTCTGTGTTAATATGTAGTTTCTCCCTTTATTTTTCTTGATGACTCATCTGTTTCACTCCCAGGGCGTTTATAAACCTTTCTGTATCACTACCACCAGCAATTTCTGAAATACCCAGATTTCAGACTTGACCGCAGACTAAGATTATACCCTTGGGAGAATTTCATGCTTTGGTTTCTGATCTTGTAAATAAAGCCCTTATAATAGTTTTATTTCTTGTCCTAGGGTTATCACATAAATTTTTATTTTTTTATTTTTATTTTTTGTCTTTTGTCATTTTAGGACCGCACCCAAGGCATATGGAAGTTCCCAGGCTAGGGGTCCAATCAGAGCTACAGCTGCCAGCCTACACCACAGCCACAGCAACGCCAGATCCTTAACCCACCGAGTGAGGCCAGGGATTGAATCCGCAACCTCATGGTTCCTAGTCAGATTCATTTCCACTGCACCACAACGGGAACTCCTTACATAAGTTTTTAAATCTTTTTGGTTTTCTATGTCTATACTCTTGCTATGTTAAGTTTTGAAGGAAAGAAAATGAGATCTTATATCTTTTGAATTATTTAATATTTAGACAAGATGTTATTTCCACCTATAGTTAATAGAGCTTCTCTTTGGGGTGTTATTTAGTATTTAGCTTAAGAAATGTTGATAGATTTTTAAAAATTGGTAAATTCTGAAAAATAGATTTATTTTTTACTGAAGATTAATTAATTTATCATGTGTTAATTTTTGCGTGCAGCAAAGTGATTCAGATACATATATATACATTTTTTAATATTTTTTCCATTGTAGTTTATCATAGGTTTTTTGTTGTTGTTGTTGCTTTTTAGGGCTGTGCCTGTGGCATATGGAAGTTCCCAGTCTAGGGGTTGAGTAAGAGCTGCAGCTCCTGGCCACAGCCACAGCAACATGGGATCCAAGTTATATCTGCAACCTCCACCACAGCTCCCGGCAAAAATCGGATCCTTAGCCCACTGATCCAGGCCAGGGATCAAACTCGCATCCTCATGGTTGCTAGTTGGGTTCGTTACCCGCTGAGCCACAACGGGAACTCCTATCACAGGATTCAGAATATGGTTCCCCATGTTATACACGAGGACCTTGTTGTTTATACATTCTCTATATAATGGTTTGCTTTTGCTAATCCCAAACTCCCAAACCATCCCTCCGCCCCCACCCTCCTTCTCTGTGTCAACCACAAGTCTGTTCTCTTTGTAAGTCTGTTTGTGTTTCATAGATAAGTTCATTTGTGTTGTATTTTAGATTCTATGTATAAGTGATATCACATGGTATTTGCCTTTGTCTGACTTACTTCACTTAGTGTGATAATATCTAGGTCCATCCATGTTGCTGCAAATGATATTATTTCATTGTTTTCATGGCTGAGTAGTATTCCATTGAATATATGTACCCCATCTTCTTTATCCATTCATCTATTCAATGGACATTTAGGTTGTTTCCATGTCTTGGCTATTGTGAATAGTGCAGCAGTGAACATAGGGGCGCATGTGTCTTTTTGTATTATAGTTTTGTTCAGATATGTGGCCCACAAGTGGGATTGCTGGATCATATGGCAGCTCTACTTAAAAAATATTTTTAGTCCTGCTCACAGTCTTTAACTCTTCTACTATTAGTTTTGATATCTTGTACATTCTGTGTGTGATCAGTCAGTGAGTGGGTTGAGGGGGAGGTTTTCTATCTGTCTGAGTTCAGTGCCTTGTACCACAATCTAGATGTGGCTTCAGGGAGGCAGGGTACTTTGTCCTTCTTCTCTGGTGGGCATCAGAGCTATGGGAAGGAAGTAGCTTTATGGCCCCTTCCCACTCCTCTTTCTGTCCGACTCCTTCCCCAGCTACGCCATAGCCGACAACGCTTACCGCATGATGTGCTCTGAGCTAAATAACCACTTCATCCTCATTTCCGGAGAGAGTGGGGCAGGGAAAACGGAGGCCTCTAAGAAGATCCTCCAGTATTTTGCGGTGACCTGCCCAATGACTGAGTCACTTCAGATAGCCCGTGACAGGCTCCTGCTCTCCAATCCAGTGCTGGAGGTAAGCGATCTCGGGGGCCCTGGAGAGGGGCGTTCCAGGGAGGCCATCAAGGAGGAAGAATCCTCTGCCTGGCAGATCAGTCAGAATGGCAGGTGTAGGAGTTAAGAAGAGGATGGTGGGTCACGTGGGTAGTATTGTGGTGAAGGGCATGACCTTGAAGTCCAGCTGGCATGGAGCCTAGTCCCAGGGCAGCCACCCACCAGCAACCTTCTGCAAATCACTCATATCCCAGAGCCAGTTTCCCCATCTGCAGACTGGGTCTGTTCATAGTCCCTACATCTTAGGAGGCTTTGAGGATTGAAGAAGATGAACACACAAAAAGCACACAGCCAAATTAGCACTACGTGAATGCTCTAATATTTTTCTTATTTAATTAACATCACTTGGGTGATTTTTATTTCTACTGTTGGAGTTCACTGACTTGCTGGATGATTTCAAACAAGTCATTGTCTCCTGTCTTTTTGTTGCCCTTTGTGTAAGAGATGTTTACTGAAGGAATTTTTTCCACTAGACCTTTGAAACGAATAATTTACCTCTTTGGTAGAAGAAGGGGTCTGGGGATGGGGCCTGTCACCTGTGCCTTCTAGACTAGCAAAGGTCTAGGGCCCTGTAGACCTCTTCTTAGGCCACTTCTAACCTATTCCTAGATTGGATTCAAGGGAGAAGGTATTTTTGCTTTCTTTTCTCTGGGTCCAGCCCCAATACTTGGCATCAAATCCCCTATAAATAGTGATTTGTGGCTCTCACTCCTAGCTCCTCCGTCCTTCTTCCAATGAGCATGTCGTGTAGTGTCAGAAATTTGATGAGTATGATGAGCTTCAATGACAGTGAATGACCATTTGGTTCCGCCTGCCCTCCCTTTGTATTCCAAGGCTTTTGGAAATGCCAAAACACTCCGGAATGACAACTCCAGCCGATTTGGAAAATACATGGACATACAGTTTGACTTTAAGGTACACAGAAATTCCTATTACTGGTTCGGGGACCCCCTAACTTGCCAGCATTGGAAACCCAAACCAAGGCACCATCAGGGAGGAGGGGCATTTATGGACGCAGGTAGTGGAGAAATCCAGGATTAGTGCTAGTTTTAGGAAATGCAGATGAAGACCACGATGAGATACCATTTCACTATGTGGGCCAAAATCAAGAAGTCTGATAACACTAGGTGTTGGTGAAGATCATGGATCATTAGGAACTCTTACACGTTGCTGGCAGGGCGTACATTGGTGCCACCCATTTGGAAAACAGTGTATGATATTGTGATGGTGAAATCACCTCATCTAAGGGGGATTCCACTCCTGGAGATGGTCCTACAGATGTGCAAGCATGCCCACTGCAGCACTGCTTATGACCGTAAAGGGACCAGGAAGAACCAGCACATCTGGATGTTCACACAGTGAGATGTCGTATGGCCTTGAGAGCACATGAACGCCAGCTCCATACAATGTGGACAGGTCATGAGAATGTGCGTGTGTCAGTGTGATGCCCTATCTTAAAAAGCTTAAAATCATTCTGAAGTAAATAATATATTGCTTAGGTGTACCTAATTATGTGGCATGGGTCAGCCAACTTTTTTGAGCGGGGCCAGATAGTAAAGAGTTTAGGCTTTCGTGGGCCACACAATTGTCTGTCCCAGCTACTCACCTCTGCTGTCATAGCGTGAAAGTAGCCAGAGAAAATACAAAATGAATGAGTGTGTCTGTGTTGTACGTAGAGTTTAAACAGGGCTAATGCAGGTGGGAGGGGTAGACAAAGTTCTCAAGGACGTATAATTCCAGGTGACAAAGTGACACTTGGTCTAGAGAACTCAGTGCTGGTTGAGTGCCGAGTCTAGTGATGAGGATGGACTAGCTTAGGGCTTCCCAGAGGCTGGGATGTGGGTTTCTGGTGGTGTGTGTATAGACTTCAAAAAAAAAAATTTTATTTTGTCTTTTTGTCTTTTTAGGGCCACATCCGCGGCATATGGAGGTTCCCAGGCTAGGGGTCTAATTGGAGCTACAGCTGCCGGCCTACACCACAGCCACAGCAACACAGGATCCGATCCACGTCTTCAACCTACACCACAGCTCACGGCAACGCCAGATCCTTAACCCACTGAGCAAGGCCAGGGATTGAACCTGCAACCTCATGGTTCCTAGTCAGATTCGTTTCTGCTGTACCACAACGGAACTCTGACTTCAAAAAAATTTTAATAGCAACATGTATTTTTAAAGTTTCTATTGAAATTCAGAACCTACTGAAAAGGACACAGATCATGCATTCAGCACAATGAATTTTTACATATTGATCTATCTGTGTAGCCACCACTCATATCAATATATAAAAATTTCTGGCAGAGTTCCCATCGCGGCGCAGTGAAAACAAATCTGACTAGGAACCATGAGGTTGCAGGTTCGATCCCTGGCATCACTCAGCGGGTTAAGGATCCGGTGTTGCCATGAGCTGCGGTGTAGGTCGCAGACGTGGCTTGGATCCCACATTGCTGTGGCTTTGGCGTAGGCCGGCAGCAACAGCTCTGAATAGACCCCTAACCTGGGAACCTCCACACGCCACGGGTGCAGCCCTAAAAAGACAAAAAGCCAAAAGAAAAAAAATTTCTGGCACCTACAAGGATCTCCTACCTGTCTCTGACAATACTCCTGCCTTCTCAAAGGTGATTCCTGTTCTGACCGCTATAATCACAGATTCAACGTGCTTGTTCTTGAACTTCAGTAAAATGGAATTATACAATTGTTCTGGCTTGTGTTTGGCCTCAATCAACATGTCTCTGGGATTCAACCATGTCGCTGAATAGAATTGTTCATTTTATGATTGCACAACTTCTATCACCATTTACCTGTTCTGCCATGGTGGACATTTGGATTGTTTCCAATTTGGGGTGCTCTGAACATTCTTGCACCTCTTTGAATAGATAGGAGCACTCATTTATGTTGGGTGTATACCCAGAAGTTCCATTGTTGGCTTCTTACCAGCAATGTTATAACGGAGAGTTCCAGTATCTCCACACTTTTGCCAACATTTGGTATTGTCAGTCCCTTTGGTTTTAGGCGTTCTGGCAGGGGTATAGTGGTTTCTCACTGTAATTTAAATTTGTATCTCCCTGAATTTTAATGAAGTTCTGCTCATTGGTCACTTGAAGACCTTCTTATATGTTAAAAATATTTTGGGCAGTCTTAATTGGGCTGTTTTCTTCTTAGTGATTTGCAACTATTCTATATATGTCCTGGAATACAAATCCTATATTGGATATATTATTTTAAATGATAATTAAGACAGTGATATTGGCACAAGAATATTTCAAGACACTGATGGAGCAGAACAGAATCTAGAAAGACGACTCCCCCCGCCCGCCCCCATGTGTGGTCACCAGACTTCTGATCAGAGTACCACTGTAATTCAGTATCTACAGAATGGTCTTTCTAATAAATGATGCCAATCAACTAGAAATGCACTTGGATAAAGAGATCTTTGGCTTCCACTTCACTCCACATACAAAAAATGAAATAATGATGGGTCGTGAATGTAAAACAATCATGCTTCTGGATGGAAGCAGAAAATATCCTCATGACCTCGGGATAGGCAAAAATCCTTTGGAAGTGTCACTAGAAAACACTAATCCTAGAAGAGGGATAGATGGGTCTTGATTCAAATTCAGAATTTCAGTTCATCAGAAGACACCAGGAAGAGAGAGGGAGGGGCATGATTAGTGTTGTCATTGCCGTATTTTTGTTCTCTTTTGAAGGGCATTCCTGTAGGCGGGCATATCATCAGTTACTTGATAGAAAAGTCTCGCGTCGTCTATCAAAATCAGGGTGAGCGGAATTTCCACATCTTCTACCAGCTACTAGAGGGTGGAGAAGAGGAGCTCCTTGCTTACCTGGGACTTGAGCGAGACCACCAGCTGTATAAATACCTCTCACAGGTTGGAAGGACCTGTACCTGGCCCCGGTGGCCCTTTGGAGGGGGGATCAGGGGTGTCTGGACGGGCCCTCTGTGGGGTGTGCATTAACTCTCTCTTTACCATTGTGGAGGTAATCTCCTGACTGATTTCTTGACGCATATTATGACCCTTCCTTTTAGACCTGGCAGGAATATCTTTTTTTTTTTTTTTTAATTGCCTCACCTGCAGCATATGGTAGTTCCCAGGAAAGGGGTCGAATCAGAGCTGCAGCTGTAGGCTTACACCACAGCCACAGCAACACGGGATCTGAGCCGCATTTGTGACCTACACCGCAGGCAATGCTGGATCCTTAACCCACTGAGCTAGGCCTGGCATGGAACCCATATCCTCATGGATACCACGTTGGGTCCTTAACACACTGAGCTACAGTGGGAATTCCTATATCATCCTGATAAAGTACCAGTTCTCAGCCCTGACTGAAATTAGAACCACCCAAGGAGCTTCTGAAACACACAAATGCCTGGGCTCTATCTTCCAGCGATTCACATATAATTGGTCTGGAGCAGGGCCTGGACATCAGGGTTGTTTTAAATATTCCCTGGAGATTAAATATAACTCAGTCAATCTCCTGGAGATACTAATGCACAGCTGAGGTGAGAACTGGTGGTTTAGTGTGATAGAAAGTCACCAATGTGTGTCCGTAACCTACAGTACTTCATTTGGAACAAGTTCGGAAAGGACTTTTTGCACCTTCCTGCCTTTCAACCTGAAAACTCTTAGTTGCAAAATGAGTATACTCCCTTGCAGAAATAATTCGGACCATTCTTACAAGCAATCCTAGGATGTAGTGTAAAAATTGACTTCCAGGATTTAACTTACTAGGTTTCTGGAATGCCCAGATGTATAGTACCCATCAGTATTTGATGTCACTGGTGCCTTTTTGCCCCAAGATTTTTGCATTTTTCTCTTCTCGTTGGGCCTGGCTTTGACTGGAGGACAATTGGCAGAGTACAGGCAGGGACAATCATTTAAAGGGAGAGAGCAAAGTCTTATCAAGGGAGTCTTGCAAAGTGAAGACCAACATTTGTGGTAAGTCATGGAGGAAAAGAAGACTGGATGGAAATTCATATTGAAAAATGAAGCTGGAGTTCCCGTTGTGGCTCAGTGGTTAACAAATCTGCTAGGAACCATGAGGTTGCAGGTTCGATCCCTGACCTTGCTCAGTGGGTTAAGGATCCGGCATTGCCGTGAGCTGTTGTGTAGGTTGCAGACGCGGCTGGGATCCCGCGTTGCTGTGGCTGTGGCATAGGCCGGCGGCTACAGCTCCTGTTAGACCCCTAGCCTGGGAACCTCCATATGCCATGGGTGCAGCCCTACATAAAGGGAAAAAGAAAAAAAAAAAATGGTTCAAGCAGTTCACAGGTATTACTTATATCGATTTCATTATCTCCTGCGACTTTGGCAAACTCTGCGGCTGTGCTTTGCAGTAGATTTGCACTACTTCCAAACCTCTGTCTTCCAAAGATAGACTTACACTAGCCCTGCCCTTGGAGAGGCAGAGATTGTGCTGGTTATGTGGGTGGGGCTATTTGGGAGGTTGCAGATTTAACAGGGCCAGTTCACTGATGCATATCTTCATGGTATGACAGCTTTGCTTTCCCCACGCAACAAATTCTTTAAAGATGACAAAGCATCAGATAATCAGGAAAGTAGGAATACCCTGTGCTACAAAAGCAAAATTAAAAAAAAAATCCCTCATTTAGAAGGTTTTCCATTTATTTTATTTATTTATTTAATTTATTTATTTATTTATTTATTTTTGTCTTTTTGCCTTATCTAGGGCCGCACCTGTGGCATATGGAGGTTCCCAGGCTAGGGGTCTAACAGGAGCTGTAGCTGCCAGCCTTCGCCACAGCCACAGCAACGCGGGATCCGAGCCGCGTCTACAACCTACACCACACTCACAGCAATGCTGGATCCTTAACCCACTGAGCAAGGCCAGGAATCGAACCCGGCACCTCATGGTTCTTAGTTGGATTCGTTAACCACTGAGTCACAACGGAAACTCCAGAAGATTTTCCCTTTAGACAACTTTTTTTTTTTTTTTGTCTTTTAGGGCCGCACCTGCGGCATATGGAGGTTCCCAGGCTAGGGGTCTAACAGGAGCTATAGCCACCAGCCTACGCCACAGCCACAGCAACACGGGATCCGAGCCGCGTCTGCAACCTACACCATAGCTCACGGCAACGCAAGATCCTTAACGCACTGAGCAAGGCCAGGGATCAAACCTGCAACCTCATGGTTCTTAGATTCGTTTCCACTACACCACGATGGGAACTCTCTCTCTCTCTCTCTCTCTCTTTTTTTTTTTTTTTGCTTTTAGGGCTGCACCTGTGGCATATGGAAGTTCCCAGGCTAGGGGTAGAATTGGAGCTGCCGGCCTATACCACAGCCACAGCCACACCAGATCCAAGCCTCATCTGTGACCTATACCACAGCTTGTGGCAATGCCAGATCCTTAATCCACTGAGCAAGGACACGGATCAAACCCACATCCTCATGGATACTAGTCAGGTTCGTAACCACTCAGCCATGACAGGAACTCCCAATAGCTACTGTGTTACCACACCTCCCATAGAATCCGTGTTTCACTAGACGCCAAAATTTTGTTTCCTTGGGTGAGGGTCTCCTTCCATCTAATCCTGTAGTGCAGATTGCTAAGCTTGTCAAGATTTTTTTTTTTTGGAAGAGCTTCCTGGTGGTGCCCTAGCAGTTAAGGACTTGACGTTGTCACTGCTGTGGCTCAGGGTTGCTGCTATGGCTCAGGTTTGATCCACGTGCCACAGGAATGGCCAAAAAACAAAAAGATTGTTTTCTAAATTTAAGCACTGTCGTTTCCCTATATGTTTCAGCAGATGCCTATTGAGACAAGTGCCTTCAGTTTATTCAGCAAAAATGGCAAGAAAACCTTTTTTAAGAAACACACAAAAAGATATACCACTAATATGTAACTTGGGAAGTTTTCCTAGAACAGATTTTTAAACAAAATAATTCCAAATAAATTTGAATATATACATATATATATATGAATCAATTTGCTATATGGCAGAAATGGGCACAACATTGTAAATCAACTATATTAAAATTTTTTTTTAATTCCAAATAGAAGTTCCCAACATGGCACAGTGGAGATGAATCCAACTAGGAACCATGAGGTTGCAGGTTCTATCCCTGGCCTTGCTCATTAGGTTAACGATCTGGGCGTTGCTGTGAGCTGTGGTGTAGATGGCAGATGCAGCTCAGATCTGGCATGGCTGTGGCTGTGGCATAGACTGGCAGCTATAGCTCCAATTAGACCCCTAGCCTGGCAATCTCCATATTCCTCAGGAGCGGCCCTAAAAAAAGGCAAAAAAAGTCCAAATATGTGTGAAAAAAGCAGCAGGTAGCAAATTGTCACATGCTGGACAATTAGAATAAAACCCATTTTTCACAATTCAGGACATTACAGAACTAGCTTTTTCATGTTGTAGAGAAAACCATTTTGATTTGGGAATAGGTGGTGACATACCTGTCTTTATTAAAATGCTGTTAAGTGATCCAAATCTCTATCAACAGGGTCATTGTGCCAAAGAGTCATCTATTAATGACAAGAACGACTGGAAAACTGTTTCCAATGCCTTTTCTGTCATCGATTTTACTGAAGATGACCTTGAGGTATGGGCCCCATGGGCAGAACTACCATTAGTCAGGTCTGGAATTGAGAAAACCATCCTGATTTCTCCGTAATTACACAGTCGGGTGTCCAGATTCGAAAGCAAATAAAAATACAGGACACCTAGGTATATTTTAATTTCAGATAAACAATGACTAATTTTGTAGTAGAAGTACATCCCAACATTGCATGGGACAAACTAAATACTAAAAAATTAGACATGGCTTTGACATTCACATGTTAACTGGGCATTCTGCATTTTGTCTGGCAGTCCTAAATTTTCCTCCATGTTGTGTGCCAAGGGACGGTCATGGCACACATGACCTTCTCAAACCCAATCTCAAATAGTTAACCCCCTAGAATAATAGGAATATGATTTATTTGTGTTTTACATTAGAACAAACTGGACCAGGGGAGTTCCCTGGGGCCAGTGGAAACGAATCTTACTGATAACCATGAGGTTATAAGTTCAATTCCCAGCCTCCCTCAGTGGATTAAGGATCCGGTGTTGCCATGAGCTGTGGTATTGGTCTCAGACACGGCTCGGATCCTGCGTTGCTGTGGCTGTGATGCAGGCCAGCAGCTATAGCTCCAATTCGACCCCTAGCCTGGGAACCTCCATATGCCACAGGTATGGCCCTAAAAAGGAAAAAAAAAAAAAAGAGAGAGAGAGAGAGAGAGAGAGAGAGGGAGAACAAACTGGACCAAATTGTAGGATTTGCAAACATTTTGTTTTTGCATCTTTTTGTCTTGAGAGGGGGAGAGATTGCTAAACTATTTATCTTTCAAAGATTACAGTACAATTTAAAATTCATATAAATTGAATGAAATTCAATTTATAATAATTGAAATATATAAATACTTATATAATTCAATATAAATTTGAATATGGGAGTTCAGTGGGTGGCTCAGCGGGTTAAGAACCCATCATAGTGTCTGTGAGGATGTGGGTTTGATCCCAGGCTTCGCTCATTGGGTTAGGGATCTGGCATTGCTACAAGCTGTGGTGTAGGTCACAGACGTGGCTTGGATCTAATGTTGCTGTGGCTGTGGTGTAGGCCAACAGCTGCAGCTCCAATTCAACCCCTGGCCCAGGAACTTCCATATACTACAAGTGTGGCCCTAAAAAGATTTTTTATTTTGCTTTTTTTTTTAGGCTCACACCCCATGGCATATGGAGGTTCCCAGGCTAGGGGTCGAATCAGAGCTATAGTTGCTGGCTACGCCACAGCCACAGCAACCTTAGCTCCGAACCATGTCTGCGACCTACACCACAGCTCATGGCAACACTGGATCCTTAACCCACTGAACAAGGCCAGGGTTCGAACCCACAACCTCATGGTGCCTAGTCAGATTTGTTTCCACTGAGC
Source organism: Catagonus wagneri (assembly GCA_004024745.2). Taxonomy (NCBI): domain Eukaryota; kingdom Metazoa; phylum Chordata; class Mammalia; order Artiodactyla; family Tayassuidae; genus Catagonus; species Catagonus wagneri. The sequence goes on from PVHT021183555.1 coordinate 10,302,028, forward strand.
CATGATGGGAACCCCTAAAAAGATTTTTTTACTTTATGTGTGTGTGTGTGTGTGTGTGTGTGTGTACATACATATATATCTGGGACCATAGCATTTGAACATTAGATGGCTTATTGATGGGGAGGCAGGGGCTGATGTCAAAATAGCAGTGTCTTTCACTGGACGTTGAATGAAAGGAGGGCATCACCCATTCACTAGGAGGCATCACCCAGCCCTCCACCAAGGCTCTCCCTGCTCCCTTTAATATCTGAAGCAGATAAGAGGCCAAGGAGCCCGTTTTCCAGGGAAGGAGGAAATGCCTTCTGGAGGGTGGTGGTTTTCCCTCGGGAACCTCCTCAGATGCCATTTATCAATTAGGCAGCCACCGTCTTCTCTCTCTGCCCTCCTCACCATTTCCCACGTTCCTAGAATCTCTTTGGCATCATTGCCAGTGTCCTCCACCTGGGGAACGTTTGTTTTGAAGAGAACCAGCAAGGCTGCGCCACCGTACCAGACACCCACGAGATCAAATGGATTGCCAAGGTGACGGTCGGCCTGGGAAGAGCACAGTGGGGGCGGGGGGACCTTTTGGAGGTGGAGGGGAGCGGGGAGCGAGGCAGGGGAGCACGCACGTCCCAGATGGCTAGCATCGTATTCTCCCAGCTGACAGTGGGAGGTGTAAAGAGTGTGGGGTTGGGAGTTCCCGTTGTGGCTCAGTGCTTAACGAATCCGACTAGGAACCATGAGGTTTCAGGTTCGATCCCTGACCTTGCTCAGTGGGTTAAGGATCTGGTGTTGCTGTGAGCTGTGGTGTAGGTCGCAGATGCGGCTCAGATCCTGTGTTGCTGTGGCTGTGGTGAAGGCTGGTAGCTACAGCTCCTGTTAGACCCCTAGGCCGGGAACCTCCACATGCCATTGGTGTGGCCCTACATAAGGCAAAAAAAAAAAAAAAAAAAAGGAGTGTGGGGGAGGGGAGGGAGTGGGTAAACTCTTTGATTGAAAGACTGGGTGTGGTCTGTTTTGCAGTAAAGAAAATTAGCAGTCAGGACAGAAAAACCTGGGCCCGGAAATGCCACCAAACTCTGTGTTAGTGAGTAAAGTTGGGTTGTGGAACAGCATTTTGATTTCCGTTTATTCAGCTCCTAGGGGTCCACCCATGGGTCCTTCTGGAAGCTCTCACCCATAGAAAGATTGAAGCCAAAACAGAGGAGGTAAAAACAGTTCTAGGTGGAAATATGCCCGGCCTCCCCACCGCTGCTGCCAGCGGGATGGTGGCCCTGATTCCTGCCTCTCAGGCCCTGCGTGGTCCAGCTTCTGTTGGCATCTCCTGCCTTAACGTCCCCATCCCGCAAGTTCCCACCGTCACGAGCCCTCCATGCCTCACACTTGCCCTGCCTTCCCTGCACGGGGTCTTTGCATATGCTGTTCCCTCTACTGGAATACCCTTCCTTGTGCTTCGGGTAGTCAAACCCTCCTCCTCTTTAGGTTCCCAGGGATCGCTCCCTCAAAGACCCTTCCCTGTGCATCCCTCCCCTCCCCTAAAGCACCAAATGTATCTCTTGTGGCACTTGGCACTCTTGTCTTGAGAGCAACACGGCTCTTCTTTGTGTGACTTGTCTAATGTCCCCCCCTCTAGGAACGTGAGCCCACAAAGGCGGGAACTGTCTGTTTCGGTTGTGGCCGCGTCTCAGCAGCCACGCGCCGTGCCTGGCTCCCAAGAAAAAGCATGACCAGCACAGGAGGAAGGGACATACTCCCCCAGCAAGGATCCTTCCCAAGTCATCATTAAAGGCTAGGTTGAAAACTCAGGGGGCTTTTTAATTTTTTTTTTTACCTCTATAATGACGTCCCTGCTCTTCTTCTCAGGTGATATGCCCGCTGACGCCAGAACTCTCTGCCTGCGCTAGAGACGCAATGGCCAAGGCTGTTTACGGACGAACATTTACTTGGCTGGTCAACAAAATCAATTCCTCCTTAGTGAACAAGGTTGGCCACCAGTATGGGGTGCCTTGTGCCCATGTGTTAATGTTTGATAACCTACATCGTTACTCTAAAGAATCTGTGAGAACTGGAGTTCCGTCTGGCGCAGCGGAAATGAACCTGACTAGTGTCCATGAGGATGCAGGTTCCATCCCTGGCCTCGCTCAGTGGGTTAAGGATCCTGCTTTGCCACAGGCTGTGGTGTAGGTCACAGATGCGGCTTAGAGCCCGCGTTGCTGTCGCTGTGGTACAGGCCGGCAGCTGTAGCTCTGATTAGTCCCCTCTCCTGGGAACTTCCATATGCCGTGGGTGCAGCCCTGAAAAGACAAAAAAGTAAATACAGAATTTGTGAGAATTGATTCTTAGCTCCCAAGGGGCAGGGATGGTGTTTTTGCATGGCTACATTTCCAGTCTTTGGTACACAGTAGGCTCCCCAAAATGCACACCAAATGATTTTAGCAGTGTGTCCCCAAGTGTGGGATGCGTAGCATTTGAAGTATGCCAGGTAGCTTTAAGCGTACACAGACACTTTTCATTTTAATATATATTTTAACGTGTATAAGAAGAAATAGGACAGCTCCTTCAAACTCACCCCAAGGGCATGTTTCCTTTTAAAGCAGAATTATTTAAATAAAAAAGAGGAGTTCTCATCATGGCTCAGTGGAAATGAATCTGACTAGTATCCATTAGGACGCAGGTTCTATCGCTGGCCTCTCTCAGTGGGTTAAGGATCCGGTGTCACTGTGAGCTGTGGTGTAGGCCACAGACGTGGCTTGGATCTGGCATTGCTGTGCCTGTGGGGTAGGCTGGCAGCTCTAGCTTTAATTCGACTCCTATGCCTCGGGTGTGGCCCTAAACAGACAAATAAAAAAATACATAAGGGAGTTCCTGTCGTGGCGCTGCGGTTAATGAATCCGACCTGGAACCATGAGGTTGAGGGTTCGATCCCTGACCTTGCTCAGTGGGTTAAGGATCCGGGGTTGCCGTGAGCTGTGGTGTAGGTTACAGACGTGGTTCGGATCCCGCATTGCTGTGGCTGTGGCTGTGGCGAAGGCTGGCAGCTACAGCTCCTGTTAGACCCCTAGCCTGGGAACCTCCATATGCCACAGGTGCGGCCCTAAAAAGCAAAAAAATAAATAAGGGAGTTTACAAAAAGCTGGAAATTAAGGAAATGATGTGAGGGCACAGGGTTCATGGAAATGGTGAGACTCCTGGAGCTACTGTGCAAAGGACAGATCTGGATACATGGACTCAGTAAATCATATAAAATGATAAATTGTATCCCTTTGAAAAAAATAGGCATATTCTCTTTAAATAGCCATCCTTGCCTGACAGCACTTAGCCCTCTGTTTTAAAATGAAATGCATACTAATCTGCCTACGCTCCTGGATAAATAGCTTCTTCCTGCTGTGTAAACTAGTCTTCTTCCTTCCTTCTTTCTTTCCCCTTCTTTGTTTTCTCTTTTTCTCTCTTCCTCCTCTCCCTTTTCCCCTCCCTCCCTCTGCCCTTCTCTCCTTCTTCCCCTTCCTCCTCTTCATCTTTTTCTTCCCCTTCTTTCTCTTCCTTTTCTTTTTTCCCTTCTCCTTCTTCTTTTCCTCCTCCTCCTTATTCTTCTCCTCTCTTTCCTTCTGCCTATCTATCTCTATCTATCTATCTATCTATCTATCTATCTATCTATCTATCTATCATCTATCTATCTCTATCTCAGATTGAATATGGGCTTGGGAGGCTGAGGAGGGCTGAAGCAAGGAAGTGAATCCGAAGGGCAAGGTCTCACTGCTCCGTGACGGATATGAGGTGCAGATGGGATCTGGGGAGGGTGCAGGCAGGAGAGGTGGGCTGGGGAAATGATTTCCACCCCAAGGCTCTTCTGTGAGCTGTTGTTGGAGAAAAAAGCCATAAGCTTTATAGCCAAGTCCCAGCTTTGGGGACAGCTACCAGGTTTTGAGTGTCACAAAGCAAACAACCTAAGGATGAATGGTGTGTATTACTTTGACCAGGATTTCACTGGGAAGACTGTGATCGGATTGCTGGATATCTATGGTTTTGAAGTCTTCGACAAGAATGGGTGAGTTCGTCATTACCCACTGGTCCTTTGTTCTTCATTAAAGTCTGAGTCTGGTTTTTGGTATCTCTGATGGTTACTGGAATTCATTTTCCTATTCCTAGAAATTCTCCAGATTTGCAAAGCCCCTACTTCATAAGCTTTTCTAGAAGTGGAATAACAATTTTAAAAATGCAAATGTGGGGTTCCTGTCATGGCTCAGTGGTTAATGAATCCGACTAGAAACCATGAGGTTGCGGGTTCGATCCCTGGCCTTGCTCAGTGGGTTAAGGATCCCGCATTGCTGTGGCTGTGGTGTAGGCCTGCAGCTACAGCTCCGATTAGACCCCTAGCCTGGGAACCTCCATATGCCGTGAGTATGGCTCTAGAAAAGGCAAAAAGACAAATAAATAAATAAAATAATAAAAAATAAAAATGCAAATGTCTTTTAGCCTGGCTCTTCTGATCAATTTATTAAATTATTTGATTAATGAGGACTTTGGTTTTCCTGTATGAGGAAGCATCCTAAAAAATAAGTAAATATAGGAGTTCCCATTATGGCTCAAGTGGGTTAAGGACCCTGTGTTGTCTCTGTGTTGATATGGGTTCAATCCCTGGCCTCACTCAGTTGGTTAAGGATTCGGCATTGCCACAAGTTGGGGGATAGGTCACAGAGGCAGCTCGGGTCTGGTGTTGCTGTGGCTGTGGCTGTGGCACAGGCTGGTGGCTGCAGCTCCAATTCAGTCCCCAGCCTGGGAACTTCCATATGCCACAGGTGTAGCCATAAAAAGAGAAAAGTAAATACAGTTTTTTAAACTTGGTCTACTCATGTAGCTTTACTTAAATCTTTTGCATCTCTAGTTTTGAACAGTTCTGTATAAATTACTGCAGTGAGAAACTCCAACAACTGTTAATTGAGAGAACCCTAAAAGCAGAACAGGCGGAGTATGAGATGGAAGGTATAGAGGTAAATGTTTTGATGTTTTCTCCTCGTTTGATTTCTTATCCTGTCAGCAAAAGACATTTACCTGAGAACTATTGTTTCAATGGAGATTTTTCCTGATTAGTAGTAAGAATTATTTTTCACTCTTTCTCTGCTTATTTCCTGGGAAATTATTTCGATGTTCAGCAGGTATTCTTTTCAAATGTCAGAGACACAAATCAGATTTGGGGGGAGGGGGATGTGGGGAAATCGATCTGAAAGAAATATATTTTCTGCTCATGTTAATCCTTCCTGGAGAATTTCTTTGCTCCTTGTCATTTCAGTGGGAACCAATTCAGTATTTCAACAACAAGATCATTTGTGACTTGGTAGAAGAGAGACACAAAGGAATCATATCTATTCTGGTGAGACAGTTAATGTTGGCTTGGTGTTTACAACATGAGGAAGATTTTTTCCCCAGGCTACAAAGGTTTAAGGGTGGAATCCCCTGGCTTATTGAAGGGCACCAGTTGCGAAGTTTTTGGCTGAATTTTTGCTCCAAACTTTACACTGAACTTTCCATTCTTGTTCAGATTCACGGACCGAAATGACAGCCCATCAGGAGAGCACAAGGGAACACCTTTGAATTGAAAGCATGTGTGTCTCTCTTCCACGGCAGTGGAAGGATGAGCCCAGGAACTTGGGGATGGGGTTGAGGCCAGTTTTTAGTGGCAGTTGGGGTGGGCTGCTTTCATGCTTAGCACTGAGTAGGGAGCCAGAGGACTTAAAGGAAAACTTTGCAAAGAACATCCTCGGCGTTGCCGTGAGCTGTGGTGTAGGTTGCAGACATAGCTCGGATCTGGCGTTGCTGTGGCTGCGGCGTAGGCCGGCGGCTACAGCTCCAATTTGGGCCCTAGCCTGGAAACTTCTATATGCCGTGGGTACGGCCCTAAAAAGACCAAAAAAAAAAAAAAAATCCACAGATCCTGAGTTGAGGCTCCTTGGAATAGGCCTATTTGTGACTTCTGAGAATATCATCAGGGTCCTTGAATCTACAGTGGTTCCAGTTCAGACATCAGTTTCTTTCATAAATTCTGAAGGCTGGTGAAAAATGATTCCCCTGTCTTGCGTTCCATTCAGGATCATCTGCACTAGGATTTGTCTCACTTTTAATGAGGATAATGGGTCTCCCTCCGCCCCCCTCCCCCTACATCTAAGATGTGTGAACCCAGGATTCTAAAGCACAGCAGGGGCATTGCTGGGTAGCGACTGTAGTTGCCGGAGCAGGATCTGGATTCAGACCGCAGCCCCATTGCTAATTAGCTGTGTGAGCTTAGGCAAGTGGCTAAACCTCTCTGAGCTCCAGCTTCATCTTTAAATGGGTCCAGTGATAACAGCACTTACTTCATAAAGGAGTTGTAAGGACAAATTGAGATAATACAGGCAGAGGGCTTAGAACAGTGCCTGGCCAGCATTCAGACTCTGTTCGTTCAACAAATACTCACCGAACACTTACTTTGTGCCAGGATTCTGCCCTGTGCTTTGGGACACAGCAGCAGACACAACAGGTCAAAACACTACACTCAGGAGGCTTTAAATTCTAGCAGAGAGCGATTAACAACAAACAGGTTCATGGGCAAAGTGCACAGATTGTGCAGTGGAGAAAAAAGGCAGAGATTAAATGTGCTGAGCAAGGAGGGGAATTCGGTTTTAGGTAAGATGGTTTGGGAAGGACTCTCTGAGAAGGCGACATTTGAGCAAAGACCTGGAGGGGGTGAAGGGACAAGCTGTGTAGACAATTGGGGAAGCACGTTCCAGGAAGCACAGACTGACGTAAGCTAGTATACGTACGTTCAACGCTCCTATGGATTGCTAGACTAGAATTTTAAAATATTTGGGTAATAAGTACTTGTTTCTATTTGCTTTGCCATAGATGGAATCAGAAAGCATAGAAATGCTGCTTTGTAAGAATTGTCTCACCAGTCCAAACACAGGTTTTTTGTTGTTGTTTTAATAAAACCTACAGGGTTGATTCATTTTTTAAAGATGGTCAGTTAAATGTTATTACTGTTGAGGACCCAAAATAGGAAGCAGACACAACTTTTTTTTTGGGGGGGGGTTGGTCACACCCTTATAATGAAGAAGTTCCCAGGCCAGGGATCAAACCTAAGCCACAGCAGTGGCGATGCCAGGCCCTTAACCGTTAGGCCACTGGGAACTCCTAGATTGCCCATCTCATTAGCCCTTCTCCAAATAGAATATAGATTGAGTATAAGAATTCCTTTTTTATTTTTTTATTTTTTTTACTGTTAACAAGCTTCAGCCAATCAAAAATAACGAGACACAGCTTGTGAAATAGGAAAGCTTAGACTCAAATGGTTTGATGGCTCGCTTTCCCCAAGGGCTTTACTCGTAGTAAAAGAGGTTATGTTTTTGGCCAACTAGTTAAGACTGGTTAAAAGACAATGAAGTGGAATGTTTAAGCTGGTCATGGAAGCTGCAAAGTATCCCTGGGAAGACTTTGGAAATAGGCGTCAGATTGGTGGGAGAGTTAACTTTTCGTGGAGTTGCCAGCCCCTCTGGCTCCAGGGTTCCCTGATCAAACCTGAGAAGCTGAGCGTGCATGCTGCATTTTACCCTCCTCCCGCCTCAGCATTCACCCCAACTTGTGTGAGATGATAGTATCTTTGGTCTGGTGCGTTCTGTCATGGCTGGGGAGAGCATTTAAACTCAGAATTGCTGCGAACAGATTTCTCTTCCTGTTTTTGAAGGATGAAGAATGTATTCGTCCTGGACCTGCTACAGACCTGAGTTTCCTGGAGAGACTAGAAGAGAAAGTGGGCAAGCATGCACACTTCCAAACGTAGGTACCTTGTTCTCTGGGCTGGCGCACCGGGGAAGGTCGTTGTATAGCTGACCTTTGAACAGCACTGGTTTGAACTGCATGGGGCCACTTACACGTAAGGGTTTTTCTTTTTTGGCTGCCCCATGGCATATGGAGTTCCTGGGTCAGTGGTCAGATCTGAGCCACAGTTGTGAACTGTGCTGCAGTTGTGTTGACACTGGATCCTTAACCTACTGTGCCAGGCCAGGGATCGAACCCTCATCCCAGCACTGCCGAGACAGCGCCAATCCTTTTGTGCCACAGTGAGAATCCTATGTGGGTTTTTTTTTTTTTCCACTGGCAAATACTCTAATACTGTGTGATCCCAACGCCTGCTGGTTGAATCCATGGATACGGATGGCCAACTATGAGTCATATACGCATTTTTGACCACGCAGTGATTCAATGAATGGTCTTGGCTTTATCAGACCTCTTGTAGAATACTGAAAAGATAAGCAAATGCAATTGGATAAGTATATGAATCAAGGGTAGAAAAATAGGAGTTCCTATCATGGCTCAGCAGAAATGAATCTAACTAGCATCCATGAGGACTCAGGTTCAATCCCTGACCCCGCTCAGTGGGTTAAGGCTCCGGCATTGCCGTGAGCTGTGGTGTAGGTCGCAGACACGGCTCAGATGTGTTGTGGCTGTGGCATAGGCCTGGAAACCTCCATATGCGGTGAGTGTGGCCCTAAAAAGACCAAAAAAAAAAAAAAAAGTGAAAAAAAAGGAATTGTAGCTTCACAAGTGAGATAATATCTGGCCATGAGAATGAACAATCTATAACATCTGCAGTGGAGTTCCCGTTGTGGCTCAGTGGTTACGAATCCGAATATGAACCATGAGGTTGTGGGTTCGATCCCTGGCCTTGCTCAGTGGGTTAAGGATCTGGTGTTGCCGTGAGCTGTGGTGTAGGTTGCAGACGAGGCTTGGATCCCGTGTTGCTGTGGCTGTGGCGAAGGCCGGTGGCTAGAGCTCCTGTTAGACCCCTAGCCTGGGAACCTCCATATGCCGCGGGTGCGGCCCTGGAAAAAGGCAAAAAAAGACAAAAAAATTATATATATATATAACACCTGCAGTGATGTAGGTAAACCACACAAGCACATAACCAAGAGGAATCAAAGAAGGGTCCATTCTATAGGATTCCATTTCTATAAAGTACAAAACCAGGCAAAAGCAATCCATTCTGTTAGCTGTCCGGCTGTACTTGGAGAGGCCTCACGGTGGGGTTCTCAGGGACTAGTAATCTTCTGTTTCTTGATCTGGTGCTAGTTACACAGGGGTGTGTTTAGTTTGCAAAAATTCACTGAGTTGTGCACTTGGGATATGTCTGCTACATTTCCCAAAAAATGGTATAAAAAATTATGAATCACTAGGATCTAAAAAATGAGGTTTCATGAGAATTTTAGTCTTTCAACATTATAAAAATGTAAAGTAGCAAAACTGGGTTTTAGTCATCCCCTAGAAAAAGTGGAAATTACTTCATTGTACAAATAAATGTGTTTGGCCCATATATATATATATATATATATATATATATATATATATATATATATTAATTCCTCAGTGCTTATGAGAAGGAAGGATCTAATTTTATTTTATTTTATTTTATTTTATTTTTTGCTTTTTAGGGCCGCACCCTCGGCATGTGGAGGGAGGTTCCCAGGCTAGGGGTCTAATCGGAGCTACAGCTGCTGGCCTACGCCACAGCCACAGCAACATGGGATCCGAGCTGCGTCTGCAACCTACACCACAGCTCACAGTAACGCCGGATCCTTAACCCACTGAGCAAGGCCAGGGATTGAACCCACAGCCTCATGGTTCCTAGTTGGATTTGTTAACCACTGCGCCGCGACGGGAACTCTGTGGGAAGAACCTAATTTTAGAGAGACCATGATCTGTGGCCAGATGAAATAGGGGGCAAGGCTTTCCTAAACCGCTCTTTGCTTTATACGTTGGTGCATTTTGTTTCAGTGAAGTAGAAAGGTTCAGTTTGTGTCTATTTCTCTCTTGCTGTAGCCGGAAGCTGGCGGGTCCAAAGGGCCGAAAGAGGATTGGCTGGATGGAGTTCCGGCTCTTCCACTATGCAGGAGAGGTCACCTACTGCACCAAGGGTGAGTGTCTGTAGGCTGCAGGTCACAGGTCACAGCCATACAGATGCCCCCAGGTCCATCTCAAACATTCTCTGGCCCCACAAGCCAGCAGACCATTTAAAAATAAATTTTTTCCCATTACTTAATGAATTTTATTACAATTATAGGTGTACAAAAATCATCACAACTCAATTTTTATAGCATTTCCATCCCAAACACTCAGTGCATTGCCCCCCGCAACTTGTCTTATTTAGAAACCATAGGTTTTCCGAAGTCTGTGAGTCAGTATCTGCTCTGCAAAGAAGTTCGTTGTGTGCTTTTTTTAGTTTCCACATGTAAGTGGTAGCAGTTGATGTTGGTGTCTCATTGTCTGACTGGTTTCACTTTGCATGATAATTTCTAGATCCATCCATGTTGCTATAAATGTTGTTATTTCACTCCTTTCAATGGCTGAGTAATATCCATTGTGTGTATGTACCACATCTTCCCTATCTACTCCTCTGTCGATGGGCATTTAGGTTATTTCCATGACTTGGCTATTGCATAGAGTGCTGCAGTGAACACTGGAGTACATGTGTCTTTTGGAGTCATGGTTTTTTCTGGACAGATGCCCAGGAGTGGGATTGCTGGATCAAATGGTAATTCTATTTTTAGTTTTCTAAGGAATCTCCATACTGTTTTCCACAGTGGTTGCACCAATTTGCATTCCCACCAACAGTGTAATAGGGATCCTTTTTCTCCACACCCTCTCCAGCACTTATTGTTTTAGACCTTTTGATGATGACCATTCTGGCTGGTGTAAGGTGGTACCTCACAGTGGTTTTGATTTGCATTTCTCTAATGAGGAGTGATGTTGAACATCTTTTCATGTGTTATTTGGCCATCTGTATGTCTTCTTTGGAGAATTGTCTGTTTAGATCTTCTGCCCATTTTTGGTGGGGTTGTTTGTTTTTTGGTATTGAGCTGTAGGAGGTGTTTGTAAATTTTGGAGATTAATCCCTTGTCAGTCAATTCATTTGCAAATATTTTCTCCCATTCTGTGGGTTGTCTTTTCGTTTTGTTTAGGGTTTCCTTTGCTGTGCAGAAACTTTGAAGTTTAATTAAGTCCCATTTGTTTATTTTTCTTTTTCTCATCATTACTCTAACAGGTGGATCTGAGAAGATGTTGCTTTCATTTATGTCAGAGAGTGTTTGGCCTATGTTTTCCTCTAAGAGTTTTATAGTATCTGGTCTTATATCTAGATCTTTAATCCATTTTGAGTTTATTTTTGTGTATGGTGTTAGGAACTGTTGTAATTTCATTTTTTTTACATGTGGCTGTCCAGTTTTCCCAGCACCACTTACTGAAGAGGCTGTCTTTGGTCCAATGTATATTCTTGCCTCCTTTGTCATAGATTAGTTGACTGTAGGTGCGTGGGTTTAATTCTGGGCTTTCTATCCTGTTCCCCTGATCTATATATTTCTGTCTTTGTGCCAGTACCAAAAATATTTTTAACGTTACTTTTATCTATAACCACTTTATTGAGATAATTCACATAGCATATATTTTACCCACTTAAAGCGTGCAATTCAACAGTTTTTTAATATATTCACTCTACAGCTGTGCAGCCATCACCAGCATCTGTTTTAGAACATTTCCCCATCACCCCCAAAGGAAACCCTATACTCATTAGCAGTCACTCCCCATTTTCCCACAGTCCCAGCCAACAAGCCAGTCTACTTTCTGTCTCTGTAGATGTGCCTATTCTGGACATTTTGTAGAAATGGTATCACACAGTGTGTGGAATCGTGTGTCTGGCTTCAATCCCTGAGTATGATGTTTTCAAGTTTCAGTCACATTGTCCTTCTGTTTAATTGCCAAATAATTATTCCATTGTATGGCTATACCACATTTTGTTTGTCCATTCATCAGCTGATGGGCATTTGGGTTGTTGACACTTTGGGGTTGTTACGAATAATGCTGCTGTGAACATGCCTTATTTTTGCATGGACATATGTTTCCATTTCTCTTGCGTAAATAACTGGATGTGGAATTGCTGGGTCCTATGATCTCTCTATACTTAACCTTCTGAGTAATTGCCAGATTGTTTTCCAAAGTGGCTGCATTGTTTTATATTATCACCAACAGTGTGTTCGGGAGGAAGGGGGGGTTCCCATTTCTGCACGTTCTCATCAGCACTGCTATTGTCTGCCTTTTGATTCCAGCATCCTAGTGGGTGAAGTGGTATCTCATTGTGGTCTTGATTTGTATTTCCCTGATGATTAGTAACGTGAAGCATCTTTTCTCATGCTTATTGGCCATTGGCGTATCTTCCTTGGAGAAATGACTATTCAGATCCTTTTTCCATTTGTAAATTGTTTTTTTATCATTAAGCTGTAACAGTTCTTTAAGTTCTAAATACAAGTCCCTTATCAGATCTATGATTTGCAAGTATTTAATCTGTGGGTTATCTTTTCACTGTCTTGATGGTTTCTCTCAAAGCACCATAGCTCTTAATGTTGGTGAAGACCACTTTGTTTTCTTTTACTTAGCATCATGTTTTCAAGCATCATTCATGCCATTATTGGTTTTTTATTGCCAAATAATTCTCCATTGCATGGTTATACCACAGTTTGTTTATGCATTCATCGGTTGATGGGCATTTGGGTTATTTCCGCTTATTCACTATTATGAATAATGCTGCTGTGAATGTTTTTTTTCAAAGCTTCTTTCTTTCTTTCTTTCTCTTTCTTTCTTTCTTTTTCTTTCTTTCTTCCTTTCTTTCTTTCTTTCTTTTTCTTTCTTTTCTCTTTTTTTCTTTTTATGGCCACACCTGCAGCATATGGAAGTTCCTGGGCCAGGGCTCAAACTGGGGCCACATCTGGAAACTACACCACAGCCTGTGGTAACACTGGACCCTTAACCCACTGAATAAGGCCAGGGATCAATCCCTCATCCTCACAGACACTATGTCAGGTTCTTAACCTGCTGAGCCACAGCAGGAACTCCTCAAGTATTTTTCAAACATTTTCTTTTGTCACTTCTGCTTTAGGTTCTAGATTATTTTTACTAGTTTATTTTGCTAAGAATCTATAAAAAGTAAAATATCCTGTATTAGGTTTTTTCCCTTAAATACAGAGCAAGATTTAAAAAAAAAAAGAAACATTTTTTTAAAAGGACAAATCTTGGAGTTCCGTGGTGGGCTCATGGTTAGGATCCAGCATTGTCACTGCTGTGGCTCCCGTCACTGATGCGACTCAGGTTCAGGCCCTGGATTGGGAACTTCCACATGCTGTAAGTGTTACTTAAAAAAAAAAAATGACATTTTTGTTTAAAGAATAAAGTAATATACATACAAGGCTAGAAATTGCTGATAGTACAGAAAAGTACAGAAGTAAAACTAAAATCCCTTTTTATTCCTAGTGTCTCCCTGAGGTGACCCCAAGAACCAACAGGAAGATTAGAATGTCTTATACATATATTTACATATGTGGGAACACACGCGCATGTGCGCACGCACACACACACACACACGCACACATACACACACATCTAAATAACACAGATTGTTATTTTGTGTTATCTCTTTTGCACTTTTCATTTAATGGATTTTGGCCATCATTTGGACTCCAACCTACATTCACTGAGCACTTACTGTGGGCCAGACACTGTCCTCAATGCTTTATCTGTTTCTGGTTTAAACCTCGCAGAATCCTGTGAGGTGGATAGCATTATTAGCCCCCTTTTAATCTATGAAGCTCTGAGCTCAGAGAAGTTAAGTAATTTGCCCAAGGTCACATAGGCAGTAGGTGGTAGACCCAGGCCTTTTGCCTCTAGACCTGCGTCGCTCTCCATAGGAGCCAACAGATTCCACCCCATTTATTCTGAAAAGTTGCAGGCACCCCCCATGTGGCTCTGTCTGGGTCATCCATCTGATGGACTCTGGTTGTTTCCAACTTTGTCTTTTGTAAACGCTGCTATGTTAGACATCTTCGTATATTTCATTTGGACAATTTGCATACATTATATACATAAGATAAGTTCTCAGGGGTGACATTAATAAATTAAAGCTTCTATAAAAGTTTGTTTTGGGAGTTTCCATCGTGGCTCAGTGGAAACAAATCTGACCAGTATCCACAAGGATACAGGTTCGATCCTGACCTCGCTTGGTGGGTTAAGGATCTGGCGATGCCGTGAGCTGTGGTGTAGGTTGCAGATGCAGCTCAGATCTGGCATTACTGTGGCTGTGATGCAGGCTAGCAGCTGCAGCTCCCATTCCATCCCTAGCCTGGGAACCTCCATATACTGTGGGTGCAGCCGTAAAAAAAGAGAGAGACAAAAAAAAAAGTTAGTTTTAACCCAGTCTAGATATGTAACCAAAAGAATTGAACAGATACTTGTACACCTGTATACCTAGGAGCATTAGTCACAGTAGCCAAAAGGTGGAAGCAACCCATGTATCCATTAGTGGATCACTGATAAACCAGATGTGGTCTATTCTTATACTGGAATGTTATCCAGGTTTAAAAAGGCAGGAAATTCTGACACCTGCTACAGCATGGATGAACCTTGAAAACATAATGCTAAGTGAAAGAAGCCAGACCCAAAGGGACAAATACAATAGGGTTCCATGATACATGAGGTACATAGAGTCATCAAATTCACAGAGAGAGAGAAAGCAGAATAGTGATTATCAGGGGCTTCAGGGAGCCAGAAATGGGGAATTAGTGTTTAACGGGTGCAGAGTTTCAGTTTTGCAAGATGAAAAGAGTTCTGGAGATGGATGGTGCTGATGGTTGCACAACAATGTGAATTCATATTAATACCACAGAACTATACACTTAAAGGTAGTTTAAATGGTAAACTTTATGTTATGTAGGTTCTACCACAATAAAATGTTAGTTTTGGAGTTCCCGCTGTGGTGCAATGGGATCAGCAGCTTCTCTGCAGCACTGGGACACAGATTTGATCCCTGGCCCAGCACAGTGGGTTAAAGGGTCTGGCATAGGTCACAACCGCGGCTTGGATCTGATCCCTGGCCTGGGCACTCCATATGCCATGAGGTGGCCAAAAAGAAAGAAAAAAATGGTAGTTTTGATAACTCTAAATTGTCATCTAAAAAGATTGTATCTTAGACATTGTTGATGCATATCTTTCTTTTTTCTGATTCATGTCTTCTTTAGCTGGTTTTGAC
The DNA here is from genome assembly GCA_004024745.2 of Catagonus wagneri. Taxonomy (NCBI): domain Eukaryota; kingdom Metazoa; phylum Chordata; class Mammalia; order Artiodactyla; family Tayassuidae; genus Catagonus; species Catagonus wagneri. The sequence goes on from PVHT021183555.1 coordinate 10,317,104, forward strand.
TTTAATATGCCATCTAGCGACAGATTGAAGTATTATTACCTGGCTAGGTTTTTTTTTTTTTTGTCTTTTTGCCTTATCTAGGGCCGCACCCACGGCATATGGAGGTTCCCAGGCTAGGGATCTAACAGGAGCTGTAGCTGCCAGCCTTCGCCACAGCCACAGCAACGCAGGATCCGAGCCGCATCTGCGACCTACACCACAGCTCACAGCAACGCCAGATCCTTAACCCACTGAGCAAGGCCAGGGATCGAACCCGCAACCTCATGGTTCCTAGTTGGATTCGTTAACCACTGAGCCAGGATGGGAACTCCTACCTGGCTAGGTTTTAAGTGAGCGTTTATAAGCCAAGTTTTAAACTTGGAAATGACGTGTCTTCCTTTGACGTTGTTGGGTACCACTAGGCCCAGTGCTTGAGTTTGTTTTTTGTTGGCGGTGGGGATGGTTTTCTCATCCATCTACACCGTCTCAGCTGGCCACGCCTAGAATTCAGCTCCTTCTCCACATTTCAGTGTCATTCATGGTACGTGTGATTCTTTGCCACTGGCCTGGGGCACATGTACATTACTCGGCATAACGATTCTACATTCGTGTGATTGTTCGTCAGGGTTGAGAATGTAACGTGAAAACTGTAGGTCAGTTTTGAGGACTTAGTCCTCAACCAAGGATGGAGTTACCCCCGGGGAACATCTGGCAATGCCTTAGAGACGTGTTTGTCTGTCACACCTGAGGGAGGCGCTGCTGAGATCTAGTGGAAAAAGTCCAGGGGCACCGCTCAGCATCCTGCAGGGCATAGGCAGCCCCACCACAAAGAACGCTCCGGCCCCAAATGTCAGTACTGCCACGGCTGAGAAACCCTAATCCTCAGAGATTATTTTTAGGATTTTCCTTTGAGATAGAATTACAGTTTCATAAGCCAAGCCACTGATTCAAAAATTTTTTATTCAATATTTTACAGGATTCTTGGAAAAAAACAATGATCTCCTCTATAGACATCTGAAAGAAGTAAGTCTGAAACCTAACTGTATGTAATTTTTTTTCTTTTTTTGGCTACGGAAGTTCCTGGGCCCGGTATCAAACCTGAGCCGCTGCAGTGACACTGCTGAATCTTTAACTGCCAGCCCACCAACGCTGTGTATGATTGCTATGAAATATCACCCATGACACTGATGTGGGGGTAGATTTGGCCTTCTGGATTTTTCTCTTGGATGTAGCATGTCATGGCCAGAACAGACCCTGGAGATCATCTGTATGAATTCTTTTTTTTTTTTTTTTTTTTGGCTTTTTAGGGCTGCACCTGGGGCATGTAGAAGTTCCCAGGCTAGGGGTCAAGTTGGAGCTGCAGCTGCTGGCCTACACCACAGCCACAGCAATGATAGATCCAAGCCAAGTCTGCCACCTATATCACAGCTCACAGCAACACTGGATCCTTAACCCACTGAGTAAGGCCAGGCATTTTCACAGATATTATGTCAGGTTCTTAATGTGCTGAGCCACAACGAGAACTCCATGACATTTTAAATTTGGTTTAGGGCGTGAGAGAAAACACCTCTATGGAGGTAACTTTGAACTGGAAGCTGAATGAGAAGAATCTTAACCTTGGAAAGATCAGGGGCTACTCCAGGTAGAAGAACCAGCATGCGCAAAGGCCCTACGGCCCCAACGAGCTCTCCATGTGCTCAGTGAGGGGCGGTGCTAGGAGAGGGGGCTGAGGACTCAGCGGGATGAGAGCTCTGCAGAGTTTCCGTTCTGGAGCATGGGTACTGTCCTGGGGTGACATGAGCTGAGGATGAAGAAACAGGCCCAGAAAGATCATGCCTTGTTCAAGGTCAACCTCAAGGTGCGGCTGGAGCCAGGATACAATTCCTCGTCTCTTTGCATGTACATCCCTAATCAGAGAAACCTTAGGTTTCTGTTTTTTTTTTTTTTGTCTTTTTTCCTTATCTAGGGCCGCACCCGCGGCATAGGGAGGTTCCCAGGCTAGGGGTCTAACAGGAGCTGTAGCTGCCAGCCTTCGCCACAGCCACAGCAACGCAGGATCCAAGCCGTGTCTGCAACCTACACCACAGCTCACGGCAACACCAGATCCTTAACCCACTGAGCAAGGCCAGGGATCTAACCTGCAACCTCATGGTTCCTAGTCGGATTTGTTAACCACTGAGCCACAATGGGAACTCCAACCTTAGGTTTTTTTAAGCCTTTATTTTGTATTGAAATACTTGACCACTTTGTAAAACTTGGGTCCGCTATAATCAGCTTGGTTTATAAGAAAGCTTAAACCTTAGGGAGATATTTTCAGAGCGAACATGTAATCGGTTCTTCTCGGGGGTGTTTTCCGCTCTTCCCCATCTTTCTCTACCACTCCTAGCTCTGCTTGTCCCAGCCTCTGGGGCTCAGGATGGCTAAGCGATGCCTGACTTTGCATCTCTGCTCCAGGCTGGTGCTCTCTGAGCCTGAGCCTCAGTCCGCCCGCCTTCCTGGCTGGGGGTCTGGGGCAGGGGCAGATTTCACTGTCAGTGAAGTGGGTCTGACGGTGCCTTCCTGTTGGACTGGAAGGGTCTCTTGGACAAATGGAAGAGGACATTGCTCTTGTGGCTTTCTTCCCTGCGGGCAATGCCCACTCCCTTCACAAACCCAGCCACGGAGTTCCTACAGGAAAAAATCTCTAAATCTCCCACTTCGTCAACCAGGGCTGAAGTTCCTTGTACTTTTTGAGATGGGATCTTTCTAATTTTTTAAATTTCCTTTCTGCAAATTCCCCTCTCATGCCACTCTGAGTTTATTTATTTATTTTTTTTTGTCATTTTATGGCCGCACCCGCGGCATGTGGAGTTTCCCAGGTTAGGGTCTAATCGGAGCTGTAGCCACTGGCCTGCGCCGCAGCCACAGCAACACAGGATCCGAGCCGCGTCTGCAACCTACACCACAGCTCACGGCAACGCCGGATCGTTAACCCACTGAGCAAGGGCAGGGATCAAACCCGCAACCTCATGGTTCCTAGTCGGATTCGTTAACCACTGCGCCACGACGGGAACTCCCACTCTGAGTTTAAATTGGGGATGAGTTAAAACATTTTAGGAGTTCCGCTGTAGCGCAAAGGGATCAGCAGTGTCTCTGGAGCACTGGGATGCAGGTTCAGTCCCTGACCCGGTGCAGTGCGTTAAAGGATCTGATGTGGCCGCAGCTGTGGCACTGCGTGTGACTTGGATATGATCCCTGTCCTGGGAGCTCCATATGCCATGGGGCACCAAAAAAGAAAAAAAAATAATTGTGGCAAAATATATATACATAACAAAATTTACCATGTTGGTGATTTTTAAGTGCAGAACATTCCCTTTGTTGTACAGTCCATCTCCAGAACTCTTTTCGTCTTGCAAAACTAAAACTCTGGGAGTTCCCATCATGGCACAGCGGAAACAAATCCAACTAGGAATGATGAGGTTGCGGGTTTGATCCCTGGCCTCGCTCAGTGGGTTAAGGATCCGGCGTTGCTGTGAGCTGTGGTGTAGGCTGCAGACGCGGTCAGATCCTGCGTTGCTGTGGCTGTGGCATAGGCCGGGGGCTGCAGTTCCGATTGGACCCCTAGTCTGGGAACCTCCAAATGCCTTGGGTGTGGCCCTAAAAAGAAAGGGAGCAAGAAAAAAAAAAGCCGAAAGCCTGTACTCATTAACCACTAACCCCCTCTTCCCCCCTCCCCCACTCCAGGCCCTGGCAACCACCACTCTGCTTTCTGTGTGCATTTGAGTACTCCTGGTACTTACAGAAGTGGGATTCCCTGGTGTGTGTCTTTCTGTGTCTGGCTTATTTCACTGAGCTGATGTCGTCAGCATGATGTTGTTGCGCGGATGAGTCTCCTTCCTTTTTAAGGCTGAATCAGGAGTTCCTGCTGTGGCACAGAGGGTCAACGATCCAGCGTTGTCTCTGCAGCGGCACAGGTTTGATCCCTGGCCTGTCGCCGTTCGTTAAGGATTTGGCATTGCCGCAGCTTTGGTACAGGTCGCGGGTTGCAGCTGCAAGGGGGAAAAAAAGAGGCTGTTAGCTTTCATTGCATGGCTATAAGGAAAATTGTTTTGCATGTCAAATTTTTAAAATATATGGATGATTTATATGCACAGGAGGAAAAAATCAGTACAAAACTGATGTCCTTGGACCCAGTGAGATCCAGCTGCATTTTTTTTTTGCTTTTTTGCTTTTTTAGGGCCACACCCAAGGTATATGGAAGTTCCGAGGCTAGGGGTCAAATCAGAGCTGTAGCCACTGGCCTACACCACAGCCACGGCAATGCCAGATCCAAGCCACATTTGCAACCTACACCATAGCTCATGGCAGCACCAGATCCTTAACCCACTGAGCAAGGCCAGGCATCGAACCTGCGTCCTTATAGATCCCAGGCATATTCATTTCCGCTAAACCACAATGGGAACTCTGAGATCCAGCTGCTCTAACCAGTATATTGTGTATTTTTCCAGGGATGACACAGACCAAGACATATGTGTGTCTGTGTGTGTCCCTCTTTTTCTTTTCTTGTCATACAATAATAACACACTATGCATGTGGTCCTGCGTCTTGCTCTTTTTCATTTAATACCAAATCTTGGAGATAGTTCTTTTTTTTAATTGAGGTATAGTTGATTTACAATGTTGTGTTGATTTCCTCTGTGTAGCAAAGTGATTCAAATATATATATATATATATATATATATATATATATATATATATTTTCTTTTTCATTTTTTTTTTATGGCCACATCTGCAGCATATGGAAGTTCCCAGGCTAAGGGTTGAATTGGAGCTGCAGCTGCTGGCCTACACCACAGCCATAGCAACACTGGATCCAGGCCATATCTGCGACCTACACCACAGCGTGTGGCAATGCCAGATCCTTAACCCACTGACTGAGGCCAGGGATTGAACCTGCATCCTGGCAGAGACAAAGTCGGGCCCTTAATCCACTGAGCCACAATGGGAACTCCCTTTTTATTATTCTTTTCCATTATGGTTTATCACAGAGTATTGATTATAGTTCCCTGTGTTATACAGTAGTGCCTTGTTTTTTACCTGTTCTATATATTAATAGCTTGCATCTGCTAATCCCAAACTCCCAATCCGTCCCTCCCCCTTGGCAACCATTAGTCTGTTTTCTATGTATGTGAGTATGTTTCTGTTTCATAGATAAGTTCATTTGTGTCATATTTTAGATTCCACATATAAGTGAAATCATACGATGTTTGTCTTTGCCTGACTCACTTCATTTAGTATGAGAATCTCTAGGTCCATTGCTGTAACTGCAAATGGCATTATTTCCTTCCTTTTACTGGCTGAGTGGGATTCTATTGTGTATATGTACCACATCTTCCTTATTGGAGATCATTGTTCAAGAGCTGGTTTTTTCTGTAGCACTGGGCTAGACTGGGAACAATTACTGCTTCATCATGCAGAGGAGAAATAGTCTCAGGGCCTCACCAAGTAGACAGAACAATGGATATAGTGTAGATCTTCCTCAGCTTAATAATGGGTTGCATCCAGATAAACCCACTGTAAACTAAAAATATCGTAAGCTGAAAATGCATTGATTACACCTAACCTACTGAACATCATAGCTTAGCCTAGCCCATCTTAAGAGTGCTCAGAATGCTTGTGCAAGTTGGGGAGAATCACCTAACACAAAGTCTGTTTTATAATAAAGTGTTGAATATCTCACGCCATTGACTGAATACTATATTGAAAGTGGAAAACAATGGTTTTGAGCATATAATTGGTTCATGCTCATGACCGCGTGACTGACTGAGAGCTGCGGCTTCCTGGGCTGGCCAGCACCACGAGAGCATGATAATCCCAGGAAAAAGATCAAAAACCACCATTATAAGATCCAGCCATCCTAAGTTGGAGACGGTCTGTATTTGAACAATTTCCTCCATGTTTGATGGTGCTTTTCCCCCTCTTAGTCAGATGCTCCCAAGGCAGATGGCTCTGGTCTGTCACGCACACTTATGTGAACTTGCCCGAAAACCCCTTAGTGATTTCTGAAGCAGTGAACGTGGTGCTCATTTACCTTTAACCGCAGGTGCTGTGCAGGTCCAAAAACAGAATCCTGAAGGAATGCTTCCTGGTGGCTGAGTTAGAAAACCGGAGAAGGCCACCCACAGTAAGTGGGGGGACATACCTGTGCAAAATTGGAAAGGTAGCAGAAATCATCCAAAGGGTGCAAGCACTTTAGGTAACTATATATTTTTTAAGCTGCCCTCTCCTTTTTCTGGAAGTATCACTCTCCGGAAGTTCTACTAAATACGTATTTCCCAAAGTTAGCAACCAGTGTGTTCATTCGCAGACATTCATTGAGCAGGTACTATGTATCGGGCACTGTGCTGGGCACAGGGGAATCTAGCAATAACAAAACAAGGTTCCTGCCCTTCTGTGTTTTACAGTCTAGTGGGAAATGGTATAAGAAGATGCGGTGAAATAAAGAAATTACGGTAGCACGAGGGTTGTAAAGGAAGCTTGGTAACAAGGTAACGGAGGGTGACTGGTTCAGCTGGCTCCTACAAGGGGCTCACCTTGTATTTGAGGAATGAGAGAAGCATCCCGGAAAGATGTTTGTCCAGCCTCCACTTGACCAGACTGAGCTGGGTTTCTCGGGCCAGGACATCCAAAGCCTTATTTTAATGGACAAAACAGGAGTTCCTGTCGTGGCTCAGTGGTTAACGAATCCGACCAGGAACCATGAGGTTGTGGGTTTGATCCCTGGCCTTGCTCAGTGGGTTAAGGATCCAGCGTTGCCGTGAGCTGTGGTGTAGGTCACAGACGCGGCTCGGATCCCGCGTTGCTGTGGCTGTGGCGAAGGCCGGCAGCTACAGCTCCTGTTAGACCCCTAGCCTGGGAACCTCCACATGCCATGGGTGCGGCCCTAGATAAGGCAAAAAAAAAAAAAAAAAAATGGACAAAACGGTTTGTAACAGATAACAAGTAGAATAGTCTGTCAAGAGTTGGGGTCTAAAGGGCCAGTCTGGTGCTTTAACCACCCTTCTGTGTATAAAGGGGGATCAGCAACATCTGCTTAGCTCATTATCTCTCTCTGCAGGTGGGGACTCAGTTTAAAAACAGTCTGAGCAGCCTTCTGGAGATTCTCATCTCTAAGGAACCTTCATACATCCGTTGCATCAAGCCCAATGAGAGGAAAGAACCCAGTGAGTTGCGAATTGTTCTGAACACCGAGCTCAGGGAAATGTGCCTGGGAGGAAAACCAAGGTGGCAGTGGGTTAAAATCCTACAAACCACCACCACAGTCTTGCTCCTTGTCCTCTGTGTTAAATAATAGAAGGCAAATGTCTAGGGTGGAGGGTTCTTTTTGGTGGTCCTGTGTGAGCGCTGCTCAGGGCTTTGCAAGTTTTGGGAGGAACCCAGCTGAGCCAGGTAGACCTCCAAGGTAAGGAGAAGCAACATTGCTTTTCTCCAGGCAGTGAACAATTTTCCAAAATAGTTCGTGATTTGGGTATTTTCTAAGCTTGTACCATGGTCTTATAACAAAGTCACCCCGTCAAGGGCGTACAGAAGCCAGGCAGAGCAAGTGAGTGAAGCAGAGTGGCTGTAATGCAATAGGGAAGGGAGAGGACTGCAGCAAACTGGAGAGCGCACACCCTGCCTAAGGGGGCAGTGCTACCCCCTTCCGGCCAGTTGTTGCCATAAGGGACTCTAGGCTCAGAATGGCCAGATCACATGGTTTTTTTTTTTTGAGAGAAACCAGAAATTCACATTTTTCTGTCAAATTACCCCATTAAAAGAGGCACACCTGGGACCTAACAAAACACGTCTGTGGCCAGACCCAGTCCACAGATGGTCAGCTTGCAGCCTCTGGCCTGTCTTGGTTGAAACAGAGCCGTGGGGTCCTTTACTGTCACTCTTCCTTCTGTGTTTCCAAAGACAAGTTCGACGACTTCCTCGTAAGGCATCAGGTCAAATACCTGGGGCTGATGGAACACCTGCGGGTGAGACGGGCCGGCTTTGCATACCGGAGGAAGTACGAGCATTTCTTGCAGAGGTAAAATTTTAGTTGATCTGCAACCAGTGAAGTCAAACACCCACTGTGCGTGAGTCTGTGGATGTGATGATGAATCAAAGGCCGTCCCCCAGGGAAGTCCTTTTGGTTCTTAACTGCTGTAGCTGTGACAGTGATCGACACCGACATTTTGGCAAATAGGAAGCTGGCTCCATTTACCACCTTCCCTTCATTTCCCTAAGCCTCTCGGAATCCATGAAGTGCAAGGCCCAATGCACAGAACTGCCACCAGGGGGCAGATGTGAGCCATGCGCCCTGGAGTCTGTACCTGGTGGGAAAGACCCTCCTGGAGAAAGATCTGGTTTAGTGTGGTCAGTCTGGGTGTAATCCCTGTGGCCTCATGGGCTGTCAAGAAAAGCATAATAGGAATACCACAGCTAACATTTTTTTCTTTTAAGGGCCACACCTGTGGCATATGGAAGTTCCCAGGCTAGGAGTTGAATTGGAGCTGCAGCTCACGGCAGTGCCAGATCCTTAACCCACTGAGCGAGGCCAGGGGTCGAACCTGCATCCTCATGGATACTAGTCGGGTTTGTTACTACTGAACCACAATGGGAACTGCTATAGCTAACATTTTTTGAATTCTCAGACTCTGCTATATACTTTCTACGGGTTATTTTATTTCAACCTTGTGACAACTCCACAAGGAAGGTCACCCCACAACCCCACAGAGTGAGGAGGTGAAGTGACTTGTCAGGGATCCAACTCAAGCAGTGCGGTTCCAGTCTGAGAGCTCCCGATATATTGCTTCTAGCCTTGGTCCACAGGCACTTCTGAATTCTGACTGCACCTGTTTTCATTACTTTATAAACCTCATGGTCACCTTTATTATGACCACATATTGAAAGGGAGTTGCTTCTTATATCGAAATCAGGTTCCATTTTTTTTTTTTTTTTTGGCCAAGCCGGTGGCATGCAGAATTTCCTGGGCCAGGGATCAAACCTATACCACAGCAGTGTCCCAATTCACAGCAGTGAACCGAGCCATAGCAGTGACAACACCAGATCCTTAACCTGCTATGCCACAAGGGAACTCCTTAAATCAGGTTCTTAAGTCAAACTTTAGTCCAAAATTACCCTTGAAAAATCCCTCATGGGAGTTCCTATTGTGGCACAGTGGAAACGAATCCGACTAGGAACCAGGAGGTTGCAGGTTCGATCCCTGGCCTCGCTCAGTGGGTTTAAGGATCAAGCGTTGCTGTAGCTGTGGTATAGGTCACAGACATGGCTCAGATCTAGCATGGCTGTGGCTGTGGTGTAGGCCAGCAGCTATAGTTCTGATTTGACCCCTAGCCTGGGAACCTCCATATGCCACGGGTGCGGCCCTAAAAAGCAAAAAAAAAAGAAAAGAAAAAAGAAAGAAAGAAAGAAAAAAGGAAAGAAAAATCCCTCATCACTTACCAAGCATGGTGCCTTTTCTTCCCATGCTGGTCATTTTTTTTTTATACTTTCCTTTGTCCACTGATGAACGTTTGGATCATTCCCACTTTTTGTCAATTATAAATAATGATGCTCTGAATATTCACATATAAGTTTTTGCGTGGACAGATCTCTTGCATATATACTAAGAGTTTCTCGGGCGGAGTATCTGATGATGTCATCATTCTATGAAGACAGATCACACCTCCCACCCTAAAGAAACAGTTTCTCTTTTTTCTTTCTTGCTGAGTATCTAGTGTTGAATTACAGGAGGTCGATGCTATGACTTGACTCTATTGTGCTGAGTGGCTGGCATGGCCAGCAGAAGGAGCTGAGCTCTGCGGGAGCCAGTGTAAGGTCTGGGGCCTTCTAATCGTGCCCTTTCCTTGCCCTAGATACAAGTCCTTGTGCCCTGACACCTGGCCGCACTGGCACGGGCCTCCAGCAGAGGGCGTAGAGAGGCTCATCAAATACATTGGCTACAAACCCGAGGAGTACAAGTTAGGGAGGTGAGTGTCCAGGGAATCGCTGTCAAAGTGTTAGCCCATTGGTCCATATCCATCTTGAGCCTGGAGATTCATTCTGCAGGAGTTTACGTGGATTTGTAAGCAGATACTTCCATCCACTCCATGTAAATGCATCTCTACAAAGAAAAAACTCTCCTGTGTGTCTCCTTCACTCTCAGTACTTCACTTACACTCAGAACATTCCACCAGCCTTCTGACACTGGCTGGATGTCCTATAATTAAACTTACTTCTGACAGTTTACCTGGAGATAGTGTCATATCCCACAGGTTAAGGGCTCAGTGCCCCCCAAGTCTGTCCAGCGTCCTGTCAGATGCCAAGTCCAGTTTGTTAGCTGTGTTTCTGATCAGTCAGCTCTAAACTGGAGGTTCCCATGACCCACTCCTTGAGTTCAGTCTATTTTTCTGGAGCAGCTCAAAGAATCAGGAAAATATTTTACTTACTGAATTACCAGTTTATGACAAAACGATATAAGTCAGGAACAGCTAGAAAGAAGAGATGCATAGTGCAATGTATTGGGGGGGGTGATCTACCTAGGGGCACCCCAAGGTTTTCAAACCGTGTCCTTTTGGTTTCTCTTTTCTTTTTAGGGCTGCACCTGTGGCATATGGAGGTTCCCAGGCTAGGGGTCTAATCGGAGCTGTAGCTGCCAGTCTATGCCACAGCCACAGCAACGCTGAATCTGAGCCTCATCAGAGACCTACGATGCCACAGCTCACGGCAACACCAGATCCTTAACCCACTGAGTGAGGCCAGGGATCGAACCCACATCCTCATGGACATTATGTCAGGTTCTTAACCTGATGAATCACAAAAAAGAATTTTTAAAAAGACTCATTTTCCCTTTACCACTTTGAAACTATTTCAGGAACATAGCCCAAAAGAGTATAACAAAAAAAAATGCCCCTATTGCTCTAGTCACTTAGGAAATTATGAGGGTTTGGGGAGTGAAACAAAGACCAAATATATATTTCTTTTTAAAATTTTTTTATAGGGCCACATCCGCAGCATATGGAAATTCCCAGGCTAGGGGTCAGATTGGAGCTACAGCTGCCAGTCTACGCCACAGCCATAGTAACGTGGGATCCAAGCTATGTCTGCAACCTACACCAGAGCTCATGGCAACACTGGATTCTTAACCCACTGAGTGAGGCCGGGGTTCGAACCCACATCCTCATGGATACTAATCAGATTTGTTTCCACTGCGCCACAAAGGGAACTCCCTATATTTTTATTATAAAATAGTGTCACAAATTCTAGTTAGAAAAGGCTACATTGGAGTTCCCGCTGTGGCACAGTGGGTTAAGGATCTGGCGTTACCTCTGTGGTTGCTTGGATCGCTGCTGAGGCACAGGTTCCATCCTTGGCCCAGCGTGGTGGGTTAAGAATCCATACATTTAGAATGGATAAAGCAATGAAGTCCTAGAACATGACAGTAGATAGTAAGAGAAAAAGAATATGTATATGTATATATAAAATGTACGACTGGGTCACTTTGCTGTATGACAGAAATTGGCACAACATAGGAAATCAACTATAAAAAAAAAAGTGAAGTTCCGGAGTTCCCGTCGTGGCTCAGTGGTTAACGAATCCGACTAGAAACCATGAGGTTGTGGGTTCAGTCCCTGGCCTCGCTCAGTGGGTTGAGGATCCGGCGTTGCCGTGAGCTATGGTGTAGGTTGCAGACGAAGCTCAGATCCCGTGTTGCTGTGGCTGTGGCGTCGGCAGGCAGCTACAGCTCCGATTAGACCCCTAGCCTGGGAACCTCCACATGCCACTGGTGCAGGCCTAGAAAATGCAAAAAGACCAAAAAAAAAAAAAAGTGAAGTTTCCATCGTGGTTCAGTGTGAACGAACTTTACTAGGATCCATAAGGATTGGGTTCGATCCCTGGTCCTGTTCAGTGGATCAAAGATCTGGTGTTGCCATGAGCTGTGGTGTAGGTCGCAGATGCAGCTCAGATCCCCGTAGCTGTGGCTGCGGTTGTAGGCCAGTAGATGCAGCTCTAATTGGATCCCTAGCCTGGGAACTTCCATATGCAGTGGGTACAGCAGAAAAAAAGAAGAAAGGCTACATCACTGCCTGTTGGAGGAGATGAAGTGTTCTACACCTGCATCCAGGGCTGGAATGAGCTGCTTTGTGTGCAAGATGAGGAGGGGACCAGCATGAACCCCCTCACCTCTCTGTGCCTAGATTCTTTCATCATTCAAATATACGTGTGGCCTCTCAGAGGGGCTATTAGGACTTCAGAGGGCCTATTAGGACTTCTGTGTTGCAAACGCTCTTCTAGCATCCCAGAAGTGGGATACTAGGACTTTGCGTATCATTACTGTAGAGTTGTGGTTGCCCATGAGCAGGTCTTTCATACATTGTTGAAAGCTTCAAGGCAGAACTCAGTGGGGTGAAAGGGGGTGATTCTCCATCATCTATTCTATTAGACATTTTGGTCCACATTAATTAGATTGCAGAGAATAGTGTTCATGCATGAAGAGAATCCATTCCCAGGCTACAGAGATTCCAGCCTCAGGGGCCTCTGCCTTTGAATCTGTCAGTGAGCATGCCCTGCCAGCAGCTCCTAACTCACGCCTGGGACTTAACTCCAGCTCTGTGACCATCCTGACCCTGGTCCATCCTTTACTCCTCTATTCTGGGCCCAAGAAGTTGTAACTTTTCCAAGTCAGATATTTGAGGGGAGTCAGGCTTAGCACATCCTGAAAGAGGCGGGTCTTGGAGGTCAGAGGTGTATCTGTCCTGTTCCATAGCCTTGAATGAGAAAGTGGGTTCACATGGCACAGTGCACTGCTGCCCCCCAGTGGCTTGTCTGGGAAGTTCCCCTCAAAGGGTGAGGGTGTGGTAGGTGGTAGGAAATGAGGTCGATATTTATAATTTATGCGAGTTCCCGCTGTGGCGCAGTGGGTTAAGAATCCAACTGCAGTGGCTTGGGTCGCTGTTTAAGGCATGGGTTTGAGTGCAATGGGTTAAAGGATCTGGCATTGCCACAGCTGCGACACAGGTTGCAGCTGCTGCTCGGATTCAGTCCCTGGCCCAGGAACTTCCATAGGCTGTGAGTGTGGCCATTAAAAAATAAGATTCTTGGAGTTCCCGTCGTGGCTCAGTGGTTAACGAATCCGACTAAGAACTATGAGGTTGCGGGTTCGATCCCTGGCCTTGCTCAGTGGGTTAAGGATGCGGCGTTGCCGTGAGCTGTGGTGTAGGCTGCAGACACGGCTCGAATCCTGTGTTGCTGTGGCTGTGGCGAAGGCCGGCAGCTACAGCTCCTGTTAGACCCCTAGCCTGGGAACCTCCATATGCCATGGGTATGGCCCTAGATAAGGCAAAAAGACAAAATAAAATAAAATATAATAAAAAATAAGATTCTCGGCAAGGGCTTTAAAAAAATATTTGTGATCATCTTTGCTGCTTGATGGGATCTTCTCTTAAGACCTAGACCCATATTCTTTGTCATCAGTTTTTAAAACCCAGGAAAAGTCGCTCTGGGTTAGGTTGGTGCATTAGCTTCCTAGGGCTGCATAAGTGAACTGACCACAGACGGACAGCTTACAACAACAGAAATTTATTTTCTCATGGTTCTGAAGGCTAGAAGGCCAAAATCCAGATGTGGGCCGGGCAGGTCCCCTCTCAAGTCTCTGGGACAACCCTTCCGGCTTTCAGCAGCTCCTGACTTTCCTTGACTCGTGGCAGCATCATTGCCGTCTTCACGTGGCTTCCTCTCCTGCGTCCGTCTGTGTGTGTTTTTCCCTCTTTCTTAGAAGAACGCTCTCGCTGGATTGAGGGTCCCCCTAATTTGGTATGACTTCAATCCTTACCCCGATGACATCTGCAAAGACCCTTATTTCCAAATAAGAATCACATGCTGAGGATCTAAGTGGATGTGAAAGGACAGTGGTCGATCCACTGCTGATGATGCCTGACCAGTGAATAATTAAAACATTTTTTTTTTCACTTCCAGAACCAAAATATTCATTCGCTTCCCCAGAACACTGTTTGCTACTGAAGATGCCTTTGAATTTAGTAAACATCAATTAGGTATGATTTTTTTTTTCTGCCTTGATTTCAAGCTTGGGAAACACCTTAAACATGGGTGTTGGATATAATGTTAGAAGGACTTGCTCTGAAAACCCAGAACAGAGTATGGGATTATAAAATACAGGTGGATGTGTGCCTTAATGAGTATTTGAAGGGCTGTCACAGATGCACCTGGAACCCTAAGCTCTGTGGTTCTACCTCATTCCTAGCTTGGATTCAACTCTGATCTGCCACACAAGGGCCCAAATCCATGGAGTCCATGCCCCTAAAAGAAGGTTTTTTTAAAACTTCATTTGTCTAACTCTCTGATGTTCAAAGTCTCTAGCCAGGGTGTTTGTTGTTAAGTGGTAAATGAGAAAAGTTAAATGGGAGGAAAATGCGAAAAATCAGAAATCAAAACTATAGGTGGAGAGGAGTTCCTGCTGTGGCACAGTGAGTTAAGACTCCAACTGCGGCAGCTCAGGTTGCCGAGGAGGGGCGGGTGCGATTCCTGGCCTGGCACAGTAGGTTGAAGGATCCAGCATTGCTACATCTGTGGTGTAGGTTGCAGCTATGGTTCGAATTCAATCCCTGGCCTGCGAACTTCCATATACCGTGGGTGTGGCCATAAAAATAAAACTGCTGGTGGCTAGAGGCTTCCCCCTTGAGATCTAAGCTGGCCTGTTGAGACCAGCTCTGCTTGAGTGCCTGCTGTGTGCCGGGTCCTTGCACTCACCATCTCATTGTATTGAGCAAACCTATGGTCGGGTGGTATTATCATCTCTGCTTTACATGTGAGGAAGCTGAGGTCCAGAGACACTGGTAACTGGCTGAAGGACACACAGCAAGCAGCAGCAGAGCTGGGGTCTGTGGCTGGCTGGCTGTTTTCAGGGCCTGGGCTTGTAACCACCATGCTTGGAGGTCTATTTTTGACCCTCTGGCAGTGGGCACAGATCTCCTGGATCGGGTTCGTGGGCAGGCGCTGAATGCAGGGGGCTGGGTCAGTAGTTCTACCCAGATCGCAGGGGATATGATGCTGCTGGCGTGTGGGACTCTGGAGGAGCTTGGCTGTGCGGGGCCCCAGTCACTGGGCAGAGGGGGCGGACGGAGAATGGAGAGCTCCAGGGTGAGCCTGTGCAGGTCCCGCAGCCCCGGGTGCACACTCTTGCTTCGTAGCCACGTGGTTGCCTAATGTCCGGGCAAGTGTCTTCATCGCCTGGTGTCTGTAAGATGATGCAGTGCCCACCTGCCTTGCAGTATGAGGGCGCAGGGTAATGCCTAGCAGGGGTCCCAGGGGCTGGCATGCCCTCTGGACGGTGGCTGTGCTCCTCGCCTGGGGGAAGGCCAGAGGAAGGCAGCGGGTGCCAGTCCCTGGCCCGCTGCAGTGGACAGGCTGAACAGAACCCGCCCAGTCACATCCCACGGCCTCCTCTGTCACCTCCACCCTGCATGCCCCCAGGGCCTGCTGACATCCCTTCTGATAGTCATCACTACAGAGCTGCACAGCTGAAAGCCATTTGACCAAATCTTTTGTTTTAAGTTGCGCGAATCCAAGGCACGTACAAAGCCTGCCTAGAAAGGAGAGCGTACCTGAGAAAAAGACAAGCAGGTAAGAATTGCGCAGGAAGCCCCAGGGCACCCTGGACCACAGCTCCCAGCTTCCCTCTTGTCCAAGTGGCACCTGGAGGCACAGGCTGCTGACCATCCTCTCCACCTGCCTGGCCTTGAAACCTAGTGTCGGGCAGCCCCCGGGTCCAGTCCTAGGGCCTCATTCTTCCTCTCTTGACCAGCAATTATAACACTGTAGCCTGGATGTGTACCACAGACATGTTTTATTTGATCCACAACGTATGCATGTCTGAAGAATAATTTCTTGGAGTTCCCACTGTGGCTCAATGGTAAGGAACCCCACTGGTATCCATGAGGATGCGAGTCTGATCCCTGGCCTCGCTCAGTGCGTTAAGGATCCAGCATTGTCATAAGCTATGGTGTAGGTCACTGATGCAGCTCGGATCTGGTGTTGCGGTGGCTGTGGCGTAGGACAGCAACTGCAGCTCTGAGTCAACTCCCAGCCTGGGAACTTCCATATGCTGCAGGTGTGGCCCTAAGCAACAGGAAAGGAAAAAAAATATGATAATTTCTTTTAAAAGGTTGCTAACATCACAGGTGCCCTTGGAGCCCCTGCCCTCACTCCTTCCCCGATCGTTTCTCAGCACCCCCACCCCAAACAACTCTCTTCTGAACTTTGCATTTATCATTCCGTTTTCCTTTATAACTTCAGCGTCCATGGATGCATCACTAAACGATCTATTTATAGGCTGGCATGTTTTGAACTTCATAAAATTATACTGTTTGTATTTTTCCTGTGCAACTTCTGTGTTGCAATAAAACTTTATTTATAAACACAGGCAGCCGGCCCTCAGGCTGCAGTTTGATGACCCCCGTGCGCTCTATGCGAAAACCACAGTTTAGCCCTTCTGTTGATGGACACTTGGGTTGTTTCCAGGGCTTGTAACAACCAGCATGTCTGTGGCCATGAGGAGTAAAAGAGAAGCATTTTGAGTATTAAAGTTAACTGAAAAAAATCTGAAAAGCATCTAAAAATTGGGAAACAGATCAGAAATCTAGTGTTTGTGTGCCCCAACCCCAACTTACGTATCCCCATTTCGTGGTGCAGACACTAAAACTAAACACAGGGTGAGACAAAGCAAAGGCGAGACTAATCTGTACTATCCAGTGCCACCCTCATCCCTTAAAAGGCCTCGGGAAACTGGCCCCCTTCATGTGACTTCGGGGCTCGGCAGCGCCTTCTGCTCCTCTGTCACTCCGGCTCAGTTGTCCGTCTGGCACCTCCAGGTAGAAACTGATGACTCTGACCCCACTTCCCATCTGGAGGGCTGGGCTGGCCATCCAGGTGCTGGAGGAGTGGGTGAATGGCTGCGGAAAAGGCTTTTGTATTTAAATAGGACCGTGCTCACCCTCTAACGCCAGCAGTGAACTCTTTCAGCCATTAAACTCGAAGCCCACTGGCGCGGAGCCCTGGCTCGGAAGGAGGCCCAAAGGAGAAGGTGGGCTGTGCAGGTTGTAAGAAAGTAAGTTCCCCGTCGGGCCCGGCGGAGAGGAGGGGGCTCTGGAGGCTGCTGTGCCGCAGAAGGTGGTCATGGCCTTGGCTGAGGTTCCGGCTTTGTGCCGAAGTCGTCTTCCCTGCAGGATGGCAAGCCTTAGGAATTCCCTCCCATCTCCTCCCTCTGACCATTTGACAGCGGTCACAGTTCAGTACTTTTGTCCCTTCTCTTAGCCTCGCTCAAAAGTCACAAAGTAAAGGAGGTTCCTGTCACGGCTCGGTGGGTTATGAACCTGACTAGTGTCCCTGAGGATGTGGGTTTGATCCTTGGCTTTCTTTGCTCAGTGGGTTAAGGATTTGGCGTTGCTGCAAATTGTGGTGTAAATTCAGATGGAGCTCGGGTCCCGTGTCTCTGTGGCTGTGGTGGAGACTAGCAACTGCAGCTCTGATTTGACCCCTAGCCTGGGAACTTCCATATGCTGCAGGTGCAGCCCTAAAAAGAAAGCAAAAATAATAACAATAATAGTAAAGTCACAAAGTCACAAATGCCTTCTGATGCCAGGCAGGTACAGTGAGTCCCCTAAGGCAATAAGGTAGGGTGGGGACTGCGGCAAACCAGAAAGCTCAGGCCACCTCAGAGGTGCCGTCACTGCCCCACGTTAGCTGGCTGCTGTCACGGAGAAAGGCCAGGCCTGCGTTGCCAGGTATTTTGATGTTTTCCAAGGAAAGCCAGAAATCTGGCTTTCTGGTAATACCTCCCCATTTTTGCAGTATTGTTGGCAACAAATTCAAGTTGCTCGAAACAAAAAATGGTACGTGTGAAATCCAACATGCCTTGGGGCAGATCTGGCCTGTGGCCCTACATGGTGATCAAATTTTTGCCTCCACTGAGTCCAACAAGCGGGGGAGAGAACGCGAGTCTTGGTGAAGAAATGGGCCAGAAAACCAACCAGACTCTGTCCCGTTTAGATTCATAAAGGGATTCATCCATCGCAACAAGCCCCTCTGTCCTGACAATGAGGAGTTCGTCGTGTTCGTGCGGAAGAACTACATCTTGAATCTTCGGTACCACGTCCCAAAGAACCTTTTGGATAAGAGCTGGCTGAAGCCTCCTGGCATCCTGGCAAATGTAAGGACTACACTAGAACTCCTGTTGCAGGTGCTCTGGGCACCAGCGGAGCTTAGCCTGTGTATTTGTGCTGCCTCGGCAAACAAAAGCACTTCCCTGCAAGGAGATGCCCAAGGAATTTAACTACTCAGAATCTGAAATATCCTCTCCAGAATTATAAAGCCGGTGGAGGTTTGTTTACATAGAGCACTTTCTAATGGTTTCCATAAATGGTTTCTGCCCCCGCTGTAGCCTATCAGATGAGTTTAGAGACTGTTCCCTAGAACTGTATATCCCAGGAGACAGTCCCAGGACCCTCTGGCTGGAGCACAGAGTGGGGGCTACTGTAAGATTTCTGGGTCCCAACCCATCAGCATCTCTAGGAACCTACTAGCCTGCTCCTTGGTGATTCAAACTCATTCATGTTCAAGAACCACTAGCTTAGGAGTTCCCTTCGTGATTCAGCAGTTAAAGAACCCAACTAGGATCCATGAGGATGTGGGTTTGATGCCTCGCTCAGTGGGTTAAGGATCCAGCTTTGCCATGAGCTGTGGTGTAGGTGACGGACGCAGCTCAGATCTGGCATTGCTGTGACTGCAGTGTACGCTGGCAGCTGAAGCTCCGATTTGACCTCTAACCTGGGAACTTCCATATGCCACTGGTGCAGCCCTAAAAAAGTTAGCAGTAGCGAAAAGTGAGCCCCAGACTTGAAGACTAGCTGCTTTCTTTGACAAGAAAATAATCCCACTGTACTTTACATCAAACTGAATTCAGCTGTGCTTTCAGAGCTCCTGTTTTGGTGTCTGAACCCCGGGCGGGGTGCGGTGCGGTGGGGGAGGGGAGGGAGGGAGGCAGGTGGAAAAGAAGTGCATTCTCTACGCAGGCATCGGAGCTGCTCAGGAAAATGTGCACCAGGAACCTGGTCCGGAGGTACTGCCGCGGGATCACAGCCAAGAGGAAAGCCATGGTAGGGACGCCGTGTGTGGGCAGGTGGCGGGATGGTGGAGGGGCTGGTGCCGACCCTCAGCAGTCCTTGCCCACCACCTCACCTGTAAGCCAAGGGTCACACGAGGCCCATGCCTCATGCATGCGTTGAAGATTAAACACATGTAGACCACTTAACACAGAGCCCTGGTTAACTGGCAGCTGTTAATAAGTAGCATCCTTCCCTTTGTTACCATGGGAACACCATCCACGTGGCCCGTGTTGCCACTACAGGGCCCCTTTTCTGCTGGAGGCTGGTTCTGTGCATGTTGATCTGCTGGTCAGCAGACTTTTTCTATAAAGAGCTCAAGGGCCACATCATCTCTGTTGCAATTACTCTGCCACAGTAGCACTTGAGTAGTCAGAGCCCACCTGTAAGTCAGTGCCATCGCCACGAACCAGAAAGACTTGACTTACAAAAACCAGGCAGCAGGCTGGATATGGCCCTCGAGCTGTAGTTTGTAATCTCCGGCCTGGAAGAAATTACTCTCTGAAATTCTGAGAATTCCACTGGAAGTCAGCGCAAGTCGGACAAGCTGAAGTGCCAACACCAGTCCCTAGCAGGATAATCTTAGAGCATTCTGACCAAAGCCAGGTATGTGTTATGACTTCTGTGCAGAGGTGTGCAAGTGCATATTTATCCTACAGCTTAGCCAGGAAAGAAAGCACTAATGTGGACTTAAAGCTTCTATTTAGTTCCCAAAGAACCTCATGGCTACCCTACAAAAGGGTACAAAACTTCCACTTATGTATTACCAGATGCAGCAAAAGGTGATTACAAGTGAAATATTCAAAGACAAGAAAGATGGCTATACAGAAAGCTTAAATCAACCCTTTGCCAACAGCCGGATAGGTAAGTCCCTTTTTCCGTCTATGTATTCACCTTCCCTCTTTAAAAAGAAAAAAAAAAAAAGGAATTCCCGCTGTGGTGCAGCAGAAACAAATCCGACTAGTATCTATGAGGATGCAGGTTTGGTCCCCAGCCTTGCTCAGTGGGTCAAGGATATGGCATTGCCCTGGGCTGTGGTGTAGGTCACAGACTTGGCTTGGATCTGGCATTGCTGTGGTTGTGTGGTAGGCTGGCAGCTGTAGCTTTAATTCAACCCCTAGCCCGGGAACTTCCATATGCCATGAGTGGGCCCTTACGAAAAAAAAAAAAAAAAGGTCAAAGGAAGACGCTTATCCTGTAGCACTTCCTGACAGTGCTTCTCCAGGTTGAGGTCTTGGTCACAGAAGAACATAAAACCAGCAGATTGCCCATGGCTTCTGTTCAGCGGTGGTATTTAGCAACGATTTGCTGTGTTCTGGTTGCCTCCTTAGATGAAGGAGACGTTAGTCCCAAAGTACTTCAACTCATCGGCAGTGAAAAGATCCAGGTAAGGGACTGTGTGTCCTTGCCAGACACAGGATTCCCCTGCGGAGATGACGGGCGTTTAGAAGTGATACTTAAAGGCAGGGGTGCAAGTGGGCGGGCTGGGCTCTCACCTGTGTTGCTCCAGATATGAAGATTATAGGGACCAAGTGACTATTAGGTACTTGTTGCTGTTCTTGTGGTCCTTATCTGTCACACCAGGACCTGGGTTTGGTTTTCTATGGAATTGAGTGAACTGCAGCCGCAAAATCAGTAAACATCCCCTATTAGAGGCGGTGTGGCAGGGGCCTGGTGCCGAGGTGGCTTCAGAACGTAGCTGTGTGCTCCTGGGTGGGTGACTTATGCTCTTGGTGCCTCTGTCCTCCCGAGTGGGGGGTGGGGGTGGGGTCAATGGTGTGAAGCGCACAGGCTCCCGCCTGGCATGCAGCAGGCGTGGCTGCTGGTGACCACAACTCCGGTGGCTGCTCTGTCCCTGGGGCACAGAAACCCATGACTGGGCTGGGTCACTCTCTGGCCATCAGGGCTTTAATGCCCATAAAGGGCTCACATTTCCTTTTTGTTTTTCTTTTTGCCTTTTCTAGGGCTGCACCCGCAGCATATGGAGATTCCCAGCCTAGGGTCTAACAGGAGCTGTAGCTGCCGGCCTTCGCCACAGCCACAGCAACGTGGGATCTGAGCCATGTCTGCAACCTACACCACAGCTCACGGCAACGCTGGATCCTTAACCCACTGAGCAAGGCCAGGGATCGAACCCGCAACCTCATGGTTCTTAGTCGGATTCGTTAACCACTGAGCCACGACAGCAACTCCAGGCTTACATTTCTGTTGGCCTCTCTGAAGCAGCCCCGTGAGGCAGGTGGTCATAGCCTTGACCTCTTTAGAAGGGCAATGCCATAAGCAGGGCCAGGGATGGCAGCCTGTCACGCAGGGAGCCAGGGTGAGAAGAAATCCCATTTATGCAAACTGAGCGCCTCTCCTTTGCGTGCCGGAAGCAACGTTCGTAGCGAGGAAATCGGTACCCTGCCCCCTCCCCCATGAAGCAAGACACAAGCATCCCCTCCTAGTGACGGTCATCTCTTTGCAGTATGGTGTCCCGGTCATTAAATATGACAGGAAAGGCTTCAAGACACGGCAGCGGCAACTCATTCTCACTCAGAAGGCAGCTTATGTGGTGGAGCTTGCCAAGATCAAGCAGAAAATAGAGTACTCTGCACTCAGAGGTAAGAAGTGGCAGCCTTGACAGTTCTATGGGGTGGCTTGGCTCCTGGGCCTGGCCTGCAGCTGTCGCTCTGGTGTAAATACCCTGCATCCACGTCAGCAATGGTTACCTTCACCAGTGTGGTCACTGGAGGGAAAAGCCTGGGGTGGGGCCCCCCACACGCGCCTCTTTTCTCTGTATTCACGTCGAGTGGTCCAGTTCCTGGTCCCTGACTCTGGATCTGTCCTAAGGTGTCTCTACCAGCAGCCTCAGCGACGGAATCTTGGTCCTTCATGTGTCGCGGGAAGACAATAAGCACAAGGTAACGGGCCACTGGGCTGTGGCTGGAGGGCGAGGCTGCCCCGGAAACCCGCGGGGCAGAGAGCGCTCTCCTTTGAAGCCGCTGCTGCTGAAACGGCCGTGTCCTCCCCTCTCCGCTGCAGGGGGACGCCGTCTTGTGGTGCGAACATGTGTTTGAAGCAGTGACGAAGCTCGTCATGCTGGCTAAGAAGGAAAACATTGTCAGTGTGGTCCAGGGGAGGTAGGTGGTTTCATGTGTAGCTCAGGAAGTCACTCAGTATTAAGTGTTTATTAACAGATCAAGAAAGATGCAAATGTTAATTGTTTCGCCCATGCCTGCCCCTCCCCGCAGAATAAGCACTGCCTACCAGCCAGGGGCGGGTTACCTTGCGCCCTCTGATCAAGAACTTTCTTCCATCCTCACCCTGTGACTTGGGCTCCTGAGAAATGAAGTTAGTGATCACTCCACCTACACAAAGGGCTGGTGACCTTACCCTCCAGTTTTCAAAGGAGGCACTTATGGTCCTAAGGGTGGCTGTCACCAAGGGAAAGGTGGACCCTTGGGCCAGGGCAGGTGATAGCCACAGCCCTGCTGTTGATGCCTGTGGAAAAACTGAATGTACTCAAGAGGTTAGAAACTAACTACAGGATCACTTGGCCATCTTTCCAGCTGCAAAAATGGTTTTCTTTCAATTACTCAAATATATAAGACAACTCTGGGAGTTCTTGTTGTGGCTCAGCGGAAACAAATCCGACCAGTATCCATGAGGATGCAGGTTCGATCCCTGGCCTTGCTTAGTGTATTAAGGATCTGGCATTGGAGTTCCCGTCGTGGCTCAGTGGTTAACGAATCCGACTAGGAACGATGAGGCTGGGGGTTCGATCCCTGGCCTCGCTCAGCAGGTTAAGGATCCGGCAATGCTGTGAGCTGTGGTGTAGGTTGCAGACACGGCTCGGATCCCGTGTTGCTGTGGCTGTGGCGAAGGCCGGCAGCTACAGCTCCTGTTAGACCCCTAGCTTGGGAACCTCCACATGCCGCAGGTGCGGCCCTAGATAAGGCAAAAAGACAAAAAAAAAAAAAAGGATCTAGCATTGCCGTGAGCTATGGTGTAGTTTGCACACTCAGCAGCTTGGATCCTGTGATGCTGTGGTGTAGGCCAGCATCTGTAGCTCTGATTTGACCCCTAGCCTGGGAACCTCCATATGCCACAGGTACAGCCCTAAAAAGCATGAAATAAAATTTTAAAAAGAGTGTAATATAACAGGAACTTTTTTCTTTTCTTTGTCTTTTAGAGCCACAACCGTGGCGTGTGGAGATTCCCAGGCAAGGGGTCTAATCAGAGCTGTAGCTGCCGGCCTACGCCACAGCCACAGCAATGCAGGATCCGAGCCGCATCTGCAACCTACACTACAGCTCATGGCAACACCAGATCCTTAACCCGCTGAGCGAGGCCAGGGATCAAGCCCGCATCCTCATGGATGCTAGTTGGGTTCGTTAACCACTGAGCCACGACAGGAACTCCAGGAATTCCATCTTGAAACTAGTAAGCATCACAAGTGAAATGTCTTTTGCAAACTAAAAGCTGAGGGAGGAAAATAAGAGCATGTCAGTAATTCATCACTTTATGTATTTTAAGTTTACAGTTTTATATTAGTCCCGGAAAAGAAGGCACAATAGTTTTTGACACTGGACCAGAAGAACAAATCTATAAAGATAAAAATGGACATCTAACAGTGGTGAGTGGCTGTTGCGGGAGGGAGCTGTAAGCAGTTTTAAATGAGAGTATAGATTAAAATTCTACCAGCTTCAGCCCTTCTGTAGACTGACTGGAATCACCACTTACTTTCTCTCTCCCTCTGTTCCTAATCCTACATTGAAAAATAGGAACTGGTACTAGAGGTACAGATTCAAACACTGAATGACGAGGGAAACAGTTTACCTCCCACATTTAGTTGTCAGTGAACCAGAAGCTGACATTTAAGTTCTCAGTATGAAATGTCAAAGCCCAGCCCTTCCTTGGATGGCAAAGGCCTGACTCCCCGCGGCTCCCAGGTGATTCTCCAGGCCGAACTTCAAAAGATACCAGTGTTAGGAGTTCCCACTACTGTACAGTATGTTAAGAATCTGGCAGTGCTGCAGCTATGGTGTAGGCTGCGGTGTGGCTCAAATATGATCCCTGGCCTGGGAATTTCCATACCCCTTGGGTAGGGCAAAAAAAAAAAATAGTAATAAATAAAAATAGCAGTGTTGGAATTCCCTGGTGGCCTAGTAAGGATCCGGCATCGTCACTGCTGTGGCGCAGGTTTGATCGCTGGCCCAGGAACTTCCACATGCTATGGGTGCAGCCAGAAAAAAACAATTATAAAACCAAACCCAAACCAAACCAAACAGTGTTAGCATCTCACCCCCAAGATACCGTGATGTAATCGGCTGGGGGTGAGGCCTGGGCTAAGGAGCAGAAGTGTGAGAACCATGCCCCTCTTAAGGAGCCAAGCCTGGGGGCTCAGTGCTTCGCTCTTCCTGGCAACTGTGATCCAGTTTTGCTGGGAAAGCTGAAGGGGCTGAATCTCAGGATGTATTTTTGTACATAAACCAAGTATTCATAATTTGCTACAAACTAATTAAAACATGGTCTTAACAACACGGAGTGTCTCATACACATGTAACCATGAAACTTTTTTGTGGCTAAATAGTACACATAATTGCCTCTCGACACAGTTAACTCGTTCAGGGACAAGTTAAAATATTTAAGCATATTTAATATAAGGCATAAGGGGATTTTTTCAGTATACATGCTGCCTTAAGACTTACACCCCATGTTCCTCTCTGGCTTAGGCTTCAGAGCCCATTTCTAAATGTGACTTGTCTCGTGGGAGGTGGGCCAGCAGACGGTGTGGGTGGCGGGGCTGGCTGCTCGCAGCTTGTCACCATCCACCTTGACGGCTCAGGTGGTTGAGGTGATAACTGCTTCCTCCTGAGCAAGATGAGCGAGCTCTAAACCTCAGCATGTACCTCCCCCAGGTGTCTGTCCGCACGAAGTCCTGATGGAGGATGACATCTGACCTCTCCCATCGCCATTTTTGCTCTGACAGAGGAAAGCGCCCAAGAAGCGAGAATTTGGTCCAGTTAGCGACACCTTCAAGCAAAGGTTTCAGCAGCTCGGGAAAAGGATTGCCCCTGAAGAAACGGAGTGGCATCTTATGCCAAAGCCCAACCCCTCAGGTGTCCTGTGGTATTAAAGTAAAATGTCCTCTTTGGGGAGCCAACCTCAAGTAACCCAATGGGGTGGTTTTAAATGTCCCCAATAGGACGAACACTTGATAGGCACTTGAACTTGTCATTAAAGGGTGGGTAACAGCTTCTCTCTGTCATGCTGCCCCTGAGGCACAATGAAGTGTTATCTATGGTCTGAGAACACAGAGCTGCAGAATTTGAATTTTGCTTTAAATAAATGGAACTCAGAAACATACCCAGTTCCTTCCCAGCTTTAGCTTCCACATGGCCAGCGTCAGCTCTCCGAACCAAAGAGTCACTCAGAGGCGATGCCAGCTGTCTGCTCTTTCACCAGCCTGGTAGCATTTCCACCTAGGATGCCTCTCAGTGTCTGAATTCAAACACAACAGAAAAGTGACTCCTCTCATCCACCCTGAGCAACTTTATCACCTTAAAGTAGAAGGTGGGATCTCTGCCTTGCTCTCTCTGCTGTAAACTGCACTTTGGTTCTGTGGCTGGACTGTGTTGGACGTTTCTGAAAAGACCCAGAAAAACAGATTTAAGCAGAAGCATTATACAACCTTTATTTTACATATGTCCATCAATGCTTGTACAACACAGTGACTACTTCTAGTGCTCAGAGTATTTCTTCCTGTAGCACAAAGAGACAGGTTAGTGACACACACGTATTATAGTGACTCCAGTGGAGCCCTAAAAGGCACACATTCCAGAGGGAGGGCTGGGTAGCAGCACAGCCACCAGCCTGCTAAGCCACCACAGGAAGGTGATGGAGAGGCTCAGCCCAGAACTGTCCCGGGCAGAAGCCTCCAGTCACCACCATCAGATGACTTTTTGGAAAACCTTGACTACAAGGGATCCGAAGGTGTTCTGCTTTTTTCAGTTGAAAACTATTACAATATAATAAAACTGTACTCTCAACCAAATCTTAGGCCAGGGTTTTACTCGGATAGTTCTTAAATATAAATACTGACTCTTGTTTGCCCTTACTTACTGCTCATATAAGAAATCAGGTCCTGGGAGTTCCCATCGTGGCTCAGCACAAACGAATCCGACTAGTATCCATGAGGATGTGGGTTCAATCCCTGGCCTCGCTCATTGGGTTAAGGATCCAGCTTTGCTATGAGTTGTGGTGTAGGTCACAGACGAGGCTTGGATCCTGCGTTGCTGTGGCTGTGGTGTAGGCTGGCATCTATAGCTCCGATTAGACCCCTAGCCTGGGAACCTCCATAGGCCACAGGTGCAGCCCTCAAAAGCCAAAAAAAAAAATAAAGCAAGAAAATCAGTTCAGTTCCTGTTATTTAATAACAGAGCTTGGAACCAGCCTATACTCTGTCAGCTCACAGCTACATGGAGCTAACCATGGAATGTTTCGTGTACTTGTTCAGATCCCAGGCAAGCAGACTCCAAACTACAAGTACAACACCAGAGAAAATGCAAAAGTGGAGATGGTCAGAACCATTAGGTCATAAGGTGCAGAAGCCCCAACAAACTAGGTGGTTCCACAAACTCACTCTTCACAAACATTTTAAAAAACACAACTTACAGGATGGCTTTTCCATTCCTACAAAATACATCAGAACTGACATTCAGTTTAGCTTTCTAAAAAAGTTCAACCCAAACAGCAGGGTTGACGTTTAAAACTTAAACGGTATAAAATATTTACAAAACATTATTGAAGCCCCCCCATCCTTACCACTTAATAAAATCCAGACGGCCTAATACGAAAGCTTCCACATAACAGTTTAAAAAGCATCTACCCCGTCCATGATTTTTAGGTTCAGTCATGACTGATTTACAGTTTTATTGTAGGCTTTGCTGCCAGATACAAAATAAAGGCGTACAACTGTCACAAGTAGGGCAGGAGGTACAAAATCTAAGCTGTAAAAACCATTTCAAAATATAAACTCGTTTTTTTTTTTTTTTTTTTTTTGGAATACACTGTGTCAAAGGCTGCCCATATTAATACCTTTGGTATAAAACAGTAACGTTTCCCTTGAATAGCGGACAAAACCCATCCACGACTTCACACACATCCGCATCTCCCTGTAACTAACTACTCTACCTAGTCTAGTCTCAACCACCCACATTCGTCGCAGCTCCCTCTGTCCCGGGGCGCAGGGGAGACGGGAGGTAGGTAACCGAGAACATCCATCCCGCGTGAGCACCGTGCAGACAGCAGGGCTCCAGCGCGGGCCACCCGAGCACACGTCCTCGTCCAGTCACACACATCCCTTAAACAAACACGAACACAGACACTGACCGGACCCCAAAGGATCTGCACATGGTCTCCTCTGCTCGCTGACGGCCACTCCACACTGTGTACAAATCAAGGGCAAAGACAAGAAGGGATCACCAGGTGATGGGTGCGCTGACAGCAGGAGGGCCTTCCTGAGGCTGCTGGTGTGAGTGTTGGTCCTGCCAGGACGTTTCATTTCTTCTAAGCAAAGGGCAGGGCATCCACTCGGGGCAGGAGGCCTTGCTTAACCAAGCGGAAGGCGGAGGAGGAAGAACTGGGGTTCACAGGGCAGCGGCTTGTGTGCGTCCGCCCAGAGCGGACCAGGCGGCCTTCCTGGAATGGAGCAGCTCAACGAGGAGGGCAGGGGCAGGGGCCAGCTCTGCCCTCAGCCAGACTGTGGGGAGCCCCAACAAGCACCAGACCACAGATCAGCCAGAATGGGCATAGGCCTGCCCCTGCAACACATCTGGGCCCCCAGAGCTATACCGGGAACAGCAACTAAGAGGCAGGAAGCAGGACCCATCTCCGTGGCTTCAAGCATCGGTTCTTTCCCAACAAGCTCTAGGGGTGACAGTGTGCGGAGGGGGGGGGTTCTTGCAAAGCCTTGAGGGAAGAGACCGTGCCGGCACCAGCATGCTGAGCTGGAGGGTGAGCAAACAAGAGCTCGCAGACACCGCTGGCAACCCCTGACTACAGGACCCCTCTTGGAGGTGACAACTCCAGAGGGAAAGCCACTCAGTAAGTTCAAACAGGTAGTCAACACCCACAAAAATAAATACTGCAAACAAGTTCTCACACACTCATCGCACCATTCACACTTTTCCTCTGAGAACCAGGAAAGCCTGGCTCCAGCGCTTCTCGGATTCTCAGGAAAGCAGAGACCTTGGACCCAGTGCGAGCAATGGCAGCGGTGCATTCACCTGGGTAAAGACGATCAATTCACCTGGTCGAGAAATAGCAAACTCGTTATCTGGCTTGTTATGAAGTCTCTCCAGGCTCCGGGTGCAGTGGGGGTGCCCAGGAGCCCGGGGGGGTCTGAGTGCACAGCAGGGAGCAGAGCGGCAGAGGCGGGGCGGAGCCCCCGGCCCGCTCACTGGTGGAGGTGGGCCCGGTCGTCCGGGCGCTTGATGTGGATGCGCCGCACGCGCTCGATCCGCTCCCGCTCCTCGTCCTCGTCCAGGTGGTGGGAGCGCCCGGCCGCCCCGCCCGTGGCCTCCAGGAGCGCATTGTCAGGTCCCCGACCATCCTGGGCCTCGTACAGCAAAATGTTCAGGGTCTCCTCGTAGATTCGGGCTTCAGGGAACTCCACCTGCGTCCCCACAAAGCACAAGGCAGGTAAGTTAGCATCACGCCCTCGCCACCTCTGCTGCCGCCCATTCTGAGCAGGGCCATCAGGCTACACCAGGCCCCTAAGATTCTGTAAGGCCTTCATTATTATTTTTAAAGTGGTTTTTATTTTCAATAGGCAAGTCACACATGGTGCTAAATCCACAGGAGACAAAAGAGACACAGTGAAATAGGCCTCCCTGCTAGTTTCCCTTCCTTTGGGTATTTACATCATTTCCAATATGTTGCTTCTAACAAACAGGGCTGTACCTTTGCACATGAGTCATTCCACACCTTAAAGCGGTGTTCTGGAGTTCCGGTCATGGCTCAGCAGTTAACAAATCTGACTAGCATCCATGAGGATGCAGGTTTGATTTCTGGCCTCACTCAGTGGGTTAAGGATTCGGCGTTGCCATGAGCTGTGGTGTAGGTCGCAGATGTGGTTTGGATCCTGTGTTGCTGTGGCTGTGGTGTAGGCCAGCGGCTGTAGTTCCTATTCGACCCCTAGCCTGGGAACCTCCATATGTTGCAGGTGAGGCCCTAAAAAGCAAATAATAATAATAATAATGATAACAATAAAAGGTAGTTCCCATCGTGGAGTAGTAGAAACGAATCCAACTAGGAATCATGACGTTATAGGTTCGATCCCTGGCCTCGCTCAGTGGGTCAAGGATCCGATGTTGTCGTGAGCTGTGGTGTAAAGAAGTCGCAGACACAGCTTGGATCTGGTGTTGCTGTGGCTGTGGTGTAGGCCAGCGACTACAGCTCCAATTCAACCCCTAGCCTGGGAACCTCCATATGCCATGGGTGTAGCCCTAAAACACACACACACACACACACACAAAAGCAGTGTTCTTTCTGAACAGGGACCAGTTGGGACCCTCATGAAGTGGACACGATCTCTCCCGCTCAGTAAAGCACCGTGTCGCTTACTGCCCTCTGGGGTCTGGTGCCGTGGATGAGAGGAAGGCTGCACAGTGGGTCCTGGGCCCCTGATTCATGTGGTAGAGTGAATCAGTAAGGATCTCTGAAGCGCTTGAAATGCTGCACTGAGGAAGGTACCAGTTACACAAAAACCCCAGGGGGACAT
The DNA here is from genome assembly GCA_004024745.2 of Catagonus wagneri. Taxonomy (NCBI): domain Eukaryota; kingdom Metazoa; phylum Chordata; class Mammalia; order Artiodactyla; family Tayassuidae; genus Catagonus; species Catagonus wagneri. The sequence goes on from PVHT021183555.1 coordinate 10,347,034, forward strand.
CTGTACAGTTACTTAAGACAACAAGAGTGTCAGCTCCCAGAAGTTTGGGTTCTGGGCCAGAAAATGGGGAACCTGTCCCTGAAGAGGCAGCTGCTGCAACACCAACTTCCTGAAGAAAGGAAGGAGCCTTAGGGACAGGATGCAGAGCGAAGGGAGCCAGGAGAGGGAGCCCACACAAACACAGGCACAGGCTGCTCCAGAACCCATCCAAGAATCCATATGTAGCTGGGTTTGGACCACAGGGTCTCAGTGCCTTTGCTCCCCTGTTAAGCTCTGAAAATGTATAGTCACTACCGTCAAGTTTAGTCAATATAATGATTAGCCTTAAATATCCACGGGCAGAGGCAATTCACACAAATAAAAAACCAGACTATGACAAAACGAGGAGTCTAGTTACAGCTGGGACACAGCCATAAACAAAGTTCCCAGGAGAAAACAAGCACCTGTCTTGCTAATATAGGGGGAGAAGTGAACAATTCCAATACCCCTCATCTTTGAAAGAAAAAAGCAGCTCAGTGTTTTCCCCTTAAAATAATACCTATCTTCTAGGATGTATTGTAAATACTAACGAATAAAGTATTTTAAGAAGTTAAAAAAAATTTAAACTCTGGTTTCAACTCTGTGGTCTGACTTCCTCCCATCTGTTGTGCTTCTGAGGTTCCTCTAGGACCACAGAGCATGGGTGAGGATGACAACTGTGCAGGTGACCCACAGATCTGTGCGTGGGCAATCAGAGGCAGGACCTACTGCATGTGTCCTGCTCATCAGCTTTCCCCTCGATGGGTTGAAAAGGAAATGACGGAGCTTACGGTATGATTTAAAAAACAAACCAACCAGTCACACAATCCCAAGGAGGGTGGGCATGCAGAGACCCAAAGGGAGTGAATTGCAAAGAACAGCAGACCAGCTGCAACCACACTTTGCAGAGTAGCACAGGGACAGAAGTCAAGGAAGAGGTCGAGTGCATTGGTTTGGAAACGACATAAAAACAGATGCAGAGTCCTGATCAGTCAGCGCATTACATGCTGGAAAGGAAGCCATCCAGGTTCACAAGGAGTACTGGGCAGGCGCCGTGAGGGTGGAGGGCTGCCCAGGGCAGTGCGTGAGGAGGACAGACAGAGGACAAGGAAGCAGTAGATCATGACCAGAAGGCCAAGGTCAAGACCCTGAAGGTGGCACTGCTCCTGATGAGTGAGGTGAAGGGGATGATGGGAAATGACCTCACGTGGAGGACAGCGCAGAGCAGCACAGGTGGAGTCACACCACCACTGACACAGAAGAAATGCAGGCAGCTGGGTACACATGGGTACAGGATCCGTCTGCCTAACATTTATGGCAAAGGAACGTAGGTGCAGCAGGACTTGTCTCCAATAGCATCAGAAAGGAAAAGCCATTCTTTTTGAAGACCTACATTTGGATCTTTCCAGGGCCCAAAAGATAGTATTTTAAAAATGTGTAGTCGTTGGAGTTCCCACTGTGGCACAGTGCAAACAAATCTGACTAGGAACCATGAGGTTGTGGGTTTGATCCCTGGCCTCGCTCAGTGGGTTGAGGATCCAGTGTTGTCATGAGCTGTGGTGTAGGCTGCAGATGCAGCTCGGATCCCGCGTTGCTGTGGCTGTGGTGAGGCCAGCAGCTACAGCTCCAATTCAACCCCTAGCCTAGGAACCTCCATATGCCGCTTGTGTGGCCCTAAAAAAAACAAGACCAAAAAAAAAAAAAAAAACCCAAAAAACAATGTGCAGTCGTGAGTCAAGGACAGCATTTTTCAAGCCTATCCCTAAGTGTGTTGTGTTCAAGGGGACAGGGAGGTTGCACAAGCATGGACCTCAGCACAGCCACTCAGAAGCGTCCTCTCAAGGCCCTTACCTTGGTCTGCTTCTTCTCAGTGGCATAGACGATGGAGGTACAGCAGACCTCAGCGATCTTGCGGCCCTGGCCGTAGAAGGACCAGCAGCAGATTTCGTCCCCAATGACATCCTTTATGAACAGGACTCTTCCGTTAAAGCGTAGAGACAGCTTATCAAACAGCTCGATGTTTTTCAACATATTGTCATCGGAATTGCTGCAAAAAGGCATTTACTAAGATGAGTACAGCCTGGTGTTGACTGCCACCACCAGGTGAGCATTCCCCCATCATCCCTTTGCAACCTCAGAATAAGCTCACCAAGAGTGCAACAGTCCCCACTGCTCAAAGGGAAGTGAGGGTCAGAGCGATCAGAGAACTGCCTGAGGCCAGAAACTAATAAATGGCAGAGCTGAGCCTCAAAAGAAGACAGCCCTGATCTCTAGAATGTGGGCGAGGAACACAGGCTTAGAGTGGCCGCCCTGCTGTGGAACAGCAAGAGATGGAATGCTGAAAACTGGGGACTGCAGGCACCGGCACCGGGGGAAATGGAGAAGAGCCCTACAAAGCCACAGCAGAGGCAGAAAGACCTGCCCAAGGAGGACTTTTTATCCTGGGTCCATTTATGGGTCTTCAATCACTTCATCAAATACCCCGACATCCTTAAGTCCCTGATTTAGAGCCACACATTCTCAAGAGCCAAAAGGCATTCTAGAAACCTGTATATACTGTTAGTAGGATCATAAAATGGTAAAGCCACTTTGGAAGACAGTTTGGCAGGTCCTCAAATGATTAAACCGAGAGTTACCATATGACCCAGCAATTTCACTCCTAGGTACATACCCAAGAGAAGAGAAACATGTATGTGTACACGCATGCCCTCAGCAGCATTATTCCCAACTGCCAAAAGGTGGAAACTACCCTAACTGCCCATCAACTGATGAATGTATAAACAAAATGTGGTCTGTACAATGGAATATTATTCAGCCATAAAAAGGAATAAGGTACTGATGCTACAAAGTAGATGAAACTTGAAAACATTATGGTAAATTAAAAAAGCCAGTCACAAAAAGCAATACATTACGTGATTCAATTCATAGGAAACTTTCAGCATAGGCAAACCCATAGAGACTGAAAGCAAAATAGTGGTTGCCTGAAGCTGGGGGAGGTGGGAAGGTGGAGGGAAATGGGAGTGAATGGGAGTTCCCACTGTGGCACAATGGGATTGGCGGCCACATCTTTGGAGTGTTGGGACGCAGGTTCAATGCCCGGCCTGGCACAAAGGGTTAAGGATCTGTGTTGCCACAGCTGAGGTCTAGGTCATGACTGCAGCTCATAGCAACTCCATGGGCCGTGGGGCGGCCAAAAAAAAAAAAAAGGAAATAAAAAAAAAAAGAAATGAGGAGTGAATGGTAACGGGTACAAGGATTTGAGACGATGAAAATGGTCTAAAATTAGGCAAGTGGTGATGCTTGCACACTGTGAATATACTAAAAATATACTAAAAACTACTGAACTGCATATGTTTAAAGGCTAACTTTTTCAGTCTGTGTGAATTAGATTTCATATCTATCAGTCTATCTGGGCATTTAAGAGGTGCAGAAGGACCAGCCTCATCTGAGAGGAACAAGGGGAACCGGGCCTGGCTGGTGTGGGCAGAGGTTTACCTAGCAGAGCAGATGTCTTTTCTGGCCAACACCTTACCTGGTATATGAGTACTTGTTGTTACTTCTGTTGTAGAGCAACTTCACGGCTGGCTGCAGGTTGTTTTAAAAAAGGAAGAAGAGAGTTACTTGGAGTGCAGATGCAATGAATTACTGGCTTCCCGCAGGGCTGCAAGTGGAGCCTGCAGGCTGGGGGTGGAACTAGGGAGGGAGACTGCATAACCCAATACCAGGGGCCACACGATGAGCTGCACGCTCCCATTCCTGACCCTTTCTCAAGCCTTGCTCAGGCAATTTCACATGTTTTTATTGAAAAACTTGTTCAGAAGAACCTCCACCATTTTTGGTAGCAGACGGAATGCTACAACGGGGCCTCCAACATACCTTATTTGAAGTTGCTATAAGTTTCTGTTCTTCCTTGGATGAGGTGATGACAGGAACTTTGCAGAAAGGCTCATAAGTATCTTTGTTCTGCTGGAACAAAACTTGCTTTCAGCCTGGGAGGCCTGCCCAGCACTGGACTGTTTAAGCTGGCCTGCTGGGTAAAGACAGGCTCTGGCAAGGGGAGATGGGGCGGCCATGGCTGAGAAGCTAGGAGGATTCCTAGCACCAGTGAAATAGGATGGGGGATGACCAGAAAATGGAGCTCTCAATGAACCTGCTCCCTGGCCAGGACTGTTATATGCCAGGGTGCTCAGTGAACACTAACAATGATGACACATTTTTCACAGCCCAGGAAGCCCCCTCAAAAGTAAACTCTAAACATGACAGATGAAATATGACTTCATTAAAACTCCTAAAACCCCACAGCAATGACTTCAGAGGGATAAAAAAGGTATACGCCCGTAAGGGGAAAAGAATGGGAGAAGGTCAGCACACGAAAGATGTCAAAAATGCAAGGCTGTACTGTACAGCACAGGGAACTATATCCAACCTCCTGGGATAGACCATGATGGAAACTAATATTAAAACCATGTGTGTACACACACACACACACACACACGACTGAGTCACTCTACCATACAGCAGAAACTGGCACAACAGTGAATCCAACTGTACTTTAATAAAAAATAAAACTGCCTGGTTACCTAGAGCTTATCCTATTAAGTGAAGTCAGAGAACGACATATAGCGTATGATACCACTTACATGTGGAATATAATAAAAAAACAATACAAATGAACTTATTTATAAAACAGAAACAAACTCAAATATTTTAAAATCAAACTCAGGGTTACCAAAGGGGAAACCGTGGTGGAGAGGGATAAATTGGGGGAATGGGATTAGCACGTACACATTATAATATAGTACAATTATATAATATAGTAGTATTACTATACAGTATAGTAGTATTACCATATTATACAGTAATGTGTATGTGTTTTATATAACTATTTTTATTTTTTTGTCTTTCTGTCTTTTTAGGGCCACACCTGCAGCATATGGAGGTTCCCAGGCCAGGGGTCTAATCGGAGCTGCAGCCGCCGGCCTTCGCCACAGCAACGCGGGATCCGAGCCACGTCTGCAATCTACACCACAGCTCACAGCAATGCCGGATCCCTAACCACTGAGCGAGGTCAGTGATCGAACCCACAACCTCATGGTTCCTAGTCGGATTCGCTTGCGCTATGCCATAACGGGAACTCCATTTTTTATATAGTTATACAAACACAGACAACAAGGACACTGCTCAATGTGCTGTAATAACTCACATGGGAAAAAAGAATAGATATGTGTATATGTATAACTGATCCACTTTGCTGTAAACCTGAAACTGATACAACATTGTAAATCAACTACTATCCCAGTAAAATTAAAAAATATAATTTGGAGTCCTTGTTGTGGCTCAGCAGGTTAAAAACCCGACATGGTGTCCATGTGGATGCGGCCTCACTCAGTGGGTTAAGGATCCTATGTTACCACAAGCTGCAGCACAGGTCACAGATATGGCTCAGATCTGGTGTTGCTGTGGCTGTGGTGTATGCCCGTGGCTGACACTACAATTCAACCCCTAGCCTGGAAACTTCCATCTGCAGCAGGTGCAGCCATAAATACTAAAAAGAAAAAGAAAAATTCAAGGCTGCAGTTCCCTGGTGGCCTAGCGGTTAAGGATCTGGCATTGTCACTGCTGTGGCTCAGGTTCTGAAGGCTGGTGAGCACTGGACAAGAGCAGAGGATCGCTTGCCAGTTGACAGAAGCACTGGTGAGAACCTCCCCGCCACCCCCACTCCCCGCTGAATTCCCTTCCCCTGCCTGTTAAGAGACAGGTCCATTTTCCTGGAGCAGTTTGTACAAGAGAGGACAGGACTGAGCTGCTATTCTGAAAAGGGGGATTAAGCAAATGGTCTACACACTAAATGGTGAACTCCAGCTCACCCCAGCCCCCTTCCCCTACTTAGATCCTAGAAGGCAGCCGATCAGGCTTATACCCACCGGTAAAGAGAGTGGAGCGTTCCTCGGCGGGGAACCAATTGTCCAAAAAAAGGGCTTACAAATTCTGACACTGAGGGTTCCTACTGAAAAAGTCAGCCTTATCATCTGCCACTGAAGCCCACTGGACAACAACAACCAATACACACAGTTTTGCAAAGCCTTACTCCTAAATTTCAACAAACCAAGGACTATCAGATTATACTCAGAAAGCCTCTCAAATATGAGAGTGAAATCAAAACAAAGAAAAAGAGAAGCAATCACACAATAAAGGCAGCAGAAAGAAAACTTCAAAAAGTATTACTGGACAGACAGGAGCAGATAGCACATCTCATGAAATGAGATCAGCATGCTATACAAAGAAAAGCACTCAAAGAACAAGGACAGGCTCTTGGGCATTAGAAATATGATACCAGAAATGAAAAATTTAATAGAAGCGTTGAAAGATAAAATGAAAAAAATCTCTGAGAAAATAGAACGATAAAAGCAACAGAAACCAGGAGGTGGTCAGTCCTGGGGGCTTAACCTCAGACTAACAGAAAACCACAAAAAGGGAACCCAGAGGGCATGTCTCTAAGACAGAGATGAGCTGAACATACCACAGGGAGATTGATGTTTCTGGGAATTTAGGACTGAATTAGGAATGTGTACTTGAGAAAATAAAGCACACAAAAAAAACAACGAAGCAATCACTAATTCTGGCAAATTGAAAAGCTACACAAGGAAATAATCACTATACTCTGTGGCTCAACAATATTTACACAACTCAATGTAAAATTTAATACTGATTTAACCAAAACTGTGATAAACTATATTGGGAAAAGGAATGTGTGCATGCAAGTTAGGCAGTGGTTGGGGGTGGTGGGGTGCATGAGCTAAATCTTAATTTTCTATAGCAATGTCAGTAGATAATGTTGAAAACTGTAAATTCAATAAATAGCAGTATCAGAAATGAGAGTAAACAGAACTATTGCAAGAATTAAAAGAGGCTGCTGGGGGGTGGGAGTGGGTGGAGGGCATATGGTAGTGTTTTTTATACCAACCTTGCTTAAACCACTAACTTGACTTAAATGCTTTACATGCATTACTTTAATAAACATTAGAATGAAAAAGAAAATAATAAAGGCTACAACAGTCAGTCAGAGTTACAGTGAGTTCCCAGATAGCTCGTGGCAGAGGTGGTGGGTGCAAGTAACCATTCCTGGGGCAGAGAGGCGTCAGGGTACTGCTCCCGTGGACGGCCACACAGTCACTCCCCACACGGTGCTTGGGGGAGGCACGTATACAAATCCGATTCCTATGGCAACCCAAAGGGACTCTTCTGATTCTCTGCCATGTCTTAACCTGCCTTGAAACGAATGGCCGCTGGCTCTATCTGGAAGCATTCTGGGTTTCTAGGGATTTTACTCTCTCCCTAGACTTGACCCCAGTGGTCCTGCCCCAGGTCCTGCTGAGAAGTGAGGGGTGTCTGTCTGTAGGGATTATGCTGGGCTCTCTCAACAGTGACTTGTGGGACACGCTTAAATCCCCAAATGGATCCAGAAAAAGGATCAAGTTTTACGCTCTGTGGCTCAGTACCGAAGAGCTGCAGCGTACACAGGAGAGGACCCAATACCATGGGGGCTGAAATAAGCCAGAGGGGAGCAGCTTTGGGATTAATTCATTAACTCTCACAACAGTTCAGTGAAGTAGAAACTGCCCTCACTTGCAGGGGGGAAATGAGGAAGCCAGGTCGGTCTGGGGCCCTCTCTACCCACACGGGAAGAAAGGGTGATACCTACTTGCAGGGCTGCCTGGCACTCTTCCACCAGGCCCTGGACCAGGTAGTACTTGGCTTCTGCCAGCAGCTCCTCGATTTCCCGGCGGCTCTCAGGCAAGGGGACTGCTCCATCACGCAGGTAGTTGAGTATCGTACCAAAGTGCTTCCCACAGCGGTCAATGAGGATCCAGCCTGGGGCGGGGGGAGGGGGAGCATTAGGGGCTGCCCCTCTCTTGGAAGGCACTGAGGAGAACCGGGGTGTCTCTTGACTTCTTCCCCCACCTCCCAGGAGAGAGCAGGACCATGGGACCAGAGAGAAGGTTGCAGCCCCACCTGCCAGCAAAGGGCTGAGCGGGCCCTGACTGGCAGCACCGCCACAGCCTCCAGGCCCTGCTGGCTAGAGACAAGCACACCTTGGACTTACCGGTTGTGGGCTCTTTTAGACACCAGGGCCTTGGGGTCTGAAAAGCATGTTTCCGAAGTACCCTCAAAAATCCATTCACCAGGAGTCCCCGTCATGACTCAGTGGTTAAGGAACCCAACTAGGATCCATGAGGATGCGGGTTCGATCCCTGGCCTCACTCAGTGGGTCAAGGATCCAGTGTTGCTGTGAGCTGTGGTGTAGGTTGCAGACATGGCTCGGATCCAGAGTTGTTGTGGCTGTGGTGTAGGCCGGCAGCTGTAGCCCCAATTCGACCCCTAGCCTAAGAACTTCCACATGCCACAGTGCGGCCCTAAAAGCAAAAAAAAAAAAAACAACCAAAAAACCTATTCACCAAGTACACCCAAGAGGGCCTGCTGCACCATACCTGGATAAAATGGGTCCAAGTGGCCACACCCCATTGACAGGGAAAGACTTCTGGCATGAAAACATCTACACCCTTCTTCAAAAACACTTTTTTTCAGACTCCCAAATAACAGAGCCATTTATAAGGAAGCAAAAGGCTCACTCCCAGACTGTGACATGTGGTTCCCAAGGGTGACCCCCCCCCCAGACACTCACCAGTACCACCACAGGAAGTTCCATCTGTAATCACCTCCCCTAACAAGCAAGCACTGAGTGGCTAATGACAGCAATCAGAGATGAAATGGTGAAGCAGACAGACCCTGGCCTCAAGCGGTTCAGTCTAACATGGGGAGATGGTGCTTGCATTTATAAGATATGGAAACCTGGCCCAGCTGCTGACCAGAACCAGGCACATGAGGGATTCTTAGGGGTGGGGGCAAAGCAAGCTTGCCTGCTTCTCAACGTGCTCTCCAATCTCAGCACCAGCCTGCAGTGCCTACAACTCCTCCACTAAAGATCCAGGGCTTTGCAAAATTCCTCTACTGAGTTTCCACTATAGCTCAGCAGGTTCAGAACTGGACTAGAAACCACAAGAATGTGGGTCCAATCCCTGGCTTTGTTCAGTAAGTTAAGATCTGGTGTTGCTGTGAGCTGTGGTGTAGGTTGCAGACACAGCTTGGATCCTATGTTGCTGTGGCTGTGGTATAGGCCGGAAGCTGCAACTCAGATTTGACCCCTAGTCCAGGAACTTCCATATGCGACAGGTGCGGCTGTAGAAACAAGAAAAATAAAATCCTCTACTGAAATGCAAATACTAGGAAAGAGGACTGGTGCCTGGGAAGAGCGGGTGGTACCAGAAAGTGAAGTAGGGCTGGAGGGAAGGCCGAGTAAAATATGAAGCCAGAGAGATGCAGAACAGCAGGGCCACCTTGGCAGGGGCCCTAAGTCTCCTGCTATCTCCCTCAAGTTGCTAGCACCCAGGGCAGTTAGGAGGTTTACAGAGGAGTTGGTCATTCTCTGGCCCCACTTTCCCTCTGCTTTGCTCTCAGTTTCAGAAAACAGCCATGTTTCCACTCCCAAGACCACTGTGTAGCTCTGGGTCAGCTGCAGAGGCCAACGAAGGCCAAGGCACCTTTTCACCTCCCAAGTTAGCTCACCTCCACCAAATCCAGCCCCACTAGGTGTGCTCTGGTGTTCCAACGCACTAGCTGGTGTTCTTTGCCACAATCATCAGGAAAGTTGATAACAAGACCACTTCCACACCCCACTGCAACCAGTCCTCAGCCCAAGGTTCCTAGGCCTTTGGTTAATGGTCAGGTTTTGTCCCTCTAGAGCCTTCTGCTTGGTCCCTCCACACTGCCATGGTTTCCTGAGCAGTAAGAATAATCCCCAGTGGGGCAAACACAATGTAAACATGTGGCCTGGAGCCAAACCTTGGATCCCAGGAAGGACAAGGCCTACACAGGTGAGGTAAATCCTATCACCTTGACTGTACCCACTGGACGTTATGCTACCGCTTCTTTCTCAATCTGAGACAACCAAGTATGGACTCGGTATCTGCTATGCTCTTCAGTCGCCTTCAGGGCAAACAGGATAACCCAGGACAGCTGGACAGGGCGGACCAGCACAGGCCCCGTCCCCCAGGGAAGGGGCTCTTCCAGCTCCAGCCAAGAGTGGCCTGGGCAGGAATCAGGCGGGGGTTGCTGTGAGAGCCAGTGATATTCCAGTGAAGCCCAAAATGCAGATTTCCCCTTAAACTCCAATTTTTTGGTGGGGGGGGGAGGGTGCTGCACTCACGGCATATGGAGGTTCCCAGGCTAGCGGTCTGATGAGAGCTGTTGCTGCCAGCCTACACCGCAGCCACAGCAACACGGGATCCAAGCTGTGTCTATGACATACACCACAGCTCACGGCAATGCCGGATCCTTAATCCACTGAGCGATGCCAGGGATCGAACCCGCAACCTCATGGTTCCTAGTCAGATTCGTTTCTGCTATGCCACAACGGGAACTCCTCCTCTCCTGATTTTTAAAGAACAGTAAACTAATTCTTTTAAAAACCTGTCATTAACCCACCATAGGGCAGCCGAATCAGGGCCTGAAGGCCACCAGCTCGTGCCCTCTGTGTTACTCTGGATCAAGTGCTTTTCTTGATGAGGTATAGAAAGACTGTATTATCTTCCCAGTAGTTCCTTTCCTTTTTTTTTTTTTTCCTTTTTAGGGCCACACTCGAGCCATATGGGGGTTCCCAGGCTAGGGGTCGAATCGGAGCTATAGCTTCTGGCCTACACCACAGCCACAGGAATGCCAGATCTGAGCCCCGTCTGCTACCTACACCACAGCTCACGGCAATGCTCGATCATTAACCACTGAACGAGGCCAGGGATAGAAATCTGAGTCCTCAAGGATACTAGTTGGATTCGTTTCAACTGTGCCATAATGGGAACTCCCCAGCAGTTCTTTCTGAGGGAGACTCATTCCTCTGCATTTCCCACAGATGAAAACAGAGGCTCAGAGAGGTTCGGGGACATTCCCAAGGTGGGAAGGCAGAACTAAACCACAAAAGAAAACTCCCATCACGGGAACTGAGAAGACACGCAGAACCTCAGTCTCTGAGAGAAATGCAACCAATTCCACCCAGCTGCTCCGGGAAGAAAACCTCCCGAGCTGCCTCTGATGCTTGGACGACTCAGCTGCTCAGAAAGAACAAGGGCCCCTGAAATCAATTACCCAAGTGACAGTCCAGAGTTTCCATAAACGAATAGGCGGACCGTGACACTGGGCTCTGACTCAAGAATGCCGTCAGGAAATGCTTGTGGCGAAGGAATCATACTTTGGACAAATAAGGGCAAAAAAAGGAGCCAGGCACACTCTCCATGAGGTTTCAATTAGCATTTTGATTTCAAAATATTTTAGTTGCTTTCCAAGGAGGAATCAATCTCTTTGAAACGGTCAGCTCCAGTCCCCAGCATGCAGAAAACCTACCAGAAGCCAAGCAGCTTCTTGCCTGTGGGGCGTCTTTCCTGCACCAGGGAGCAGGTGGGCTATGTGGAAGGCTGGTCGAGTCAGGGCAGGCTGGGGTCCCTGGCCCCTTGAACAGGGCTGGAGAGTGGAATGGTGGGTGCGGACCCAGAGGCTCCAGGACAGGTTGAGAGACCCAGCAAGGCATGGTGGTTGAGAGCGTGGGCCCGTGCTGGACATCCAGCTCTGCACTTACTTGCTGGATGACGTCAGTGTCTCACTAAACCTGTCTGGCAGTTTTCTGTTCTAAAAACAGTGCCTTAGGAGGCCAGCATAAAAGTAAGATGAGAGACTGTACAGGAAGCACAGGGCACAATGCTGAGTCTATGGGCAGCACTCAGACTAAGTCTTTGATGGTGAGCCTTGTACACACATGTAATCATTGCAGGAGAACCAAGAGAGGTAGCAGCATGGCCCAGCCCCCAGGAGGGGGTCTGCATGGCTTTCCAGGCATCTGGAATGAGGCTTCACCCGGGGCTGGGTGGGGAACTGGGCCCTCCGGGTTTGCCCCCTCCCAGCCCTGTGTACTTCCTCTCTCCACCTTCCCTTCCCCCACCTCCTCCAGGCAGCTGGCACTGATCTCTCTGCCATACTCAAGTATGTAGTTGTTTATGGTCCCCAAACCTGCCTATTCTGAGGTTGCCCAAGGTGCTTGGGGGCTTGTACAAATTCCAACTCTTAGAAACTGCCTGATTCCTGAATCAGAACCTCTAGTCTCTACCTCAGGGCTACTGACACTTTAGACCGGGTAATTCTGTGATGGAGGGAAGGTCCTGCATTTCGTAGGGGATGTGGCAGCATCCCTGGTCTCTAGACAGGAGCATCCCCACCCCCAATGGGATGCCAGGAAATGTTCCTGGACACTGCCAAATGTCCCTGACGGTCACACTCAGCCCTGGCTGGGCACCACTGACTGAGATCGATCAAAGACCTAAATGTAAAAAATAGCATAAACACTCAGGTATGAAAAAACGTCCTTTAAAAAGTCAACAAGTCGGACTGGGAGAAGATATTTAGAACATAAAATCACAAAGAAATATGATGTACAATATATATTTTTACAGAGCAATAAAAAAAGGAAAATGGGAAAATGTGTAAGTAAATAAGACACTGTCCAGCAGCTAAATGATAAAACACAAACAACCAATACACATAAGACATCCAATGCGTTACAAATTAGGAAATGCTCCCCCCCCACTTTTAAACAGTCGCAAATGCAGCATATAGAAGTTCCCAGACCAGCGGCTGAATCCAAGTTGCAACTGATTGGTTAAAGGAACATCAGATCCTTTAACACAATGCGCCAGGCTGGGGCTCGAACCTACACCTCCACAACAACCCAAACCACTGCAGTTGGAGTCTTAACCCATCGCACCACAGTGGGAACTCCTAGGAAATGTTAAATAGAACAACACAGTACCATACCATCAGATTGGCAATAAGTAAACACAGACAGCGACCAGTGCTGGCAAAAATTCAGACCCCTGTGGGGAGTGTAAATTGACACAACCACTGATATCAAGTCAAGCCTAGGATACGATCCCCAATTCCCCTCCTGGTAATAAACTCTAACACAGAACTCCTGGGTGTGCCATCATGTTGCAAGGGTTGGGAAGCAATGCCCTGGAGAAACTCACACATACACAGGGCAGGTGTTCAAGAACGGTAATATTCCTAATGGTGAAAGAGTCTGATTAACCATCACTGAACACAGAGCCATAAACTGCAGCACATTTCTGGCTTGGAGCACTCTACTTCAGGGAAATGTGTGAACTAGAGCTGTTTTTTTATGGCTCAATCTCATGAGCATAATGCTAACCAAAGCAAAAGCTAAAAGGCTACAAACTATGTAACACCACTTACATGACGTTTAAAAACACATTGTTTGGGGCCATAGACAGCTGTAGTAAAACGAATTTATGGCAAGACCCACATCAGTGGTTCTCAGGCCTGGCCACAAATTTAGAATTCTGTGGCGAGCTCTGAAAATGTCCTAATGCCCACCACAGCCTGTCCAATTACTCTGGCTCTGGCAGGCCTAGGTGTCAACGTTTAGCTCCAAGGGTTGCTCACTGTGCAGCCAAAACTGAAATCCACCTGAGAGACCCTTACAGCCAAGCTACTTAGAGATTCTCTCTGGAAGGGAGAGTAGCAGAGAAGGTCAAGAGAGGCCCCATCGGTCCAGGTGGCTTTTTATTGCTTGTCTGAGTAGGGGCACAGGGGAAGCTGTTCCATTATTCACAGTTTGAAAGCTTTCAACATACTCCAGAATTCTGCACAAGGCAGGGGGCCCAGAGGTCTCTGGAAAACAGGTAGTGCGGGTTTCCCACTTACTATACTGACCTCCCCACTGGTTCCCTAGGGAATGTGTGAACACGTGTCAATTAGATTAACATCTCTCTAGTTTACATCATTTCAAAAACATTAGCCAGATGGAGTTCCCTGGTGGCTCAGCGGGTTAAGGAGCCTGCATTGCCACTGCAGTGGCTCAGGTCACTGCTGTGGTGTGAGTTCAGTCCCTGGCCCCAGAATGTCCACAAGCCACAGGTGCAGCCAACTCCCACCCCTCCCACCACCAAAAGACAGACAAAACCCGTTAGCCAGAGACTAGATACTATTCACAGGGGAAAATACTACACCAAGCAACAGGGATGAAGCTGGCAACTACAGGCGAGAACCACAGAAGAGAACTTGCATTACAAAAGGTGCCACATAAATCGGCCCTCAGTAATGACACTGACAGGGGCTCGGGGAGAAATTCTAGCGCTGTAAGAACTGAACCTTTCTGGGGAGGCCTCTGGGAAAGGCCTGATGCCTGCCAGTGTCCTGGGCTTCTCAGAAGAGCGACCCTGTAGGGGGAACGTGGGACTGCATGCAGTACTCCCATTCCTCAAGGCCAAAGTGGGCCACTTCTTCCCAACCTGCTGAGACTGCTTCCCCACAGCCCCTCAGAGGGCTCTGCCTTCCACCTCTTCACCCAGGCAGGACTGAAGCAAAACTAATTCCCGTTTACTAAGTCTCCTAAAGTGTCAGCGACTCTGTCAGGGCTTTCTAACATTCTCTCTGTTGAGGAATCACATGCACATGGTATAAAATTCAAGCAGAAGGGCATGGAATGCAAGAGTCTGCCACCCACCTAGGACTGCAGGTACCCTTCTCCAAAGCAATCAGTTTCTCAGGCATCCCATAGAGATTTCTGGCAACACAACGCATACACTGTTTGGTATCTTCAGAGGCCCTGTCCTTTAACCAACATGCCGTCCTGCTGGCTTCACTAGCCTGCGTGAGCTGCACCTGGCACTTTGGCATGTTTGTGGCTTCCTGCCTGAAGGCCAGGGTGAAGCTGTGAGACGCTGGAAGTCCACCCCATTTCGTAAATCTGAGGGTGCGCTCAGGCCAGGGGTCAGGCTGTGCAGTTTACTCCCAGGGGCCAACAGGGCTGCTCTGCCGGCACAGTGCTGGCTGAAGGACCACTCGGCCTGGCATTCCAGGCCCAAAAGGATTTCAGTGCTAAGCCAGTGCTTGGACCCTAAGGTTGCCACGCTTGGGTGACCTGGTCTGGGCCCACATCAAACTGGGGTCAGCAGACAGTAAGAGCTAGTAAGCTCCGGGTTTAGTAGCTTGTTTCCAGCTCAGCAGCTTTTGAAAAAGCATCTCACCTGAGATGTGATCTCTCATCAATCAGTATCAGCAGCAGCCACCCCTCACAGGGTTAAAGTGAGGCTTACGTGAAATAACATCCATAAAAGGCCATACTGTGAGCTTTTCATAATGACTTGTTTTCTTTTTTTTGTCTTTCTGCCTTATTTGGGCCGCACCCACAGCATATGGAGGTTCCCAGGCTAGGGGTCTAACAGGAGCTGTAGCTGCCGGCCTTCGCCACAGCCACAGCAACGCAGGATCCGAGCCGCGTCTGCGACCTACACCACAGCTCACGGCAACACCGGATCCTTAACCCACTGAGCGAGGCCAGGGATCGAACCCACAACCTCATGGTTCCTAGTCGGATTCGTTAACCACTGAGCCACGACAGAAACTCCTTCATAATGACTTGAAGAAGGCTGGAACTGTCCGGACGTGAAAACCGCTGAGGTGTGGGGTGTCAAGGACAGCACTGCTTCCCCAGAGATGCTGGGTTTTCCAGGAAGCACAGGGAAAGGACATCTAACAGCTGTTTAGAAGCCTGCACAGGCCCATGGGTTCCACTCCCGTGTGCCTTCCAGCTAGGGGACAGGGAAGTTCGCAAACTCTTTGTTTTTTTTGATATGGCATTAGGCCACCAGAGCCAGGGTTTTCAAGGAGACAAGGCTTCCCCTTTGCTTTCAAAGTGACTCGGCTGCTTTTCCTGAGCCCTACCAGAGACTAGGCAGGGTGGAAGAAAAGCCACAACAATCCCGAGTTCTCAGATAAGGTCTGTTTCCTTCAGCAGCTGGGGTGCTATTGTCTTGATTTCCACATATACTCCCGGGCAATGCTGGGTGTGGCCCAGCAAAGGGGATCCTCCCACTCATAAAAAGCTCAGTGTTTTCTGGGTGAGGCATGGATGCAGCTCTGGGACTCTAACCTTACTCACCTGCTGCTGGGCCAGAAACTCCAGTTCATGGGGAGCCCAGGGAAGCAGAACTGTGAGCCCTGCAGCCTGCCTTCTCCAGGACACAGAGGGCAACACCCAGGTAGCAGACTTCCAGACTCTGGCCCAGAGCCCCCCATCCCACTCCCTGTGTCAAAACTCGACACTCTCCTAGAAACTACCACCCCTTGGAAGGCATGGTGTGTCAGCACAGAGGCCGGCCTCAGACACAGGTAAGGTAGGGTCAAGCCAAACTGTGGCCTGGCCTGGTCTAAAGAACGAAGGATGGGCCATCTTTAAACTTCACGTGACCTGCCCTATATACCCAGCCAGGGATGGAAGATACCCTCTTGCAGGTGTGTGAGTGCTCCAGGTAGGTGGAAAGTAGTTATGCTACGTAGGGCAATTTTAAACAGTTTTTTGACATTTACTAACCCCCCCACACACCCCCACCAAAGCACTGAATATACATAAAACGAATGCTTACTACGGGCCAAAAGCTCCTTAGGGTAGGTATCATTGTACGCATTTTCCAGATGGGGAAATGGAGAAATTAATAGGTTAAACAAACAGATTAGGGTCACCAAACGCTAAAATGGGAAACTGTGACCCAAATCCAAGTCTGTGAGTCTTTGTCAGAACCACAACCGAGGAGGACAAGGGTCTAGAGAAAACACTCACATCTCTGTCACGCCTGAGTTTCACTCTGATGTCACAGAATCACCATGGAGAGAACTCTAAGAGAGCCGACCAGGTGAGTCCCGAGTCTACTGTACAGAGCCGAGGCCTGGGGCGTGGAAGTGACTTTCTCAGAGCCACACTGCAAGCCCAGAGCTAAGTTGAGACTATGACCCCTGGTCCAGCTGACTCCTACTCATCCTCAGGCCTCAGCTCAGATGTCACTTCCTCAGGGAAACCCTCCTTGACCACAACCCCAATTACATCCGGCCTCCTTGTTACTCTCAAGGCTCCCTGCACACCTGGTAACACTGAGCACAACAGGAAACCTGGCCCGTGTCCGCTACCGTCTCACACTGGTTTTCTGAGCTCAGAGGAAGCCCTCAAGCACAGACACTGGGCCTACCTTCACTGTCAGTGAGCACCTCCATGCGCCCGCTGAACATGGCTTTCAGCATGGTGTCCTGCTTGGTCAGCGTCTGCATGGTGGTGTAGTAGAGAGCTCCGCCCACGTTCAGCTTCACGTACTTGGAGCTGGGGCTTGTGCCCTTGAAGGAAGTGGTGCGGGTCGCAGCCGCTGGCACCGCTGAGCTCACCACACTTTCTCCTGACATCTCTTCCTGCCAGGGGACAAGACACAAGGTCATCAGGGTAGCAGCACTAGGCCTGGTGTACTTCTTTCAGCCAGTAGACTACAGCTGGCCTCCAGATGTGTTTTACTTAGTGCAAGCGTACACTGAGTTGAAAGCAAAGTTTGCTCCCAAGATTGTCAACTCCGGAGAGTTCTTGGGAAACAAATCTAGATTTCTGGCTTCTCTTAATATCAGAGGCCAACTAGGCCAGCACGGGAATGAGTGGTAGAAGCTGGGGTGTTGGCTGTCCTCTGGGGAAGGGCATGCATTTTCCCAATCAGCCCCCAACACCACACAGATGGCCGCACCTGGCTTCACTTGCTGACCCTGGAGACACAAATTTGCCACTAGGTTTTATGTTACAAGAACTTTCTTTGTGCCTGCTACCCATATAAACGAACACCCTGGCTGAATCCTAAAGCAGCCCAGAGCACTGCTGAGGCCTCTGTTTCCTTATCACGGCACACTAACAGAACAGCTAAATGCACCACCTTTCAGCTGAATTACAGATGAAACAAGCTTTTATGAAATTGAGTGGGAGCTTACTACCATTCCCCTATAATGAAAAAGTGTTTCTGAGGACTCAACAACAGACATAAAAACTCCTGGAAGAAAATTACTGCAAAATTAAGACTGCCTGTCCTAGCTCCGCCCCAGACAGCAAGGCCCGCTGTCTCCCAAACGGCACTGCCCGGGACGGACAAAAGAGATGGTGCTGTGTCTGACTCAGGCAGACGTAGGAAAGGAGACTGGTACCGGGCACATAAGTACTCAAAGAAAACATTTCTTGAACAGGTGAAACTCTCTAGCTGGTGTCCGAGAGTAGTCTGAATCGTTACTGAATCTGGGGCACAGCACTGAGGAGAAGGCTGGCAACATGAATGACCCACAGTGCAAAACCATCAGACAAGGCTGCTCCGTGACTGACGGACAGAGACAAGTAATTATGTCTTAACACAGACAAAAACAAGAACAATGTCCCCTATCACCCCCCCTCCAAAAAAACAGTATGAGCCATGGCTGCTTATTTACCAATTAGAGCATGAGCCCCATTCCATCCTTCCTGCCTTCAAGTAAGGAACTGCTGAGACTCAATCACAGAATTAGTATTGTTTCCCGACAGCATCAAGGCAGAGCAAAGCCCCACTTTCCCGATTCCTTCCCCCAAATCACCCACCACAAGCCCGAATGCTCTGAGACACCCCACAGTTCTCCCTCAATGCACCAAGGAAAGAAACTCGACTTTGACTACAGACATGCTCTTGGTGGCTTTGGCTGGAGGGCACACACAGCACAAAACTTTAAAAATTATTCCCTGATACTGGAAGTTCCCTTCTGGCACAGTGGGTTAAGGATCCAGTGTTGCCGCAGCTGTGGGGCAGGTTGCAATTTCATCTCTGGCCCCAGAACTTCCAAATGCTGAGGGTGCCACCAAAAAACAAACAGAAAAACAACAACAAAAAACTATTCCCGGATACTGGAAAAAAAGACTGTTCTGTCTTCTCAAAATTCTTTATGCCTCTCTGCCTTTTTCAGATCTGCCCCAATGAGCACCTATTACATTTATAATTGGTAAAACACGACTGTTATTTTTTAAATGGAGAAGGGACTGACAGATAGCAACCCACCATCCTCGGGTGACAGCAGAGACAATGGCCAACTTGATCTCCATCACTTCAAAAGAAATAACCCTCAAAAGAAATAACCCGCTGGAGAACTGGTGTCAGGGCCCTGCAGGGTGACACAGACAAAGAATGGCCTTCTGGGGAGAAAAGCGTTTTTCTCAAGAAACCATGCCTGCTTCATCAAGGGAAAATATCACAAGAAGACAAGTTTTCTTTTTTTTGCCTTATCTAGGGCCGTACCCACGGCATATGGAGGTTCCCAGGCTAGGGGTCTAACTGGAGCTGTAGCCACCAGCCTACACCACAGCCACAGCAATGTGGGACCGGAGCTGCGTCTGCAACCTACACCACAGCGCACAGCAACGCCGGATCCTTAACTCACTGAGCAAGGCCAGGGATTGAACCCGCAACCTCATGGTTCCTAGTCAGATTCGTTAATCACTGCGCCACAATGGAAACTCCACAAGAAGGTAAGTTTTCAAAAGCTCACGTGGTGCTTCTGTGGCCTGATGCCAAACACAAAAGGGGCCAAGAGCAAGCAGTGGCCTCTCCCTTTCAGTTTTTCTCTGAAATCAGCCCCCAGAGACTGACACTAACAGTTACCACCGAGCATTTCCCCAGAAAGACACAATGTCCATGGGATGACTGAAACGGCTTATGGGAATAAAGACCTGGGTGGAGTGGGGGGACCTTATAGTTGAGGGTTTTAGGGAGTTTGTGGGGAGAAATGGTTAAGGACATGTATCCCTAAATGGAAGTTTTTTTTTTTTTTTTGGTCTTTTTAGGGCCGCACCTGAGGCATATGGAGGTTCCCAGGCTAGGGGTCTAATTGGAGCTGTAGCTGCCGGCCTACACCACCCCACAGCAATGCAGGATCTGAGCTGCATCTGCGACCTACACCACAGCTCACGGCAACGCCAGATCTTTAACCCACTGAGTGAGGCCAGGGATCAAACCCGCAACCTCATGGTTCCTAGTCGGATTCGTTTCTGCTGCTCCATGACAGGAACTTCCCCCAAAATGGAAATACTTTAAGCACCCCTTTCAGATCTAAATTTACACAAAGTATGTTTTGGGGAAATAGTGTAGCATTTTTGTAAGCCACCTAACCATGAAACGGACATAAAAAAAGTCATAAAGGATAATTTTACGTACTGTACTTTGCTTTCCAATACCTTTTTAAAGATAATTAGCACACAGTAAAGTGTATTTTAAGTGTAGAGTTGGATGAGTTTTGGACAACTTTTGCATCTATGGAGCCCCCATTTCAGTCAAGATAGAGAACATCTCCATCATTCCAAAAAGCTCCTCCTTTCCCACTCCTCCCTCCAGAAGAGATACCACGGCTCTAGTTTCTATCCCCAAGTACAACCATTTAAAACCTAAATGATGTTGGATGACAGCCATTGTTTCCATTCTATGGATTCGGATACCTTAGCCCACAGACATTCAGTCACTTCCCAAAGTACACTGGTGAGAGCGCAGATGGCTTGGTGACAAAGCAATGAAGGATGTGGGCAAGTCCTGCCTGGCCTCAAGCCCATGATTTTATCAATGATCATGCTTGGTAGATGATAGAGCTATGATATATAAATTGAGAAAGGGGGCCCCACATCCCCCTTCTTCAGGAAGCACAAAAAAGAAGCAAGCAAGCAAGAAAGAAAATGATGGGAGGCCATGTGTATCTGAGGGCTTGGGTTTGGAAGTCAGACCTGAGTTTAAGCCCCCAGCCCTGCCACTCACCAGTCGCGGGAGCCTAGATGAGTCATCTGTCTGAGACCGGTCCCATCTAGCAAGCAGGGACGGCAGGCACACCTCCCTCCCAGGGCCGCGGTGAAGGATGCCACAAAGAGCGTTCAGCCGGATCCCTGGCTCAGAGCAAACACGAAGCACTCCAACTATGATCATCTGAGAAAGCTCTCCAAGTCTCAAATCCTCTCTCTGGAGATGTTTCCAGCTCTGACATTCAGCTGAATTACTCGGAGATAAAGGCAGAAACCATCCTCATCTAGAGCCTGAGACTCCCAAATAGACAAAGAAAGCTCTGAACCTTTCTGGAACCCATCTTTCCAAAGGTCAGTCACTTCAATACTAGGAGAGGCCTCGGCAAAAAGGTTCTGGCTGTGTCCACGTCCCTAAACCCCAGTCACTGGGAGCAGACGACACAAAGCAGTAGACAATAAGTCTCTCACAGCAAACCTCTCTTCAGAGGACTTCTCAGCCATCCCCACTGGGATCTTCCTTTTTAATTTGTTTCAAAAGCTTGAGTTCATTATTAACAAGACTGGGAGGTGGGGCAGCAGAGAGCAAAACTGGTTACAAGAAACAGAGGTAATTAATACTTTAGCTATTGGTCACTGATTTGATTCAATCAGCTTATTCCAATTAGATGGACAAGTCCAGGCTTCTCTTTCCTCCCTCTGAGAGTACTGTTGCTGATTCTAAACAGTGGCTCTCCACTTAAGAAAAAAATACTGATTCTGAGTGCGATCCATGGAAATTTCTCTTTTTTTTTTTTTTTTTTAAATGGCCGAACCCATGGCATATGGAAGTTTCCAGGTCAGGGACTGAATATGAGCCACAACTACGGCAATGCCAGATCCTTTAACCTACTGCACTGGGCCAGGGATCGAACCTGCACCTCCCCAGCGACCTGAGCTGCTGCAGCTGGATTCTTTTAACCTACTGTGCCACAGCAGCAACTCCTCTCCAGAGAAATTCTGATGTAATTGGTCTGTCATCTGGCCTGAGGAACAGAATTTTAAAATTTAAACTCCATAGGCGATTCCAGTGGGTGGCCAGTATCGCAACCCACTGTTTTAAAAGTTCTGTGTAGCCCCCATTTCACTCACGCTACATTTAACTTCCTGGTCTTGGAGAAGCTCCCCAACCTCTTGTTCTATGGGTCCAATGAATTCCTGATCACACATAAAAACAAACCAAATCATCAAAAGCAAAAGTAGGTCCCTACTCACAGCTTCAGGCCACACATAGACAGGAAGCAACTGTATGTATGCTTAAAAAATAAACCATCAGCCCAAGGGGGGGGGGAATCCCTTGACTTGAAAAGAGACCCAGGCAAGGACCACAGGAAAAAGGACACCAAATTCCACCCCCCCCCGACCCCCCGCAGAGGTTTCCCCTACATCTCTCTGTAGAACTATCTCCCTTGTGTGTGGGTTGGGGGAGATGTGTGTGTGGAAGGTTAGAACGAGCATTTAGCAAACCTGGACTGCATGTCTGTGTGAAGTTCAGACAAATGGCTTTACAGGGGATCAGTTTCCAAACGTGTAAAATTCAGTTAAAGCCATACTCTTCATAGTAACCCTCAAGGAACAGATGCTGAAGTATTTAGTGTAGTTTCCCTTCTGCCCCCCAAGCTCTCCTGAAGACCAGGGGTTCCCAGCCCTGGCGGCACTGGAATCATCTGCGTGTACTTGGAAAGTACTGATGCTGTGGCTTCACCCCAGAACAACTCATCAAATTGGGGAAGGGTGTGGCAACTCAGAAACCACCGTTCTAAAAAGCTCTGCAGGTGATTCTAATGTGCGGCCAGAGCTGAGAGCCACAAAGCCAAGGTGTTTCTTTAACCAGCCAGATCTAAGAGTCACTGCCTCAAGGCCAATTATAAAACTTTCCCAAACTGAAGGCACTTCAACTTAGAAAAAAGTCTGCTGTTTCAATTCAACTAAACTAAATTCAATCAGGCACATAACTGCAGCATTGGTTTGCATCTGAAACTTACTTATAAAACAATTTCTGCCCAGTTACTTTCTTTTTTTGTGTCGAACACACAAACTATTGGTCTATTTCTCTCAACAGTCTAGTAAGGAAAATGTTATCATCAATCCCATTTTAAGGGGAGAAAAGTTAGGATCACAACTGTTAGGGTCCTCCGACATCCACTCTCATGCCTCTCTTATTACAAAGCCCAAATCAAAAAAACTTATCACTCTCAACCCCTGCAGACCTTTTGCTAAAACAGACTGCTGGGCCCCATCCCCAGGAGTCTGTGGGAAGGCTTAAAAACTTGGCCATTTCTAGTAAGTTCCCAGGTGACGCTGCTGGTCTTCCAGAACGACTTCGTGCTTTCTTACCCTCAGGTGGAACTTATTGTGCACAAACTACAGTCGTTCGAGGTCAGATACAAGTTGAGTCATTTTTTTTTCTTCAGCATTGGCCTTGGGACTAGTGTGCCCTAAAGACTGTACATGGGACAAACAAGTAAAAAGAGAATCTGGATTGAACTTTGGTCATTCCCACCAGGGAAAAAGCTATTCGAGGAAAAGACCCTTGAAGGATTCCAAGCACAGAGAAACCTCCCCACAGCTAGGAGATGGGCTGTGAGACATCCCCAGCTCCTTAGGTGTGGCCACCTTGGGCCTCGAGGGAAATGACTAGACAGGTAACCAGGCGCCAGTTAAGGGGCTGGACTACGTGGCGAAGGGACCCTGACCTCAGGCCACTGGCAATCCTCCGCGGAGTTCCCAACACCCAGCGCACCCCCGCCCGTGGGCTCCCTTCCATTTACTTCCTCCACTCCATGGGTTCAGGTGTTCAGACGCACCTGGAAGCCTCTTCCCCACTTTCCCGAAAGCCAGCGACTCTACCTCAACTTTCAAAGCCCCCTCAAAGCTCCGCTCCTAGGAATCCCACTTCACCCTCTCATAACCAACCCATTCTCCTTCACAACCCTCCCCAAATTCTCGTTTTCCACCCCAAATGTCCGTCTTCAGTGACATCTCTTTGTTCTCTCTATAATCACCAACTCCCATTTCCAATCAGCACTAAGACTCAGAGACTGCCCCCTCTACTCACGCGCTCATGTATTTACTCCCCAAGCCCAGATGCTCTTTTCAGGACCCCCAACAGCCAGGGCCCCCCACCCCCCGGCCCCCCCCCCCCCCCCCCCCCCCCCCCCCCCCCCCCCCCCCCC
>PVHT021183555.1:10371979-10578875 GCA_004024745.2 Catagonus wagneri
CTTCCCCCCCCCCCGGCTCCCCCCCCCCCTCAACCCCCCCCCCCCCCCCCCCCTCCCCCCCCTGGCCCCCTCCCCCCCCCCCCCCCGTTCTCCGTCCAAGCCCTTCCCCCACCCCGGACTCTCCCCCCATCCAATCCCCCCACCGCCTCTCCCCTATCGCGGCTGACCCTCAGCGCGCCCCTCCTCTAGGTCCCTGCCCCCTCTACTATGCTTCTGCCCTGCTCTCTCGGCGGCCTAGAGCCCCCAGTCGATGGGCACCGCCCTCCTTACCATGAAAAGTCGGAGGACGCCGGAGTCTCCAAACCCGGACTGAAAGAGACAGGAAACACCCAGTTCGCGTGAGCCGGGGGCGGAGGCGGGGCCGGGGCGGGAACTTCCGCTCTCTGCACAGTCTTTCCGCCCCGCAGAGGGCACCTTCCTAAAGGATCCGGTGTACCCCTAGATATCGGATTCCTTCCTTCCGATCTCCCCGGCCACTATGCTCTGCATTTCCTCTAGGACGAGTCAGGAATTTATCCTGCTCCTGAATGATCTGCTTTGTCAGCTTACAGAGAGGAGGACAAGATGTATGGAGGTTTTCCTTCCCGAACGCAGAAGCTCTACGGAACTTTCGTTTCCCGGAACTGAATCTCTGTTTCCCGACGGAGCTCTCATAGAGCACACCCCGGGGCAAGATGGCGGTCGGACCGCGGCCGCTGCCCCGGGTCGGCTACAGCTCGGCTGTTTGGGGCTGAAGCGGTGGTAACTGCGGCCCCGACCCCTAGCACGGGGGCCTCGAGCGGATAAAGGTCTACGGCCTGCGGGTAGCTAGTGGGAACAGGGTCTTGGGTTCTTCGGGTGGTGAGGCCGGGGACTGGGAGGGAGGTGGCCCTGGGGCCGCGTCCCTGCTTCGCCTGGTCGGAGAGGCAGGGGCTGGGAGCTAGCTTTCGGGTTCCAGAGGGGCTCTCTCCGAGGCCTCTTTACCTCTGGGACAATAGGCCTTTATAATCGGAGTAATGCTGGGTGAAAAAGACTTGTTATTGTGGTGGTTGATGCCGAGAAAAGACACCGGGCCTCGGGAGTCACCCAAACCGGAGTTCGAATCCTACTCGTTCTGACCTTGGGTGAATTCCCTCTCCTCTCTGAGCCTTACTTTCCAGCTCTGTAAAACGGAGTAATGAGCTCGTGCCACAGAGAGTGTTGTGTAATTGAAGTTTTAGTACTGTGCCGGACACTCAGCTCTCAATAAAAGCAACTGGTGTTAATGATATCAATAAAGAAAAATTTGGTAGTAAACTAACTTAGCCCCACAGGCAGCCTTGCATTCTCGACTTTTTCTTTTTCTTTTTTTTTTTTTTGCCTTCTGTGAGTAGGGGCTTCCCTGGGTCTTCTCTGTTTCACTTAAAATAAGTAATGCTTTGGAGTTAGGAGTGGATTCAAACTCAGGGACCTAGTGACCTCTGACAAGACATGTCCGTTCTCATTGTGAAGGTGGGATTGAAAATAGCGTGCACCTACATAGGCTGTAGCCTTCAATAAGTGATAGCTATTATTATTAACAGACTAAGTCCTGTTTGTTTATCTTAGGGAAATTAGACTCTTGAGATCTGACAGAGCTGTTGAAAAGACAGAGGTGGTTAAATATCTGTACAATGTCTGATACATGGTCCACTCTTAACAGATGGTGACGGTCATTCAGCCTGGCTGGGCAGCCGTTTGCACCATGAGTGGAGAATTCTCTGGGTCTCGGGCAGAAGTTGGTATTGATGGTGCTTCACCTTGGGACAATACTGCTGGAGTGTCGTGCTCTTTCATAGTTCTCTATCATGTTGGCCTCACCCAGCAAAGACTGATTTTGAACAGTCATATGGCAATGTAGAGAAAAGTCCTGTCTTAATATTAAAATCTTGGCTCTGCTCCTTACTAATGGGCTAACTTAGACTATGGGAGATAGTAAGTGATCTCAGAGGGTTGTCCTTTGTTACATGAGATCACACAGAAAGGACCTAACAGGCAATGGGTACTCAAAGCAGTATATTTCCTTTGGCTTTTCGAACCATCTTGGTTATCACCAATCTCTTGTTTCCTCATCTTTCACTGTTGTTGCCCTAACTGGATTGTAAACTTCTTAAGGACAATACAGTAAAGCTCACTTACATGCCCTCTGCTTTCAGATAGATACTCCTTATTAATATTTTCCCATTTAATCCTAATAGTGGCCTGGATGACTAGATCGAGATACAAGAGGGGCAAATTTTCATCTAATCCTTTTAGTAACTCTAGGAGGTAGGTACTATTATTATCCTCAATATACAGATAAGGAAACGGGGGCCTGGAGGGGATAAGTAACTTGGCCAAATGAGGTAGAATCAGAACTACCTTGATCTGATTCAAGGCTTTTTCTGCTACGCATAGCCTTTCCTTTGATTTTCCAGGACATTTAGCAGAGTAAGTATTTGGTAAACACTTCTGATGTGTTTCTATTTGATTGTTTCACTGTAATAGACATTATGTAGGTAGAGGAGGTGAATAAAAAAGAATCCAAAAAACTGCAAAGCATGGACAATTGTGGGGTGTCAACAGAAACCACGATGCAGTGTTGCTGAGGGGATGATAACCTCAAAGAAGGGATCTTATGCGGGGCCCCCTGGGAGAAGTGAAAGTTTCAAGATAGTCTTACAGCTATGTAGTCACAATTTGCATGCAGCCTCCTATTTTTCTGTTGGAAAGAGGCTCGCTTTTCTTCCGTCCACCCACCCTACCCCACCCCCCATAAGGGGACTGTCTCCGTGTTAAGGAAAGAGTATGACTTGGGCTAGTTCATCTGGGCAAGCTCTCAGGAGCTTGAAACTGTTACCCAGTCTAAACAGGGCCAAAGGTTCATAGCCCACGTGGCAGAACTGGTGACTCGTAGTGTACCCAGGGATAGGAAAAAACTCTTCACTGGTGACCATTATTTCCTACCCAGAGAACCAGTCACTGTACAGATGGGAGCCTCCTCTGAAAAGTTTAAAAAAGGAAAACCTTTTGTGTCTATAAAAATAACATATCAGGTAGATTTACTGACAGTGTGCTTCATCAGCCCTTGATAGGTCTCCTGTCCTCACAGTCAGCCTCTGAGCTGTTTAGCAGATAAGGCAAAACAGGTATGAGATAACCTCCCTGCAGTACATGGCAGAGCTAGAGGCCACTCCAGCTCCATGTGACTCGAAAGCACAGGTGTCTCTCACAGTGCCTTGTCACCTCACCATGTGCCATCTGTGGAGAATTCAGAAAACAGGCAGTCAGGGAAGAAAAATGCTGCCACCGGCATACACCACAGCCATAGCAATGCCAGATTCAAGCTGCGTCTGCTACCTACACCACAGCTCATGGCAACGCTGGGTCGTTAACCCACTGAGCAAGGCCAGGGATCGAACTCACAACCGCATGGTTCCTAGTTGGATTTGTTAACCACTGTGCCATGATGGGAACTCCAAACATTCTTTTTTTTTTTAATTGAAATATTGTTTAATTGAAGTATTATTGATCTACGGTATAATACATATGTTACAGATATATAGGAGTTCTTTGTGGCACAGCAAGTTAAGGATCCAGCATTGGTACTGCTGGAGCTCAGGGTTGCTGCTGTGGTGCAGGTTCAGTCCCTGGCCTGGGAACTACCACATGTTGTATCCCCCCCCAAAAAAAAAAGTTACAGGTGTACAATATAGTGATTCAAAATTTTTAAAGATTATAATTATTATAGTTATTGTAAAATATTGATTATACTATGTTGTAACGTATATCTTTTTTTTTTTTTTTGACAGCTGCACCTGCAGCATATGGAAGTTCCTGGGCCAGGAGTCGAATCAGAGCTGCAGCTGCAGGCCCATGCCACAGCCACAACAATGCTGGATCCAAGCTGCGTCTGCGACCTACACTGCATCTTGTGGCAACACAAGATGAGGCCAGGGATCGAAGCTGCATTTTCACAGATTCATCAGGTCCTTAACCCACTGAACCACAATGGGAACTCTTGTACCATATATACTTGTAGCTTATTTTATACCTTATAGTTTGTACCTCTTAAACCCCCTACCCCTCTGTTGCACCTTCCTCCTTCCTTCTCCCCGTCAGTAGCCACTTGTTTGTTCTCTGTATCTGTGAGTCTGCTTTTTTTTTGTTATATTCACTAGTTAAAACAACCATTCTTTATGGTGGTGTTTTCCCAGTTGTGTATCTACATGTGCACATGCATTTTTCTTTTTCGTTATGTAACTGGGATCATGTTGGTTCATAACCAGCCCCTTTTTCATTTCTTAGGCATAAACATTTTTCCAACTTGCTCAAAATGTCAAACAGTTTTCAGTGGTTTTTTATTACCATGTTTTTTAAATTGAGGTACAGCTCACTTACAACATTGTGTTAGCTTCAGGTGTACTCAATGGTTTTTTTAACATTCCATCCCCTCTGTTATTCTTGGTTGCCATCACAAGGCACATACAGTTTTAACAGAGTGACTTTGGGCTCATTTTCATCCTATTCCCTTTAAACTCTAAGGATTAGGGAACTGCATCTCCCATTTAGATCCGACGTTAAGTAAAGATGTGTTTTTGTTTTAAAGTGGAGTACTGTTTTTATTTTTCTCAGAAAGATATAGAATGCCATACCTGTACAACTTAATCCTGGAGTTCCCTGGTGGCTCAGCAGGTTAAGGATCCAGCATTGTCACTGCTGTGGCTCAGGTTGCTGTTGTGGCATGGGTTTGATCCCTGGCTTGGGAACTTTCACATGCTGGAGGTGTGGTCCAAAACAAACAAACCTAATCCTAAGTCTGGATTTTTTTTTTTTCTTCTGCTTCTGCCAGAGAAGACCGAGCTCCTCTCAAGTGGGAAGCTGCCCTCGGCTGTGAATCCTGTGCAAGATCGCTAATGATTACCAGGCCTTTCTGCGTCACAGACAGGTCCTCAGGTGAGCGCTCCAGACTTCCACTGCTGGGGCAGTGAACGATCCAGAAGACCACTGCCTTTCTCTCGTCTGTCTTCTCACGCTCCCTCCAGGTGAAGGTTTTGACCTACTCTTACCAGTACTTAGTCACAGTTTGCTTGCAACCTCCTATTTTCCTATTGGGAAGAGTCTCCCTCTTCTGCTTCCTCTCCACCACCGCCTATGAGGGTCTGTCTCCACGTTCATTTGTCTTTAGAATTACTGATGAAAGACCCACGTGTTGGAAAAGTCTTGTTGTTTAACAGATGCGGTTGGTCAGCATTGAACAGGGACCACAGAGGTCCCTCCTTATGTTGATGGTGGGGTGTGGGGGGGGGAGCCTTGCGTGAGCTTTTCATTCTTAAATGTTTTCATGGGCGCTGCTTTGAGTGAAGTAACCTAGTAAAGAGAAGTTTCTCCAAAGTCTGGATTTCTGAATAGTTCATTTCAGTGCTTGGGTCAGCTGGGCTGAATATATATTTTGGAGACAATGACAAAGTTGTCAAGCATCTAAAGACCTCAGCTCAGTGTGAGAGGCTCTATGGACCAGTACTCTGTGCTTTTGGCTGGTAGCCAAAGCCATGCCTTTGGGAAAAGACAGTTACTGGTGATTTAGATTAAAATGTAGTGGATAATTTAGAGCCTCCGTCCATGGATGGGAGCAGTCCTGCTCTAAAATTTTCATCGACCCTTGGGAGGCTGAGAACAGTGAGTACTGCAGAACAAGTTATACTTAAAACCAAACATACTCAATTTAAAGGCTTGTCTTGCATTCTGGAATCATGTACCTTTGGCTTTTTTATTATTTCAATGGCCCTTTAAAAAAAAGTGAAAGGCTTCTTTTGTGCTGGTAAGTATCAATAAATATTTGTTGGGTGAATGGATGAGTAAGATAATGGTGACAGTAAATAATTATGTTTGATGGTTTTCCGTCCAGTCTTTACTTGGCAAAATAAAAGTTGATTGCTCAGTGAAATACCCTTTGACATGAGGATGCCTGTTTTGAATTAGAGCTTTATGGATGGAACAATTCACGTTTTGTTTATTCATGGAACGATTACAGAGCCCGTAACCTATGCCAGGCACTGGGTTCTTTCTCTTAAGAAAATATAATTATTTAATACAGGAAAAAGCATCGTTGGTCTGGGCAGTTGCCTGAAAGGAGCCAGTAGGACGTTGGAACCTGTGCCAGGAGAGCTCTTAGCCCCTTGGAGGGTGCTAGGGGGTCCTGAGCAGCCCTCTGCTGTGGCCCAAGTCCCTTCCTGCCCTTTGCTCCTGAGCCCCTTCCCATGAGTGTTTTTCATGTAACACTCAGCCACTACCATTTCATAGAATACCAAGCCACTACCTCAGCCACTTGCCATTTTCCTTGCAGGGCTTGTGCAAGTTTGCAAACATGTTCACCGTTTCTCAGACCTCGAGGGCGTGGTTCATTGATCGAGCCCGTCAGGCTCGAGAGGAAAGGATGGTGCAGAAGGAGCGGGAGCGGGCAGCCGTGGACATTCAGGCCCACGTGCGAAGTTTTCTCTGTCGGCGTCGACTGCAAAACGAAATCAGGTAGGCGTTGGGAACTCCTCAGTAATTTTCTTTGCTCCCAGTTAACAGCCCCCCCACCAAAAAAAAAAAAAAGATTGCTATTCTCTTACAGTTCTTGAGCAGCCTTCCAGCTGCTGTGAGCTCCTAATTTAAGATGTCTTTTTTCATCCTTCCCTCCCTAGGAGAGAAATTGATGAGTTTTTAAAAGCAGATGACTCTGGGTCCAGTAAAAGAAGTGCACTTTGTATTTTTAGGATTGCCAGGAAACTGCTGTTCTTGTTCAGAATTAAAGAGGACAATGAGGTAAAGTAATAGCAAACACACATCGTGCTTACTGTATGTCAAGTCTGTTTATAAGTAGTTGCTAAATATTAACTCATTTAGTCCTTACAGCAACTGTGAGACAGTTTCTGTTACCCCCACGTCCTGCCCCTTTTGTTTTCTTGGAACCTGTTTTGTAGGGATTATACCCAGTGCTAGGGAATATCGTGATTTTTTTTTTTTTTCACAATGGCTGTTACAAGCACTTGTCCTCAGCTGCAGGAGGAAGCCAGGCAGGTTAGGCAGATGAATGAACAAGCTACTTATGAGTCATAGTAAATGGTAACTGGTGGGCAGTGGTGGCAAAGACCTCGGAGGAAGAGCTGGGCTGTGCCATCCAAAGGGGTGGTCACACCTCAGCTCCAGCCAGTGGTAGGCAGAAATGGATTTTTTTTTTTTTTTGGCTTTTTAGGGCCACATCTGCGCCATATGGAAATTCTAGGCTAGGGGTCGAATCAGAGCTACAGCTGCCGGCCTACACCACAGCCACAGCAACACGGGATTCGAGCCACGTCAGAAACCTACACTCCTGCTCACGGCAATGCCGGATCTTAACCCACTGAGCAAGGCCAGGGATCAAACCCACATCCTCTTGGATCCTAGTCGGGTTCTTTAACTGCTGAGCCATGAAGGGAACTCACAAAACTGATTTTTTTTTTTTTTTTAAAGAGACTGGAGATTTTTGACACTCGGTTTTTTTACTTTGTAAAAATTGGTGACTAATTTGAAATTTCTTCCAAAATCTGCAAACTAGATAAAACCTAGTAGTTGTACCTTTGAAATTAGAGCAATCAGCCTAGAAAGTACAATTCCAGGGAAGCAGCTGGTGTTCTGTCAGTACTAAGGATACCACTGAGCAGTGCCTCTGTGTTACTGGGGGTTAGGCATCCGTTGCTGCTAAGCTTTACACTGTGCCAGACCCTCTTCTGGGCACTGGGGTCCAAGAAGGAAACAGGATGGGCAAGGTCTCTACCCTGGAGGAGCCCTCAACCCAGCAGGAGAGGGAGGAGGATGCTGGCAGGAAACACGCAGCCACGCACATGAGGACAGGCAGGTGCCCTGAGGTGACCCCTGTTTACAGAGGTAACTGATCACAGCTCCATATGGCAGGGCAGCAGCCAGGGCCACCCCACTTCTAAGGCTGGGTCCCCGGCTGGTATAGCCAGAGTATAACCCAGGTCCCAGTTTCCACTTTTACTGCTTTTGCATTTCAAGATAAAAGGGATGATATGACAGTTTGTGAGGCGAAAGTCAGTATCTAAAGTTCTTACAAATGGCTGAGCACAATTAGGAGAAGGCTCCTAGTCTGCAGGAATCCAGGCCCAGTTTGACAGATTGATCTAGTTTCTCAAAAGGGGTCCCAACCTATCACACGTGTAGCATCCCTCCAGCCTGTGGGCACCAGTTTGAGAGCCTCTCCTCAGCCCTTCTGATCCTTGGTCTCCAAATCTGCAAGTAGAAACTAAATAGGATCCCGATGGGAGTCAGCTAGCATCGCCCCTGCACGCATATGCCAGGGGCCCACCAAACGTCTGCTGCTTTTCCATTTCTCCATTCACTGTGGGAGTTTATAACACCCATTCTGCCTCTCTGCAGAGATTTGAGAAGTTGTGTCGCTGCATCCTAAGCAGCATGGAGGCTGAGAACGAACCCAAGGTAAGTGGGTGGGAGCTGGAAGCTCTCACATGAGCCCTCAGACTGGCTGATTTGGCTCTGCAAGTTCCTGTTGAATGTTCTGGCTTCGTTGTATATGACTCTGCCAGTGTTTGCACCCGTATGCACGTCAGAAGTGGATCAAAACATTAACAAAATACAACTGATGTCCTTAGCCTCTGCATCATCCAGGAAGCTGTATTCCGCTCTTGTCTCATACTCAGCATGGGACACTCCCGTCCCAGGCTATCTTATCTTTGGGTTTAGTGTTAAAATAAGTTCTGTTTGCTGCTTATTTATCCATTCCTCCCCCTGCCTTATCTGGCTCTGGACCTAGCTAGTTGGCCCCATTCCAGTAGCTGACATGTATGTCATTTGATCCCCGTGACTGCCATTACATTTCTCTTTGCTCCTGCTTGTAGGTATGGTATGTGTCCCTGGCTCTTTCCAAGGATCTCACCCTCCTATGGATTAAACAGATCAAAGACATTTTGTGGTATTGCTGTGAGTTTCTTAAGCAGCTCAAGGTACGAATAACAAGACTGTAAGACTATCCTTCCCACCTGAGACCTGTAGAGTATATTTTCAGAGTCCTCATAGCTTATCGCTTTGTGACCTATCAGTTGGAGTCTAGTAAAGAACCACTGGTACCCCTGGTCCCGGAGAGAGTAAGTTAGATGCTGTTATCAACCTGAGCCCTTCTTTCACGCACAGGAGTAGAACACTGACCTGCATGCAGCCCAGTCTTGATACCAGGAGTTTGTCGTCTTCCTTTCTACGGTTTCGCCATAGTGGTACTTCATGGTTCACGTTATTAGATTAGTCAGGCCTCTCGCAGGGCAGAAACCCACTGTGAGCACAGCTGTAATACATACAAGCTAAGCAAGAAAGACAGCATTTTGTCAGAGACTATATTCTCTAGTGTAGCAGCTGGGGACCACGAGAGCCAAAGCTTCTGGATTTTCCCTCTTGTTTCCTTCTCTGGTCTGTGTTCCCTTCTGGAATTACTTTGTCCTCTCCCCCCGTAATCATGATAGCTGGCAGTTCTGGCCTCTTTTGCTTACTCTGTTTGACTGAAGAGAAAGGGCAGCCTCCCCCACCAGTTCAGAAATCTGGAAAGACTCCTAAAGGTCCAGTGGGATCCTGGTCTTAGCCCCAAACAAGTCTCAGTGGCAAGACAGGTGGGGTAGCACCGCCACCACCAGCCCCACCTGGTCTGGCGCCCCCTCGCCTGTTACACAAAGGCGGACAGGAGTGTGAGTGTGCACAGGCAACAGCCATTTCCACTCTGTACGTGGGGAGGGAGAATTTTCAGGGCCAGAGCTTGGCAAGGACCCAGGTAGTAACTGAGCAATGGAGCAAATGTCCCCAGAGCCCCCAGTGAAGCATTCCCAGACGTCTCTCCCTCGGGGTGCTTGTAAATGGCTCTCTTGGCCTTGACTCAGCAGCAGACGTGAATTATAATCATGATTGCGTAAGAGCCAGTATGATACGACATTATCTGTATGTCAGGTGCTATTCGTAGTGCTTTATATTAGTTGATCTTATTTCTCACGAGTCAGTGAGGAAAGAAAGCAGCGTTCTCTGTGGTCAGCAGAGGAGGATGCTGAAGTACAGAGGAGTTAAGAAACTTACCCAAGATGGGGAGTTCCCATCATGGCTCAGTGGTTAACGAATCCGACTAGGAACCATGAGGTTGCAGGTTCAATCCCTGGCCTTGCTCAGCGGGTTAAGGATCCGGTGTTGCCGTGAGCCGTGGTGTAGACTGCAGACACGGCTCGGATCCTGCGTTGCTATGGCTGTGGCGTTGGCTGGAGGCTACAGCTCCTGTTAGATCCCTAGCCTGGGAACCTCCATATGCCGTGAGTGCAGCCCTAGGAAAAAGGCAAAAAAGACAAAGAAAAAAAGGAAAAAGAAACTTACCCAAGGTCACACAGCTAGAAGTGGTAAAGCCAGAAGTCTAAGCCCACAGTCCTTGTTATGTTCAATTGCATTTCTTCTCTGTTGCTCCAGTGTACGTACATACATACATGCATGTATTAAATCCTAAATGTGTACAAATAGCAAGCCAGCCCTGGTCATCTTGTTCTCTTAAGACTTCTCAATCCTCCCTCCCAAGAGTATTTTAGATTCTGTGGTCAGGCACTAGTGTGCCAAAATCCCTGTTGTTTCATTCCTAAAATGATCCTTCCCCAAGAGGAGGAGAATAAAGACTGATAAGCTGACTCATCTATTCATTTGCTTGCTATGAGATGGCTGCTCCACTGTCTTGGACTGAAGGACGTGTCTTAATCTCGGTCTCTTTATTGTTTCTAGCCTGAAATTTTACAAGACTCTAAACTCATCACACTGTACCTCACAGTGCTTGTTACCTTCACAGACACTTCAACGTGGAAAATTCTCCGGGGAAAAGGTCTGTGGGACTCACTTCAAAATCTTTCCTAAGTAGTATTTCAACACAGAGTTTGGGGACTTTCATCTTCTCAAGAAGTAGTTTGCCACCACAAGCCTGAGGGAAGGCCCTGGAATGTGTACACAGAAAGGCCCTTGGTGCGTCCCGTCCTACTGCACTGTAGTATCCAGAATATGGTCAGGACTGTGGGCTCCACTCTCCCTGCTCAGAATTTATGTCTGAAGGCACAGTCCCCCTGATCTTAGTTAACTCCCATAGCACCTCAGCCTCTAAGTGGTAATACTCACTTAGGCCTCTTCATGCCATTCGGGGAATATTTGGCAGCAGAATTATTCTATTTTACCCATAAAATTGCATACGGTAAAGCTGTACTCAGCCCTACGCGTTTCATGTTTTCACTTCATCCATTCCACCAGTAGCCTGCTCTGAGCCAAGTGCTGTGCAGGCGCTGGAGAGCTGGGAAAGGTCCCGTCCTCTAGGGGCTTTAGGTGCTGCACCACTGTGTCGTGGTCCCCCTCCCGGCCCCCGTTTCCTCCCAGCACTTGAGTCGGGTGGAGGGCTGAGGCAGGACAGACATTATGGAGAAGCCGTGTACATTGTGTGAATATGAGTTGTATATGTGGGCATGTACATGTCATGACAACAGCGTGACAAGTGGCGCTTGGGAGGAAGGGTGCAGGAGAGACACGAGCTCGGTGGGGTGAGGAGGCCTTGCCTTATCTGGGGTTCAGGCTTTCCCGAAGAAGTCGTATCAGAGCTGAGGGCTAGAGGGAGAGGGAGAGTTAGCTGAGAGCAGAGGAGGAACAGAGCCTTGAAGCCAAGGGAACTGCATGTGCAAAGGTTCTGGGCCAGGAAGGAAGGTTTGTTTAAGACATGATCCTGGGCTCTGGGGTGGATTTAAAGTGGTGCGTTCTGGGCCCTGCCAGGCTGTACCCAGTGGGGGAGAGGAGATGCCACAGGGAGTAAAGTGCCAGCCCTCGGGCATTAGAAAAGGTGCTATAGGAGCTTGAAGGCCCAGGGTGTTACTTATGGGAAATGACAGGACCCTTCACCTAAGAGGTGACACTTGAACCAGGCCTTCCAGGAGAGAGAATTCCAGAGACGTGACATCTCCCTAAACCCCAGTACCAGACCTGCGGGGGCGGGAAGGCCAGCCAGAGGGGCTCTCATTTCCTTCCAGCCATGGGCCAGGGTACAGAAACCATTTACATTAGAGACAGATTTTTTTTTTTTCCTTAGACTTTTTTTCTTCGTTTAGGTGAGAGTCTTCGACCAGCCATGAACCACATTTGTGCAAACATAATGGGCCATCTCAACCAGCATGGATTTTATTCTGTACTTCAGGTCTGTGACCGCCATCCCTAATCCGTGACTCATTCTCCAGTACCTGCACTTGGGTTGTTACATCTGGTGTCAGCCTGCCTGCTGCTCTCCTCACAGGAGCACTTTGCACAGGGCTGGTTTAAGGCCTGGTGCCCTCGCCCAACCGCCGCCACCTTGAGACCCTTGCGGTTTGTGTAAAGGGAGGACAGTGACTGGGATCCCTTTATTGTGCTACATTTTTGGCTCCAGAGATAATGTAGTCACTTGAAATTTAAACTTGGAAAGGAGGCCTCAGAGCATCTTCCCTCAGGATCCTTCTTGGTTGGTATCTGGAATTAAGTTTCAAGGTCTGGTTCTTAAACCACTTTCCATCCACACTGCATGTTATTGTGCCAGTTCATACATCTGGGGAATTACCAGAAAGCTAGCTAAGCACTGTTTAAAAGTATTTTGGGATTCTTGAGTTTGAGAAGTGACATTGATTCAGGCTGCCTGGTACTAAGGTGGGCTCTTTCCTGGTCTGGTTTCGTTTTATCCTCAGAGCAACCCTGCAAGGTGGGGTGGCAGCCAGAGGTGAATTATCAGCGGTTCTTCTCAGTGGAAGCTTCTACTTGACAGCGTAACTCTGAACTGCTAGTTAAAAGTTGAGATTTTGGAGTGTCCCCTGTGGTGCAGTGGCTCAAGTATCCAATTGTAGCGATTCAGGTCGCTATGGAGGTGTGAGTTCAATCCCTGGCCCAGTGCTTAGGTTCTGTCACTGGCCTGGGAACTTCCAGATGCCACAGGTGTGACCTTAAAATTAAAAAAAAAAAAAAAAATTTGAGATTTAAAATCTGGTATTCTTTGTTATAAGCTGTTAATTTTTAACTGTTTATTATTTTTGAAAAAACTTAAGTGTAATATTTGAATTAGAGTGATTTAATGAACCTCCATCCCCATTAGTTTTCTCTCATTTTTAGAGAACATTCCAACAGTTTTTTGTTGCTGTTGTTTTGTTTTGTTTTACTTTACTTTTTAGGGCCACACCCTTACATATGGAAGTTCCCAGGCTAGGGGTCGAATTGGAGCGGCATCTGTCAGCCTACACCATAGCCACAGCAACTCGGGATCCGAGCCACATCTGTGACCTGCACCACAGCTCATGGCAACTCCGGATCCTTAACGCACTGAGTGAGGCCAGGGATGGAAGCCGTGTCCTCACTGTTACTAGTCGGGTTTGTAACCTGCTGAGCCACAACAGGAACTCCCCCAACACAACTTTTTATCTGAAGTGTTCATTTTACATTTTTTATGTACAAATAAATGTAAAGTTGGCATCACCCCCTGACCAGTTACAATTTTCTTTTCAGATATTGTTAACCCGTGGCCTGGCGAGACCCCGGCCTTGTCTGTCCAAAGGCACTTTAACGGCAGCCTTTTCTCTAGCATTGCGGTAAGTAGAAAACTGTAGCTGAGGGTTGGTGTACTCCTGAAGGTCTCCTTGTCTTGCTTTCGTTTTGTTACTTGTGTTAGGTACAGAATTTACAGAAAGTTGTTCTTGGTGAAGGTGACACATCTCTGACTGCTCTGCTTCTTCGTGTGTGTGTGTGTGTGTGTGTGTGTATGTTTTTAGGGCCACATCTGCGGCATACGGAGGTTCCCAGGCTAGGGGGTTGAATTGGATCTGTAGCTGCCGGCCTACAGCCATAGCCACAGCCACGCCAGATCTGGGCCACATCTGCAACCTACACCACAGCTAACAGCTACGCCAGATCCTTAAACCCCTGAGTGGGGCCAGGGATCGAACCTGCATCCTCCTGAATGCTAGTCAGATTTGTTTGCACTGAGCCACGACAGGAACTCCTGACTGCTCTGCTTCTTAATCTTTCGTCTGTACCTGAGTACTTTTGCATCATGATTTGAGGGAAGCTGTTCAAAGTGAATTGCTTTTATTCTGCAGGGGGCCAAGATAGAATCATTTTGTCTTTTGAGCTTTTAAGTGATAAAATAAAGGGAAAGTAAGAGTTGAAAAGGCCCCAGCAAAGGGCAGGGCAAAAGGATTAAGGGAATTGTGTTGAGAACACGTGTTTAACACAGTAGAATGCAGAGGACCAGAGAGGATGTGGTATTTACTTTCACATAGTCACTTCAGAGAGATGGAAAATACTTAAGATCAATATTTTAAATCATACCAGGAAATCAAGGAACCACCAAGTGTAAACAGCTGTGCTTGTTGATGGGTCCAGAACATTCTTTAATCTGTTAAGAGGAACAATAACATGAGAAGTTAATAAAATAGCTTGATAATCTTAGCTAATCTAACACCCCCCCCCCCCAGATAATATCTAACTTGAGAAAGAAGGAGTATTGTAGTCGAACCAGCTTGGTAAAGCTGCCTATCTGCCCCTCCCTGCTAATTCACAGGGCACCGTCCTGCTGAAAGCTGACAGGTCCTGCACTAGGAAACCCTTTGGGCTTGTTTAACCTGATGTTAGCCCAAACATACTTGAACATGGAATATTCTTGCCTTAGTTTTAGATGGTTTATATTACTATCCCGTGGAGGCATTTTCTGTGGAACACCAATTTGAAATCTGATGGTCTAGATGATAGGTTGGCAGACCTTTTCTGTAAAAGGCCAGCTAGTAAGTATTTTAGGTTCTGTGGGCCACACAGTTTCTGTCACAACTACTCTGGCACTGTAGCCCCCGCGCAGCCATAGACAGTACATACGCAAATGAGAATGGTTGTGTGTGCCAGTATAACATTGTTTACAAAAATAGGCCGGTGGGCAGAAATTGGCTTGTGGCCATAGTTTGGCAGCGCCTGGTCTAGACTGTGCTTTCCACTAACCACTAGCCACGTGGGGCTGTTTAAATGGAAATGTATTAAAATTAAATAAAATTAAGAATTCAATTCCTTGGTTGCATTAGCCACATTTCGAGTGCTGAGGGAGGGGCCTAATGTGACTAGTGACAACCATATTAGACAGCAGAACTGTGGAACATTTCTATCGTCACAAAAAGTTCTGTTGTACAAGGCAGGTCTACAGCAGCACTGTCCAATAGAAATATAATGATTTAAAAAAAAGAAAAGGGCAGAGTTGCCTTTGTGGCTTAGTAGTAACGAACCCGACTAGGATCCATGAGGATGCAGGTTCAATCCCTGGCCTTGCTCAGTGGGTTAAACATCTGGCGTTGCCGTGAGCTGTGGTGTAGGTCACAGGTGAGGCTTGGATCCCACGTTGCTATGGCTTAGGCGGGCAGCTGCAGCTCCGATTTGACCCCAAAGCCTGGGAACTTCCATATGCCATGAGTGCAGCCTTAAAAAAAAGAAAAAAAAGAAAGGGAGAATTCCTGCTGTAGCGTAGCAAGTTAAGAATCCAGCATTGTCTCTGTGGTGGTTCAGGTTCAATCCCCAGCCCTGCACGGTGGGTTAAGAATCCAGCTTTGCTGCTGTGGCTCAGATTCAGTCCCTGGCCTGGGAACCTCCAAATGCTGTGGGTGTGGCAAAAAAAAAAGATAGGGAAAATTAAATTTAATGAAAAATGTTATTTAAACTATGTCCAAAGTGTTTTCATTTTTGCATGAAATTGATACTTTCAAATTAATTTTTCTTTTCATACTCAGTCTTCGAAAAGTGGTGTCTGCTTTAGGCTTACAACATAAGAATTTGAACTAGCCACATTTTAAGTGCTCAGTAGTCCCTCACCACATGTCGGGGGCTACTGTATTGGACAGCACGTCTCTAGAGGCTAGACCTTCATAACAGGAACAGAATCCAATCTGTTATGCTCTGATTAGTTACAGAAGTAGAACAGATTATTTAGTTAGCAGTCATACCTTTGTTTCATACTTTGAGAGAAGTTACATAGAGATATATTTAATGAATCATGTCTAGGCACAAACAGGTTTTCCGAGAAACAGGTTTCCTGAGACCCCCTGGGGCAGCTTGTTCCAGCAATGTCACCCACTCTCTCCTCTGTCAAAGGCAGTGAATGGTCAACACACAGACACCTGCTCCCTGGAGCACAGCAGCAGCTCTGTCTGCTTTCCATCCCAGCATCCCTCCCCTTCCCCGGTGTGGCCATGGGTCACACTAATTGACCAAGAGGGTTGCATCATATGGTTCCACTCATTGCTTTTCTTTTTAAGATATAATCACATTCATCACTTTAAGTTTCTTCTTTCAAGTGTCAGAATCCTTTGTTAAGGCCCGGCCAGCTGCAAGGCCTTTTTCTTACACAGGGCACTTTTTTTTTCTCCTCTGAATATTTCCTTTTTTTTTTTTTTTTTGCTTTTTATGGCCGTACCCACGGCATGTGGAAGTTCCCAGGCTAGGGGTCTAATCGGAGCTGTAGCCGCCAGCCCATGCCACAGCCACAACCATGCCAGATCTGAGCTGCGTCTGCGGCCTACACCACAGCTCACAGCAACGCCAGATCGTTAACTCACTAAGCAAGGCCAGGGATCGAACCCACGACCTCATGGTTCCTAGTCGGATTCTTTAACCGCTGTACCACCACGGGAACTCCGTCCTCTGAATATTTCTGTGTCATTGAACATGACCAGAGCCTTTCAAAACAAGATACTCAGTGGTTTTGTCATATGAGGATATACTACTACTGAAAGTCTGTCATGTTTAGTTAGACATGGTCACCAAATCCTATAATACAACAGCTGATATTCACGTGCCACACACTGACTCCTCACCACATCCTCCTATCTCCATGGTATAGATGAAGCAGCTAAGGCTCAAAGAAGTTAAAATCGGTCCTACAGCAGGGAGTGGCAGGGCCTGGAATTAGACCTGGGCTCTCCGACTCCAGAGCCACACTCTTCACTCCTTACTCTTTATACTTGCTTCACATATTGGACACATTCTTATATTAAAGATCAGTATGTATTTCTTAAATTAATGGAGTATTTTTAGCTATTATGAATAGTGTTGCTGTGAACATTGATGAACAAAATTTTGTGTTGTGCATTTTCATTTTGAATATATCCTTAGGAGTAGAATTGTTGTGTCATATGGTAGCTCCATGCTTAATTTTTTGAAGAACTGCCAAATTTTTCCAGAGTGGCTGCACCATCTTACACTCCCACCAGTAATGTAGAGTTCCGAATTCTCTATACACTCGCCGACACGTGTTATCTTTTTTATTATAGCCGTCTTAATAGGTGCAAAGTGGTGCCTTGCTCTCATTTTGATTGGCAATTCTCTGATGGCTAATGATGTTGACCACCTTTTAAGTCCTTATTAACTATTTGTATGTTTTTATTTGGAGAACTATCTCTTTAGATCCTGTTCTTATATTGGGTTGTCTCATTGTTGAGTTGCATGCGTTCTTTATATGTTTTGAATAAAAGTCCCTTATCAGATACATAATTTGTGAATATTTCCTCTCATTCTGTGGCGTTTTTTTCACTTTC
This sequence comes from Catagonus wagneri, assembly GCA_004024745.2. Classification (NCBI taxonomy): domain Eukaryota; kingdom Metazoa; phylum Chordata; class Mammalia; order Artiodactyla; family Tayassuidae; genus Catagonus; species Catagonus wagneri. The sequence goes on from PVHT021183555.1 coordinate 10,389,583, forward strand.
TAGATGGTGTCTTTTAAAGCACAGAATTTTTATTTTATTTTATTTTTTGTCTTTTGTCTTCTTAGGCCATACCCGCGGCATATGGAGGTTCCCAGGCTAGGGGTGCAGTTGGAGCTGTAGCTGCCGGCTTACGCCACAGCCACAGCAACTCAGGATCTGAGCCTCATTTGTACCTATACCACAGCTAACGGCAATGCGGGATCCTTAAATCACTGAGTGAGACCAGGGATCAAACCTTCGTCCTCATGAATAAAGCACAAAATTTTTAAATTTTAGTTTTTTTGTTTTGTTTGTTTGTCTTTTGGTCTTTTTAGGGCCTCACCTACAGCATATGGAGGTTCCCAGGCTAGGAGTCCAATCGGAGCTACAGCTGCCAGCCTACGCTACAGCCACAGCAATGCCATATCCAAACTGCAGCTGCAACTTACACCACAGCTCACAGCAACGCTGGATCCTTAACCCAATGAACGAGGCCAGGGATCAAACTTGCAACCTCGTGGTTTTTAGTCGGATTCATTTCCATTGTGCCATGACGGGAACTCCTTGAATTTTATTTGTGATTTTGCTGTCATAGCTAAGAAATTATTGCCAAACCCAAGATCTCAAAGATTTACTCCTGTGTTTTTTTCTAAGAGTTTTATGGTTTTAGTTATAAAACTAACATTTAGATCTCTGATCCATTTTGAGTTAACTTTTGTATGTGGTGTGAGGTGGGGTCATTTTAATAATGTTTATCTTTTTCTGATTATGGAAGTAATACATGCTTATTGTAGAAAATGCGGATCTAACAGCAAAGCAGAAGGAGGAAAAAATGTTTCTTATGATTCTACAACGCAGAGATACATTGTTAACATTTTTTTAATCTGCCTTCCTGGTCTTCTTTTTTCCCATTCATATGTATTTATGTGTTTATGTATACCTGTTTGCATATTAACATCGTAGCATATATATTTAAGCCAAACTGTTTAATTGAAGTGTGGGTTGTTGGTGACTTTTTCCACAGTAAACACATCCATGTATGCACCACCCTCACTGAGGAATAGAACAACAGTACCAGAATTCCAGAAGCCCCTCTTTTCCCCCTTTCCAATCACTATCCCTCTCTCTTTTCCCATGTATATGTAGTTTCTTGTTCTGTTTTTTTTTTAAGTTGATTATAGCGTGAAGAGTCTCTCATATTTGGTACAACTTGAGAACCGATTTCTCATAGCTACATCACAGACTGTACTCAACCCTTCCACCAGTGGATGGGCCCGTTTTTTTTTTTTTTTTTTGCCTTTTGTCGTTTTAGGGCCACACCTGCGGCATGTGGAGGTTCTCAGGCTAGGGGTCTAATCGGAGCTGTAGCTGCCGGCCCACGCCAAAGCCACAGCAACACAGGATCCGAGCCATGTCTGCGACCTACACCACAGCTCACGGCAATGCCAGATCCTTAACCCACTGACCAAGGCCAGGGATTGAACCCGCAATCTCATGGTTCCTAGTTGGATTCGTTAACCACTGTGCCACGACGGGAACTCCCAAATGGGCCCATTTTCAGCCTTCAGTTTCCCTGGGAATCCAGTGAAGCATCATTTCGAGGGATTTGGGGGTGTGGGTAGGGTTTTTCTACCTACCCAGGGTCAGGTTCACATGTCTGAGTAAGGTGCTCTGTCTATCTAGACCTGTGATTGCTGCGCAGTTTTCAGACAATCTGCTGCGGCCATTCCTCATCCACATTGTGTCCGTGCCGGCTCTCATGACTCATCTCAGCACTGTGACCCCGGAGGTAAGTGGGCTCTGGGAATCCTCCCTCCCCTGCCCAGTTCCACTTTTGCCCGTGTCCTCAGGAGTTAGAAAGTAAAATGTTTTCTCTGTTAATTTCCACTTTCTCTCCTAATATTTTTCAAATCAGTAGCCACTGTAGATAGCACTCGTATTAGAAGCCCAAAGAAAAAGTTTCTCATCTTTGTTCATTTTCTTCTTGGTGATCGTGGGAAATTTCTTTTGTCAGCTTCCACTTTAACCATCTGTGATTGTTTGCAGCGCCTCACTGTTTTAGAATCTCATGACATGCTCCGTAAATTCATCACATTTTTAAGAGACGAGGATCGATGCCGTGATGTGTGTGAAAGTCTAGAAGGATGCCACACGCTTTGTCTCATGGGTGAGTATCTGTGGCTGTGATTTGATTGTGTTCTGGGCATCAGGAAAAGCCTGGGGGTTTCACTTTCCACCATCCTGGAGGCCACAGGTGGCTTTTAGTAATAGTTGGAAGGGCCTACTGCAAAAGATGTGTGAATGGGTAGACAAAGTGGACGCGTACCACTGAAAATGACATTGAAAGCAGGCTGGCAGACTAGCTGAGTGATTGTAAATGAATATTAAATTTCAGTCCTTAGCTTTCTGGCAGCCAAGGAAAAAATGAAAACATGGTGAGTTGCCTGGATAATTCTTATCTTGACAGAGAAGAGAGCACAGTTGGGTGCTGCTTAGACAAGAGTAGGGTCTGCAGTGTTTATTTCACAAGATTTTTGTTTAGATGAAGAAACAGTTTGTGGATAGATGCATTTGAAACAGCAGAGGTACATAATTCTCCTTGCCTAATTAGAGAAAATTTATTTTATGTAGAAAAAGGTTCTTGAGGCTACATTTTTTAGGGGATGTTATGGTGAGGGTCCTCACACAAGACATTAAATGACTTCATGGAACACTGAATGACAGTGATTTTCCAGAACTTTACAGATTTTCTTCAAAAGGGCATTTCTCCTGTTGACCCTTGATTTTAGAATCTTGGGGTAATAAAGTATTATACTAAGTTAAAAATCTGTGTACATGACACTTTTGCGTGTCACTTTATATAATGCTCACATTGAGAGTGGGGCTCACCATCCCAGTCTTACAGGGGAGGAAACAGACTCAGGAGGTGGGTTGCGGGTGCCCCAGCTCTCATCTGCAGCAGAGGCAGGATCTGAAGCTAGGTGGGTCTGTTTCTTAGCCCCGCACCACACTGCCGCCCCCGCACCAAGAAGTGCCTCTGTCCTGGGGACTTCTTCCTGCATGGACATGACAGCCGAAGCACCAGCAGAGAGTGGGGCTGGGAGGTGATGGACAGTGTCCGTCCGGCCCCACACTCAGCCTTCTCTCTTCATAGGCAACCTCCTGCACTTGGGCTCCCTCAGCCCCAGAGTGCTAGAGGAGGAGACGGACGGGTTTGTGAGTTTGCTCACCCAGATGCTGTGCTACTGTCAGAAGTATGTGTCCCAGAAGAAATCCAACCTGACCCACTGGCACCCTGTCCTTGGCTGGTTCTCCCAGTCCGTGGACTATGGGTGAGTCCCCGAGCAGATCGCTCTCTTCCTTGTCTCCTCCTGCCTCTCTTCTACCTCCTCTCCCTCCTTTCAGCCACATTGTGGGCCAGGCCTGCAGGCCAGCTGTGAAGAGGACAACACAGTAGGCATCAGATAGCTTTTGTCAACTGGGTAGTGAACAGGATGGGACTGGGAGGAAGAGCAGATGGCGGGTGTCTGGGCAGTGACTGTGACACGGGCCTGGGGAGAGCAGCAGCACTGCTGGCAGCTTGCAAAGCCTGGGTGGAACAAGAGCTGAAAAAGAGGTCACTGCTTTATGCATCTGGGCCTCAGCAACAACTTGTGGATCCCACTTGTCTTTTATGATCTTATTTGCCATGCAGAGTGGCAGTCCCCAGTTACCCCTCCAAGTGGCTCTCCGTCAGGGAGACTGACGTGCCTGTTCTCCTGCTCTCTCCTAGCCTTAACGAGTCCATGCCCTTGATCACCAAACAGCTGCAGTTCCTGTGGGGGGTGCCTCTGATCCGCATCTTCTTCAGTGACATCCTGAGCAAGAAGCTGCTGGAGAACCCAGAGCCAGCCCACGTGCCACCGGCGTCCCCACAGAATGTGCTGCCTGTGAAGAGTGAGTGGCTGCAGCAGGCTGGCCCCTTGGCCCTGCTTGCCCAACGTGCAGCTCCTGCCTGGCCCTGTGTGCCTGCCTGCCTCTGTCTTGTGGACTCTCGCTTCTCCCTTAAGGATTTTGAGACTGTTTAAGTCAAGTTCTTGTTTAGCAAAACAATGTCCAAAAATCCTAGAAAACAAGGGCTAGGGAATTACAACTAAGTGAGCAAAATCAAGGTCCTATGTTGACAGCATCCACAGGGTCCATGCATGCTTCTGGGCTTATCTCTGAACTTCCATTTGGCTCTGAATTTCTAGTAGCCAAAAATAAAAAGGGATTTGTGGATCCTTTCTTACTTCTCATAAATAGGAGGAAGGGGGAAGACCTATTTCTTAAGGGGAGTAGAGCTTTTGGGAGTCCCTAAATATTCCATAAAAGGGATCTCCCACTTGGAGCTTCTCATACTGGGGACAGTGGTCACAGACTGGGCTACCACCTTGCAGAGTCAGTAATGGGTTCCCCTGGAGTAGTTTCCTTTTTTTTTCTCTTTTTTTTTTCTTTTTGTCTTTTGAGGGCCACACTCACAGCACATGGAGGTTCCCAGGCTAGGGGTTGAATCGGAGCTGCAGCTGCCTTCCTGCACCACAGCCACAGCAACACGGGATCCAAGCTGCATCTGCGACCCACACCACAGCTCACGGCAGCGCCAGATCCTTAACCCACTGAGCAAGACCAGGGGTCAAACCTGTGCCCTCGTGGTTACTGGTCTGATCGTTTCTGCTCAGCCATGAGAGGAACTCCCACAGAATGGTTCCCCCCCCCTTTTTTTTTTTTTGTCTTTTTGCCTTTTCTAGGGCCGCACCTGCGGCATATGGAGGTTCCCAGGCTAGGGGTCTAACAGGAGCTGTAGCTGCCGGCCTAAGCCTTAGCCACAGCAACGCAGAATCTGAGCCACGTCTGCAACCTACACCAAAGCTCACGGCAACGCAGGATCCTTAACCCAAGGCCAGGGATCGAACTCGCAACGTCATGGTTCCTAGTCGGATTCGTTAACCACTGAGCCACGACGGGAACTCCTAGAATGGTTTCTTATCACCCACTCTGGCGAAGGTAAGGCAGTGTGGTTAACACACATTTGAGTGGAGTTACTTGCCTGTGGCAGGTTGTCAGCATGGCTTTTCTTCTGCCACCCAGTGTGTCACAGAACTCCGTCTTGCAGCTGTTGGTGAGCATGGCTTAGTGTGACGGCAGCAGGGTATAAATGGGAAGATGTGAAACAAGAGAAGAGTACACCCCCAACCTGAATAGGAGTACTTGGGGTTGATGCGCTAAAAGCACAGAAAATTGGGAACCACTCAGGCCCCCACCCCCTCACCTTTGATCTTCTTCACCTAATAGAGTCCTCAGAAGTTTCAGCTGGGTGGGTTCTGAAATTAAGCGGTTATGATAGAAAAACCCTCTGTAAGAATCAGATAATGCTTGGCTTCTGAAAAATCTTCTGATCTACTAAGAATTCTTTTCGTTCTATCTACAAACCTGTTAATGCTTTTCTTATTCATCCCGAAGAGATGACTTGAATCAAAGCAGGAGCCCCACTGCCTGGCTTTGGCTGGAAATGAGGAACCTTATTGAAATGCTCTTGCCTGTATAGGGTAGAGTCTGGCAGGTGGCTGAACCTCTGCTCACATGTCCCTTCTTCTCTCCTTGCCAGCTCTCCTGAAGCGTGCGTTTCAGAAGTCCGCATCAGTTCGGAATATCCTTAGGCCCGTTGGGGGCAAACGTGTGGATTCTGCAGAGGTACAGAAGGTCTGCAACATCTGTGTCCTCTACCAGACCTCGCTAACAACGCTAACCCAGATCCGGCTGCAGATACTTACAGGTCTGGATCCTGAGGCAGCTTCCTCCATCTCTCACACTTGCTAGACAGATTTTCTTAGAGGTTGATTTTCAGAGTTCCGGTGTGGCTCAGCAGGTTAAGAATCTGGCATTGTCACTGCTATGGCTTGGGTCACTACTGTGGTACAGTTTCCTGGCCCAGGAACTTCCACATGTTGTGGGTACAGCCAAAAAAACAAAAGAAAACAGAAGTGGATTCTCTCCTGGCTTCCTTGGCTCAGAAAATAGATTGTGGGCGTTCCTGTTGTGACACAGTGGAAACGAATCCGACTAGGAACCCTGAGATTTCGGGTTCAAACCCTGGCCTTGCTCAGTGATTTAAGTATCTGGCGTTGCCGTGAGCTGTAGAGTAGGTCTCAGACTCAGCTCGGATCTGGCATTGCTGTGGCTGTGGTGTAGGCCAACAGTTGTAGCTCTTATTGGACCCCTAGCCTGGAAACCTCCGTATGCCGTGGGTATGGCCCTAAAAAGCAAAAAAAAAAAAAAAAAAAAACCAGGTTGTGAAGGAGGGTATTTTTGAGTTGTTCTTCATAGAAGCTGGTCCACCTCAATTGAATATCTCAAGTTCACCCCAGTTCTAGCATTTCTGGTTTGTTCCTTTGACCCTGGCTTTTGTTTTTCTTATGAAGTACAACTTGCTTTTTAATAAATTATTATTTTTTTCTAAATGGAAAACTAGAAAAGACAAGGAAGCAGAAAAAAATCTTTAAACCAATCTTAATTCCACAGCCCTTAGATACCTACCTGTTTCTAAGTGTGCAACATATGTATCTATTTAGATTGAAATACATAGTTTTATTTTCCCCTGTCCATTAGTCACTTCATAAGCATTTTACCACTTCAAATATTCTTTAAAAATCTCATTTTTATTGGTTGCATAATATCTCATTACATGGATAGGCCCAACATTTTCATTTTTAGCTGAGCAAGGAAGAAGGTCCCCGCTGTGAGCAGAGAACTGGGCATCAGGACTTGTAAATTGTGGCACAGGAGTTGTTAGTGTGAATTGGTGTTACAAGGACAAAAAGTCCGCAAGCCTTGAAGCTGTTTGCTGTGTAAAGGGTTAGGAACATCTCTGTTGCATTTTACATTTCTAAATGAAATTGCTGCTGCTTCTTTCACACGTATTTGTTTATCTTCGGATATTTATAGAGCAGCTGTGTGTGCCAGGCACTGAGTATAGGGAGAAGAAAAAGACAGCCAAGGTCTTGTGTTCCCAAGGGAATTACATTCTAGTTCCGGAAAGACCAATAATAAGCAAGAGAAAAGTCTGTTTAACATAATGAAGGGCACTGTGACAAAATAATGAGAGACACTATTGGCTTAGGCTAGGGCAGAGTTTCCCAGCCTTAGCACTGTTGACATTTGGGGCTAGATAATTCGTTGTTTTGGAAGGAGTCCTATCCGTTTAAGATGTTTAGCAGCCCCGTGCCCCTACCCATAGATTTCCAATAGCACCTCCACCCAATTCATGACAACCATACATGTCTCCAAACATTGTCGGATGCCCCTTGGGGGACAAAATCATCCCTGGCTGAGAACCACTGGATGGATGAGATGGAAGCAGGAGATTTTATGCTACGTTTTAGAAGTAGTCTACAGGTCTCACTGGTGGATTGCATTTGGGGGAGTGAGAACTACAAGTTTTAGAGATGATGCCAGATTTCTGGCCCAAGCAACTGTGATGGTGGTGGTGCCCTTTGCTGAGTTAGGGATGACCAGCTTGGGTCAGGATAGGGGTGGGCATCGAGAGTTCTGTTTGGCTGTGATGAGTGGACCTGCAGCAGAGATGCCAAGCTAGCCTACAAGAGTAGTGAGTGGGGGCATGAGTGGAGGGGTGGTGTGAAAGACCTGGGCTGAGGGCCGCTTCCATAAGGAGAGTTTCGGGGGAAGGGGCCCAGACTAAGCCTGGCACCCCAGCATCCAGTGGGGGGTCTGGGAAGCATGCTGACTGGGTTGATTTTGAGGTGATAGCCAGTACTCAGCTTTTTAAGACAACCACAAATTTAAATGTTGCCCATTGTCCCAGTGAGAGGATCCACAAAGAAGTCTTTTGGTCATTTTGAAAATATATGACTTTATGGAGTTCCCATCGTGTGGCTCAGCAGTAATGAGCCCAACTAGTATCCAAGAGGATCAGGTCCCATTCCTGGCATCACTAGGTGGATTAAGGATCTGGCTTTGCCACAAGACTGCAGCATAGGCCACAGACACAGCTGGATCTGGCATGGCTGTGACTGTAGCCAACGCTGCAGCTCCAATTCAACTCCTAGCCTGGGAACTTCCATAAGCCTTGGGTACAGCCATAAAAAGCCAGAAAAAAAAGGAAGGAAGGAAGGGAGGGAGGGAGAAAGAAAAAAGAAAAGATATGACTTTAAAAATGAAGATAAACTAGTCTAACGTAGTATATGTATAATATTCATTCTATCAGTTTAGCTGTATACAAATTAGATTATAGAAAATAATATGCTTGTTTTAAAAATACTGCTGTTTCTCTCCTCTGACAATTTACAAAGTGTCTGTTCGTGCTCCTCAGTTGCTCAGGAGGTAGCCCTCGTTGAATTGGTGTATCATGCCGTAAATGAGTATTTTTGTCCTGTAAAAGTATATCTGTGATGTCAGCAATCTACTTCCTCATTCCTTTTCTTTTTTTTTTTTTTTTCTTCTGAGGTATAGTTGACGTGTAACATCATCTTATTTTCGGGTGTACAACATAATGTTTGTACATATTATGATAATCAACATAATAAGTCTAGTTAGCATCCATCACCATACATCGTTAAACAAATTACTTGTGTTGAGGACTTTTAAAATCTACCCTCTTAGCAACTGTCAAAAATGCAGTATAGTATTATTAACTACAGTCACCATGCTGTACTTTACATCCCCATGACTTATATATGTTACAGCTTCAAGTTTGTCCTCTTTCATCCCTTCTCCCATTTTGCATACCTCCCCCCACTGCCGACCCCCTGCCCCAGCAGCCACCAACCTGTTCTCTGTATTCATGAACTTGGGTTTGTTTGTTTCTTTGTTTTTTAGTTTTCACTTATAAGTGAGATCATGTTATTTGTCTTTCTCTGTCTGTCTTAATATAATGTCCTCAGGGTCCATCTATGTTGTCACAAATGGCAAGATTTCATTCTTTTTTATAGATGAATAGTATTCGTGTGTGTGTGTGTGTGTGTGTGTGTGTGTGTGTACACACCATATTTTTTTTTATCCATTGGTCCATCGGTGGACACTTAGATTGTTTTCATGTCTTAGCAGTTATAAATAATGCTACTGTGTCTTTTCTCAAGGGGATGCATGTGTCTTTTCAAGTTAGTGTTTTTGTTTTCTTCAGATACATACCCAGAAGGCGAATTACTGGATCATATGATAGTTCTATTTTTAAGTTTTTATGGAACCGCCATACTCCTTTCTATAGTGGCTGCTCAATTTACATGCCCACCAACGGTCCCTTTCTCCACATCCTCAACAGCACTCATTATTTCTTATCTTTTTGATGGTAGCCATTCTGATAGGTGTGAGGTGATGTCTCATTGTGGTTTTGATTTGCATTTCCCTGGTGGTTAGTGGTGTTAGGCGCCTTTCCATGTGCCAGTTGGTCATTTGTGTGTCTTCTCTGGAAAAATGTATTCAGAGCCTCTGACCACTGTGAGTTTTTTATGTATTTTTGGATATTAACCCCTTATCAGGTATATGATTTGCAGATATTCTCTTCCATTCCGTAGATAACCATTTCATTTTGTAGATTTCCTTTACTGTGTAGAAACTTTTTAGTTTGATGTGATTCCACTTGCTTATTTTTGCTTTTGTTGCCTTTGCTTTTGGAATCAGATCCAGAAAGTTCATCTCCAAAAACCATGTCAAGCAGCCTAGTGCCTATGATTCTTCTAGGAGTTTCATGATATCAGGTCTTATCTTAAAGTCTTTAATCCATTTTGAGTTAATTTTTGTGTAGGATGTAAGATAGTAGTCTAGTTTCATTCCTTTGCCTGTGGCCATCCACTTCTCCCAATACCAGTTATTGAAGAGACTGACTTGTCCCCGTTGTATATTCTTGCCTCCTTTGTCATAAATTAATTGACTATATAAGTGTGGGTTTATTTCTGGGCTCTGTATTCTGTTCCACTGATCTATATGTCTATTTATGCCAACACTATGCTGTTTTGATTACTATAGTTTTGAATATAGTTTGAAATCAGGAAATATGACTCCTCCAGCTTTGTTCTTCTTTTTCAAGATTATTTTCCATTCAGGGTCTTTTTTGGTTCCATACAAATTTTTATTCCCTTTTTTTTTTCTTTCTGTCTCTTTAGGGCCACACACACGGCATATGGAAGTTCCCAGGCTAGAGGTCAAAGCAGAGCTGTAGCTCACAGCCTGCACCACAGCCACAGCAACATGGGATCCAAGCCATATCTGCAACCTACACCACAGCTCATGGCAATGCCAGATCCTTAACCCACTGAGCAAGGCCAGGGATCAAACCCACATCCTCATGGATACTAGTTGGGTTTATTACTGCTGATCCACTATAGGAACTCCCAAATTTTGATACTTTTTCTGTGGAAAATGCCATTGGAATTTTGTTGAGGGATTGCATTGAGTTTGTAGATTGCTTTGGGTAGGATGGACATTTTAACAGTATTAATTCTTCCAGTCCATGAACAATGAAATATCTTTGCGTTTGTATCTTCTTTGATTTCTTTCATCAGTATCTTATAGTTTTCAGTGTACAGGTCTTTCAGAACTCCTTGATTAAATTTATTCTAGGTATTTTATTCTTTTTGTTGCAATTGTAAATGGGATTGTTTTCTTAACTCTATTTCTGATAGCCACAGATTTTTGTATATTTTGTATCCTACAACTTTACTGGATTCATTTAATATAACCGTTTGTTAGTAAAATCTTTAGGGCTTTCTATATATAATGTCATGTCATCTGCAAATAGTGAATTTTATTTCTTCCTTTCCAACTGGGATGCCTTTTTTTTGCTGCCTAATTGCTCTGGCTAGGACTTCAAATACAATGTTGAATAAAAATGGTGGGAGTGAGCATCCTTGTCTTGTTCCTGATCTTAGAGGAAACACTTTCAGCTTCTCACAATGATGTTAGCCATGGGTTTGTCATATATGGCCTTTATTATTGTTAAGGTGTGTTCCCTCTGTACTCACTTTGTTGACTTTTATCGTAAATGGATGTTGAATTTTGTCAAATGCTTTACCTGCATCTTTTGAGATCATCATATGATTTTTATCTTTCATTTTGTTAATGTGATGTATCACATGGATTGATATGCAGATGTTGGACCCTCCTTGTATCCCTGGAATAAGTCCAACTTGATCATGGTGTATTATGCTTTTAATATATTGTTGAATTTGGTTTGCTAGTAGTTTATTGAGGATTTTTGCGTCTATGTTTATCAGGGACAATGAAGACCCTAAAACTTTCTCTTTTTTTGTGGTATTCTTGTCTGGTTTTGGTATTGGGGTAATGCTGGCTTTGTCAATTAAGTTTGGAAACTTTCCCTCCTTTTCACTTTTTTTGAAGCATGTGAGTAGAATGGGTATTAATTCTTCCTTGAATGGTAGAATTTACCATTAAAGTCATCTGGTCCTGCACTTTAATTTCTTGAGAGTTTTTGATTACTAATCCAGTTTCCTTACTAGTAATAAATCTTTTCAGAATTTCTGTTTCTTCATGATTTAGTCTTGAAAGGTTGTATGTTTCTCAGAATTTATTTCTTTTAGGTTGTCCAATTTGTTGGCATATATTGTTAATAGGAGTATCTGAAGATTTTTCTGTTTTCATGGTAGCAGTTGTAATTTCTCCTCTTTAATTTCTGCTCTTATTTATTTGAAGTCTCTCTTTTTTTGTTGAGTCCAGCTAAAAGTTTGTCATCTTTATCATTTCAAAGAACCAGCTCTTAGTTTCATTGTTCTTTTGTCTTTTTAGTCTCTGTTTCCTTTATTTTTGCTCTCATCTTTGTTATTTACTTCTTTCTGCTACTAAATTTGGGCTTTATTTGTTCTTCTTCTAGTGCCTTGAGGTATAAATTTTTTTTCTTTATTTTGAGATTTTTGTTGTTTTTTTGAGGTGGACTTGTATCACTATGAACTTCCCTCTTAGAACTGCTTTTGCTACATCCCATAAGTGCTTTGTTTTGTCTTGTGGCCACACCCATGGTATGTGGAAGTTCTTAGGCCAGGGATTGAACCTGTGCCACAGCTGTGTAAACACCAGATCTTTAACCCACTGTGCTACAAGGGAATGTCCCCACAAGTGTTGATATGTTGTATTTCCATTTTCATTTGTCTCAAGTTATTTTTCAGTTTCTTTTTGGATTTCTTTCTTGATCTGTTAGCTATTCAGTAACTTTTTTTTTAACCTATTTTTAAATTTTGAGCTTTCTGCATTTCATAACCACATCCCCTTACTATTGAAAATGTGAGGTCAAACCTTTAGGAGTAATAATGAAAAGGGAATTAAATTTCTTTACCTTCATTACAGTTCCTTCAGTTCACCTTCTGAGTATCCATAAGTAACACTGATTCTGTCCCCAGACTAATATATCTTCCCCAAAACAGTTCTTTTTTCAAAATTAAGTAATTGAAAGTACTCTGTAAAATGGGAGGCATTATAAAGACTCAAATATAAGGTGACTCCCCCTTTTCTAAGGAATAATTCAAGGAACATCTTATTGTACATTCAGTGACACATGGAACTTCAGAGCCACACTTTCTAAGTCAGGAGCTGTATTAATATATTTCATATGTAACAGTGATGTAGCTTGTTGGCTGGGGCCTGGCCATCAGGAAGCTGACTTAAAATGTCCTCTGCCTCTCTCAGGGTCACATTTTTGTGTGGCACTTCAGAATATCTCTGCTATGGTCATCCACTGCTTTCCCATTTTTAACAGAGATAGAATAAGATAAGTAGGTGAGAGGAAGGCTTGGCTAAGTGTGAATAAGGCTGCAAGATACTTTACAGCAGGTGCTGACAAACTATGGCCCGTGGGCCAAATCCAGCTTGCTGCTGGCTTTTGTAAATAAAATTTTGTTGGAACACAGCCACATCCATTTATTTACATATTGTCAATAGCTGCTTTCATGCTGTGATGGTAACATTGAATAGTTGTGACAGAGACTGGTCTAGACTAAAAACCCAAAAATACTGACTCTCTGGTCCTTTCCAGAAAAAAATTGCTGATCTCTGGTTTAAAACATAAATACTGAGGCAGACCTGGCTTCTCTTATTGGCTGTGTGATTTGTGGTCAGTTACTTAACCTCTGTGTACTTCCGTTTCCTCCCTTATAAAATGGAGATAACATTGGATGGAAAGGAAATAATACCTGTAGAATATTTAGAATGGTGTCTGACACATAGTAAGCGCCCCTTAAGTGTTAGCTATTACCACCGTTGATCTCCCATTGATGTTTTTCATAATGGAACTTTCTTTCTCTCCTGTGTGTTAAATGGTCACTAATAGGTTTAAGTGCTTTATTTTCCCAGTGGATAGCAGAAATGAGGGACCAGGTGGAGCCCCACCTGAAGCTTGGGTTTCTCTATCCTTTTCCAGGTCTCACTTACCTTGATGACCTGCTGCCCAAACTGTGGGCCTTTATCTGTGAGCTGGGGCCCCACGGAGGGTTAAAGCTCTTCTTGGAATGCCTCAACAATGACACTGAAGAGTCTAAGCAGCTCTTGGCCATGCTGATGCTGTTCTGTGACTGTTCCCGGCACCTCATCACGTAGGTTGACTGCTGTGGGTTGAATTCCTTTCCTAGAATGTGGAGAGACGAAATTACAGTGTCAGCAAGGAAGCAGTCGCTGATGTGATGACTGCAAACATTTGGACCTGTCGTTGGGAGGATTAGACAAGACATTTACAAAGTGGGAGGGACACAGAAGGGATTCAGCAATTGTTAGTTAGTTCCCAGTTCCCATCCTTTTTAGAGAGCTGGGTCAGTACCATTCATTGTGGGCCTTGGGGTCTTCTGGAGCTGGGTTCAAATCACACCTTGTCCATTTACTCACTCTGCCGGGGAAATTCCAGAGCCAGGGTGCTAAACTGGCTCAGCCACTCACTGAGGCTTCGCCTCTCTGGACCTCAGTTTCCTCATCTGTAGATGGGAATTCATCACATCTACCTCTTAGCCATGTGGGAAGGTGTAGAAGAGATAAATGTTTAGCATACTCCCTGGCACAGGAAGAGGTCAGTAGGTGCTGCCTGTTATTTTTACCATTATTATCACGCTGACCTTAGGCAAGTTGCTTAACCTCTCTGAGCCTCGGTTTCCTCAGCAGTAGAGAGGAGACAGTAGTACCAGTTTGATAGGGAGTAAATGAGAAAAGGAATGTCAAGTACTCAGTACAGTGCCTGACACGGTGGGAAATTAACAAATTCTGTTCCTTTTCTTTAAGCTTATGCATCTACTTGTGTATTTGGTATTCTTTTAATTCCACAAAAGGCTGGTAAAGAATTGTAAGATAGAATAGACCTCAGGTAGTTATAATCAGGCCAGGAGACCTTGGCAGGAGGGGATTAGGGACATGTAGGTAGCAGATTGGGTACGAATCATGGAGGGAGGGGCTCAGTGAGTAGTTAGAGGAGAGGAGAGAGCAGGGGTCTGCTGCTGGTATGACACCCTTAATTGCTGGGTCAAGGGTGACCCAAGAGTGAGTCGGGTTCTAAGGTGAATAGAGCGGTTATAGGAAATTTCAGATAGAACTGCATCTGAAACGATTCATTTCTTCATATATTCTTTCAGACATTTTATTCATTCACTCTCAAAAACTTAGCAAGTACCTGCTAGTGTCTGTAGGGACGCTAGTGCTTGCGGTGTATGTTACAGATGCAGAATACGATTCCACAACTTTCTTCAGTAGACACACTCTCAGTCAAGAGTCCGTGATAATTCAGGCATGAATTCATAGGCAGGTGTCACAGTCAGATCCTTGGGAATGAGAAGAATAGAGAGTTGAGTTTATTTTTTTCCTTTCTCAGTTGCATTTTTTAAATTTTTACTAGGGACAGTTTCAAATAAAGTGGAAAGAATAGTATAACGACCATGTGCCTGTCACCAGCTGCAGTAGTGAGTTGTCAACTCATGGCCACTTTTGCTTCATCTCTACCCCCACCCACTCTCCCATCATATCATTTTATCTGTAAAATTTGTCTGAAAAATAGGGCTTATTTCTTAACCTTATTTTGTCTAGTATGGGGTATGTATCTTTTTTCACCTTCTCAGTGGGAAATTGTGAATAATTTTCTGTCTGATTTAGGATCCTTGATGACATCGAAGTTTATGAAGAACAGATTTCATTCAAACTGGAAGAGCTGGTCACCATCTCCTCTTTTCTGAATTCCTTTGTCTTTAAGATGATCTGGGATGGAATCGTAGGTAAGGTAAAGATGTCAGTCATCCTTTAATTAACACTATATACGGGGAGTTCAGAGTCCTTAACAACAACTGATTCTTAGCTTTGTTGTCTATCAGAGGTAGTTGAAAATGCACACTTACATAATCAGAAGTTTTGTTTCTTCACGCTCCCATCTATGACCTCTTAAGGGAGTAGCATGGTTACGGAAGTCTTCCCAGGCATCCTTCAGGCTTTACACGGATGTGTGAAGGATTATTCATGATGATTAATTTTGCCCTGCATCTCCTTTTGAGTCTTGAGTTGATTTCCGTGAAGAATAAAACATGTGCCCTGTCACTCTTCAAATCAGAGTCCACCTCCTAAAGTGTTTCCAGTCTTAATACCAAGGCTTTAGGTCAGGAAGTTCCTTCAGATGACCTCTGAGTGGGAGGCAGCATGAGTGATTGTGTCTAAGAGATTTCTGGGTCCCGCAGGCCCTTAGGATGTCCCCAGGGAGCCTTTCCATCCTCTTGGTCCTTGTAAAGTTCAGTGTGAGGGAGAGGAAGAACCTGCTGGGCCTCCAGGATGGCGGGAGGGGCAGGGCTGACCTCCCACCCCTACAGTTCTGAGCAGCTCCTCCACCTTGGCTCCCCTGGTTGTTTGCCCTCAGAGAACGCCAAGGGCGAGACCCTGGAGCTGTTCCAGTCCGTCCACGGGTGGCTGATGGTGCTCTACGAGCGGGACTGCCGGCGGCGCTTCGCCCCTGAGGACCACTGGCTGCGGAAGTGAGCACGGGGTGGGGTCTGGTTTACGGAGGCCGGAGTCCCTCTAACACGCTGCCTGAGTGCTCAGCACATGTTTTGGGGCAGGGAGGATGTGGTCCCTCGTCATCCTGTCCTTGCATCTGCGCATGTTCCTAGGAAGTACCTGTTAGGACAGGTCACTTCACAGTCGCTTCAGTTAGTACACTTACACTGTAGGTGATTAGAGCTCCTTCGTGGTGACCAGGCCAGATCCCATTTATCAGGCGTTTCTTATGCAAACTGAGGAGAAAAGTTTTTTCAGCTAACTTGAGCAACAGGTTACAATCATTAAATGTCAGTTTTTATCTGCATAATTAACAGGACAAAAACTACAGCTAGGTTGTTTGGGGGGTGGGGTGGAGGGATCCTCCTGCAACAGGCAAACACAAAATCATGTCTGTATTCTTTTACCAGTGATCCATCAACTCTAACATAACTTAAAGTTGTAGCACTGCGGTGAGGGCTGGAGCTTTCTCTGTAAAGGGCCAGACAGTAGATATTTTAGGCTTTGCACACCAGGCAGTGTCTGTTGCACTTACTCAGCTCTGCCATTGGAGGGTGAGGGCAGCCAGAGACAGTATCTGATGAATGGGTGTGGTTGTGTTCCATTCAAACTTTTTTTACAAAAACGAGCAGCAGGCTGGATTTGGCTCACAGGGTAGATCGGACCAGCCCTGACCTAGAGGATGGTTTTCTGGTTTTCTTGTCCCAAACCCATGTCTTTGTTTTTAAGGGATCTCAAACCTAGTGTGCTCTTCCAAGAACTTGACAAGGACAGAAAGCGGGCCCAGCTGATCCTGCAGTACATCCCACATGTCATTCCTCACAAAAACGTGAGTCGTGCTCAAAGCCGGGCTCCTTCCGTGTAGGTCCTGACTGTCCACGTTCATTAGAGCAATTGGAAACGAATAAGAGAGATGGCTCATTCACTGAATGCCGATGCCAACTGACTCTTGCACTGTGCTGGGCAGCATGCTAAGCACTGGGCGTACGGAGATCAAAGATGGTGTGAATGGCAGTTCAGGTAGCGAGGTGGGTGCTGTGAGAGCCCAGGGAAGGGCGTCGGGAGGACGTGCCACAGACAAAAGAGGACAGTGATGACAGGTCCGGGCTGGGAGAGTGTGGTGCTAGTGGAGAGCCAGGCCAGTGGTCTAGAGAGAGTACAAAGGAGGAGTCGAGAAATGAATCCGAGGGGGTTATGGAGGCTGGGACAGGAAGGGCCTTGTAAGCCAAGGGCAGGAGCTTGGATTTTGTCCAGAGCCCTGGGAGAGTTTGATTTTGGAGGCACCCAGTCAGAGCCATGCCTGAGAAACTGGCTTCTGGCTGCAGTGTGGAGGATGGGCTAGACTCAGTAGGGCCCTGGGAGGAGAAAGACGATGTCAGAGATCTTTAGGGAGGTAGCACCTACAGGCCTTGGAGAATGATGGCATTCTGTGGGGAGGAGAGGAGGAATTCCGAGGATGCTCGGGTTTCCAGCTTGGGAGCCTGGGTGCTCAAGAGATCCGATCCTGGAGGTAGGGGCCCAGGCCAGAGCGGGCCTGGGAAATGCTGGTCCCGTCAGCCTTGAGCAGGGAGCTGGCGAAGTGTCTGCAAATTGTCGAGGCCGCCAACGGACACTTGGGTCTGGAGCTCGGGAGAGAGGACTGGGCTAGAGGCTCAACACTCAGAAGCCCCCAAGACCTCCTGTGTTCACGGACGAGGACGAGGTGGTCAGGGAGCCAGAGCAAGTGAGGAGGCCAGGGCTCTGCACGGCAGGGCGAGGGAGGAGTGACCAGAGGAAGGAAGAGACCAGGGTGGGGAGTGTGACCTCATTCAAGGGGCCTGAGAGCCCTCGGAGGAGCAGGTGCTGTGGCAGCCGTTGGGGGGAATAATGAGGGACTCCCTGGTGTCCTGTTGAGCGCTCCAGAAATGTCCCCTCCTTCACGGGAGGCCCCTAAGAACCCTCACACGCCCTTTCTTTTCTTTCCTTGCTTATGACTCCTCCCTGCTCTCTGATACCGTCTTGACCTTGATGTCATACCCAGTTGCCTTTCTTTTCTTACCCTCAAGCGGTGGTTCACACAGATGTGACTGTTTAAATCCTTATTGCACTTGACAGCATAGCCTCTCAGAAGTGAGTGACCTCGCAGAGATGACTTGGTCATGGGAGCCCCTTCAGCAGCACCTCTGACCTTGCCTGAGGGAGGGAATGTGCAGCTTTGTAAAGAATGTGCAGAATTTCTTCCCAGTGGTGAAACACTCTCCACTCACACTGACCTGCCTCTCTCTATCTTCTCCTCTTTGGTCCTTGAACCACCACTGAAAGTGGACCCGGTAATCCTCTGAGTGGTCTGTTTTCCAAGGGTAGTGTCCTTCCCTTCTAGCTAGCCCTCCCTTCATCTCCAGGCCTGAGCCAGGTGAGTGGAGTCTGACACCTCCATGTGGCACCTCATCCTGGTCTGTGTGTTATCGCCACTCAGTGTGTCCGCAGTTCACGAACCATGTGCTGGGGCACACTGGGTTGCTACAGAACATTTTAAGTTTTTGAGGGGAACAGTGAAATTTGTTGGGCACCATGTGAAGTACCAGCTTGAGATCAAAATGTCAACGTTAAATTCTGCTCCGTTCTTTTCAGTGATATTGCATCTGCTAAGCTGGGTTTCTTTTTGGTCTTTTTGTCTTTTGGGGGCCACACCCGCGGCATATGGAGTTCCCAGGCTAGGGGTCGAATCGGAGCTGTAGCCTATGGCCTACACCACAGCCACAGAGACTTGGGATCCGAGCCACGTCTGCAACCTATACCACAGCTCACGGCAACAGTGGATCCTTAACCCACTGAGCAAGACCAGGGATTGAACCTGCGTCATCATGGATGCCAGTCAGGTTCTTTAACCGTTGAGCCACGATGGGAACTCCTAAGCTAGGTTTTAAAAAGAAATTATTAAAAAAGGAGTTCCCGTCGTGGCTCAGTGGTTAATGAATCCGGCTAGGAACCATGAGGTTGCGGGTTCGATCCCTGGCCTCGCTCAGTGGGTTAAGGATCCAGTGTTGCTGTGAACTGTGGTTTAGTTCACAGACATGGCTCAGATGCCAAGTTGCTGTGGCGTAGGCCAGCAGCTGCAGCTTCAATTCAACCCCTAGCCTGGGAGCTTCCATATGCCGCGGGCGTGGCCCTAAAAAGCACCCCCCCCAAAAAAAAATTTACTGAACCATTAGAGGTGCTGTAACTGAGAAAGTCTGGGAATCTCTGAGGTTAGTTGGCCTGACTTAGGAGACCAGGATATGTTCTAATCCTCACCATTTGGGGGTGCTCAAAATTGACATCAAAGCCATTTGTCCTTGGCTTATAAAATCTCTCTTTTCCCTCCCTTGGAAAAATAGGGCCCTTTCTCATCTCCCATCCCCCGTCCTCTCCCTCTGATGGCTCAGACAGGTGTGGGCATGCGTCCGAGGCTTCGCGCATGTTAGAGTGGCAGGGATGCTCCTGTCCTCTCCATCTTGGGCTTCCCTTCCCTCGTCACAGTTGTAGCTGGCCTCTCCCGTGGACATATTTTTGCCGGGGTGCATGGGGAGCGGGTGGGAGTGGGGGTGGTAGGCCCTCTCCAAGCCTGCGTTCTCTCTCTAATCTGCCATCATTATGCCATCTGCCCTAAATGCTGAACCTCTCCCTCGTCCTCAATCTCACCTGAGTGCTTGGCTTATAGTACCTTTATTACTTTCCTTAACACTTTAAAAATCTCAGCTCTGCCTGTTCACACACAGCTTTCATCCTCTTACCCTCTTATGTTGCTTTTACCTGTTTACATGTAGTTAGTTCATTGCCTGACTTGGACTTAAGGCCTCAGTTGCTCTCATTTTGGCCTAGAAGTTCTACAGCCATGTGCGCTGGGCAGGGCCTGTGTAGCGTGATGGTCTGTGCCTAGGCTCTGGCCTCCCATCCACCAGCTGTGTGACCTGGCGTGACAGTTTCCTCATCTGCAAAGCAAGGGTGATGATCCTTATCTTGATGTCCACTGCGGTCTCCCAGCCCTTTGAGTGCTGGCTGAAGTTATCCCAAACTTTCCACGTCCCAGAGAAATCCAGGACCCCACAGTCTTTCTGTGATTCCTGGGAGGCCGGCTCCTGTGGTCGCTGCCATAGTTTTGCCTCTGTGTCTGCTGTCTCTGCCCCATATGGGACTAACCTTGAAGGGAGCTTTGTCCTCTGCCTCCTATTCCACAAGATGACCCCACTTGTTCAGGTGATCATGCTAAAGGTTTGGGGGTCACAGGAAGCAGTCATGCCACACGCCCCCACAAGTCCAACACCTGTGCTTGTCTCCAGCTCCCCAACACAGAAGGGAGAGGCGAGAGCACCTTTCATCCACGTCCCTAGCCTCCCTCGTGCCCTCAACCCACGCTGTCCTGCTCTAGGCTTTTGCGTTTACTCAGAACTTCAGTCCTTGCCTCTAGACTTGTAAACCAGCCACGTGGTGCTGCTTCACTGAGCAGTCCCTCCACTGAGTATATCCCCCCTTCTTTTTTGTTTTCCTTTTTTTTCCCAAGGGCCATACCCGTGGCATGTGGAGGTTCCCAGGCTAGGAGTCGAATCGGAGCTGTAGCCGCCGGCCTACGCCACAGCCACAGCAACACCAGATCTGAGCCACGTGTGTGGCCTACACCACAGCTCACGGCCACACCAGATCGTTAACCCACTGAGCAAGGCCAGGAGTCAAACCCGCAACCTCTACTGTTCATCTGTGTATATAAATATGTTTTAATATGTATTATATAGTATATGCATTTTATATAATGAATTTTATGAACATCTAAGATTTTGTATATGTATTATAGAAATATATACTAATATATATTTTTAATATATATATTTTTTTGGGCTGCACTTGCTGCATGCAGAAATTGCTGGACCAGGGATCAAACCTGCACCACAGCAGCACCCCTAGCCATAGCCCTGGCAACACTAGATCCTTAACCCACTGAGCCAGCAGGGAATTCCTTTTCTTTTTTTTTAATTTTTTATTATGACTAATGATGTTCTCGGGATTCCTTTTCTTATTTATATTTAACAAAGCTCTTGACTTTGGGCAGATTTCCATTTTTCAAAAAACTCAGCTGTGGTTGGTGTTGTTTATTCATTCCACTGACATGGTGTGAAGGCTATTACAGGATGGGGTCAAAGGTCATGCTCTCCTAAAGGGACTTATCAAAATCTTGAGAATGGTAGAGAGTCCTTTCTAAATGATACTTGAGAAATACTACTGGTAGACCTGCAGTGCGCTTGAGGACACAGAGGAGTCCCATTAAAAGGTCTGGGACCTTTATACTCGAGGATCATTTAAAATTTTTCTAACAGTGAAAAATACCATCTTTGGAATGTTTCTGTGTTTTTAAATTCATGCTATTGATTTCCCCTAAAGCAGGCGTGACTATATAAAGCAGCCTCTGTAACTCACGCTGCCTCCAGGTTTGTGTGGTGGATTATTGACTGAACAGGGAGAATAGTTTCCCCCAGACTGGTTCTTAGCTGGGCTCTGGCTGCAGCCAGACCACTCTTTCTGGGACCTTTCTCCCTTGGCATGTATTCAGCTATATTTCTAATTCCCAGGAGTATTTGGGGGAATGTTTACTGTTCTCCCAAGATACTTCTAACCCCGTAGCACACATGGAAGTGTCCGATTCTTGGGGACTCTCACGTGCTTCAGTTTCATTAATTTTGTCCTGTATGTTTTAGAGGATCCTCGGTTGTTGACCCCATTTCCCGTCTCACCTTTGCTCATTTCAGAGAGTTCTCCTGTTCCGAAACATGGTGACCAAGGAGAAGGAGAAACTGGGGCTTGTGGAAACCAGCTCCGCCTCGCCTCATGTAACGCACATTACTATCCGCCGGTCCCGGATGTTGGAGGTGAGAATCCTGTTGCAATGTGTGCTCTGGAAAATGTAGGATTTCTAGTGGCTGACCTGTTGTCTCTGAACTCTTCTTCCTACTCCTTGATCTGATGACGTGGAAGCCAGGGCTCCGGGGGCAGAAAAGGTCCCGTTTGTCCTGTTTGGAGAGCTGCCTGATTAAACGTGTCCTTGGTGCTGAGACCGCAGTGCAGCATAGCCCTCCCTTCACCCCACTAGGTCAGAGCATCAGACACCCTGTGCCTCTGAAATGAGGAGAGACACGCTCATGTCTGTGCAGACCCCGTCTGTCCCGTCAGGCACTGTCCCCAGACGCCCAGCTGTGAAAGCGGAGCCTGGAGCGTGGATGTTAAGTTACTGAGCCTGCTGGGAAGTGCATGGATCACAGAGCTACAGGTTCTCTGTGGACATAAACTTAGGGGATGCACGTGAAGTGCCCACCTTCACCAGACCCAGCGTCCAGGGTCCCGCTAGGCAGCGAGGTGTGAATTAGAAACAGGCGCCTGTCCTCAGAACACTATCCTCCGTGCGACAGAAAGTCATACCGATCTTGTTGGAACAAGACCCTGGAACGTTGTCATAATATGCACTCCTGCGACATCTGCATCATGCCCGCCTCAGTCCCTGAGGCCGGTGCAGTGCACGGCCTGCCCGTATGTGCTGCTCCTGCATGTATGGGCACATTCCTCGAATGGCTTGGCTTGATTGATTTGTGAATCCTTGCTCTTTAGACCTTTTATCACACTCTAGCCTATCACACTTCTTCGTCAGCATGTTCTGCAGTGTAGGACAGTCACGGGATTTCAGGACAGCACAAGGCCACACTCCAGCCATCGGTAAATGGCAGTGGCAGCAGCCCTTCCTCCCCAAGCGTTTTCATTTCCCCCTCAGGGCATTAGCACTGTGTTTGTTGCTCCTTCCTGGAGGACTTGTTTTAGTTCTCTGACCAGGGAAAGGCAGCATGTGGTAAACAGATGAGTTTGACATTCTTAAGAGTAGGAATGAGAAATGTCAGTGCCCCCGGGGACCCTGCTGGTCATGGAATGAGCAACACTGGCGTGTCTCAGTGCAGGGGCATTGTGTGTGCGCGCTAAACAAATAGGAACATACTGTGCTTCCACTGCCCTCTCGCATTTTTCTTGAAGCACAGCCCCTTGGACCAACCCCACATGTGAGCTAAGTGACATCTGACAACCAGCCCAGGCGCTGGGGCTCAGGAGAGGTAGGCAGTTGGAGAGCACGCACCTGTCAGAGAAGCCACTGGAGTATGGCCTTGTGGGTTTTGTATGAAATCCACAGATCCTTTATGTTGTGAACAAATCAGTTTTTGTAGAGAAGCTGGAAGGTCAGATAATACCTATCTGCCCATCTAGTTCAACCTTTGGCCACCATCTTACAACTTCTGCTTTGACTCAAAGAAGAAAAAGCCTGATTGTGTCGCAGGAACTCACTTCTCCAGCTCTTTCTTCATTGAACCCAGATGCACCTCTCCTGTCTCTTAAACTCCTCTATCCCCCCGCTGGTCACACCCACTCTGATGTGGCCAGTGCGACTAGGAGTCTGGGGTGGTGAAAGCTGTGGTGTCTCCTGAGCGCGACAATCCCCACCTCCCTCCTGAAGTGTCACTGGGAGAGTCACCAGACATTCGCTTGCCCTGGGCCTGCTTTTTTAAACACATCCCTCAAAGGAGGGATGTCTCTTGGATTTTAGGCAAAGTCTGTTTTCCTCCTTACCTTCCACTGGGATCAGTCAGGTCATGGAAGTTGATTGCTGGTGTTCATATTGAGTTAGGAAGGGAAGGGGTTGTTGACTCAGTTACCCCAGTTCTCACGATTTAATGGTTTGCTTTTCAGACCTTGAGAGCCTAGTGGCCTTTGCTTGATTTGGGCACAAGGGGGCATCAGAAAGCTAATATTTGACTCATGATATTCTGGGCTTCTATTCTGGTCCCCGTTTTTGATGGTTTGTAAAAGGTTGGGGGTGGGGCTTCCAGGTGATGTTCTAAGGCCTCCCCCCACGGAGGCTGAGTGGGGGCTGGAAGTCCAGCTTTTCAGAACTGGAAGGAACCGTAGACATAGCCTTGCCCATCCCTTCCCCCTCGCCCCTGTCAAAGGCAAGACTGAGGCCAGAGTTGTTCACGGTCACTCGGGTGTGGGTGACAGAGCTGGGCCTGGAAGCCGGCTCTCCCATCCATCTGCTCGTTGAGATGCAGTAGAGAAGAAGAGCGCCCCGTGCCCACTCACCTTCCTGCAAGGCCCAGATAGAATCCTTGAGCAATGACTCCGGTGTCCAGAGGGCAGTGGGTACAAGAGGAAGCGTGTCAGAGGGAGGCGGCCAGTTCCTTTCTACAGTGTTTCTAAGGGAGGCCAAGGTGGGGCCAACCTAGCAAAGCTAAGATTTAAGTCCAGCAGACAACGTTCCTGGAGCGCCTGCCCTGTGCTTGGCCGCTTGCTAAGAGTTCTCACCTGTACCGTCTTTTCTAATCTCCACGACCTGACTCACCTCGGGACATGCCTTACCGCTGGGGAGGCGTCAGTGTTAAGCAGACCAGAAGGAACCCTGCAGGAGTGGGGCATGTTAGAGTTCTCTGCCTGTCCCCAACTCAGTGCCATGGTAATTATCTTAAATTTAGGCAGAACGGTTTAAATTCTGTAGCAGCTGCATGGCAACTTCCTGTTTTACTCTTCTTTTTGTCTAACTTGATGGTTTTCACATTTCACGGGCATAAAAAGCACTTCTCGGGATTGTGGCCCCCAAACCATGTTCTTGTTCCTTCGAATGGCTTAGGGGACTTTGGAGGTGATTATTTTGCTCTTGCTCTGAAGCGTAAGTCCTGAGTAAGATGGGGAGCCACCATGCACAGTCCTGTGGATCAGTAGATGAGCACGGGGGAGAAGTTATGGGCAGGATGGCGGCAGGGGTCCCTCGCTCAGATATCGCGACACTGACCGCATATGCCTTGTGACAGGGAAGCAGCCTGGCAGGCGAGTGGGTGCGATGGAGGTGGTCTAGTGTCAGCAGCGCCTCTGAGAGTGCTGTATTGGGGCTGAGGGGAGAGGTGGGGGTGGCCGCCACAGGACGTGGCAGCTGACTTGTAACCTGTCGTGTGACAATATCTACAGACGTCTGTGTGACCATGGTTATAGGGCTGTGTGACCCTCTCGGGCTGGGCAGAGGCCTCCTCCTGTTCCATGCTGCTTTTTTTTAATCACTGCTCTGGAGTGGAGACCTAAGCAGCTCACCCTCAGCACGTGCATGGTAGGAGAACGCTCAATGACAGGATCAGAAGGCAGGAAGACCTCGACAGACTTTATCGAGATAAATGGCACAGATGACTTAGCGGGAGAATTCCGGCGCCGTGTCCTGGAGTTCTGGACAGGGAGACATGCTGAATGGCTGCACGTCTCCGGGAGTGTCTGCGGGCCAGGGGAGCCAGGCTTCTCCTCCCACTGCTGCTGCCCTCCCCTAGGCCCAGCCTCTTTCCTGACCCATCGCCCTGCCTCCTGCCATCCCTCTGCTTGGCTTCTTACAGAAAGATTTTCCTAAGACAGAAAGCTAACCATGTCACTCTCTGCCTGAACTCTTCTGTGGCTCCTCACCATCCTCAGGATATAACCTGAATTTCTCAGTGTGACTCTCAGCCTTTCATGGTCTGGGGAAAGGTGCCCAGAGTCGAGCAGTCTGGGGCACTTTTGTTTTTTATCTTATGGAGTTCTGTACATTTGATTGATGGTTCTGCTGTTTTTTTTTTTTTTTAAACTACAATCTAAAAGATTCTCAGCATTAAAATGGAGAGAGGAGGCGTTCCCTTGTGGCACAGTGGAGTTAAGAATCTGACCTTGTCAGTGCAGTGGCCTGGGTCACTGCTGTGGCTCGGGTTCGATCCCTGACCTGGGAACTGCCACGTGCTGCAAGGGGGTGGGGGC
This sequence comes from Catagonus wagneri, assembly GCA_004024745.2. Classification (NCBI taxonomy): domain Eukaryota; kingdom Metazoa; phylum Chordata; class Mammalia; order Artiodactyla; family Tayassuidae; genus Catagonus; species Catagonus wagneri. Next base: position 10,415,356 of record PVHT021183555.1, read on the forward strand.
AAAAACATGGAGAGAGGGGATCTTGTCTCAGTTCCCTCCATCCTTTGTCTGATGGCCGAGAGCGTGTCATGACTCATCTTTCATTTCTCCATTTCCCTGCTCTGCATCCTCTTGAGGGCTGTCTCCCTTCCAAAGTGTGGTACAGTAACAGCCCCCAAATGAGTTGTTCTTTCAGCAGCCTCTCACCCAGAAGCAGGTGAAAACGCTCCCTCTCCTCATGCACCCCTGCGTTCCTGACACATTTAATAATTACACGGGGAAGCCTTCACCAGGGGAGAGGGAGCTTTGCGGAGGGAGCCTGAATTATGCAGGGGGCCTTGGGTTCCTGATGGGCTGTAATTCTGCCCCGGGCAGGATGGCTACGAGCAGCTCCGGCAGCTCTCGCAGCACGCCATGAAGGGCGTCATCCGCGTGAAGTTTGTCAACGACCTCGGGGTGGACGAGGCGGGAATTGACCAAGACGGCGTTTTCAAGGAGTTCTTGGAAGAGATCATCAAGAGGGTGTTCGACCCAGCGCTCAATCTGTTCAAGGTATTTAAAGGGGGCAGGAGCGCGGCTGACGGTAGCTGGATTGGAGGTGACGGATGAGAAGTGAAGGCCCAGGCTTGCTCATTGCAAAGCGTTTAACCTGCCTGCCCCTACCCGTCCTTGTGTCTTGCAGACGACCAGTGGGGATGAGAGACTCTACCCTTCGCCCACGTCCTACATCCATGAGAATTACCTGCAGCTCTTTGAGTTTGTGGGCAAGATGCTGGGGAAGGCTGTGTACGAGGTAGGCACGCTGGCCTGGGGCGGAGGAGAAAATGTGCGTACTGTGGGCTTCATATCCATGTATGTGGGCAGGCCCGGCCATGTCAGCTGTCATTGAGACAGAGTCCAGGGGAGAGGGACAGGAACCGGGAGTGCTGGGCAAGCACACGTGGTGCTTTCCGCACATAAGGAGGTGTGCCTGCTGCTGTTCTGTTCACATAAGGTGGAGAGAACTGAGGCTTTGAGAAGTCACTTGTCCTCTCTCATCACTGGTTAAATGGTAGAACCCGAATTTGACCCCACGCCAGCCTGAGTCCCAAGCCAGCCCCCTGCTCCGCTGGGGGTGAGGGATGGTGCACCAGGGCCAGGCTCCACGTGGAGGCCTGGCCCACCGGTCTGAGGGCAGCATCTAGTGGGGTGTGACCATTGTTTTAAAATCTTTGGCTGTTTGAGTGAGTGCTTCGAAGTGGGCCAGAGGGGCCAGGGAGATGCCTGCAGACTTGAATGTGAAGGTAGGATGAGCCCGTAGGGTGAGCCCGGCCTTCCCTGCTTGGGATGTGACTGCACAAGCCAGGAGCTTTATTTCTTAAGGCCCCTGTGCTCCTCAGTGAAGTGGGGACAATAAAGCTACCTTCCTGGGTTGCTGTGGAAGGTTAGTGAGGTCATACAGGTGGAGCCCCTCCTGTGGTGGCACCAGTCATGGGGGAGGCCGGGGCTGCCGTCCTCACGCTTATTAGGAGGCAGGCTGTCTGAGCTCCTCGGTGTCATGGGGTCAGAGCCGTGGGGACATCCACAGGCTCCTGGTCCCCCCGGCTGAGAACCCACCTATCCCCACCAACTTGCACAGCTGCCTCCTGATGGCACCTAACTCCCCACCCTGACGGTCCCTGCTCCCTAGGAAGGGAGTAAAGCTGCACCTCAGGCTCCTGAGCAGCCTGTCCTCGTGGGCTTCACAGCAGGTCCCAGAGCCACAGGGGACCCTCCCCTCCCCAGGGCCCGGCTCTGTCTGAGCAGCGCCCCTCTCACGCCTGTCACAAAGCCCAGGGAGCACGCAGCAGCCTGGCTGAGCGGGGAGCCTAGCGGGGGAACGTGCTTTGACTCTTGGAGGATCCAGCGTTCTCTCCGAGGCCCCGGCCCACAGCCTCAGCCCTGCCGTGCTGATACCAGTCCCCATCTGAGTCCAGGCACTCTCCTGGCCTCCTCCTGCCCGCGACTCGCTGAGTGGCCTGGGCTCATTCTCTACACTTCTCTGCTCTTGGAGATGTGTACATTCTCTACATATCTGCAAAATGGAGATAATTTCTTACTTGATTCCCCTTTTGTGCAAAAAAAAAAAAAAAATCTCCGAAAAACCATGAGGCCCTGCCTGGGCACATGCCACATTTTCCCTTTGAACATGTAGCTGTGATTAGACCTGGAGGAGTCTGGGCCAGATGAAATGTGTGACTGCCTGGCTTTTGTGAACGTCCTGCCCTGTTTTCTGGGCCCGGTCTGTCTCCTCCCTGTCCGACTGCTGAGGAGCGGGGTGTGATAAGTCCCGAGCTCCTCTGGGACACTCTTCCTTCTGAATCTCCCCAGTCCTCGCACTTTTCTCCACCGCGGTTCCTGGCTGTTTCCCTGCCTCCAGGCCATCACGCAGGAAGTACAGGTGCAGCAGTTCCCTGCTGAGATCCCTCCCTGGGCTCCCTGCTGCCCTCAGGATAGAATCCAGACTCCAGAGCCTTCTGCGCACTTCCTGGTCTGGCCCTGCCGGCCTCCCGAGCCTCATCGCTCCCCACACCACCACCACCCTCGCCCCCGTGCTGTGGCTTCGTGTGCCTCTAGGTCTAACTTAGCTACCTCCTCCTCCTGGAAGCTTTTCCACCCTGCTTTTTAATCCGTAAAACTGAGGCTGTGCTGGTCCCCATTGACAGGTGCAAAAGCCAGTGTCCTGTGACCCTGGCTGTGCAGAGCTGGGATTTGACCCCTGACCTTAACCACCACGCCGTAGCATCCCTGGGGGGGCTCGACTGTGTTCGGGTGGCAGGGAGGCATTGCTCTCCAGTCCGAAAGTTAGGCGGTGCCTAGAAGTGCTGCTGGCATCCTGGGCAGCAGCTGGCAGCCCGTCTCCTCTCTCCCAGGGAATTGTGGTGGACGTGCCCTTTGCATCCTTCTTCCTGAGCCAGCTGCTCGGGCACCACCACAGCATCTTCTACAGCTCTGTGGACGAGCTGCCGTCTCTGGACTCTGAGTTCTATAAAAACCTCACTTCCATCAAGGTCAGTGTGAAAGGCGGGAGGGCTTAGCTGAGTGCCACTGTGAACCCAGCAACCTGAGGCCCTCCGGGGTTGGGCTTTACCCCATCGTTGTCAGGGGGATGCGATTTCCTGCTGTGCTGAAGGGGCTCATTCTGGCTCCATGGCCTCTGCAGGCCCCTGTGTCCCCATCTGAGCCCTTCCTCCGGGGACGAGTGCCCACAGCCTCCCAGTCCAGGTGATGGGTGGCTTTTCCCTTTGCTTCAAGTTGTGCAGCAGCCACAGTGGTAACTGCCCAAGCAGACATCGTAGGAGGGGAGTGTTAAATTCTTCAAGGACACAGCACTCCTTGGCCCCCCCTACACTGTCCCTTTTTCTGTTGCTTTAGCGGTACGATGGGGACATCGCTGACTTGGGCCTGACACTGTCATACGACGAAGATGTCATGGGTCAGGTAGGTGGGCCTCTGTGGATGTGTTTTCTCCCCTTCCCTCCCTGAGACCTGCCCTACTCTGGGTGTTTTCCCCGGGAGACCTCAGACTGGGGCTCTCTCGGTCTGTCTGTCCACCCTTCTCCTCTGTCTTTCCCAGCCCTTTCCCTGCCCTGCCAGGGACGGGGGTGCTTCCCGCCTCTTTCCCAGGGGACCCAGCTTTGCCTGCCCACTCTCCACGCCCTAGCTCCCACAGAGACCCTGCTCTGCTTCAGGTACACTTGAGGGTCATTCACTGTGGAAGCTCCGACTCCCCCTTTGTAACACCGATTTTGGTTACCATGGGCAGGATTAGGTGTCACCAACAGAGAATTGTGACTTAAAGAGGGAGAAGAAGCCACCCGGCAGGAAGGGCCTCCAGCAGAACCCTGTCCTTGCTCCTTCTCGTCATGGAGAGCAGAGCAGGGAGAAAAGACCCTTGCAGCTGTGGCAGCAGAGGGACCTCCCCAGACTTTCTCTGTTCTGCTTTTCTCTAAAGGGTTCCCAGCCCCTCCAGTTGCATCACCTGCACGAGTCCACGTGCACACGGTCTGAGGGCATCTCCCGGAGCCTCAGACAGGTCCCTCAGGCTCCCTGAGCCACACGTTCCTTATCTCAACAAGTGCCACCTGACGAATACGAGTCCTTGCTGGCGCCAGTGTCCCTGGACACTCTCCAGATGCCTGCACACTTCATGCCCCTCCTGAAAAGCCACGCTGGCACTTCAGGGCCCTGAAGGGCCTGTGAGGGGAACACCTGCTGTAGTTGTGTTAAACTCAGCCTTCCCTGGCTGGTTTGGTTGCAGAACTGCTCTCAGCGAGGGCACAGCATCTCACAGGGACTCTCGGGGTAATGGGACCCAGACCAGGGGTTCCCTGGAACCTTTGTGGGCAGTTCCTAAGGACCCGTGCAGCTTTAAAATTCTGCGGTGTGCTGAGACGTGATAGCAGTGGGACTAGAAGCCACTGTTTTTCCTTTCTCCATCTTTACAGTTACAGTATATTATGTTAATAGAATTTCTTTTATAATTATGGAGTTTTTGATTTTGGGGTGACCCACAGAAGTTCCTGAAGTTGAGGAAAGCGGTTGGTTCTATATAGCATTTTGGAATCTTCAATTAGATTTTCAGACTTCCTCCCAAAAGTCTTCATTTTCTGTCCTGCCTATAAAATGAATGCAAACTTCTAACCCAATATTTAGCAATATTTAATGAGTGTAAAGGTGAAAATGAAATGGTGCCAGTGCCCAGGGATGCCCTGTTAACATGTGACCCAAGCCTTTTCAGGCTTTTTCTCCCTGGGCATGTGTATAATCTTTTGTACAAAACCACACATGCTCCTCTGTAATCTGCTTTTCCCCCACCTTTTCAAGAAATAAACGTTTTTGGAGTTTCCATCATGGCTTAGTGGTTAACGAACCCAACTAGCATCCATGAGAACGTGGGTTCAACCCCTGTCCTCACTCAGTGGATTAAGGGTCTGGCATTGCCATGAGCTGTGGTGTAGGTCTCAGACACAGCTTGGATCTGGCGTGGCTGTGGCGTAGGCCTGGGCTTCAGCTCCAATTCAACCCCTGACCTGGGAACCTCCATATGCTGCAGGTGGGGCCCTAAAAAGACAAAAAACGAACAAAAAAGAAATAAAATTTTCACCATGTTTTTAAATAATGGCACCATAGTCCAGGGTATGGTTGTGCCAGCATTTACCTAACAGTCTTCCCATGCTCTTCATTGCCAATATGTTCCCCTCCACGGCACCCCAAAGCCTCAGATGATCCTATTTTCAGAGCTTCATCGTGGCTCAGCGGTTGATATTTAAGCCCTGGCTTTTTGTGAAAGTGATTGTTCCCAAACATGTCTCGTCTTCACTCCGTCATAATTATGGATGTTGGCGTCAGGCCCTTTCATCTTCAGGAAGCTTTATTTCCTCATTAGGATTCTCTCGAGTAATTGTTCCCCTTCCTCTCCCCCAGCTTGTTTGCCATGAACTGATTCCTGGAGGGAAGACCATTCCTGTTACAAATGAAAATAAGTGAGTATAGCAATTAGATTTTTAAGGTCACCACTTGAAAAGACTTCATTCTGGCTCTCCGGGCTTACTTTGAGAATTTATTAAGATAGATTGAAGTAGAAAGAGGCCATAAATATCATAATGGAATTTACTGGTTACAGTTCATAGGCCAAAATTGTATTAAATTCGATTTGCAAAATAAGAATTGACAATTTATTTTTTGCAGCAGCACTTCTAAGGTCAGAGGCACCCAGGCTGCGGTGTTCCTAGGAATATAATGACGTCTCTCGATGCAGACCGATGGCTCTGGAGCCCTTCGGGCACACAGTCCTGAGCCAGAGGGCGTGGGGCAGAAGGACACCTTGGAGGGGCGGGTCATTTTGGAGTGAGGACATGTGGCAGCTGTTTCAAACACTGTTCTTGAGAAGACACGGTGGTGAATTCAGATGCAGTCTCCCTTAGATACAGGGAAACTCTGAGGTCTGGCAGCTGCTGTCACAAATAATAGGTTTTTAGGATTCTATCATAAATATCAACCTCTTTGGTCCCTCAAAGCAAAGCCCCTCCGTGCATGTCTCCACCCAGCTCTGCTCTCACCTGATTAAACAATAGGACCTGGCACAAGGAGTACATACAGGCCCTTTTGTCAGTCTCTCCCTATCTTCTCCTGCCGCCAGGCTCCGCTGAGCATCTGAACTGTTCACCTGAGCATCCCTCTCTTCAATGACAGGTGAGAGCTTAGTCCTACCCAGTGAGTCTGTTGGATCAGATGCACGTCATAGCCCAGTGTCCCCAGACATCATGTCCTTTTGGGTCACATCAGTCAGTCCACGTGCTTGGGGAGCTTTTATTTAGACTCTCAGGAAAGTCAGGAGAACAGACCCGATTCCCATAATAATTGAAATACAGCAGTTTTGTCTCTTGGTCAGAGTGCGTTAGTATGACAGCTGAGAAAGAACGGGAACACAGGTTATGAGGTAGCTGCCAGGGGGCATGAGAGAGCAGAGTGGATCTTGTGCATACCCACCGGGTGCTGGTCACCATCCCTTCAGAGGGATGAGCATGTGTGGAGGACCTCCATGATGTTTGGCTCAAAGGAGGGCCTTAATAAATGAAAGCAGAGACGGTCACCATCTTCAGATATGTCACCCTTGGACTGGCCCTGATCTGCCAGGCGTTATGGCTCCGGGTGACAGTGGGAGCTGTATGTGTAACAGCCAGAACAGCTGCATTGATGCAGCCATTGGAGTGAGGTTCCTGTCCTGCCTGGAAACCTATGTGGAAAGTCATTTCACAAACTATTACGTTTCCTTAGCATTAAACCTCAGTATGAGAGCAAGGGTATTCAGTTCTGCAGACTCTCCTAAAAGGCCTGACAACTCCTGTTCCCTCTCCTATGTGGTGACCTTTGATCTTATACTTGCTGGGTGTCAGATGGGAAAGTCTCCCAGGCTCCCTTTCTGTCTTAGTAATCTACTTCAGAGCAAACATGAAAGGAGTAGCAATGATAGAGAAAGTTGTGTTACATGTATCAGTGTGCAGGTTTACGGATCTGAGCATTGAGGGGTAGAATAGATTTATTTGGACTGTACTCATTTGGAGTTTTGAAAGTTGTACCTGGGCTGGGCTCCGGTTCTTTTATATTGGAGTAAATGGTTTGCTAATCAGCAATGCTGGCAAGCCTTTTGGAAAGTACTTGTCCTGGTTTGAAGCGTCGTGTGGTATCCTGCTGCTATAGACGAGCTCCCTGTGTTCCTGAAAGCAGACCCGAAAGACCACATGCCTGGAGGCATCCTCAGTACTCCGATTCCTAATCGTCAGCCAGCTGCATGTGGTTAAAACTTTCTGCAGGCTTACCCTTTTATAGCCTAGACTCCATGTCCAGTCTAGCAAGGTTTTGACTAAAGTTTCAATAGGAAACAGTTTTTCTTTGGAGGACAGAGTAATATCTTGATTGGCTTTATGTCCAAAAGGATGAAATTAACTAAAAGTCCTTTTGTACTAAGAAAGGCCCTCTCCTTCTCTGGAGAATGCCTCACTTTTTTTTTTTTTTTTTGTCTTTTTAGGGCCACACCCGAGGCATATGGAGGTTCCCAGGCTAGGGGTTGAATCAGCGCTACAGCTGCTGGCCACAGCCACAGCCACAGCCACAGCAACTTGGGTCCAAGCCACATCTGCAATCAACACCACAGCTCGGAGTTCCCATCGTGGCTCAGTGGTTAACAAATCCGACTAGGAACCGTGAGGTTGCAGGTTCAATCCCTGGCATCGCTCAGTGGGTTAAGGATTGTCGTTGCCATGAGCTGTGGTGTAGGTCACAGAAGCGGCTCGGATCCCGCGTTGCTGTGGCTGTGGCGTCGGCTGGCGGCTACAGCTCTGATTCGACCCCTAGCCTGGGAACCTCCACATGCTGTGAATGCGGCCCTGAAAAGACAAAAAAAAAAAAAAAAAAAGATACCACAGCTCACTGCAACTTGGGATCCTCAACCTACTGAGCGAGGTCAGGGATTGAACCCACATCCTCATGGATACTAGTCTCTTTCGTTACCACTGAGCCAGAATGGGAACTCCTCTCTTTGATTCTTGACAGTAGGGTGGTATCCCAGTGTCTGACCCACTGGCTTTGGGGAGGGGTGCGGGAGATGATGCCCTTGACACCTTGACAGCGGCACACCTATTGGGAGAGCTGTTGTCGCCATTGTTCTGCTGCAATGCTCTGTTGCTGTTTGTGTTCTTGTAAAGTGGTTCAGAATGGACTGGACTCATCTTTCAGCCCATTAGCACCCACCTGCCCCGCGCTCTTCATTTCCATTGTTTTCTCTCATCGGCAACAGAATTAGCTACATCCATCTGATGGCCCACTTTCGGATGCACACCCAAATCAAGAACCAGACAGCTGCCCTCATTAGCGGATTCCGTTCCATCATCAAACCCGAGTGGATCCGGATGTTCTCGACCCCTGAGCTACAGCGACTCATTTCCGGGGACAATGCTGAGATCGATCTGGAAGATTTAAAGTAAGGAGCGAGAAATTTCCCTCTGTAGTGCAGCAGTAACGAGCCCGACTAGTATCCTTGAGGATGCAGGTTCAATCCCTGGCCTCACTCAGTGGGTTAAGGATCCGGCGTTGCTGTGAGCTGTGGTGTAGGTCACAGACACGGCTCGGGTCCCGTGTTGCTGTGGCTGTGGCATAAGCCGGCAGCTGCAGCTACGATTTAACCCCTAGCCTGGGAACTCCCATATGCCGCAAATGCGACCCTAAAAAGCAAAAATAAATAAAGTAAGGAGCACAGGAGTAAGGGCGAAGTTTTTAAGCCTCCTAGAAAGCAAGCTGCTTCTTTGCTGGGTGCTTTTTGGATAGTTTTCAGGGTCCCGTCTGCAGACGGCCTTCTCCTCCCTGATCACTGGGCAAGGTGATTTGGAAGAAGCACTCAACCCCTTGCCTGCCTAGAGACTGAGAAGCAGAAGCAGATCTCAAGGCCTGTGGGGCTCTCTGATGTCTCATGAAGTGGTGGGGCAGGGTCTCCTGTCGGCCTCGCCAGGGGACTAGCAGCTCCAGGGCGACGACTCTCCACCCATTTAGCTTCATTGGGCCTGGGGTTATTGAACCATGAACTTGCGGCTTAAGAGAAGTTAGTTGTCACCCAGAGTTTATGGAGCCTCTTGTCTGAATTTTGTGCCTGCCTGCATCTGTAAGCGCTCGTCACATGCAGCTGAGTCCTTGTCTGCACTGTTTTCAGGAAGCACACAGTGTACTACGGTGGTTTCCATGGAAGTCACAGGGTCATTATCTGGCTCTGGGATATCCTGGCCTCTGACTTCACACCCGACGAAAGAGCCATGTTTCTGAAGGTATTTAATGTGTTACTTGTGCATGTGTCATGCGTAGATACTCTCATAAACCCAGAAAGCCAGTGGATGTGATCCTTCACACTGAGAAAAAAATAACAGTATCAGGAGGACCTTTTATCATCAGCGTATCCTCTCCCAGAGGAGGGCCACCCAAAGGTAGGGTGGAGTACCAGGGAGAGGGGCTCGAGGGCACAGCCGAGTCACGTGAGCCAGGAGCCTGCTGTGCCCACTGCAGACAGGCTGCCCGGAGGGCCACCCCCTGGGCTCAGCACTCTGCCTTCCTTTTCCCAGTGCTGGCCTTGATAACGTCTTGTTTCTTGTGCTCTTCACTGTGGAAGTAACCAGTGTTTTTTAGATTGCCTTGAGAAAATACAGGCAAGCAAACTTTTTGACAATCCCAGTTCCTACAGTGTAGGACTTAGTCTCTATTCTCTTCTCCAGGGTCCACTTCTGTGCACCCTTTTTCTCAGCAGTGTGGAGCGTGCAGACCACATACACAGTAAACACACACCATCAAATGGGCTGTCAATGTGTGTTTTGTGTAAATAGAGTGGCTGATGTTAACCAGTTCACCTGTACTGGTGTCTTGAAAGTATACACAGTCAAAATGTACCCCCAGTACCATTCTTGTTTTTTGTTGCTGACATCAGCAAAGTGTTTCATAGGGCACTGGGTGGCACACAGTTGTCTCTGTGTGTGTCATGTATGTGTATATTTTTATAAAGTGAAATCCTGTCACTTTGCTACCTGCTTGCTCTTCTATTAGATTTTTTTATGATGACCATTTTGCCATATTCTGGGGGCATTTGAGTTTCTAGAATGATCTTCTGTGACCCCAGTTGTTGCAGCAATTGGACAGTGTCACCACCTGAAGCAGCAGTGGCTTCTCTTTCTCCTTGACCTGTCGTTCTGAGGAGAGTTTTCTCCCGTCAAAGAGGCCCTTGCTCCAGTCCACACATGCAAAAACCCACACTGGTCGTCCCTTCAGGTTTTAAGGGACTCCCTGGACCAGCGCTGGCAGGTGGCAGGCAGCAGGCCTCAGCAGCCTGACCAGAGGGAAGCAGACTCTCCCTGTCCTTAGAATGGGTCGAGTGACGCAGTGCTGGGGGAGAGATTAGACAAGGTTGGTTCACGGAGGAGCCGCACAGTGTAGAAATGTTTCTAAATAGGATCTGCAGCCATGGTTTTTCTGGTGGAACATAGAGTCTACTAGGAGAATAATACATCTGGTCAGTACTTTTTGTAGAAACAGTTTTTTGAAGCATGACATAAACTTTCTGGATGGTCTCAGGAATCTCACTACCATTTATAACATTGTTTAAATGGTAATATTTATTTTGAGACCCACTCAGCTTGTCACTCAGCTTGGAATTTTGAAGCACAGCCCATGTTGCAAGGGGCAGGTCCCCAGGTCTCCTAGAGAAGAGGGAGCACTGAGGCTAATATTGAACTAAAGAAAGTGAGAGGTTTCTCAGGACTTGCCTCTGCAGTTTTATCACTTAGATTTTCTGGCGGGTCAGGTGTCTCTGTCCAGGCAGAAGCTAGTGGTTTGGGGAAATGACGCAGGTGCCGCTGGCTGCCCATGGGCCCAGCTGGGGGTTGTCTGGTTCCTCGGTCTGCCCCTCGGCCTCACTGGCTGCCGTGACCTGGTTTTTGTCAGCCTGCTGAGGACACTGAGTTGTCCGAGGGGCCTAGAGCCAGGCCCCCGGAGACTGCCGGGTGCTCGGGGAGGGCACTGCGTGGCTGAAGAGCCAAATGGGAAGCAGGTGTGGAGCGAGCACTCGGGGTAGCAGTGTGAGCTGCACGTGGTGTCCCCACGCCGGGCTCTGGCCTCTCCCCGCCCCAGAGGCCCACCAGCCCATGCCCCTCACCCCCAGCACTCTCGTTGCGTCATCTCCCTAAGGGTGGGCACCAGTCAGCCCCGTCCTTGCCCCTGCCCTGTGTTGCAGTTTGTGACCAGCTGCTCCAGGCCCCCGCTCCTGGGCTTCGCCTACCTCAAGCCTCCCTTCTCCATCCGCTGTGTCGAAGTGTCCGATGACCAGGTACCACTGCCGAGGAGGGGTTGTCTGCCGCGCCCGCCGGGTGGGGCGCCACCCCACTGTGTACACGGGCAGGCACCCATAGAGGCGGGCTGCTCTGCGGCCCCAACTCTCCTGGAGAATACCCTCAGTACTCCCCCCAGGGGAGAATACCTGGGGACGTTTTTCTAACTGCTGGTCCAGCGGGGGTTCCAGGGCTTCGAGGAATTCCAGGCGAGCTGAGGATGTGGGCTTCAGAATTGGATATGCACAGGCCCAGCGCCCACTCCTCCACCTGCCACGGTGCACCCCTGGGCAGCTGGCCTCATTTCCTCCTCTGTAAGGAAGAGCAGCCCCAGGGGTCACCATGTTCTGTGTCCACAAGCCTGACCCTAGTGGGTGCTCAGGTGGTGGCCGTTGTAAGTTTCTCACCCCCATGAAAATCCAGTGGCCTTTGAGTTTAGCTGCCTCCCTCAAAGCTGGCCCCTCCTCTTAGATGACAGATGATCCTCAGTCCCTGACTTAAGGGAGCTGCCTCTGGCCACAGCACCAGCGAGGTCAGGGAGGAAGTGCTAGGCTGCATGCAGAAATGCTTGTTACTGAAGTTTGTTTACAGTGTTCCCGCTCTTTGCAGATGGGCTCTGGTTAACTAGCAGTTAATCAGAAGGCCCGGGTCCCAGTGCCACTTAGTACAGGCCTCCCCTGCGGGACCCGAGGAACCAGGCTTTCTTCTGTGCACCCACCCCCAGGCCAGCTGTCCTCCGAGGGGGGCCGGCCTGGCCCCTTCCCTGGGCACACCCCAACCCGAGGCTGTGGGGTATGCTTGCAGGACACTGGGGACACCCTGGGCAGCGTCCTCCGCGGCTTTTTCACCATCCGCAAGCGGGAGCCAGGCGGCCGCCTGCCCACCTCCTCCACCTGCTTCAACCTGCTGAAGCTACCCAACTACAGCAAGAAGAGCGTCCTCCGGGAGAAGCTGCGCTACGCCATCAGCATGAACACAGGCTTTGAGCTCTCCTAGCTCCCGCCCCGGCCCGCCACCTGCCCTCGCAGACTCCCGGCTGCCAGGGACCTTCAGCCTGGGATGTGGCATTCCCCTGGGAGCGCGACGGACATGCCAGGGGATGGCACCCCCCAGACCCTCTCTACAGCCATGAGACTCCCCTGTGGCCTCAAGAACTTTGTGGATGCATGTGACGACGCTCCACAGCCTTCCCCGAGTGACACTAGCGGGAAGGGGGTGTTGAGAATAAACCTCCAGACTCCGCCAGCCTTGGTCCTTCTTTCCTGCCCTCCAGTGGCCTGAAGCCCAGGCCTGTGGTAGCAGCAGGGCTTTTCTTTTTGAGAGTTTGATCTTTTTGTGAGTCTTTTTGTTCTTAACTTTCTGAGTGAGCTGTGCATGAACAAGTCCCAGGAACTCCAAGATTCCAGAGTGGTTTTCAGGACGTGGGCCCGGGGGCACAAAGCCGACCAAGTGTGAGATGCTCTCCTTCCGTTTCTGAAACCTCTTTACTCAGGTAAGGCCTCACCAAGCCTCTATGCACCCTCCGTCCCGGCCACCGCAGCCTCTCTCCAGACGGCCAGGCCCACCTGTCCCCATGGTGGCTGAGGCGCCTGCTGGGGGCCGTGGAGCACAGGAAGTTCTGGGCACTGCTCCCAGTCCGCATGGCAGCGGTCCCCCCCTCACCTCGGCTGCCCAAGTCCTCAGCACAGGCTGCCAGTGAGCCTCCAGCGTCTTGGGCACTCACATTGGCATCCTGGGCTTGGGAGAAAAACCCTGTTGGCCCTTAAGGGCAGCTCCATTTCCAGAAGGCACTGGCTGTTACTCAAAGCCAGCTGATTCCCGAGGCTGCACTTGCTCAAAGCAGCTTTCCCCTGCTTGTTGGCTGCTCTTGCTGTCTAGTAAGGAACAAACACCAGCGGGAGGAACCTGTCCCGCCTGGGCAATGGTTTTACTCTGTAGGTTGTAAAAGTCCCAAGGAACCTGAGTTTTGTTTCCCGCCCCTCCTCAGAACCAGGAACCCTTTGCACTGACAGAGGCTCGTGGGCCCTCTGGGTTGGGTTTTTAGTTTTTTACTTCGTTTTCTCTTCCAACCCATTGTGCTCTTCGGCCGCCATTCTTCACCTTTGTCATGAGAACTTTACTCTAGACCCAGGGAATTGAGGCAGAGGCCGTGTTAGTGGTCTGTGTTGACAGCCGTCCACCCTCGCCCACCTCATCACACTCTGGTGCGTCCCCACTACCCAGATCGAACCCAGACCAGAAGCCGGGAGTGCCCGGTCCCGCCTCTGCCCTGAGGAGCCGGCGGAGGGCTAGCAGCTCTCTTCCTGGCAGCAGAACACCTTCCAGAAAGGACCATCATGTTGACGGCACAGCAGGCGGGACCTGTCTCCCTGGCATCTGGCAGAGGGTTTTGGCCAGGTGCTGGCATCCTGCCCAGGCCCAAGCCCAGCGATGTTAGATCCCAGGCTTCTAGAGAACAGTGTGTGCTTTACCTTGATGGAAAGATGGCCAGGAATTTTAAAGACAGGCAGGACTTAGAATTGTTATTTAAGAGGGTTAGTAACCTCTGATTCTATGGACTTGCCACTGTCTTTAAACAGTCGATTCCTTTGAGCATTTCTTCTGAATACGTGTGTCATGCACTGGGCAGGGTGGTATGTTTATGCTGGTGCCCAAATGATTGTCAACCTGCACAAAGAGGTTGGATCCCATCGTGATTATTATTCCCTAAGAATCAGCCAGTGTGGGATTGCAGACAGAGTGGCTTCTAAGCACCAACAGCAACTTTGTGCTTTTGACAAGGATGGGTAGTTTGTACCGTCATTGAACTTCTCTTCAACAGCTGGAAGATTGCACTGTCTAAAACACTGATTCTGTACTTTTCTAGCTGGTGTTCATGGACACCACAGTGGCTCTTGATGGCTTTAAAAAGTTGTGTGTGGGGGGGTTGTTTGTTTTCATAGATAACTTATGGATTAAAATGTGATCAAAGGCTTTATTAAATTTGTACTTCAGCACACAGTGGCTGTGTTGTTTTTCTGTCAAGAAGGAGCACTTTCCAACCAAGTGCCTGGAGAGCTCAAGATGGGGCGTCTGGGGCCTGAAGAGCCCAGAGGCTCTCTCAGTGGGAAGAGGACACAGAGAATAACGCAGCAGACGGCCAAGGCTCTCTGCCTCACCAGGGTCAGAGGAGGTTCATAGTTTGTCATACGAAGTTTGTCACCTTTCAGGTAAAGCTAAAGCTCCCTTAAACACCTTCCACGCTCCCTGTCCTGTCTTCACTTCCCAGAGGCAGCGTCACCTGGGATCACACCTTTTCCGTAATTACGTAAAAAGGTAATAAGTGTTTGCGATAAGAATCCAGATAATTCAGAAGTGCTTCAAGTCAGGTTTTACAGCTTTCCTCCCTTACTGAGGATCATATTTACAGGATGCACCAGTCATGTGTCATTCTGTTACACAAGCCCCAGTTTACACTCAGCAGAAAACCCATCTCAACCCTGCCAGTTTTTCCAGCTCCCCAGTCGGTGGCCTTGGCCCTCACCTGTGGCAACTGAAGCCCCCCATGAGTTCTCGCTGCCTCCCCTGGCCCAGGGGGCACCTGAGGATCTGAGCATCAGAAAAGACGTCTCAAGGCCTGACAGGCTCTTTTCCAACAGCTGGGCCACCCAAGGCTCCCAAGAGGAATTTGTGCATGCTGGCTCCCTCCCACAGAGCATCTGTGTCCTGCAAAGAGAAAATTACTGCAGTCTCCCAAACCCAGCAGGCCTCCAGTGGGAGACACACCTCCTAAAAAACCAAAGCCTTATGCTGTGATATTTTGGCTTTTAATTACAAGGTAGCACTACAAAGAGCTTATCTTATAATGTGGCCAAAAAGTGGGTTTTTAAAAAAAATTCTTATTTAAAAGGAGGACAGTTTTAATATACTGACAGAACTGGCCAGTGCCTAAGAATATTTAGGTGGAACACAGTTTGAGAAACACTAGTCGCTAGTGGGGTTTTTTTGTTTTGTTTTGTTTTGTTGTTTTTTTTTGCTTTTTAGGGCCACACCCGTGGCATGGGGAAGTTCCGAGGATAGGGCCTGAATCAGAGCTGCAGCTGCCAGCCTACACCACAGCCACAGCAACGAGGGATCCGCGCTGCGTCTGCAACCTACACCACAGCTCACGGTAACACTGGATTCTTAACCCACTGAGCAAGGCCAGGCATCGAACGAACCTGCAACATCATGGTTACTAGTCAAACTGATTTCCATTGTGCCACAATGGAACTCCCACCAGTGTTTCTGAATGCAGTGAAGCTAGGGGCCTAGGTTCGTGCCGCTGATTTAGCAGAACTCGTGCCGCTCACCGTGTGAGAGGGCAGGGCAGGTGGGTTATCTCTAAGCCTGGCTGATGTGTAGAACTAGGCCTCCCTTAGGCCAAAGTCTTATTTTCTGGAAACTTTTTAAATCTGTAAGAGCACTGAAGAGCTGCGGAAGATGGTTCATTCGGTGCACTTTTCCAATAAATGGGGAGAGATGCGCAGAGCGGGCCCGTCGCTTCCTGCCCGTAGTCACGTAGGGCAGCCTCTCTGCATGTTTCCCAGGAGTCCTGGTGCCCTCGCAGGGGCACAGGAATCAAGAGACGTGGGCTGTGCTCCCAGTGCCAGTCACACGCAGATCTTGGTTCTCATCCTGCAACTCCTCACCGCTTTATGAAAACCGGGCTGCCCACCAACCTGTTGATCGGGCTCTGGCCAAGCTTCCAGAGTAGCTTCTGGTCACAGAAGGTAAGAAATGACATGGAGAAGGGCTCCGCAGTTTCTGTGGGCCTAACTCGGGATGGGAAAGGCGCTGACTGTGGGGAAGGACACAAGCAAAAAGCTCTTCGGTTGTGCAGCCCCCAGTGCACACCTGCACACGCGCGTGCACACATGCAGTCACACCGAGTAACACTGAGAAGAGGCGGCACGGAGGCCCAGACGGAATCCGTGGTTCTCTCCAGCCTTTCGAGCGTGGAGTCCGAATGAAACAGCCTCCTCATTGTAATCATCGAGATGGTTAATGTTTGTTGCCAGCAGGCGCTTAGCAGATCACAGCTGACTCCCAAGTCTGGCCGAGCATTTACAGGTCTAAACCGAGGGCGACAGAGAGCCAAGGCTTTGGGGCATCTGGACCTGGGTTCTTGTCCCAGGGCCCCTGGCTCCCCTGGGCTTCCAGGAACACGGAGAGCAGGAGCCACCAGGCCACGGAGGAGGACGGGGATCGGCGGCCTCTCCAGCGTTGTCGTTCTTCACTGACATCAGAGGACACCCGAGGAGCACCCGCCGGGCTCCGGCTCAGCCCCAAGGCCAAGGCTCCTCCTGCCCCAGCCTGGCCGAACTCCGGGCTTCCACACACACTCAGACCAGGCGTCCTCCCAACCCAGGACTCGCAGCCACTTTACCTTCAGGATTTTCTCAGCCATCGGGTGTTTCTGAGCCGTAAGGAGGCTCAAAGGCTTGGCGGGACTGATGTGGGCCTGTCAGTTTACAGACCCGCCACCGAGAAGCCAGACTACAGGAGTCCACTCGGTGACGACAGAGGAAACCCTGCCAACGGTGGCCCAGAGGTGCCCACAGAGGAAGCCAAACCAGAGCTCCCCCAACCCTCCCACACACGGGGGGTCCCCAGCCTGGCTGCCCTGACTGTGGTGTGTGGTGCTTCTGCAGGTCTGGCGGGGGCACCACACAGCGCACCCAGGGGAGCGGGATGAAGGTGTCTCCTCCGAGGCCCGGCATTCGGCAGCTAGGCTCAGACCCTGAACCGGGCTCACATCAGCTGAGTGACCCTGGGTAAGTGTCCACCTCCCTGAACCTCCTTTCCTCGCCGATAAAATCACCCGGTGGGAGTAGTGTCTGTCCTGAGTACGTCACAAACAGCTCAGGGCCGTGGTGGAAACGTGGGTGGTGGGGCCAGACAAACGTGGGAGCCTTGGCCACTCTGCGAGCCTCACCCTCCTCAGCCAAGGTAAGGATGTAACGAGTCACACCTTAAAGCGCATCTTTACAGTAACAAGTAGGGCACGGGGGTCTCAGGAGAGGGCTCACCTCTGGCCGGGCACAAGGAGGCCGGAAAGAATGTGTTCTTTAATTTTCACTTGGCAAGAGGGCTTCCCCTTTAGGGACGGGAAGGGATTTGGGGCAGAAACAGCAGCCAGACAGAAGGTGTGGAGGGGGTGGACGGTGGGAGTTGGAACACGTCTGTCACCAAGGACAGGAGTGCGGTGGCTGCGCCCTAAATGGTGATGGTAGTAGCCGCTGTCCCCCGGGCCTTTGCCGGAGCCCAGCCCTACGCTCAGCCCTCTGTGAGTGGTCACAGTCCACCCGGGGACCCTGGGCCCTGGGAGTGAAACTGGTCCATTCTGCAGAGAAGACACAGGTTCAGAGAGGTGGACTCGCTTGCACAAGGCCACACAGCTAGAAAGCGCCAGCAGTGAGATTCAGCCCTGCGTCTGTGTGACTACGGAGGTCCCCCTGCCCCCTGCACTAGCATTGCCAGCACAGGTAAGGGTTTGCGCTGGGTAGCGGTGCGGTGGGGGGCACAGTGGTGAGGAGCCGGGTAGGGCCGGAAGTCACTGGGTGCGGAGAGACCCAGGGGGCTGCAGGAGAGGGGCCTCCAGGGGGAGCCTGAGGTTGGAGGCAGAGAGGTGGGTTGGGGGACACAGTGACACTTGGTGCTCATGACAGTTTTGCCTTCCCTGGGCACCTGTCCCAGACGTCAGGCTCCACGATCCTTCCCCCCTGGGAGCCCCACTTCCCACCCTGCTTGTGTCCCCCGCAGGGACACTGTCCAGGGAAGAGAGTGTCACCACCGTGTGGGGCAGTGCAGAACCGTGAGAACTGGTTGTGCTACCTGGACAGTTGGGTCACCACTGAAGATGGTGCCAGATGGGCCTGGCAGCTGGCAGGCGTCGCAGCCAGGAGCTGATCCAGGAAGCCAGACTGCCAGGAAGCTCAGGCTGGTGTCCATTCATCCAACGGAGAGACACGCAGGACCTACTGTGCTCCAGGCTGGGCTGGGTGCTGGGGGTGCAGCGGGAAGAATGGACAACACCTTGAGCCGCAGAGCTGGCCTTGGGGTGGAGAGGAGAGAACTAGTCCAAGGAAGAATGGGGTGAGCCCACTCTGTGATCACTTAGCTCGATGCCCTGATGCTAGGATGCCCACTTCACAGCTGGGAAGACAGTTGAGGTGGACAGCCCCTGGTCCGAGGTCCCAGAGACAGTAAACAGCAGAGCCAAGGTTCGAACCGTGGTGTGCCACACTCTAGAGCCCTGACGTGCTTTGAACAGGTGGAAGTAGTGTGAGAGGCTTCTAGGCCAAGCGTTCGAGCTTGAAGGAAGCCCCGGGGGCTGTTCTGTCCCTTACCCAGAGCCCGCCACATCTGCTGCTCTGCTCTGTCCCGCCGGCCCGCAAGGGAGCTGCAGGAGATGGACAAAACTGCAGCATTTCTAAGGACTTGCTGAGGACCCAAGAGCTCTTGACTCCCAGAGTCCTGGCAAAACCAGGGGAGGTGACTGTCAGGCTGCAGCACCAGTCCTCAGCTAATGAGCCAAAAGGCAGGATTGGACTGCGGAGGACACCTGATAAAGGGGTGCCCTGCCCTGCAGTGCTGTCACTTCCCCACCCCTCCCCCCGCACAAGTTCCCCACGTGGCACGAGGCTAAAGGCGTTTCCCTTCCTTAGCTCATCACTCCCATCCCGACAGCCACGCAGAGACCCAGGTGGAGCAAGGTCATTACCTCCTCCAGGAGTGGCTCCTTTCTAAATGGGAACATGACCCATTCAGGGCTGCAGTGTCTTCTTTATGAAGGCCTTGTCCTCCAGCCCCCCAAACATCTTATTGATGACAGCAATGGCTGGAGTTCCTCGCCTTCCCTCTGTTTGCTGTAACAGCGGTCCTGGCTGGTCCCAGCAGGTGTTCACACATGAAGCCAGAAGGTTGGAAACTCCCCACCTCCAGCCACTGTCAGGGGAGGGCTCTATCACTGGAGTTCCTGAGCGGCAAGAGACAGAGGCCAGTTCTGCCACACTAGCCAGAAAGGAAACGTTCTGGTGGATGTTGATGGGTGGAGGACCAGGCCTGAGGCAGATCTGGAGCCGGGGTGGTTCAGGGCCCTGGGTAGCAAAGGCTACCGCTGAATCTCCTCAGGACTCTGGGCAGGAAGGACTCAGCTCCAACCAGGAGCCTCCTCGTTCAGATCACATAGGGGTCTTCAGGGAAACTCAGAGAAAAATCAGGGAGAGACGGTGCATTAGACAAGGCACAGAGGTCACTCTTGCACTTACTCCTTCAGTAAATATTGCTGGGCACCTGCTATGGGCCAAGCACTGTTCTAGGCAATGGGAGACAGTCTACTGTGGGAGAGTGAGACACTATAAACAGGAAAGCAATAAAATCATTTCCGATGTGTGGAAAATAAGACAAAGACCTTCATGGATCCTCGTGAAGTAAATCCCCCAAAGGAAACTGTGGCATGGCTAATCAGGAGAAGAGGGAATCGATGGCAGGTCCCTAAACGTAGCAAAATCCCCTAGAGGGTTCTTGCTTTTTTCAGGGCTTCTAAAGCCTACTCTGGCCCCCAGGGCAGTGGGAAGGATTCAGGTCCTGGAACTAGACAGATAGGAATTCAGATATAGCCATGACCACTTCCTTACCATGACCCAGGGCAGATCAGCTACCCTCACCAATCCTGCAAAATGGGGATAATTCCTCCCTGTAGGGTTGCCTTGAGCTCACACGTGCAGTGCCTGACGTGTACTGAGTGCTCAAATCACTTCCCGTACAAATATGTACACACACACACACACACACACACACACAGAAGGTGGGTCGTACAAATATGTACACACACACACACACACACACACAGAAGGTGGGTCGTCCAAGCCAGCTCCTTGAAGTTAGGAGCTCCAGCCTGCTGGATGCTCTGGTGTATTTCATTCCAGCTTCAGCTTTGTCATTTCTCCCTCCCTAAAGAGGTTTATTAAGACACCCAATCATAGAATTGCTTCCCTGAACCCTTCCCAAAGCCCCCAACATGAGCCCAAATCCTCTAAGTCCTGCCTGACCCCCTTTTCCTGAAATACCCCGTGGTTCCTGAGTTGTGCACTCTCTCATTGAAACCAGACAAGCATTCTGATTTGGCTCCACTGCCGGTGTGTTCTCTGTGGTCTTTGGCTGGAGGACACTGTAAATCAGACTCCCAAAAATGTCCTTCTGAACAAGCATTTGCCTCAACTAAATGCAGCACCGCAGGGAGGGGAGCAGGACCTGGTACCTAGCATAGCAGGAAATAGCCCTAGAGGGAACTGAGAGAAAAAGCAGCCCAAGGATGGGGCTTCTAGAACTATAGCCCCTGCACCAGGAGACCAGCCTGCCGGTGGGAGGAGGGATTGCCAATCTAGGCAGAGGCTGGAGGTGGGTTGGAAGTGGGAGGAGTCATGCCATTTCTCACTGGCTTTAATCTTAACTTTGCATGTTTTAATGTGGATTGTAATTACAGATTCTGAATTACGGTGGTGAGCTCGTCAGGGCTGACTAATCATTTAGTCAGATTTATAAGTATTTGGTTCTCAGAGATCTGTGACCTTGTTGTGTCATCTCAAAGCCCCGCGAAATCTCTGTCTTGTTGGTTTGCTCTGTTGGGGAGTTTGGAGACCTCTTAGGCAAACTGAAGGACCCATACCTACCTCCGAGGTCCCTACCCTTTTGAAACCTGTGAGGACTTTGGCCCAGGAATTTAGAAATGTCAATACACACTATTTATTCCACCACTTCTGTAGGAATATGTGGCAGACATTACTAATGCATTACCAAAGTCCTTCCTGCTGAATCTGGATCCTACTTCAGGCTACTTCTTACCTCAAGCCCTCCAGGCAGCCACTACCAGTCAGTTGGAATCAGCATTCGTACCCATCCTTAGATAAGCCCTCCCCCTGTCTGGACAGAACAGAGTTGGGAAAGGAAACTGGATTCTGATAAAAAGGCCTGGATTGAGGGCTGGTTTTTCCACTTGCTGTCTATGATACGATTCATTACGCGACCGGGTGCCAGTTTGTCCAGGTAAAGTTAATGTTGGATGAAAATCCATATAATTAATTGTGAAACTCCATTGTCTCCTCTCAAATTCTGTACAAGTTAAAGACGCAGCAACCAACAGAGGAGAAAGAAGGATGCCAGCATTCTCAGCATCCCATGAAAAGCTGGCGTGATTACCCGCCGGGGGCACCTCAGCAGGGCCGGGATAATTTTTCTTCCCTCTGCTGTTGCCCTGGAATGGAAGCCAAGCGTCCACATCCAGGCTTCACGGGGGCTGCACTCCAGACAGCCGGCTGTCGCCTACAGAACGAATGTGGGGCGTGTCCTCCAGGTTTCTATACTTTGGCTACTAGTGGGTGCCCTCCCTTTGAGCTGTTCTCTTGGATCCAAACATCCCAAGGGAGGTAGATGAGTTACTATAGGCAGGGAAAGCAGTTGTCAGTTTCTTTACACTTTTTCAATCATGTTTATTATATAAGCCTCTATCAAGTCCAACCCAAATTCATTGTAAAAAAAAAAAAGTGCTATCATCATAGGGAACCAATCCTTGCATTTTTTTTTTCCTGTGGTATATTTACACACATATATTTTAAAATATTTGGGTTATTCTATAGTTACCATTTTGTAACTAGGGTTTTTTCCACTTAATCGATTGTGAACACTTTTCCATAGAAATAAAGATAGGCACCATCACTTTTGTAGCTTTATGGTATTTCTTATAGTCCCTTATTGTTACATATTTCTTCTTTAATAATTAGCTCCCTATTGTTGGATACTGGTTTCCAATTTTTCTCTGTAATGAGCAGCATGCAGCCCCCCAAAAAACAAAAAACACCTATGAGTCCACTGCTGTATTTATTTCCTTCAGAGAAATTCTCAGACATAGAATTGCGGGGCGGGAAGGACCCACCTTTCCAGGACTTTGATAGGCCTTGCCAAATTGCCCTCCCGAAAGGTCATACCTAACTCTCCCCCCTCCACACTGGGAGAGTCAGCGTTTGTCTCTCCCCGCTGAGGCTGCAGGTGGGGATCCACTGGCTCAGAACTTTCTCCAGCTGCCGATCCAAGATTGGACCCCTGAGGGCCAAAGGCATCAAGCTCATCCCCTCCCTCTCCCCACCCCAATGCCTGAGAGCGCCCACGGCCAGGCAGAGCCAGGGTCCCGATGCACCTGATGGCCACCAGCAGGCCTGACCCCCTCCCCTTCCACGTAGGCACCTGGCTGTCTCTCCTCGAGGCCTGCCGCCCACAACTCGTGCCGGGACAGCGAGCTTCTGAGTTATCGGCAATCTTATTTCCCTCTACAGCTCCTACAGTGTTAACAGATGTATGCACGTCTGAGGCAGTCATGCGGCAAGAGACTTTGGGGCCAATCCTTCCCGTTTTGACAGTGTGTAATCGAGGTGAAGCCATAAATTTTATAAACAAGAATAAACGACCCTCAGCAACATATGTCTGCTCGACCCTTCCAAGGTGATCGTCAATAAAGGCACCTGCTTGATGGGGAGGGGGGTGGGCGGTGCAGATGGCCGGAGGGGAGGGGAGGGTCTGCGCCTTCCGGTGGGGGGAGGGCCCCCAGGTCCTGGGTCAGCTGGACGCCTCTCTGCCATTTACTCAGTCCCTGCCCCTGGCTGCCTTCGCCCCATGCACCCGAGCTGGCCTCTTCCTCAGAGCCTTGTCTTGCAGTGGGGGCCTCCAGGGCTTATGGTCCACTCGTCTCCTCTGCAGTCACGTGCTCTGTCCCAAGAGGGCCCCTTGCAGGAATCTGAAGGCCAGGCTTCTCATTCCAGCTCTGCTGCCACCTGAGGGGAATCCTTGGGTGTTGATCCCTTTTAGCTGACTGTTCTGTGACCAGGTCACCCTCCCTTTCACTCTGGCCTGGTGCTCCTGGCCCCATGACCCCCTGGACTGACCGGGCCCAGCCCCTGCTGGAGGCCCCATCGCACATAGGCTCAGGTATCTAAACAAACCAGAGGCGTTGCTCATTGGTCCTCTGTGCTTCACCTGGACCTGAGCCATAGAAAGTGTTTTGAAAAAGGATAAAACTTGATTCAACAATAGCTGCTTTTGGGAGTTCCTATTGTGGCTCCGTGGGTTAAGAACCCAACTAGTATCCATGAGGATGTGGGTTCGATCCCTGGCCTCGCTCAGTGGGTTAAGGATCCAGTGTTGCCGTGAGCTGTGGTGCAGGTTGCAGACGCAGCTCAGATCCTGTGTTGCTGTGGCTGTGGTGAGCAGCTGCAGCTCCTATTTGACCCCTAGCCTGGGAACCTCCACATGCCCCACATATGGCCCTAAAAAGAAAAAAAAAAGTTTTTGAATCTGTAGCATGAGAGAGCACCAGGACACCCCCAGAGTTTCTGAGTGTCCCCTAACCTTTCAAATCCTGTGTCTCTAACCAGCCGGCCTCCTGCCTCCGCTTGCACCCAAGCACTGTCTTCCATGACGGACTGTCAGAGAAGAAAGGTGACAGGCCAAGGCAATGAACCCAGCACCTCGGCTCGGCTGTGAAGGCCCCTGTCAGTCCTCTCCCTAAGCAAGGTAGGACCAGCCCGGGGCCAGGATCGCCAGCAAGATGCCTGGGCCCAGCCTGAAGGGATTGGTAAGCCCCAAAGCCTCCCAGGCACTGATGTATGCATCATTCATGTGGAATTTATTATACAAAGGATTTTATTCAATTAAATTTGAGACGCATCTGGATTCTTAAAGGTTCAGTAGTGATAACTGGGACAGAGGGATCATAAAACTGGATGGGTTGTCGGAAGAAGGTGTTGAGGGGAGGTGGGAAGATGAGGGTGACATTGCTGCTGACAGGGGATCCGGAACCAGGGACGTTTGTCATCGGGATGTGTTACAAGTTCGGGCTGTGAAAATTACTCGGTGAAAAATGCACATTAACAATAGCCATGAAATATCAGTTAAGGGAAACTAGGTTGAGAAATGAGACAGCAGAAGCTATTAGAGCTTAGCATCGTTCTCGGGGGCCCACGTCTGATTACAATGACTGTCACGTGGTGATGGGGGAGGGGTGCTGGGCAGCACCCCGGGCCCAACATCTTGGTGCCGACTCCCTGGCACAAGTTGGTTCCCGAGTTTCAGTTCCTTCCCTGCAATGAATATGGAGAGGGCACCTCTCTCGGGGTTGCTGCGAGGTCCCAACAAGGTGATGTCCGGGGAGCCCCAGGCCCTGGCACACGTCAAGCCTTTGGACAGTGCCCCCTGGTCATTATACGTCGGGTGGGTTCTCACCCTGGGAATATCCAACCAGCCTGGCCGTAGCACTGAATATGCTCCACCCAAGTAGAGCACTTTCTTAGGTGCAAAATGTATGGGCATGCCCACAAATCCAGGAGGCGAGAAAAATAATACTTTGATGCAATATTTTAAAAAATCAAAATTATGCAAAAAAAGCTATGTTTGACAAAGTAGCACAACTATAAATAAAAACAGCCTGCTGCTTCTCCCCCGACCTGCATTACTATGTGGTGGGGACAATCATTTACGAGGGTTGACAGTGGCTGCAGTCGGGCTCTACGTGTAGTCATGCATTTTCATTGTGGCGCCTTCATTAGCTCTTCCCACTGGGTTTGAGGAGGTTTTGCTAAGTTTCGGGGGGGACGACACATTTTTCCTTTTGCTTCTGCTCCCTCACGGTTGTATAAGGCATGGCAGAGGTGTGCTTGCCTCAAACCAGCCCGTCCCCCGAGGTCCCCAAGCAGGCCTCCTCAGTTCTTCCCAGGCCAGCAGCACAGGACACGCCTGCACCTGCCTTTTGCGAGGGAGGCCGCAGTGTGCAGAGGCTTGATGAGGGATTTCAGTTCCCTGACCAAGGACTGAACCAGGGCTGCTGCAGTGAAAGCATCGAATCCCAACCACTAGCCCTCCAGGGAAGTCCACGCACCTGCATGTTTCTCGGGCAGGGATGTTTGCTGGTTGAGGGGACGACGTAGAGGGGACGGGGCCTGGGAACCCAGGGTTACCGTCTGGCCCGTGACAGCCCCTCCCAGCAAGAGCGGGTGGGGACGGGATTTGGC
Organism: Catagonus wagneri; assembly: GCA_004024745.2. Lineage (NCBI taxonomy): Eukaryota > Metazoa > Chordata > Mammalia > Artiodactyla > Tayassuidae > Catagonus > Catagonus wagneri. The sequence continues at coordinate 10,440,791 of PVHT021183555.1, forward strand.
AACAGGCAGAAGGCCTTGTTTCAAAGATCATCCATAGGGACAATGTATCTACTCTAAGACCTTCTCCTGTCCCCTTACGGTGTTTTGGCACGTGAGGAGCGCGGCACTGCTGTTTTATTACACATGCCCTGCTCGTTCCGGGGGACACTGAGGTGCAGGCAGGATCGAGTGACTTGAAGGCTTCCCTGTGAGCTCTCCCCGGCCCAGCCCGAGAGCCCGCCCAGCAGCGAACCACCTCTAGCCTGTTCTGTGCTGTTCTCAGTTCTGCCCACACACGCTGAGCATCTGGCGTTGACTGTGGGCCAGGGCCACTCACAGTTACCTGCACCCCAGCCACTTTGCCCAAGTCAGGAGCAAAAGGACTCAGAGGGGACGAGACACGACGTCCCTCCAGCAAAATTAGCACGTGAGGTGGTTAAGAACAAAAGCAAAGGTAGCGCAAAACTCATCGTTCTGTGTGTTGACGTGCCGGACAGCGGAGTGACCAGCCTTCCTGAGCCTCGAGCCGAGCAGGAGCTCGGGAGATCGAGGGCCCGGGGGAGTTCAGCGGCCATTCCCGCCCTGACAGTGAGCAAGGGCCTGCCCTTCCCAAGTCGTTTCCTGCAATTAGCCACGCGGAATCTTCAGGTTCTCGGAGCTGCCTCCTCGCCCTTCATAAATATCTCCCTTCCAAGGACACAGCTGCCACTGGCAGTGTCGTTTCGTCGCAGGAGGGAGCAGTGGTGACAAGTGAAATAAAATATAGCCGTGGCCTGGATCTCAGAGGCATAAACCAGCCAAGTGCAACATCAGGGAAGTCAGTCTGGTCTGCATCGGCCTCGCTGGAAGTGGAAGATCTTATTGTCTCAGGCTGAACACCATCCACTCCACCAACCCTGGGCGCCAGCTGCCTGGTCGGGACAGGCCCTGCTTAAAGCGGCAGTGTTTCGCTCCCCGGAGTCTCTGTCCGCGATGGAGGAAGCCCTCCCCTTTAGAGAGGATTCTCCGGGCCGCACCCCCCACACACACTCATGGTCCAAGTGCTTCCGAGGCCTCAGTCAGTCTGCAGCTGTCCTCCCCACATGATGCGCGACTCAGAGGTGACTAAACTCCAAATCCTGTCTGCCTTTCCCTTTGTAAATGTGACATTTAAAGCCCCTTTGGCACAGGTAAATCAGGCCTCTGGTACCGTTCCTCAGACCACAGAGCTGCCAGTGGAAGGCCTCTCTCTCCCTCTGACACACACACACACGCACGCATGCATGCATGCACAGCGCAAGCCTTTCCCACTTTTATTCTTTTTCTGCATGGTCCTCAATGAAGCAATCACTTCATCTTTCTTTCCAGCAACACTGATTCAGTCCCACTTCCTGGAAGACCCAGGAGAGCCTAGGAGAGAGGGGGCCGGGTTCCCCATCAGCCACAGCTCCTGAAGGAAGTGCAGGGGTCTGAGAGAAGCTGCATCTGGACAAAAGACCACCTTCCGGACCATCTGGGTGAGATCTTCAGGAATCAGGGCACGAGGGGCAAACTCTTTGCTGTTGTCTGCGTGGAGGGGGCTGCAAAGCTCCCTTTCCCTGTTATTTCCAAGCACCTCAGGCTGGATCTGACGGGTCATTTTTCTTATATATTTTTTCTGGATTCCCCTCCTTCATGGCTGCATATCTGGCTAACGTGAAGAGATAGTCGCTGAGTCTGGAGTGGCAGAGGGAGGCAAACAGAATGATCTGAAATGAGAGATCAATGCTAACTGGGTCCTTCCTATATTAGCCTCCGAGCAGGAAATATAAATCACACGCCCCCAGGAGCACCGGGTAGGAGAGCGACCGCTCAGCCAACCTGCGCCTGATGGATGGTGCGCGAGGCCAGCTTCCGTGAGCCCTGCACCTGACTCTGGCGCCAAGGCTGTGGTGGTTCCTGCAGGACGAAGCCACTACCCTACCCGGCCTCACAAGGCTGGTGACTCTGGGCCACTCCCTGGTCTCTGCATCTCCCAATGACCAGGACTGATGCCTCCCAAACCGGGGCAAGTCACCCTGGGATCCAGATTCGGGAGGACCAGCTAAGCCAGGCCCAGGATCTGGCAGGTCTAAGGGGCAGCCAGGTGATGCTGACACGGCTGGTGTGAGGACCCTGCTTTGAGTAGAGGGGGCCTGAAGCAGGCGTCTCAACCTCGACACTGACCTTTGGGATCATTACTTGTGGCTGGATGATTCTCTGCGGTGGGACTAGGGGGCTGTCATGTGCGTCACAGGACATTGGGTAACACCCCTGAGCTCTACTCACTCGATGCCAACAGCACCCATCCACTCCACCCCCACTGTCTCTAGACATTGTTAGCTGTCCTGGTTGAGAAGCACCGGCCTGGAACGTTCTAATGGGCTAGACCCTAGCCCCTCTCCTTCTTTCTTTGATCCACTTTCTCTGGGCAGGGGTGAGGGTGGTGAGAAATAGTAGAGGAAAGAGCCCGCGGGGGCTGGCGGGGAGTTGGGAAGCTGCCCTGCTCGCTCCCTGGTTCCCACACCGAGCACTGACCCCACCCTCCTCCGTCTCTCCCACCCCAATCCTCCCAGGAGGCAGCTCCAGGTCAGGTCCTGCTGGAACCTTCCCTCACCCACGCCCCTCCTGGAACCATGTCCCCCTCCTCCTAATGCCTGGCTGTCTCTGTGGGTGGTGGTGGAAGAGACTCTGGGTGCCCCCCAACCCAGGGCGGTCACGTGCTCGTTGCTCATCTGTGCAGGGACGTTTCCTTCCTGAAGGAGGGAACTGGCCCGGTCCACACAGCACCACGAGACTGGAAGGTTCCCCAGGGGCTGCTGCTGTGACATGGACAGAACAGTCCTCATTCCACCGGGACCCACCCCTTCCCAGGAGGAAGGGAGCTGGTCAGGGCCCATCAAAGCCCAGGCCACGTCCCAGGGGAAGGAGTGACCACAGAAAGGGGCCAGATTCTGGCTGTGAGGTTACTTCCTGGACCCCCAGGCAGCTCCCAGGATCCCTCAGCTCTCAGCCTGGAGCCACTCAGGCCAGGGCTGGAGCAGGCTGACCGCAGAGCAGCAGAGCCCTCCCCAGGCCTGCCCGGGCCCCCGCGTCCTGCGCCCCAAAGGGCTTGAGCTGGCTCTGCCCGGCTCTCCTTCAGTTCACACTGCTCCAGGGCCTTGTGGCAGTGGGGGTCCCTGGTCCGTCACCTGCTCGATATCTCAAAGCAAACCCCTTGCTACAGCACTGGCCTCTGTCCTTATGTTTTCCTTTGCTGTTTTTTTGCAGCAGCCTCTCCCAACAAGATTGTCCTCTCACCAGGGACAGGGATGGAACCTGCTGTGCCCTCAGCGGTGTCCCCGTGCCCAGCACAGGGCCTGGTCCACAGCAGACCCTCGGTGAATACAAAATATGGACGACCGAGGCCTGTTCCATTGTTACTTCCCATGTCAGAGACACCCCCCCACCCCGAGTATCTACCTGTTTAAGAACTTGGCCACGTTCGCATCCGTCTCACCCGTCTGGACAAGAGGCACCACGCTAGAAGGGGAAACACAGCGTCACATGAGGTTACAGGCTCAGCACGCTGTGGGGCCCCAGGCTGTGTCCCGAGCCAGCATTTCACTGCCTGCTGTGGCCTGACCTGGCGTCCCTGCCAGCCTGTGTGCAGATACGCGAGATGGTGACCGCTGTCTGCCGAGCGGCAATGACCCGGCAGGCCCTCCGTGCATATCGCTTCTGCTGCATTACCCTGGCTGGGAGGCGCTCTCCCCAAACACAGGCCCCAGGTTCGTGTCCCTGCCCCAGGGGCTCTGTCACCTGGGCACATCTCTATCTGCCATTTGGTGTCCTGAGGACCCCTCCTCTTCTCAGCCACCCCCAGTTGTCAGAACTTTGTGTTGTCTCCAGTTTTTCGCCACAATGAGCACTGCTGGTTGGACAGCTTTGTACAAATGACTTATTTCCTTTTGAAGCCGAAGCTTTGTTACCCAGTGTCCCTTTAGGAACTCCTGGCCTCCAAGAGCCTTTCAGGCCCCGCTCCCTCGGTCCCCTTACCGTCTCTCTGCCCGGCGGCACACGGCCCGACAGAAGTGCAGTGCGGAGCTGCTCTTGCCTCCCGACTGGAAGGAGAAGCAGATGTTGGCTGGAGTCGGGGGGGGGGGGACTCCTCGGACACACAGAAGGACGTGCGGGCCCCGCCCCCATGGGCAGTGGTCTGCCTCTAGGGCCCCTGCGGGGCACACCCACTGGGTACCCCTCTCCAAAGTGGGTAGGGCTGGGGGCACTTGGGGACTGGGGGCCAGCTTGTCACTGTTAAAAATTAAAGAGGGGGACTCAATCCATGCCTGTGCTTTGGTTGATACACTTGGCCCACAGCCGCCCCTGGGTTCAGGCAGCCGGTACCTACAGGCAGGATGAAGGCCGTGAGCAGGGGCAGCTGGCTGGAGTATCTGTCGATCCACTGCTCCAGTTCCAGGATGGGCCCCACGGCGAACGTGGTGTGTTCTGCAGAGCCAAGGCCACTGCCGTGAGGCCATGGTCCGGGATCACGAGGAGCCCACCCCTGTCCCTTCCACCCGGGGGCCCCAAAGACCATTCCACTGGCTCAGAGGGCCTTCCCTCTCAGGCTCCGAAGGCCAGGTTGACAGGGGGCCCAGGTGACACCCAGGAGCGAGTCCCCCCTCACCGCCACCCATGGGCCCTCTGAACACACAGGGCAGGTTCAGGGAGAAAGTTACTTAAGTGAGCCTCCCTGGCCGAGGAGCGAGGTGTGGCCAGGGCAGCGCCAATGTCCTGCAGGGAGCACTGGATCTGGGGAAGGAACAGAAGGCGCAGGTGAAAACCTGGTCATGTGGGGTACCGAGCACCATATGCGGGTGAGGCAGGTAAGGGCCGGACTGCTGGGAGCTGTGGACCTCTAATGAGCCGGCATTTAAAGTCTAACTAGGAGTTCCCGTCATTGTTCAGCTGTTAATGAACCCAACTAGTATCCATGTGGATGCAGGTTTGATCCCTGGCCTTGCTCAGTGGGTTAAGAATCCGGTGTTGCCATGAAATATGGTATAGGTCACAGACATGGCTCAGATCCAGCGTTGCTATGGCTGTGGCGTAGGCCGGCAGCTGTAGCTTTGATTATACCCTTAGACTGGGAACCTCCATATGCCCAGGTGTGGCCCTAAAAAAATTAAAGACAAAAAAGGGGGGGGTAACTAGCAAACTCTGTTTGAACCTGCATAGTTCTGCCCTGCTGAGAAGGGCCCTGGCCCCCTTGGGAACACCTAAGTGACACAGGCCTCTGATTGCATCAGGTACCCAGATGGTCAAAAGGAATCGTCGCACCCCGACCCCATCTCCCACACGCCAGAGCGTGCGAGGTCTTTTTCTTTTCTCTAAACTTCCAGCCTTGGTCTTCTAACCTGTAACACCTGGGATGAGGGACCAACGGTGCTTTCTAAACTGCGCAAGACAGGCCTGTGCCCTCTGATGAGACAGCCATGGTGACAGCGCGCTAGGAGCAGGACACTGGGTGAGGGTGGATACCGCCCGCCCAGGCGTGGACTGGAGCCCTCCCTGGACCACTGAGCAGCGGACATGGGGTAAGATACTTGGCCATGCAGGGGCTCTGGGGTGGGAAGGGGAGTCATGGTACCACCCCACCGGCCCCCTGCAGTGTCTACCCCCAGGGCTGGAGAGAGCTGGCCCCAGTCTGGGAACTGGACCCCGGCCCCGCTGACTCCTGGGTGTGGGGCCTTGGGCTGGACCTCAGTTTTGTCCTCTATAAAACATGAAGGCTGGCCTCTACCTCATGGGCTTCTGTGGAGAGAGCTAGGAGCAGGCTGCCTGGCCTTCCACGGGCCCCCGGGCAACCCCTGGGGCCAGGCTGGGCTTCCTGGAGAACAAATCCTGGGGCACCCAGGCTACACTCCCAGTGACACCTGCTGTTTGAGGCAGAAGTGCAGGAGCTACGGAAGCCTGGGGGAGGCACCACCCCTTCCCGGGGATGGCCAGGGAAGGCCCTGGGGGAGGTGATGTCAAAACTGTCACCCAAACGGAGTCTAAGCCAGGAGCCGCTGCCCCCTTTCCCTCTGCAAACCCCACTCAGGTGAGCACAGCAGACGGAAACAACCACTGTGGATGCCAGCGGTTCCTCGTCATGAGGTGAAGACCAGCCTCCCCCATACAGGGTGCCTCGTTCACAGAACGTTCTAGCAGTTTAGGCCTCCCATCCCTCTGCAGCCCCTCAGTGCCCCGCATCCGCTCCCAGGGGCTCAGTGGGCTCCAGCCTGGCCTAGAGGACTGGGGTGGGCCAAGGGCCAGCCTTCCAGGGGCAGCGTCTAGAGACGCAGATCAGCACGTAGACGGGAACCCTGCGGACATCCTCCACGCTCTAGTGGCGGCGGCCCTGCCTCCATTTCCAAAGTCCTCTCTGCAGGCCAGAGCCCCCGCTGCCTCTTAAGGAACAGAACAGTAATTCTAAGAACGCTGCCATCCGACAGCCTGACACTATAGCCCTGGTCACTCTCACAGCTGTCCTGTGTCTTGTAGGTTGTTTAGCGGCGTCCGTGCCTCTACCCAGTAGATCCCAGCTGCGACACCTAAAAACATCTCTGCAACTGCCCGCTGAGATCACCGCACTTCACGTTTCCCTCTCTGCATGCACGCCTCTCCGTGGCCTGTGACGGCGGGTTACTTCTGCATGTCCCCATCTCACAGATGAAGAAAGTGAGGCTCAAAAAGGGAAGATGACTAGCTCCAGGTGACACAGAGGGGAAGCAGTGGTCAGACAGCAAATCGAGTTATGGCCACCAGGCCTCGGGGGTGAAAAATCCCCGCCTGGGGCGAGACACTGTTACTCACTTTCTGAAGCTCTTCAGCAAACGGGTGGCCCTTTTCTGCAATTAATTCCATAGCAAACCTATGAGGAAAAAGGAAAAAGAATTTCCCTCTAATATAAAGTCCCTGGGCCCTGTCTTGCTGGAAGGCAATACATCCTTAGGTGACAGGTCATTTGGCTAACTGAGCAACCACAGGAAGGTGTTATTTTCTTTCTTTTTTTTTTCTTTTGGTCTTTTTGTTATTTTAGGGCCGCACTCACGGCATGTGGAGGTTCCCAGGCTGGGGTCTAATCGGAGCTGTAGCTGCCGGCCTTCGCCACAGCCACAGCAACGTGGGATCCGAGCCGCATCTGCAACCTACACCACAGCTCGCGGCAACCCTGGATCCTTAACCCACTGAGCAAGGCCAGGGATCGAACCCGCAACCTCATGGTTCTTAGTCGGATTCGTTAACCACTGAGCCACAACGGGAACTCCAGGGTGTTATCTTCTTATTGACAACGAGAACGCTATAACCTTCCATGGAGCTGGGGGTATTTGTTTCCCATCCTCATTGCTCATCCAGCCAACAACTCCTTTTTCAGTGCCTACTCGGGCCAGGGCCAGGCAACTGGGAATGAAGAGCAAGTCAGGGAGCTGTGAATTGGATATCACATGACTAAAGGTGAAGCTGCAGATGGAGGTCAGTGCTCTGAAGAAAAGGGCGAGAGTCCTGGGAAACTTGGCCTTGATTAGGGTTCAGGGAGGGATTCCTGGAGGAAGCGATATTGGAGGTGGGACTGTGACGGCTGGGAACTCCTACAGATGGCAGTGCATTCAAAGGGACTATTAACAGAGTGGGAAGGGTTATGGGAACTAAAGACTGGATGGCAAAAGTGAGCAAAACCAGGAGCCTGAAGGGGCAAAAGAGGGTCAAAGGCGCTACCAAGTCTGGAGAGCGCTGGAATCTGGGCAGGATCACCAGCTAGGAGAACAAGTAGAGAGCCCAGCTTCCGCCAGAGCCACACACAGCTGGGGATGGGGTCACACGTACCCCACACCTCTCCACCCCCGTTCCATCTGCGGGTGCCGCCCATTGGAGGGATCAACTCTAAAGCCAGAGGACAAGGGAAGCAGGTGCAACAGTCTCCAGGGGATAAAGGCCAGCCTCCCGGGGCACAGAGAACGGCTCTGAAAGCTGTCCAGCGCTGGTCCTCCCTTTGGGCAGCGCGGGGGGTTGGGGGGCCGCTCTGCGCTGGGACACGGCATATACCTCAGGCCTGGTGCACCACAGGTGCTCGCCCAGCTCCATCCCAGCTCCCACCGCGTGTTGCTGCCCCTCGAACCCACTGCACCCCACCTCCAAAGACCATGGGCTCCAGAAGGCAGGGCTGCGGCTCCCTGCTCGGCAGAGCCTGGCACACACCCATGCTCCAAAAATGTCCCAAGACGGAAGAATCCACACCTGAGCTTTCTCCAGCCTCCTGCTTGCTGCTATGCTAATTCCCAAAGGACGCTAGAACCCACCTTCCCGCCCCTCTGCCCACCTCACCTTGTGTCTGCTTCCCCTTCTCCACACCCTCCCCACACAGAGCAAGGGGGCTGCCCTCTCTACTCTGCAGACTATCTATACTGCCCATCATCTGTCCTGAAAACCTCACTTAGGCATTCATGAACAGGTGAGACTGATTTTTTTTTTTTTGTCTTTTGCCTTTTTATCTAGAGCCGCACCCGTGGCATATGGAGGTTCCCAGGCTAGGGGTCTAACAGGAGCTGTAGCTGCCAGCCTACGCCACAGCCACAGCAACGCGGGATCCGAGCCATGTCTGCAACCTACACCACAGCTCACGGCAACGCCGGATCCTTAACCCACTGAGCAAGGCCAGGGATCGAACCCGCAACCTCATGGTTCTTAGTCGGATTCATTAACCACTGAGCCACGAAGGGAACTCCGAGACTGATTCTTTTTTGGCCACCCTGCAGCATATGGAGTTCCCTGACCGGCGATCAGGTCTGAGCCACAGCTGCGACCCATGCCACAGATCCTTTAACCCACCGTGCCAGGCTGGGGATTGAACCTGCGTCCTGGCACTGCAGAGACATTGCTGATCCCATTGCTCCATAGTTTTAATAATTAGTAGTAACAATGATAGTAATGACAGCTAGCATGATTTGGGGTGCTTGGTACATACTGTCCTAAGGGGGAAACATGGAGTTATCTCATTCAATTCTCACAGGCACCCAATGAGATGGATGCTATTACTATGATCATTTGACAACAGGAAGCTGAGGCTCGGAGAGGCCAGGTAATTTGCCTACAGTCACAGAGTCAGTCAGCGGTGGGAGAGAACTTGAACCCAGGTCTGATTCCCACGAATCAAGGCCACACTAGAGCTCATGAACCAGCACTTGCAACAACTGCAGCTCAGACTGCCAACAGCTTGCCGAGTGTAGTGGACTGTACTTTGCTGCCCTTCCCACCCTGCTGTTGTCGGATGTGTCCACAGGGCTGGCCCTGGCCAATGAAGTGTTAGCGGAGGGGGCGTGTCACTTCATGGAAGCTTTAAGAGCCAGTGTGGGCACTAACACAGTCTCTTCCCTCTACCGCAATTATTGGTATTGTACCAGACTGAGGCTGTCCCGCCAGCCGGGTCCCAGAGTGAAGGCTGCGTGGAGCAGAAACACATCTGACCCCGGATGGGCTCGAGTTAAGAGGATGAAATATGCCTTCAGTGGTGTGAGCCATGAGGTCTGGCAGGTGTTTGTTACCCTGGTGTGGCCTGGCCAATCCTGACTGATTCCCCAGGTCTGCCTTCTAAACTCTGGCTGTGTACATACTTGTTTAAAAGACAAGATCCGGAGCTCCCTAGTGACTCAGTGGGTTAAGGATCCCATACAATCACTGCAGCGGCTTGGGTCACTGCTGTGACACGGGTTTGATCCCTGGCCCAGGAACTTCCACATGCCGTGGGTATAGCCAAACATTAAAATTAAAAACAAGACTCAGAGTTCCTCTTATGGCTCAGCAATTAACAAACCCAACGAGCATCCATGAGGGCGCAGGTTCGATCCCTGGCCTTGCTCAGTGGGTTAAAGATCTGGCGTTGCCATGAGCTGTGGTGAAGGTCACAGACGCGGCTCGGATCCAGAGTTGCTGTGGTGTAGGCCAGCGGCTACAGTTCCTAGTCGACCCCTAGCCCGGGAACTTCCATATGCCATGGGTACAGCCCTAAAAAGACATAAATAAATAAATAAATAAATAAATAAATAACAGGACTCACCAAAGGGCTACATCTGATGTACTATGTACTGTGCTCAACTCACCTGTCACTTAGCACGTGCTCCTGAAAGGCACACGCATGCACGCGAGTGCAGTGAGGGAGTGGGGATGCAGGGGTGAGAGACAAAGCAGACAGGATGGGCATTTGCGGCCCACAGCCTCGTGGACCCGACCAGTTACCCCTGCGCCTGCAGGGCCGTCAAGGGCTGGCAGCCTCCAGGACAGGCTGGCACTCTGGAGGGCTGTGCATCAATCACTAATCACTAATGACCAACTCAAACCCAACCCCAAGGCCAACCCGTCCTCCTTACCCGATGGCTGAACTTAATTCATCTGTAGTCCCCATGGCTTCAAACACCTGGTCGTCTTTGGGTCTCCTTTCTCCGGTGAAGGTGCTAGAAAACCCTGTGAAAAATGTTTTGCCACCCAATTTAAAGATTTTTTTTTCCTGATATGCTCTTTTTAAAAATTTTTCCACTTTGGAGTTCCCTTCGTGGCTCAGTGGTTAACGAATCTGACTAAGAACCATGAGGTTGGGGTTCGATCCCTGGCCTTGCTCAGTGGGTTAAGGATCCGGCGTTGCCGTGAGCTGTGGTGTAGGTTGCAGACGCAGCTCGGATCCCACGTTGCTGTGGCTGTGGCGAAGGCCGGCAGCTACAGCTCCTGTTAGACCCCTAGCCTGGGAACCACCATATGCCACAGGTGCGGCTCCACATAAAGGCAAAAAGACAAAATAAAAAAAAAAATTTCCACTTTAAGTATAACATATACAGAAAAGTATTCAAGTCATACGTGTGCAAGTTGATGAACTGTTACTAATTGAAATAGACCTCTGTGATCTCACCCAGATCAAGAAAGAGAGTATGAACTTCTCCCAGAAGCCCCCATGTCCCCTCTTCTAGTTACTGTCTTCCCACCCCAAGGGGTAGCCACTGTCCTTTTTTCCTGATATGCTTTTATTTTAAACTTCAAAAAATCTTTATAATGGGTGAGCAATGAGGTCCTACTGTAGAGCACAGGGAACTATATCCAGTCTCTTGGAATAGACCATGATGGAAGACAGTATGAAAAAAAAAAATGTATATATACATTTGACTGGGTCACTTTGCAGTACAGCAGAAACTGGCACAACATTGTAAATCAACTATACTTTTAAAAATATCACCAAAAAAACCCCTTAAAATCATGTACTAACCATTCTGTTAAAGAAACAAAACATATGCCCAGATTATATCCTCATGATCATGACATTTCACATAAAATCCAAGTCCTCTGTATCTTTGCCAGGTCACTGTTCCCTCTTCCTCCCACAGCCTCTGAGAAAGAGAAAACTTGCTCCTGGCAGCCAGGCGCTGGCCTGACACTTACAGGTGGGCTGTGGTGTTCTCCACAGATGACGTCACGGCACACCACCAGACGGGCCATTGGTGACAGAGACGGATGAAGACTAAAGCAAGACCCCTTTGTGATCCTGTCTGAGCACAGAATACTGTCCAAACCAAAAAAAAAAAAAAAAAAAAAAAAATGGCCAAACATCCCCCTTTCCCAACTAATGTGACTGCTGCTTCGTCATCAGTGACAGCTTGAGCCCCTCTTTGCCCTTCCCCTCTTGCCCTTTTATCATCTAGATAAAAATGACTAAGATACCCAATGACAGTCAGCCCCGCTTTCTGACAGCATGCCATCCAGAGTGAAGCCCCCTCTGTGGAACTCTCCCAGATCACCCAGCACGAGCCCAGGCCGACGCTGTGCTATTGCCCCGGCTGTGATGAGCTACCTGACCCTATTTTATTTGACTGGCTTGGCCCTGGAGTCTTTGGCTGGAGGGCATTAGCACTGCCTTCTATTCGTCATTCCTTTGCATCTTTTTTCAAATTGTGGTAACATCTACATAACAGAAAATTTACCATTTTAACCATTTTTAGGTGTACAATAGCTTTAAGTACATCCTATGAATGCCGTTATCTTTTTACTACATAAACATATCCCCAGAGCAATAAATACTAGTGATCAGCATAGCTTTTAAAAAAATTTTTTTTTTAGGGCTGCACTGGTGGCATATGGAGGTTCCCAGGCTAGGGGTCAAATCGGAGCTACAGACGCAGGCCTGTGCCACAGTCACAACAACACAGGATCTTAGCCTCATCTGAGACCTACACCACAGCTCATGGCAAGGCCAGGGATCGAACCTGCAACCTCATGGTTCCTAGCCAGATTTGTTTCCTCTGCGCCACAGTGGGAACTCATGGTTCCTAGCCAGATTTGTTTCCTCTGCGCCACAGTGGGAACTCCCTCGGCATAATTTTAAAGTTTAGAAAATAGTATCATACTGATAGGTTCTTCTGCATCCTTTTTCTGTACAACATATGTTAATCTTTATTTTTTTTAATTTTTACTTTTATTATTATAGTTGATTTCCAATGTTGTGCCAGCTTCTGCTGTACAGCAAAGAGACTCAGTCACACAAATATATTTGTTTTTTATTTTTTTATTTAAAAAAAAGGCTCAAACTACAGCATATGGAAATTCCTGGGCCAGGGGTCCAATCAGAGCCGTAGCTGCCGGCCTACGCTACAGCCACAGCACCACTGGATCCAAGGAATATCTGTGACCTAAGCTGCAGCTTGCAGCAATGCCGGCTCCTTAAGCCACCGAGTGGGTCCAGAGATCAAACTCTCATCTTCAATGATACTATGTCATGTTCTTAACCCACTGAGTCACAATAGAAACTCCTATATTCTTTTTTTTATATTATTTTCCATCATGGTCTGTCCCAGGAGATTAGATGTAGTTCCCTGTGCTATACGGTAGGACCTTATTTATTTTTTTTTAGTATAATAACTTTATTTTTTGTTCCATTTTAGGAAGTATAGTTGATTTACAATGTTGTGCCAATTGTTCTGGCCTTTTTCAAATTATCAAAGTAATATATGCTCATTACAAAAAATAATGGAATACAGTAAAAACATGTATAGGAAACAATGAAAGCCCACCTATTCATTCCCCTCTCCCATAATTCAAGATTTCTCCCAGGTGATGGTCCAAGGTGTAACTGCACAATGTTCTTGGCCTTTCTGAACACATATAGACACATACACACTCTTATCCAATGGATTCCAATTATATGAATTGCTCTGTAACTCGCATTTATCACTTAATATATCTTGGGCCCCTTTCATGTCACATCACATTTTGATCTGTCACATACTTTGCAGTGTCTGCAAAGAAGGTGGCAGAACTTTAAAATGGAATCTGCCATCTCTCTCTTTGCATTTTTCACCTGTCCCCACCCTACCTTTGTCTCCTGTTTTGGTGTAGATCTTGGGGATCTTGGGTTTCTTTGAGGAAGGCTGTGGCCTAAGGAGAAACAGACATCAAGAGGTGGTGAGTGGATGAAAATTAACTATAAAGGAAAAAATTAAAATCATTAAAAAAAAAAAGAGGTGGTGAGTGGGGACGGCATACACTGTGGGGCCCTTCCATTAGTGGGTCACAGTTTGGTACCTGAACTCAAAGGCAGCATTTATCCCCCTCTGCTTGGATCTCTTGTTATCTTTCCCCTTCGCTCCTCTTAGTTTTAAGCCCTTTGTGGGCAAGCTCTGTCTGAGTCTTGCCAACATCCGTAGCTGCCCAGTAGCTGAAGTAGGGCACTGCTCAATAAATATAGGTTGAAAGAATTTATCAGTCACTTCCCATCGTCCCTGTACTGTGCCAGGTAAATTAATGACACTGTCACCTAGAATTATCTCTGGGAGCTTCCCAAGCCCCCAAGGGGGGCACTACCTATGACCTTCATTTTAATGAGGAATCTCTGGCTCACAGAATGAGACTCACCTTCCCAGGTCATCCAGGGAGGTAGGGATAAAGCTGGGATTCTTGTCCATGACTATCTTACTCCACATCCCAAACCATTACCTCTTTCTGCTCAGACTTTGACCCTCTACTTCACTAAGCCAAGGACTCTTGGAGGGAAAAGCCCCTGGGCTGTTTGCATACTATGAAGCTCCCAAGTACACTCTGAAATGAAGAACTGCCGAAACAGGTTTCAAAAACTGGCATTTTCAAATAGCCACATAACACCTTTAATACAGACTTCAACATTAAAAGGTGACATTAAAATGTTATTCAAAGGTTCAATTACTGGATCTATTAAATATATTAACCCATTAAGTTAGGTTCCGAGGTCTGGGAATAGGGTGCAAATTTCAAGATATATGACAGCCACCTTTAGGTTGTGTTGGTGTATCTCTGTGTCTTAAAGTATAAACCAAGTTGGAGATAGGTCGAAATCTGAATTGCGGCCCCTCCTGACTGTAAAGCCAGTCAAGATGACCCTCCTGCCCTGATGGATGCTGGACTTCGTGCCAAGACATCTTGGTCTCCGGCTTCCACAGAGCCTATGTTGCCCTGTGACGTCAGGGCTACAGCGCAAGTCACCCGGGATAACTGCGGCGAACTCCCAGGGGTGTGACGTAACCAGGGCGACGAAAACACAATTCACGGCAGGTGTCCGAGTTACCGTCCCCGCCAGGCACTCACCTCTCTCCGTCTTCCACGCCTTGGGGACCACGGCTCTGAAAACGTAGACATAGTAGCCTGCGGGCACCAAAGCACCAACGCAGGCCAAGGCGACCTCCCGGGCCCCACACAGCCATGAGCTAGGCCTCTGCTTGAGCGCTGACCCTGACAGGCTCCCGTCCAGGTTCCGGGATGACTCCACCTACCGCCGGCCGCGCCACCGCTCAGCCACCATCTTCCATTGGTCCGTGGTTCTCGCTCCAGGGCGGGACACTCCCAGGTTTTTGTTTTCATTGGTTCACACAAGGAGAGGGGCGGGGAAACTCACGAGGACCAACGTCTATTGGCTAATACTCAAGCTATTTGGTTAAAGAGACCCCAGGCCCGCGCGCTCTGATTGGCTGGGCGGATGGGAGCGTCTTCCTTCTCCACGGAGCTTCAGAGCTCGCGACTGGAGTACTGAAGCGGTTCTGCGTCTGGAGCCGAGAACCTTCCGCCACAGGTGAGAGATCAGAGTCGCGGGTCCTGGTGCCGCCAAGTCCGAGGCCGAAACCTAGGACGAGCCCGCCTGGGCTCTTGGCTTCCCTGGCTCAGTTTCTCCAACTCTGAGCATCCGTCCTGAGGGGTCCGAGACCTCGAATCTGACAGACGGGATTTTGATTTTTGGACAAGCAACAGGTTTCTCGGCTCCGAGCCTGAGTGTTCCCTCCCCTTCGAAGAAACGGTGCTTAGTTTATAGTGCGGTTCAGGCCTCGTTCTATTGAGATAATGCATGGGAAACCTTAAATGGATGGTAATTTTACATGGTTTACAAAAATCTAAAATGCACACAACGTGCACCTAGCAAGTTACTTTCAAGTCTCTTTTTTGTTGTAGAGATTCTGTATAGTGTCAAAAAAAATAAAGGGGTTGTAACAACTGTTTTCTGCAGCCTATTTTTAAGTATGACATGTTAGTAACAGCCTAAATGTCCAGGAAAGGGTTCTTTCTGGTCCATGATTTCATTTAAATGTCTGCCGTTATGGAGTTCTCCCTGTGGCTCAGTGGGTTAAGAAGCTAACTGCAGTGGCCCAGGTGTACTTGCAGCTCGGATTCAATACCTGGCCGGGGAACTTCCACATGTTGAGAGTGCAAATATTAAAAAAAAAAAAAATGTAGTAATAATAAAAGCTTCAACCAAGAACAAAGCCAGTAATAAGTAACCGTCAGCAATTGAATGATTATGATGTGCCAGACATTGCTACATTTTCCTTCCGTTATTAACCATCTCAAAACCCATCGAATTACGTTCAGTTATTGTCCCCATGTAGCTTTTTGTGTCTGTGTGTGTGTCTTTTTTTTTTAGAGTCACACCTGTGGCACGTGGAAGTTCCTAGGCTAGGGATCGAAACAGAACTGTAGCTGCTGGCCTACACCACAGCCACAGCAATGCCAGATCCAATTTGCATCTGTGACCCCTGTCCTCATGGATAGTAGTTGGGTTTGTTACCGTTGAGCCAAGACAGGAACTCCCCATGTGGCTTTTGAGGAGACCAAGGTCCGTGGCCATTTGAGTGAGTTAACAAAGATGACATCACTGGGGATGGAGGAGCTAGATTGGAACCCAGATGTTTTTGATATCTCTGTTGACTGCTGCCCTGCACTGCCTTTTAGGCATGTAACACATGCTGAATGGTACCTGCCTCTTTTTTGTTGTTTATATTGGTGAGCTTGAACTAGGCATTCTTTTTTTTTTTTTTTTTTGCCTTTTGTCATTTTATGGCCGCACCCGCGGCATGTAGAGGTTCCCAGGCTAGGAGTCTAATCGGAGCTGTGGCCACTGGCCTGCGCCGCAGCCACAGCAACGCAGGATCCGAGCCGCGTCTGCAACCTACACTACAGCTCACGGCAACGCCGGATCGTTAACCCACTGAGCAAGGGCAGGGATCGAACCCGCAACCTCATGGTTCCTAGTCGGATTCGTTAACCACTGCACCACTACGGGAACTCCAAACTAGGCATTCTTGATGATCTGGAGACCTTCCATCTTCTTTCTGGCTTTCCTTTTCAGGATTCCCAGGAGCCATGTTGTCCCAAGTCTTGCTGGTGTCCGCTCCAGGAAAAGTCATCCTTCATGGAGAGCATGCTGTGGTCCATGGCAAGGTACAAGGCCCCCTGAGCCTTCGAAGATTGGGAGCCACTTCTCTCTGATGCTAATCTTAGAAGAAGCTGAAAGGAAACCTTAAGACCTGGCCTGGGAGTAGATCAGAATGAGGTCAGAGAGCTGAGCAAGGGAAAGACAGGTCTTAGGCCCTCTGAAGGGCTTCTCTGGCCCATCCAATAAGATAGCAAAAAGATGACATGGAAAGCTCCGTGGGCAGAATGAAGTCACTTAGGAAGTGAGCTTCGGTGAAGAAGAGATGAGATTTAAGGACTGAGCTCAGGGGCATTCCAACATCGAAAAGCTGGGAAGATGAATTGGATCCAACAAAGGACTCTGAAACACGCATTTTCTCATTTAACTCTTGCCACCACTGTCTCAGGGAAAGCTTTCATTGTCCTCTTTTACAGATGTGGAAGCTGAGGCTTGGAAGAGGATTGGGGACTTGATTAAGGTCCCCTACACCGTATGGCTAGGAGTGAACCTAAGTTTCTTTGAACCCCAGAGCTTGTGTTTTTTCCACCCCTCTACTCTGTCATTCTTTTTCTTTGTTTCTTTGTCTTCTTAGGGCCACACTCACGGCATATGGAGGCTCCCAGGCTAGGGGTCGAATCGGAGCTGTAGCTGCCGGGCTACTCCACAGCCACAGCAACGCCTAGACCACCATTACCACACAGCTACCTATACCACAGCTCACGGCAATGCCAGATTCCCTAACCCACTGAGAGAGGCCAGGGATCAAACCTGCGTCCTCATGGTGCTAGTCAGATTTGTTTCCGCTGAGCTACATTGGGAACTCCTCACTCTATCATTCTTTATGTTCTTATATTTATCTTTGAAAACATGGTGATTATGGGGAAACTGTTCCTTGGTGTTGAGGTTTTCTGAAGTTTTATGCAGGGGAGAGCAATATAAGTAGGTATTAACTCCTAATTGATTGATAGTGGTGTGTCAATATCAATGGGAGAGAGTGTGCCAAGCTTGATTCCCAATGTCTGCCAACGGTATAGGTGAAAGTGACCTGTGTGCTAGTATTTGCTCTCTCTTAGCTCATTGACAAGGGCCCTTTTTTCTTAGGATAGGAGCCGTGCTTATTGCCATCCACCCTCAAGTTAACTGCTTCTTCCTTTTATTCTGCAGGTAGCACTGGCTGTGGCCTTGAACTTGAGAACATTCCTCCGGCTTCAGCCCCAGAACAGTGGCAAAGTGGGCCTCCGGTTACCAAACATTGGCATCCAGCAGACCTGGGATGTGGCTAAGCTCCAGCTGCTGGACACAAGTTTTCTGGGTAAGTGCAGGGAGCAGGCACCTGGTGTGGGAAGAACCTGGGCACTAAAGAGAGTGTGGGCGGAGGCCTGGAGTGCAGAGTGCCATCCATGTATGCGGGCTGACTTCTCCAAACCTAACAAAAGCTACTTCTCCAAGGGGACAAAGGGACTCTGAGCCTCTTGGAGTCAGGTTTTCTACTAGGTTTCCCGGATCTGCCATTTTTTTTTCTCCCAGCATCCTCTGGTTCTCTTCTGATGGTCCTAAACACGTGAACATTTGGGCCTTTATGTGTGCCAGGTACCGAAGTGGTATCCTCTGTATGTTAGCATTCATGGAGTTCTCCATTCTTCCCAGAAGTAGGTGGTGTGATTCATCCCCATTTTACAGATGAGAAAATTGAGGTTCAGACGCCAAGTGGCTCAGGTCACACAGCTTATCTGTGACACAGAAAGGAGTCAGACCCAGAGCTTTCTCAAATACCAAGCCTGGGCTCTCAATGAACCCTTCCATCTCCATCACAGAGCTCAGAAATGTCTGGGCCGTCAATCACACTGTCATTGGCCTGGCTGCCTTCAAGGGATCATTCATTCAGTCAACACATACTAATACAGCCTCTGCCATGATGTTTCCTACCAGCGGCACACCTAGCTCCATTTCATGTCCTGTTTAGATTTTTTTTTTCTGCTTTTTAGGGCCACCCCCATGGCGTATGGAGGTTCGCAGGCTAGGGGTCGAATTGGAGCCTCAGCTGCCAGCCTTCGCCACAGCCACAGCCACGCTAGATCCGAGCCACGTCTGCAACCTGCACCACAGCTCACGGCAACGCTGGATCCTTTACCCACTGAGCAAGGCCAGGGATCGAACCTGCAACCTCATGGTTCCTAGTCAGATTCATTAACCGCTGTGCCACGATGGGAACTCCTGTCCCGTTTAGAATTTGACTTGGGACTCAGGGAGTGATTCATGGAGGTAGGCTGGTCAGACCTGCTCTGCTCCCCGAGCCTGTTAGGGGAAAGTGGTCCAGCCTCCACCGTGCCCTGGCCTTTCCCTTCCATCCTAGCTAATCTCAGTCTTTCACATTCACCGGTTTTATGTGAGGGTCCTGTTCTTTTTGTGTGGGAGAGGGAAACATTTGGGGAATAACATGCTTTTGCTTTTAGTTTGGGTTTTCTACCAGGAAGGTCACATCCAGGCCTTTGATTGATTGTGTGTCTGTATGTGTTTGAAAACTTACTATCAATTAAGCCCTTGCTGTGTGTCAGGAACAGTGCTGAGGGTCTTCTGTCCTTTACTTCACTTTATCTCCGCGACAACCCTGGGAAGAGGTACTGCTGTTGTCTCTAGTTACCAAGGAGGGAAGCAGGTGCAGAGAGCTTAAGTCACCTGCTTGAGGCCACAAGAGCAGTCATTGGCACAGTCAGGACCCAGACCCAAATCCCCCTGCCTCCGAAGCCTGAAGTCTACTGACAGCCTCAGCTATGATGCTCAGACCATGAGTCCATATCCACCCAGATTCTGACTCCCTTGACTGCTCGTTTTTTGTATTCTGTTGTCGATAAGCACCAAGGGAGTTCCCTGGTGGCCTAGCAGTTAAGGATTGGTGTTGTCACTGCAGCATCTCTGGTCGCTACCATGGCCTGGGTTCATTCCCTGACCTGAGAACTTTCGTATGCCGTGGATGTGGCCAAAACAATTGAAAATAAATTTAAAAAAGCACCAAGGCCCTCTCACCCACCCGTGTGCACTTGTTTGCCTGTGTGACAGAGCAAGGCGACGTCACAGCGCTCAGCCCAGAGCAAGTGGAGAAGCTGAAGGAGGTGGCGGGCTTCTCCAAGGACTCCAGCAACCACGACTGCTTGGCGGTGCTGGCCTTCCTGTACTTGTACCTGTCCATCTGCCGGAGTCAGAGGTGTGTGCACAGTCTGGGTGAGGAGTCCGGGTTCAGCCTGCCCCAGAAACCAAGCTGTGGTTTTGGCCACTGGGCTGCAGATCGCCTGTCTGCCAGGCACCGTGCCAGACCCTCCATGTATATATGGTCGGCTTTTCATATTCACAGCAGCCCACAATAGGACACTCTCCCCATGTGGCACAGGGAGGAACTGGGACTCAGAGCTAGATGCTCGAGGCCGTGCAGCTCTCAGTAAGTGCGAAGAGCTGGGCACTTCCTTTTTAACTCCCCTCCCCACTCCCACTCCCGCCGCCTCTTCTGATGCCTTCAATTCAGTAGAACCCAAGCCACGTTCCATTCCTGGGTCTGCAGTGTGGCTTCTCTACACCAGGCCTGGGGAGGCACACTTGTCCCACATCACACAGGCTCCAGGGAACTCTGTGATTAGCATTGAAGCTTGTGCTGTGATAAGATCTGGACTGCCTGTGCTCCGGAAATCCAGCTCCAAGAGGGGGACATGTGTTGAGGTGTCAGGTGGTGACAGAGGGCATGGGCTGAGGGTCAGACAGTGTTGGTTCAAACCCCAGCATGGTCACTTACTAGCTCGTGCGAGGTTCTTACCCTTCCTGAGCCTCAGTTTCTTTTTTGTTGTTGGTTTTTGTTTTGTTTTGTTTGTCAGACCGTGCAGTGGCTTGATGTGGGATCTCGGTTCCCAGACCAGGAATGGAGCCCGGGCCACAGCAGTGAAAGTTCCGAGTCTTAGCCACTAGACCACCAGGGAACTCCCAAGCCTCAGTTTCCCAATCCATAAAATGGGGGTCATAATTGTACCAATCTCACAGGGTTCCTGTGAGGTGAAATGAGTTCGTTTACCTAGTGTTTGATTCAGAAGTGTTCACCTACCTAAAGTGTTTGATTTTCACCTTCCTCAGAAAAACTGTCAGAGGGTTAGAAATGTTATATGTGAAATGGGCCTAGCATTGTAACTGGCGCGTGGTGTGTAATCACTGTGGTTTTTTGATCTAGAACCTGGACGGAAAGATAAACTTTGCAGTGTAGCCCTTTACTCGTGTAGCAGACACTGATTGAGAGGATCCTGGGCCCCCAGCGCTGTGCTGGACACTCAGAAATGTCTAGACACTTGCTGTCCAGTGCTGGGCTTTCACCATGAGAGGAGCACGTCCCTTCCAGGGTGGTGGCGCGTGGGGGTGAGGGGGGCACATTTCAGAACCTCCTGATGTGGGTGGGGTAGGTATGTGTAGTTTGGAAAGGCAGATACAGTCTTAGAATTTTACATTTGAAAAACCAGAAGCGTGCTTAAGGGAAATGGCAGAACCTGAGGTCTGACGGTTCTCGCCGGGGGGTGGGGGGAAATCCAGGCGAGGTGCAATTCAGATGAGATGCAATGACTCGCAGCTTCCCGCTGACCCAGAGCAGGCCTGTGCTACAGGCAGAAGAGGCGTCCCATGAACACGCAGCGGGCGCCCTGCGTGATGAGGCGGCGGCGGAGACCTTACAAGCCAGGGTCCTTGCAGGGAGCTAGGGACCTCTGGGTGGTCCAGGGAAGCTTCCGGGGGAACGACGTTTGAGGAGGATCTTGCAGGATGGGTAGGAGTTTCCCTGCGGGAGAAAGGGGTGCAGAGCTCCGCTGGGCAGGGGGATCAGCCAGGGCTGTAAGCAAGGCCTGGAAAGAGCCTCGCTTGTAGGGGGGCAGGGAGAAGTCTGGAGGGACGGCTGGCGGTTCACGAGGCCCCTTTAGGAAGAGCTGCGTTTGGACAAGGTAGTGGTTTAAATGATCCTCCACTTGTGTTCAGGTTGTCTGATTCAGAGTTCCTGTCGTCTAACAGCAGTGCCTTTGGGGTCGGAAATCTCCCCGAGGTCAGAAAACTGGGCCAGATGCTTAGAGTCAGGCCCTGCCCGTGTCCAGTCCCAAGCCAGAGCTGTGGGCTCAGCGCTGGCAGCTCATAGCCCTTCAAGAGAATCACTTCTGCTCCCGGTGTATTTCAGGGCCCTGCCCAGCCTGGACGTTGCTGTGTGGTCAGAGCTGCCCACCGGGGCCGGCCTGGGCTCCAGCGCCGCCTACTCCGTGTGTTTGGCGGCCGCACTCCTGACCGCGTGCGAGGAGATCCCAAACCCACTGAAGGACGGAGAGGCCACTGGCAGGTAATCACAGCCCTTGCCCCGCTCCTTGTCCTTCCTGGCACCGCCACCCATGAGGTGAGAGGTGTCGCATGTACGCCTTACAGCTGAAGAAGCCGAGGCACAGGGTGGCCTCACAGCGAGCCCAGGCTACACAGCTGGTGATGGCAGAGTGGGATCTGGACCCCCATGGTCTGAATCCAGAGCCAGAGCTCTTTGCTCACACCCCCACTTTGCCTCTGTGGGGTTCAGGTTTCATGGTTTGGTAAAAAGAACCTGAGCCTGGGAGTTCCAGTTATGGCTCAGCAGGTTAAGAACCCAGTTATAATCCATGACGATGTAGGTTTGATCCTTGGCCTCACTCAGTGGGTTAAGGATCCAGCATCGCTGTGAGCTGTGGCGTCAGTCGCAGATGCAGCTCAGATCTGGTGTTGCTGTAGCTGTGGCAGAGGCCAGCAGCTACAGCTCCGGTTTGACTGCTAGCCTGGGAACTTTCAGATGCTACAGGTGTGGCTGTTAAAAAAAAAAAAAAAAGGAACCAACCTGAGCCCAGATGTAGAGAGCAATGGATTAGATGAGCCATTGGGCCCCCCTGCCATCAACTCACTGTGGGACCCCTGCCTCCTGGGAGCCTCACTGCCTTTTCCATAAACGGTAATGATACCAGTGCCCGGGGGCATATTGCCAGCTGTACCAGGTGATCATGGGAAAAAGTGTGCAGTGCTGAGAGGTAAACACAGGAGGAGCGCCTCTCGGATCAGGGCACCTCCCCTCCTACATGTCCTTGTCCACAGAGGAAGCATTTTCTCTGCGGTTCTCACTGTGAGTCACTGAGGCCTGTCCAGACAGGGTGCTGGTGAACCATTTCTGTTATCTAGGGAAACTTGGGCAAAGCACAGATTATGCCATTTGCCCCAGCTCCTGCCACCGCTGGAGTTGTGGATGACGCCCCACCTTCCAGCCTGGCAGCTTCCTGAGGCCTGTCCTGGGCCCTGGAGTCTCCAGGGAGCCCTCCCGCTGGGGGGCCATGTGGGCCCAGCTGTGCCGGAGGTGGGGAGAGGGGGGTCTACTAGCTAAGCCCCAAGGTCGCTTGGGTCCTCTTTGCCACAGCGGGTCTGGGGGCTGTTGATAAGATGCCAGGGCCACTCTGAAGTGTTCATGGGCATGGAGAGAGGGCAGGGGGAGGCGCCGTGGGAAGAATCCAGCAGGTAACGACCGGGCAATGATTGCATCTGTGGGGGACGCGAGGTAGCTGTTTTCAGGAATCATCTTCCGGAGTTGCAGTCAGGTTTGCCTGTTAACTGGCTTCCCTCTGAGGCCCCGTGTCCTCGTGTGAAAGTGGGGGGTCACACCTGATGATCTCTTGGGTGGGGGCTTCCAGCCTTGACATGTGCCGATCCTAAGATAAGATGGTGATTTGGGACAGAGCCTTCAGGACGGCCACTCACTGCCATGTGCTCATCGCTGATTCTCACCCAGAACAGTGAAGGCCTGGTTGTCCTGGGTCCCCTGAATAGACAGCTGCCCACGAGCCAGCAGACGGCTCTGCTTTTCAAAAGATATGAGTGTGTGTGAGGGTGTGGTCTTTCTTGTCCTGCTTCCTTCCCGTTCTCCCACCTCCCCTGTTGGGGGAGCAGGGCTGACCCCTGCCACCCGGCCCCCAGCATTTCTGAATCAGAAGGAAGACTCGAACTGTGCTCAGAGTAGGAAAAGGCCTCGAGCCTGCTGAGCCAGCCAGCCTGGGCTATGTTCAGCCGCCCCCTCCTCACCTTGCTCGCTCGCTCTCTCCCATTTGGTTCCCCATAAGGACCAGCTCTTACCCAGCTGTAGGCGCTGCGCCCCCTCAGGCTGAACCACGTACCCCCTGCGTCTTACCCCGCCGCCTCCTCCCATTTAGAGGAGCACAGCCGGCACGGCCCTTCCCGGAGGCTGTAGTTAAACCCTGGTGGCTTCCTGACATCTGCTCTGTGGCAGACTCCAAGCTGCAAGCTGTCAGGGACCAGGTCTGTGTGAGCTTAGTCACTGGCACACAGTAGATGCTCAGTACACACCGAATGAGTGAGTGAGTCTTGCTGACACTGTAAAGTTCGGTAGCTATGAACTCAAGCTCGCTCCAGTCAGCGGCTGTGGTTCTGATGTCGCAGTGAATGGCCCTGTGATCTTAGGGACACTGTTTCACCGCTGTGCACCTCAGTGTCTTTCTGTAAGAAAGTGGACGGTAATTGGACCTTGCCTGTTGGGTCCCTGTGAGGATTCCAGGTGATCCATAAAGAAAGCCTTTATTTAGCACGGTGCTTGGCCCAGGGTAACTAGTAGATTTGAGCTGTGTGAGCTCGCTATCAATCATAGCCTCACAACCACCATGTGAGTCTTAGGTCCATAAAATCCTCACCTGACAGATGAGGAGAGAGGCTCAGAGGGGGAGACTGACTTGCACAAGTCTCCATAGCAAAGGGGAGGTGGACCGGGCTTGGAGTGACACCGGGAGCCGAGATCCCAGTGAAGCACATAATTTCCCTTGGGCATTTTTATTTATTTGTTTATTTATTTTCTTTTTAGGGTCACACCCATGGCATATGGAGGTTCCCAGGTTAGGGGTCCAATCGGAGCTACAGCTGCCGGCCTACACCACAGCAACGCCAGATCCGAGCCACGTCTGAGACCTACACCACAGCTCACGGCAACGCCGGATCCTTAACCTACTGAGCGAGGCCAGGGATCAAACCGGCAACCTCATGGTTCCTAGTCGGATTCGTTTCCTCTGCACCATGATGGAAACTCCCTCCCCGGGGCATTTTGCAAGTGCCCCGTGTGTATTTCCATCTCACAGTGTCCTCAGTGAGCTCGACCCTGCTCCCCCTGCTTCACAGATGAGAACACCGAGGGTCGGAGATGAAGCGCTGGCTCAGGGATGCCCAGTGAGTCGGCGGCAGGATGGGGTTCGGACCAGCCCCCTGCTTCATCCTCAGCCTGTCCCGAGCCCGGCACTCAGAGGCCACAGAACCTTCCGTGGCTTCTGCTGTGTCATGGGGCAGGGACTTGCCGGAAAGGAAACCAAAACTGAGAGAGAAGGCAGGGCCGTGGGGCTGAGCCTTTGTCCTCACCCATCACTCTTATGTTTGGGGTCTGTTCACTCAAACTGTCCAGAGTCCTCACCCCTTGGGGGAGGCAGCCTGGCCCTGGGCTGGAGAGGGATCTCTGGCCCCATCCCACAGCCCTGCACCGAGCCTGTGCAGAGGAAGGGGTTACCATCCTGCAGATGACGAGTGTGAGGCTCCGAGAGGGCAGGCAAGGGACCCAGAGTCACTCGGCTCCTAGGAGGCAAAGCAGGACCCTGTGAACTCAAAGCCTTGGCTCTTTTCACTGCGTTGGGCAGGAGGGCTTCTGGCAGAGGGGAGGGTTCGGCCTGCTTTTTAGTCTGAGAGCTTCGGAGCTGTTTTTTCTTTCTGAGTTCGGGGCCCTAAGCCCCTCTGCCTTTGGGTCGCCCCCGCCCTCTGCCACCCTCAGCGACCCCTGGGCACCATCCACTACCCTGGATGATAAAGACGAATTTCTGTGTCTTCTTCAGGTGGACTGAAGAGAACTTGGAGTTAATTAACAAGTGGGCCTTCCAGGGGGAGAGGGTGATTCATGGGAACCCATCCGGAGTGGACAACGCCGTCAGTACCTGGGGTAGGTGCTGCCTCGGGCTCGCGTTATTTTTATTCTCTGAGGAATTCTTACGACAGACAGACAGACGCAGCTGCCCAGGCTTTGGTGGTTTGGGATGAACAGAATCAGTGGCTTCTGAGGAAGAGAGTGTCTACCTGTTATGAGGGAACAGCGGAGTCTTGGGGCCTCACATCTCTGGGTCTGACTCTCTGGGGGGCGGGAGGGGCCTGGGAAGCTGCAGTTTCACCGAGCCGCACAGCACTGCACCCCCGCGCCCCCGGGGCCATTGCTGTGGAGCCGCAGACACCACAAGCCGGGCTCCCCTCCGGTGAGGACACCTGTTCACTGGACCTGGGCACTGCCTGCCCATCCCCCCACCACATCACCATGCAGCCCATCGGGGGAAGCTGGGCAGCGGACGAAGGAAGGGACCCCGGGTCCTGGGCACGGAGCGCCTTGGCGCCGCCTTCCTGGGCTTTTGGTGCCTGAAGCCAAGATGACTAATTCCGCTGCTGAGTCTAGTTATGGTGACACTCTGGCCCCACCCCAAACCTAGCCCTCTCCTAAGAGGCACAGATGCCGAGCTTCTCCTGCGGTTCTGACCCGCTCGTTTCTTCTCTTTAGGAGGAGCGCTCCGATACCAGCAAGGGAAGGTTTCATCCTTGAAGAGGTAATTCTGGGACAGCGCCGCAGTGTCTGCGTCCAGCGGGAGAGGGGAGAGCCCCATTTCTTTGTGAAGATGCGGGGGCGGGGGCTCCTGGGCTTCCCCCTCCCAGTGTTGTTGCTGAAACCAGGCCTGTGTCCACCAGTGCCGAATAGAAACGGGGAGACAGAGCTTGGGGTGAAGGAGAAAAAAATTGCTTTAATTTCTTTGCCAGGCAAGGAGGCCACAGCAGGCTAATGCTTTAAAAGACTATGCCCCACTTTGGGAGAGAATTGCAGGGAATCTTATAGTCTAAAAGGAGAAAAAGTGTTTCAGATAGGAATCAGGATTAGGCAGACATGCACTCTTCTTTCTTTGGGGGAATCTTTTTTTTTTCTTTTTGCTTTTTAGGGCCGCATCCACGGCATATGGAGGTTCCCAGGCTAGGGGTCTAATCGGAGCTACAGCTGCCAGCCTACGCCACAGTTCACGACAACACCAGATCGTTAACCCTCTGAGCGAGGCCGGGTATCGAACCTGCAACCTCATGGTTCCTAGTCGGATTCGTTTCCGCTGCACCACAACAGCAACTTCTCTCTGGGGGAATCTTAGTCATCGAAGCTGGCATCAGGAGATCTCGGCATGATCATGGTGGTGGTCTTCTGGGTCATTGCCTAGAACAGCAGCACTTGCAAAGAGGACATACTGATCAGAGGTTAGAACAAACTAGAAAAGTTCTTGGAAGACCTCATGTGCTAATAATCTTAAACCCACAGGCAGTCGTGCTTAGGGTGCCTAATCTTAGGTCACAGATGATTGTGTTTAGGGTACAATCAAATGAGGGAGAAGCACAAGGAAGAGCTCCAAGCTGTTCAGTTTTAAAGTATTCATTTGTGAAAGAAGCATAAGGAATATACCTTTCCTCTTGGGTGTATCAGATGCCTGTGTCATTATCTGTATCCCTTAAGAAGGAACCAGGATCCGGCCCCAAGGCTGTGCTATTGTTGCTTGACTGCTCCTCTCTTGTCTCTCTGCCTTCCCTTCCTTCCCTGATCAGCAACTGTCCGAACCTGTCCCTAGGAACTCAGGGAAGGCCATGGAGGCTGAATGAGGCCCATTTCCTAAACAACAAATGGGGGACACAGGAAGGTTTCTGTGGAGTTCTTGTCGTGGCTCAGTGGTTAATGAACCCTACTAGTATCCATGAGGACAGGGGTTCGATCCCTGGCCTCGCTCAATGGATTAATGGTCTGGCGTTGCCTTGAGCTATGGTGTAGGTCGAAGATGAGGCTCAGATCCTGGGTTGCTGTGGCTGTGGCGTAGGCCGGCAGCTGTAGCTCCAATTTGACCCCTAGCCTGGGAACCTCCATATGCTGCGGGTGCAGCCCTAAAAAGACCAAAAAAAGAAAAAAAAACGGAAAGGATTTTATTCCCAGGAGCCCCTCGAGGCCCTACTTGGTTACAGTGTGGGCTGCGAGGAAGCTTGCTCTTTCCCACTGCACTCCGGCTCTTAAACTGCCCAGAGATTAGAGGGGACGTCGTGTGAGGCTGTGCCATTCACCTTCCAGAAAGTGGCTGGGAGGGTCTCCTGGACCTTCAGCTGCTCCTTCATCCGTGTGTCTGTTTAGTAAACAAGAACCCATGCCTTCCTGTGTTCCAGATGACGCTGCGCCAGGGCCTAGGGCTACAAGATGGATCTGGACATAGCCCTGGGCAGCAGGAACAGACGTGCCCAAGCCACCAAAAGACAGCATGGGGTTGACACCATGAAGGTGTCCCAATGGAGCAGGGCCAGAGCCCGAGGGAGGCTTGTAGGAGGCTGAGAGTGGAGGGGACGTTTGGCGACTTTCTGCCTGTTTTATGTTTCTTCCCTTCACCCCTGCCTCCGCTCTGAAAGCGTTGGAATTACAAACGTCCAGAGTCCCCTGTGCTGTCTGCACTCTGCATGGAACCGTTGGGGACACGTGGCCAGGAGCAGGTGCCTCCTGGCTGACCTTTAAGGCCTCCATCACGTTGGGGACGGGGGGTGGGGTGGGGGTGGGGGTTTCTGTGAGGACCACAGGGACAGCACTTTCTTTGTGGCTGGACAGCAGGTCCCTGCCGTCTGCCCTCGCCAGCTGGGCCACTCCATTCATGGCTCAGTGACCTGCCGGGCCGTGGTGCGGGATTCCTGCCTGCACCTCTGGCACCTTCCCACCCCTGCCCTGTCGGCTTCCAGGAGCCAGGCCTGCCTTTCTGAGGCCCCACTTCAGAGTTTCTTTAACCTCAGCTCTGGGGCTCGAGGATGCTTTGTCGTGGGGCCCATCCTGTGCAGCATGGGATGTTTATCCACATCCCTGGCCTCTGCCCACCAGATGCCTTTAGCTCCTCCCTTGTCTCCCGGTGTGACAACCAAAGATAGTTCTGGACATTGCCACATGTGCCCCAGAAGGCAGGTCCCCCTGGGTGAAAACCCCTGCTCTGTGCAGAGGAGGAAGTGGAGCCATTTAGGAGCATGGCACAGCTCCTTTGGCTGCTTGTGGAATGGATGGCAGGGGCCTGGCACCCAGGTGCCCGTGTGCAGTGAGGGCGGGTACTGAGGTGTCTGGGCCTGGGCCTGCCCTCGGGGCTTCGGGTCTGTTGGAGGAAGCGGTCACAGCTGTAGCCCTCAGGGCTCCGAAGCTGCTGGGGATGACAGTGCGGACGTCACAAGTCGGGCTGCAGATCTGGGAAGTCCTTCGTGCGGCTGGGGCAGTTCATTCACTCCGTGTTTCCTGAGAGCCTGTTGTACCCTAAGTGCTGAGCTGGGCCCAGCGGAGGTGTGGCGCGGGGAGGCGGAGGAGGGGCCCTGAGGGGTGCACAGTGGCCAGGGCGCCGGGGGTGGCCCCAGAGGCGCTGGGCTCTGCAGGCCCGAGTCTGAGCTCTGCCATTTGCCCACTAGGTGCACTTGAGTGAGTCACTTCTGTCTTGTTTATATCATGGGGATCCTGAGCGTGAAATCAGAAACAACATCAAATGCTGATTAGATCTTTTTGGGGCGGGTGGTGCCATACCCACAGCATATAGAGGTTCCCAGGCTAGGGCTCAAATCAGAGCTGTAGCATCTGGCTTAAACCACAGCCACAGCCACGTCAGAGCCTTAGATTCAAGCTGCGTCTTTGACCTATACCACAGCTCACACAATGCCAGATCCTTAACCCAGGCCAGGGATCGAACCCACATCCTCATGGGTGCTAGTCGAATTCATTTCCCCTGGGCCACAACGGGAACTCCCGATTAGCTCTTTCTTGACCACATTCATTATCTCTTTCTGGTCCACAAATATCTGTGAACCACTCCTGCGTTCTGGGGCCTCAGCAAGGAACCCAAAGTCCTGGAACTCCTACTTTGCGGGGCGAGACCACCCTCTCAGAGACGACGGCCCCCCACCCAGGGTGTTAGGACACAAAGCAGAGTGAGGGCTGGAACGTGCAGGAGGGATCCAGTTGGATGGGCTGATCAGGGGAGGCCCCTGATGAGGTGAGCAGAGCTGCCCAGGCCGCAGGCTGGCCCCTGGCAGGGGAGACACACATGCAAAGGCCCTGAGGCAGGAGTGTGTCAACATGTTGAGCAGCAGCCAGGGGCCAGGGTGGCTGAGTGGGGTGAGCTCCAGGGAGGGCGGAGACCCAGGTGACTGGGGATGTAGCCAGGCCTGGATCACACAGCACTCACGGGACAGACTCCAGTGTGTTGGTCACTGGAGGTCTAGGAGCCCTGGGTTTTGTGGGGCCGGCAAGGCTGCAGCAGGCCGGTTTGCAGAGGACTTGATCTGAGAAAGATGAAGACGTGACACCCGAACTCCTCCCACCCCGATGGAGGGGGACACGGAGCGAACCGACCTTGGCCACTGGCTGCAGGGCACCGCGGTGAGCAGATGGCAGGCTCTCCAAGAAACCGGGAGGCCAGACTCCACATTAATCCCGCCAATGGCTTAAAGAGGAGCCCTTTCCCCCCAAACCATGTGTGGTGCTCCTCCAGAAAGAAAAAAAAAAAAAAATGCATTGTTTGTGGAGTGCATCAAGATACAGCCTCCTAGAGCGCTGCCCTTTTGAGGAACGGCTCGTCCTTAAAGGAGAGAGAAAAGCCAAAGAGAATGTTCATCTTTTGTAAAGTGAAAAAAAAGCTGGTCTCCAAGGCTGAGAATCAATATTAATTTCATGGGCTTGTGGGCGGTGAGATCAAGCAGCCTTTTCCAGCCCTGTCGGGTTTCACAGTTGAGCTGTGAAAAGAAAAGCGAAGAAAGGTAGCAGAGGTCCGTCTGTCTCCAGCTGTCCCCGGCCAGAGCACATCCAAATTCTCCGCCCTCTGTCCCCGGCCTGCAGCGCTCTGAAAGGCAGCTTGGTATGGCAAGAAACGGTGGCTTCAGTCCCCCAAAGAGAGTCATCCACAAGGACAACTGTGGCTTTAGGAGGGATGATGAAGCTCTGAGGGCAGGCGAGGACAGCGGGGTCGAGCCGGAGAGCGGCTTACTGTGGCCACGAGGCCCTGCAGGCGGCAGGGCCACTGGTCTGGACACCATCGAGGAAGGGCAAGAACAGGCTCAGAGTGCTGGGACCCCGACCTTTCCACAGGTCCGCCCTTCCCTCATGCTCCTGCGCTGACTGGAGTGTCTTCCTCCACCACGCGTCCCCCCTACCCCAGGACCCATCCCTCACTCCGCGAATGCATCGTGTTCCACCCCTTGAGGCTGGGCCGGGCCCTCACATGTTCAGGTTCACTCTAGGTTGAATGAGTGAGTGAGTCACATGCAAGAGGAAGGTGTCCGTCTGTCCAGGGGCCGAAGCGGAAACCCAGCTGCTTGGTGGCCGGCACACCAGGCTGGGAGTCAGGAGTCCATGTTCCCCTGACCCAACCCCGGCTGCCCTTGACGTCACCTCCGCAGGCCTCTGCTGCCCGCTCTGGGTCAGGGGGTGCAGAGTCCCAGCAGGCCCCCAGCCCTGACCCAGCTGCTCCGTCCTGGGCTCACTGTGGACCCTCTTCACCCGCAGGCCGCCGGCTCTGAAGATCCTGCTGGTCAACACCAAAGTCCCACGCAGCACCAAGGCCCTGGTGGCCGGCGTCAGGAACAGGATGCTAAAGGTGCTGCTGGTCCCAGTCCTGGGCAGGTTCCTGGTGGGACCACAGCGCTCGCTTTTGGTTACCTGGCCCCTCCCTCTGCCTCTTGGGGTAGTGGAGGGGGAGTGGCGAGACGGGGACTTGGGGAGGCGCTGTCTGTGCACCCCCAGCCAGGAGGGGGCGGGGGTCCTTAGACACGCTGGCTTGGCCAGGAGAACCCCACCCTTAGGTCAGGGGTGGCCGGGCAAGCAGAAACCAGGCGGGAAGGAGAGGCGGTTCCCTCAGAAGGTGAGTGTGGCTGTGGGGACACCTCCCTGCTGTGCCCTGTTGCCGGGACCACCATGCAGTGTCTGCCCGCCCCTTGGCCTCACAGTCCCTTGTCCTTCCCTCCAGTTCCCGGAGATCATAGCCCCACTCCTGGCCTCCATAGACGCCATCTCCCTGGAGTGTGAGCGGGTGCTGGGGGAGATGGCAGCGGCCCCGGCCCTGGAGCACTACCTCGTTCTGGAGGTAAGAGCCCGCGCAGGATCCGGGTCACTGTCCACACCGCTGTCCCAGGCAGGGACTCCCTGTTTGCGCCCGGAGTCCCTAGGAGCTGAAACGTAAAGGCCAGGCTGGGCACCCCGTGTGCACCTGTGAGCAGGTGTGTCTTGTTTCGAGGCCTCTTCTTGGGTGATTCTGCATAATTGAGGGAACGTACAGAAAGCGCCGAGGGTGGTGCCTGGCACGTGGTAAGTGCGACAGGCCTGGTTTGTGGTCATGCATGTAAGGACTCAGTCTTCTCTAAGTCCAGGAGTGATTTCTCCACTGTTTGCTAAGTGTTTCTGTTCATCCAGTACCTTCTCACCTGCACACTTTGCATCAGACCCAGTCTAAAATTGTGCTTTCCGTGTTGCTGCTGTAGCCTTTGCATAATTCTAGGGTAGAGGTTGAGATCTCACACACTGGATTTCGTCAGGCCTGGATCTGAATCCTGACCTCCCTGGAGGGTCTTCAGAGGGCAGTGGGGCTCCCTGGGTGACACACAAGCGTGATGCCCAGTGATCCACCAGCTCAGCTCGAGGGCCCAGGCTCATTCCCAGACTCGGCCCATCTGGCTCAGTGAGTGTGGCATTAAAAAACCGTATGGCAAGCTTCCACTGTGGCGTAACAGAATCAGCAGTGTCTTGGGAGCATTAGGATACAGGTTCAATCCCAGCCCGGCTCAGTGGGTTAAGGATCTGGTGCTGCAGCTGCAGCTTGGGTCACCACTATGGCTCAGATCTGATACCTGGCCTGGGAACTCCATATACCCTGGAGTGGCTGAAAAAAAAAAAAAGTCACCTGGGGAGTTCCCGTCGTGGCTCAGTGGGCTAAGAACATAACTAATATCCATGAGGATTCAGGGTCAATCCCTGGCCTCACTCAGTGGGTTAAGGGTTCAGCATTGCTATGGCTGTGGTGTAGGCTGGCAGCTGCAGCTCCAATTCAACCCCTTGCCTGCAACCCCTTGCCTGGGAACCTCCATATGCCACAGGTGCAGCCCTAAGAAGACCAGGCTGGGGGCGAGTTCCCTTTGTGGCTCAGTGGTTAACGAATCCGACTAAGAACCATGAGGTTGCGGGTTCGATCCCTGGCCTTGCTTAGTGGGTTAAGGCTCTGGCATTGCTGTGAGCTGCGGTGAAGGTTGCAGACGCGGCTCGGATCCCGCATTGCTGTGGCTGTGGCGAAGGCCGGCAGCTACAGCTCCTGTTAGACCGCTAGCCTGGGAACCTCCATATGCCGCGGGTGCGGTTCTAGATAAGGCAAAAAGACAAAAAAAAAAAAAAAAAAAGACCAGGCGGGGGAAAAAAGCCATCTGGCCTCCCTGTAAGAGTCAGTGGTTCTGGCGGCCCCACTGCATGGCTGGGGAGCAGCAGCCAGCTGGAGGTGCCCAGGTGGCCCCCTTGAGAATCTCCATGTCTCCGCAGTCCCCACCCCTCCCTCGTCATTACCCGCAGCCACTGTACTCGTTGCCTCGTGCCTCCCCGTCGTGCTGTATGTATCTGCGCCTGCAGCTCTTGCAATGAGTGGGAGCCACTGTTCTACAAAGTCTCATAAGCGATTCCTACAACAGCCTGCCTGTGAAGTGCGTATATTGCCCCCATTTTACAGACATAAAAATCGAGGCCTAAAGAGGATGACTTTCTCTGAGGTTTTCCAACTAGTGAGTGGCCAAGCCAGGGGGCACTGACTTACTTGTTTATTCCTTTAGTCGACCAGTATTTTTTTTTTTTGTCTTTTTATGGCTGCACCTGCAGCATATGGAGGTTCCCAGGCTAGGGGTCTAATCAGAGCTGTAGCCACTGGCCTACACCACAGCCACAGCAACATGGGATCCAAGCTGCGTCTGTGACCTACACCACAGCTCACAGCAACGCCAGATCCTTAAACCACTGAGTGAGGCCAGGGATCGAATCTACATCCTCATGGACACTAGGTTGGGTTCTTAACTCACTGAGCAACAACAGGAACTCCTAGTCAACCAATTTTGAGCGAGGGCCAACTGTGGGCCAGCTACAAGGGCTCCATCTAATTCTTTCTGGAGCTCTTGCCCTCGCCCTCCGGCTGTGTCCCTCCATTTCCCCAGCCTTTGCCTGCTGGTTCTCAATTCCTTTCACGTAGATAGGAAGGGAACACAGTCCTCCCGAGTGGGAAATTAATGATGGAGTGCTGCCTAAAATACGCCCCGCCAAGCCCCTAGAGAATGCCATGGAGCAGCGCGTTGATTATACATTGTGTATATTTTTGGCTGCGGCAGCCGCTGAAATGTGCAGCTCGCCTCCCGGACAGCTCTGTGCTCAAACCAGCGAGCTGTTCTCCTGTGTCACAGCCCGTCATCTGATCCTTGACAGATTTTGGATCAGAATGTGACAGGTGTCTGGAATCTGCCTTGGCAATGTGACACCTGGTGCTCGGGCGCAGAGAGAGGCCCCCAGAAGTTTTCCCTCCCACCCAGCCCTTGGGGCCAGAGAAAGGCACCCAGGGCTGCCACCGGGCCATCACGCCTGTCTGCTCGTTTGTCAAAACTGCTGGGGTGTGTGTGGGGCGGGCTGCTGCTGGGGGAGGACTGACCAGGCCCTACCTGACGGGCCCAGGGCAGGAAAACCAGGTGGGCCTCGGCAGACAGCCCTATGATTGGCAACCCTCATGGCACACAGGCGCCCCCAGGCCCCTGGGGCAGAGCTGTGTGCTGTTGAGCCCACACTGTGAGAGGAGATGCCCAGGGCGGTCTCAGAGGCGAGGCTTCTAGTGCTGGCCCAGTCCCTCGGTAGCCCAGTGACCTGAGGCAAATCACTTTCCCCTCTGAGCCTCAGTTTTCCCCTTCGTAAAATGGGGATACTGGTAATGGAACCATAAAAGAACTAACAGCAGCTGGCGTTTGCCAAGCACGTGTCTTGTGCTGGGCATCTAGTGAAAGGCACCTCTTGCCATGCGCACAGCAACGAGGCAGGAACTCTTACAGGCTCTGTTTTCGGGGCGGAGGGGGTATGCGGAGGAGGAGGGACTGAGGCTCAGAATCAAAGACCTTGTCCTGAGACACACGACCAGAGCCGGGACTCAGACACATGTCCGCCCACCTCCAGATCCCACGTTTGTACCTTCCCAGTGGCAGGGACTGTAGCTTGTTCTCAGAGCCCCAGCATCTAGCACGGTGCCCAGCATGTGAAAGGGGGTTGCCAGAAACCGATGGAGTAAGTGAAGTGTAAACAGGGAACTCCTGGGAAGTGGGGGTGGTTATTTTGTCAGCCTGCATCTTGTTTGATCCGGGAGAGCAGGAGTTTTATTACGTGTAGTCAAAGAAACCTGAACAAACTTAACAGTTTCCCTCACTTGTGACCTTATTAGAACTACAAACCTGTTCTTTTGAAAATCGGTACCTAAGGCAGCTGTAGGCTGGCATATTACTTGAGACCTCTCCTGCAAATGACAGAAATCCATCTCAACCAGGCTTTAGCAGCAAAGGGGTGCATTGGCTTATAACTGAGGAGACCAGAGGGGAAAGCTTCAGGCGTAGCTAGATCCAGGGGCCAAAACAACCTAGCCTGAAATCTCTCTCCATCTTCTATATAATCTCCGACCATGTGCAGGGAAGATATCTCTGGCAGCCTACCTCTGAAGTCAGCCAGTTCTAGCAGCTCCGGTGGAAAGGGCCAGAGTATACCCTGGGAGGGCTCTCCCTGGCCCAGCTAGGGTCACGTGCCTGATCGGTTCCTGTGGCCAGAGACTTGTGGCCAGGCCTGGGACTTGGGCTCATGACCAGCTCCATCCCAGCCCCGAGGGACGTCCTGCAGGAAGGGGAGTTTCTTTTATCAGTGGAGAGGGGCAGTGTGCTGGGTAGTCAAAGGCATTTATGGTTCCAAAGCTGAGAGCTGCTGGATGGACACAGACCTGGGCCTCAGGCAGGCCAAGCAGGAACAAAGAACTTTCTCCCCCAGGAGCTCATCGACATGAACCAGCACCACCTGAATGCCCTTGGTGTGGGCCATGCCTCACTGGACCAGCTGTGCCAGGTGACCACGGCCCACGGACTGCACAGCAAGCTCACTGGCGCTGGCGGCGGGGGCTGTGGCATCACGCTTCTCAGGCCAGGTACCCAGGGGGTGGGTGGAGTGGCCAGCCTCGGCTCCTACAAGGTTCCACCTGGGCGATTCCCTTGGGAGGAAGAGGCCTGTGAACAGTCTAACCTCTGCTGTGTGGCCTTGGTTGGGTGAATTAACATCTCTGGGCCTTTGTTGGTAAAAATAAGGATGATGACATCTATGTCAGATCATCACCCAGGTTCAAGGAGGGAGAATGCATTTAGAGAGCCCGGCACGGGGCTTATTCTTACTGCCAAGCCACCCACGCTCTTGAGATAACCAGGACATTGTCACCATCCATTATCACCACCAGCAGCAGCCTTGTACCCCTCGCTGTCACCTCAGTGTGGCCAAGATGGGCACTGTTCTTGCTACAAAACAAAGGGGTCTCTTTCCTCTTAGTCTGTGGGGAAAGAGCAAGGCCGAGGAACAGGCTTACAGCCGCAGCCCCCGTGCAGGGTGTTGAGTCACCCACACAGCACGCCTGCCCTCAGGACCTGGCACTCAGTGCTCTGCCCACCTCACTCCCCCTGCACGTTCCTCCATCTCCCCTTCCCAGCCTCCTCCTCCTTTTTCTCATCCTGCTTTTCTGCTTTGCTTTGCTGTAAGCCCACAGCAGCCCTAGAGGCCCCCTCATCCTTAGTGGGGCTCCCAGGCCTCAGGGAGTCGCCATGCCCTAACTTCACCTGACCTTGACTATGGGAGCCTAGTTCGGGGGCAGTGACAATGGTGCAGTAGCCCATGGCCTTTGAGGAGTGCATCTTATTATTTGACCCATTCCTTGAGGAGGAGACTGAGTCTCACAGAGGGAAAGTCCTTTGTCTGAGGCCCCACAGCCGGGCCTGTGCCATGAGTGGGGATGAACATTCTTCACAGGGGTGGACAGTTGTCAGGGGTGACCTGTCGCCCTTCCTCCTTGCAGATCTGGAGCGGCCAGAGGTAGAGGACACAAAGCAGGCTCTGACCAGTTGTGGGTTTGACTGCTGGGAAACCAGCATCGGTGCCCCTGGCATCTCCATCCACACGGCTGCCTCCCTGGACACCCCTGTCCGGCAAGCCTTGGGTGATATGAGATGAGCCCACGCGGCTGCAGCCCGATCCCGGATTATTCTGGGCATTGGAGTTGGCCTCCGTGCTGGCCAGTGGGTGCGCAGCTCCTCTGACACCCCTCCCGCTGGCTGTGACCCCCAGTCCCTGCTGTGAGCCAGGCCACCTGAAAGCCGTGGTCTGTGTTCTGCAACGTTCTCTGAAGCCAGCTGAACAGTGGGGCCATGTGGGGTCCAGCTCCTTGGATGCCCGGATGGTTCCCGGAGCAGCAGGCCTCCTCCCTCCCTCCACCTCTGCACTCTTACCTGTCTGTCTGTCCTTGGGACCCAGACCCCTCCCACTTCCTCCAGGAAGCCTTCCTGACGGCCGGCAGGGTGACCCTGTACCCAGCTTCCTCACTTCTCACCTTCAGTCTGTTAGCACCTTGACCTGGCTGTTCTCTCCAGCCAGACCGTGGGCCCCCTGGGGTATCCGGGTGGTGGTCTTTGCCTTCTGCCCTCCCGCCTGAGGATCGGCCAAAGGCAGGGTCAGTGTGCAGTCTCTTCTGGTCTGTACCCAAAGGGTTTGCAGAAAGGATGGCAAAAGGGGAATAAAAAGATCTTGAGTGAACAGTGCTTTTTTTCTGGAAAGAAAGGGGAGGGTCTGGTAGTCTCTGGCCACCCACACCTGCCTCCCCTGTCCTGTCCCTTCTCCAGCCACATTCTTGGTGGAAAGAAAGCCTTTGGGTCACTTGGTTGTGTGTCTCAGGGATGGAGTGGGGCTTTCCCAGACCAGACATCATGCTCTCAACCCATCAGCACTTTTCCAAAAAGGGGGGTTTTAAGCTTCCTAGCTTCTCAGATGGTGAGCACCCCCTAATTCACACACTTTTGTCAGCCACAGAAGCAAAACCTGCTGTAGGTCATGGAAATTTCTTTTCTTTCTGAAATTAACCGGCTGGGTAGGGGAAAGAGGCCTGACCACTGGTAGCTGGTGCTGGCCACCTGCCTGGCCCTATTTGAACTTTGTATTACAAGTCAAGGATCTTTATGAATCTATCCAAAAGCCCTCGTGAAAAAAATTTTAAAAAAGGAGTTTCTTTCATGGCTCAGTGGTTAACGAACCTGACTAGGAACCATGAGGATGTGGGTTCAATTCCTGGCCTCGATCAGTGGGTTAAGGATCTGGAGCTGCCGAGAGCTGTGTTGTAGGCCGCAGATGTGGCTTGGATTCCGTGTGGCTGTGGTGTTGGCCAGCGGCTGCAACTCCGATTCTTCCCCTAGCCTGGGAACTTCCATATGCCGTGGGTGCAGCCCTAAAAAGCAAAAGCAAAAAAAAAAAGTCCTCATGGCTAGCATTTCCACTGAATCTCTGGGAGCCTCAGGTCTGCGAGAGAGCCCCCCCTCCGCCGCCCAAGAGGGTGGGGCTGGGGCAAGGGTTGCAGGATTTGGTTAACGTGGCTGCACTTCTGCCCTTGGACACTAGGGGGCAGCTGGCGTCTTTCCCAGCGTCTTCACAGGGAGGGTGAGTGGGAGCGGGCCTTTGCGCAGAATCTGAGCTCTACCCCACACACCAGGCCTCTCTCTGGATTTTGCCTGGGGTCACTCCCAGGAATCTGAGGACATTAGGAAGAACACC
The DNA here is from genome assembly GCA_004024745.2 of Catagonus wagneri. Taxonomy (NCBI): domain Eukaryota; kingdom Metazoa; phylum Chordata; class Mammalia; order Artiodactyla; family Tayassuidae; genus Catagonus; species Catagonus wagneri. The sequence goes on from PVHT021183555.1 coordinate 10,479,430, forward strand.
TACCCCAGCTTAACGTGTGAAAATTGCTCTAGTACCACTTATGGGGGGGTGCCTGCCTTTACCCTTCAAAACAACGCAGAAAATGATAATATTAAGGTTAAGGATTTATTATGTGTCAGGCACTGCTCTAAACACTTCGTAAATCATCTCTTTGAATCTCCCCCAACCTTGGAGATTAATTGCTAGTCTCAGTCCCATTTTACAGATCAGGAAACAAGCTCAGAGAGGTTGAGTAACTCATCTAAGGCCACACAGCAAATCAGCATCACTCAGAGACACGATTCCAACTCAGACAGCCTGACTCCAGCGCCTGCCCTCAGCCCCTGCATGCTTCTCCCTGGACACAGGTTTGTTGTGATTCTTGCTGTTTTCCACACTCGGGCTCCTGATTTCCTCTGGATCCTGAGGGCACTTGGTCAGAATGGGGGTGGGATGTGTTTCCAAAGTTAATTCCCCATACGATGTGAATGAGCAGTCAGGGCTGCAAGGTGCTTTGTCAGGGCTGCTGCTGCTGCTGGGCAGCACTTCTGCGCTGCGGGAGGCGGGCCTGGGAGGCTGAAGCCCCAGAACCTACCTGCTCCTCCTGATGCCTCCTGTTCCTCAGCCCTGGGGACCGGGTGTCTCTCCCAGAGCAGAAGCTAAGCCATTGCTCTTGTCCCACCGAAGCGGCCACTTGGCCTGCCTTGTCCTGCCGCCTCTCACCCGAGCCACCACCACTGGCCACCATTTGGGCCTAGTGGCACCCACCCCTGGCCACCTGGCTTTGCTATTGCCTCTGTAGCCTCACGCACCTCATTGCCTAGCATGGTCGTTCTCCCAGCTGCGCCTCAAAACCACCCCTGAAAGCTTCTCCCCACCCAGGTTGTTCCACTTTAACAGATCTCAGCAGGCCTCAGTCAGGGGTAATTTTCAAAAGCTCGCAAGTGATTTGAATGTGGGGGGGCCCGGGGCGAGGACGCTAAAGGAGCCCAAGGTCATTTCTACAGCCATTATGGTTGTGAGAGCTCGCCTCTGTCCAGACTCCCATTCGGCTCTGTCAGCCACTAGCCACCCGACCTCGGGCCAGCCAGGCCACGTCTCCGGCTGCAGGCTCCTCACCTCAAAGACGGAATAGTAACGCCCACCTTATAGCGTTTCACAAAGACTGAGTAAGAAAATGCACGTAACGCCCTTGGCACGGCGCCTGGCCCATCGTAAGCACTCAGTAGACGCTCATGATTATAACTCCTGTGCTGAAGTCAGAAACTTCAGAACAGTGCACAGAGCTGGTTCGAAGCACCCAGCCCCGTTGGTCCAAACTCCCCGGGGTCGCTGTTTGAGAAACACAGTGAACGCCAACTGGCTTTCCAGCCTCCTGGCTTCCTCCCCAAAGAGGAGGTGGCATAGCCCTGCTCCCTCTCCACCAGCCAGAGGACAGCAATTTCTCAAGTCAGCATTTGGAGTGGCTCCCAGCCTCTGTGGCCAAGTGTGGATTTAACACCCACAGTGACAGCCTCAAGTTCGCAGGAAATTTCCCTGGTCCAGCAGAGATCCACAGCCGACAGAGGAACCACTGCGATTGCACCCACGTTCTTTCTGTCTGTGAGGATCTTTTTCTCCCTGAGACCATCCCCCGTGGATCGCTGGCAGCTTGTTTAGTTAGGCAAAAGCTTTAAAAAAAGGGGGGGGGGCTAGGAGGCACCCCTTTCCTTGGTGCTTCCTGCTTTCCAGCTCATTCTGAACCAGCTCCTTAGCTGTTCTTAGCACCTGCTGTGTGCCAGGCCCTGTCAACATCTCAGGTGAGGACAGAGACCTGCCTACAATGAGTTTTCATCTCTGATGCCCAGGCCCTAGTCACATTTCCTCCCAGTTGTCCCCCAAACATCCAGAATCCTGTTCAGGACCACACAGCTAGCTATTATCACCCTCAATTCTCATTTAGCACAGCAGCCCTACACACACGCACACACACTCACACACCCTTTTTCTCCATTACATGGCTTACTCAGAAGACCTGGCCAGATGCCCTGCAGAATGCCCCATCTTCTGCATTGGTCACTCAGAGCCAAACCCCTCCCTGTGGCTTTGTCACCTCCTGAAGGGCAGACAGCTGGCCTTCCTTAGTACCTGCTACATGCCCAGCCTGGCCTCGTGATTCAGGTGCCTTCTCCCTGTGAACCCACCCAGGTTTACGAGCTAGGCATCTTATCCCTAGTCCATTGATGAGTAAACTGAGGCCCAGGGAAGGGAGGTGACTTGCCCATGGTCATGAGGCAAGCAATCAGCAGAGTGGGATTTGATCGTAGGTCTGTGTGACTTCAGAGCCCTGCTCTCAGCAACTGTCCTGTATGTGTCTTCAGGAGATGACTGGTGATGCCCCAACGTCCCCATCCAATCCCTGCCTCGTTGCCATGACTGAGTTGTCACATCTGCCAAGAGGTGCCAGCTCAGCCACGCTGCCTGCCCCCTTGGCCCTCTTTGTGGCCCACACCGTGGACCTCCAGGGTCCTGCCAACACCACCATATCCCATGTCATCTCAGAACAGAAACGGACAAGGGCAATCTTCTCCAGTGTCACCCACGTGGATGTCAGCTGTCTAATGAAAATCCAAAAGTGTCAGAGTCAGGAGGACCCTCGGAGATCACACAGTCCCATGTCTCACTTGTCATTGATGGGGAAACAGAGACCCAGAGAGGGCAAAAGTCTTGCCTAAAGTTACACAGCAGGCTGCCTTTGGTTGCCTAGAAGCCAGAGCATCACAGGAAGAGCACTGTACCCAGGGTCCAGAGAACTATCTCAGGGCCCAGCTCCTGCACCTCCTGACTCTGCAGCCACAGGTGTGAAGAGTGAACGTCATACTCAGCATGTCAGCTGCTGTTGCCTCTGCTGCCCAATGGGTTTTGGTGTCAAGCTTCTGGGATGCAGGGCGTCTTGGATGGTGGGCCTCAAGCAACCCTCTGTTTGGCTGAGAAGCAGACCCATGCTCCCTCAGAGAGAAGTTCAGATTCTCCCCCAAGGCCGCAGATCTAAGAGGTGAAGGAAGCCCAGGCTTGAACTGCATCCATCAGGCTGGACTTGACCCCCCTCCTGCAGGGTCTGACCAGGGCCTCAGAGGTGAGAGGGCCTGGACGCGGATCCGTGCAGTACAGACAGGGTGAGTGTCGCCGGGCTCGGGCTAGTGAGTCAGACCCGAGTCGTCATCTTATTTTCTTTTCTCCCCCAGCTTGTAATGTGCACACGAGGCAGCAGGAAGTGGCCTGGCCCAGCTCTGCTTCTTCCTATAGACAGGGAGCAGGAACTGGGCCACTCCCATCCCCATCCAAGCAGCAGGGAAGGGGCAGGGAGGCCGGACTGTTTCCATTCTCACTGTACTCCCGGCTAACAGAGGGAGAAGCCGCCTAATTATACACCCAGGGAAGAGATGGGAACTGGGCCTCTTTTGCAGGCTGCTCTGCCAAACCCCCCTGGCACGGGAGATTAGCTGGGGCTGTTCTCACACAATGTTTGAAATCTGATAAGGAAAACATCCATTTCGAGGCATTTGCATAATGTCTTGGCTGAGGCCGAGGTGTCCCGTGAATGCTGATGGGGCGCCTCCGAGGCTTTCCTGAAATGCACCTGGCCTCCTTCCTGGGCATCCTTCTGGCCGCCGGAGAGAAAGGACTTGACCTCCTCCCTCCCCAACCCCCGACAGTCTAGGGCTGTAGGCAGATCCTGGCCCCTGGGCTCAGGGGCACCATTCACGCAGCAGATATTAGGTGTGCCCCTGCCCTGCATGCCAGGAGCTGGGCTGGGCCCTGGGGAAGCCCGGTGACTGATGGGACTGCTCCTACCCCTGTAGACACACTGGCCGATGGCTCTGGATGCTTCCACGTTCGTTCTCTCCGCCTGCAGTCACGGCAAGGAAAGTGTGGTGAGCCCCATTTTACAGATGAAGAAACAGGCCCAGAGGCAGCCCCTGCTCCGAGCCACTAAGTCAGCAGGTGCAGAAGGCAGGCCCTGAGAGAGGTCTCCACACACCAAGTACAGTGCTCTTCCTGTGCTGCTCTGGCTGTGAGGACGAATTCTAATGGCAGCTCGCTGTGTGACCTTCGGTAGGTCTCTTGCCCTCTCTGGGCCTCTGCTTCCCCATCCACAGAAATCATGGTGACTGTTCACTGTTCCAGGAGCTTTGCCCTCGCGCCCTTGTTTCATCTTCCCAGTGATTACTCATTTGTGATCTCCAAGGTCAGACAGGTCTGGCCTTGTTCTTTGGCCCAATCACCTCCAGCTGAGGGGCTTGGGCTGCCCACATCAGTTCTCTGAGCCTCAGGTTCCTCGTCTGTAAACTGGGAATACTAGGTAACAGTGCACGTCCAACACAGCCTGGAGCCTGGTATGTAGAGTGAGCATCCAACAAACAGTAGTTATCGTTACTATCAGAAATGGGGAAACTGAGGCTCAGAGAGGTGACAGGACAGCTCAGAGGTGGCTGAGCTGTGATTGGAACCCAGTGGCATCTGATTGCAGAGCCCGGGAAGGGAAGTGACCTTCCCGCAGACACACATAGCACTTTTATGGAAGAGCTGGGATCCTAACCTAGGTCTCGTGACCGGCTGAGGCGCTGGGTCAAGACGGGGCATTCCGAGGCCAGGAAAGGAGGCGAGAGGGCCACTGCTGTGTCCTTGCTTGTCCTGGGAGATGCTAGGACCTCCCTCGCACCCTCAGGGGGCTTGGACCAGAGCCTGCTCCCAGGAGGAGTGATGTGACGGCACGGGGATGCAGGAGTCTTAATGGCTTCGGTGGGGAGCAGGGCAGGGGGTTGGCTCAGAGTCAGGACCTCCCGTCTCCCCTCCTGCCTGTGGTTGAGGAGAGCATGCCCACAACTTGGGAATTTCCTGAAATGCTGTGTGACTCTCCCTTATGGCTTTCCCTCTCTGGGCCCGGGTCATGTTTCTAAAGATATTTTCAGCCCCTTGAAAAGTGCCCTGGGGTTTTCCACCAGCCCTTCAGCACCTGTGTGAGGAATCCTACCCACCCAGCGGTCTCAAGTTCACTAGCCTCCTAGGCCAGCCAGGTGACACAGACAAGTCAGGCTTGGGGGAGGGTGCAGAGCCCCAAACCCAAGCTTCGGGTAGTTGCTGCTCTGAGGGGTGATGGGTCCACTATGGCCCAACCATTCTATTTAGTTTTTAAAGAGAATTCAGAAATCTGTATTTGGAGGGTAAATATCTTGTCTTTTTAAAATACTATCAACCAATACGATCAATTTAAAAAAAAACCCAAATGACCAGATCAAGGTCTTCCGTAGATGGAAAACCGCCCGGGGTCAAAACCTCTTTCAGAGGGCATCTCCCCCTGGCTCTGGAGGATGAGATGGGGAGTGGGGGTACCACCTGTGGGAGGGCACCCCGCCCCCGGTGGAATCTGATTACCCCTTGGTGCCCCCACGAAAGGCAGGCGGGCGGGTTGCAGGGGGCGGGCGGGGGCGCCAGAGGTTGGGTGGAGAAGCGTTTCCCCAGCAGGCACAGATGGTATTTTTTTTTTTATCAGTGTCAGCATTGGCTTCTTTCTGCTCTGATGAATAGATTCTAAAGAGGCAGTGACATTATTCGAGATAACAGAGGGAACAGAAAAAGGGTCAGCGATGGAGAGAAAATGGCAGAGCCAGCAGATAAAGGGGAGGCTGGAGGGGGCGCAGTGCCTCCGCCCCGTTACTGCGATGCGCCCCTCGCCCCCCAGCCCGACTCCCTGCCGTGGGGGCTGCGGTGCCACCCGGGCCAGGACCGGGGAGGCCCAGCCAGCTGCACGCCTGCTCCCTCCCGGCATCCCGCCTCCGCAGCCCGGCCGCCCATTCCGCCTTTTCAGTTCGATTCAATTAGGCCTCCCCGCTCGGAAGCTTGTCTCCTCTGATATCCAGTTTAACTGACAGGGGATTAGAGCTGTTTGTATTACACACACACATACACACACACACACACACACACACTCTCTCTCTCCCTCTCTCTCTCCCTCTCTCTCTCCCTCTCTCTCTCTCTCTCTCTCTCTCTCTCTCTCTCTCTCTCTCTCTCTCGGGCTGCTGAACCACAGGCAGAGCCCAGGGACCCGGGTTATTTATGGAGCCACAGCGCTGTCCGTCTCAACCTGCTCCCTTGGCGGAGAGCTGGGGGGCCTGCTGTCTGCACCACCCCCACATCTCCCTCACCCCCACCCAGGGGCCTGGGCAGGGGAGCAAAAGGGCCCGGGGAGAACTGAACCTGAATCCCAGGCCCGGCCCTGTGCTGGCCGTATGGCCTCGGGCAAGCCTCAATTTCTTCACCTGGAAAATGGAGACAACCCACTCCATCACACGGAGGCGGATGCAGGGATTGCCTGAGGGAACAGGTGGAGGGTGTTTAACACGGTGACTGTGTGTTCACTTGGCACATTGCTCAGCAGATATGATAGAGGGACAGCTCTGTGCTGGGCGCTGCTCTGAACCACCCAGGAAGTAAGGGTGAACCCAGCAGACCCTGTGCCTGCCTTCAGAAAGCTGACATTCCAGCTCAAGAGCTTTTCTTTTCTTTTCTTTTCTTTTTTGGCTGCCCTGTAGCATAGGGAGTTCCCGGGCCAGGGATCAGATCCAAGCACAGTTGCCACCTAAGCTGCAGTTGTGGCAACGCTGGATCCTTAACCCACTGAGCCGGACCAGGAATTGAACCTGTGTCTCAGTGCTTCCAAGACAGCACAGCACAAGAGTTAAAAGAATAAACATGGACTCCCTCCCACTGCTGTGTGAGCACACGTGGGGAGCATGGGGCAGGCGCCGTGGCTGGCTTCTCATTGCTGCCCTTCCTAGTTTAGGGTTAGGGTTAGGGCTAGTGCCTGGTACATAGTAAGCATGAAGAGTGGATGGATGGATGGAGGGTGGATGGATGAGAAGGTAGGAAGATAGGCAGACAGAAAGCAGCCCCTCTTGCCTTCGATGTGACGACCCTGCTCAGCTCAGGAAGCCCGGCTACCCCAAGCTCACCTCTCCAAAGGGATTTGCTGGGTCTAGGAAAGGGTGGGGCTTGGAGTCTCGGTCAGAAGGCGGCGGGCACTTCCCTTCTTATCCTGTTTTTACTCAGAGGGAAAGAAGGGTCTCCCCGCCCGCCCCCCCACCAGCAGCCAGGGGGCTGGGGGACAAATAGCATTTCTTAAGTCTGAAGTCCCAAGGGAGAGGCGTGGGAAATGTCCTTGTTGTTGGGGAGGAGGGGTGGTGCTACCAGCACCCATCTGCCCCCTTTCCTCACTCCAAAATGCACACATTCCCATGGTCAGACTGAACATGGAGGACTGAATTCATTCCCACAGCAGTTCTCAGTGGCGGGTTTTGTCCCCATTCTCCAGAAGAGGAAACTGAGGCTCAGAGTGGTGGGAGGGCAAGCCTGACATCACCCGGCCAGGAAGGAGTGGCACTGAGATGGAACCCAGGCCTCTGAGGTTAAAGACCTGCTCGGTCATTGAACGTCTGCTGTGGGGCGAACAAATGAGAGGACAGAGCCAGGACGCCCAGCCTCTCCTCCGCGGCCATGGCAGCAGCCCCGGCCTGAATGGCATCCAGGCAGACAGGTCTCGGAGGCAGCCTCTCCTGCCAGGCGTTCTCCCGAAGAAGTGCTATTGATGTCGGCAGATGCCTGTCACTTTCCTTCCCTGGCAGAGTCTCAGCTGTCAGAGTAAGTGAAATAGTCATTGCCTATCCTTGCATTTGAGATTTTTATTGCCAGGCACCTTCATGTACCTTGTCTCCTCGCATCTGGAGCAGTGGGTATCCTGTCCCCCATTTTGCAGAAGGGAAAACCAAGACTGAGAGGCAAAAGGGCTGACCCTCAGTCTCACAGTCTGTTAGCGGCAGAGCCAAGTGGAAGTACAGGTCCTGCCTGACTCCAGATCCACTTGGCAGTCTACCCTGCAGTTTGTTCCTCAGCTCAAGTGCCCAGATTGTTTCAGATTTGTATTAGCCCCTGGGTGGGCTGTGAAGGGTCAGATCAGTCATTCAACAGGTGTTCAGTCCCTGATGTATGACACTGTCCCTGTGGGTAAGGATATGTCATCCAGTTGGAAGGCTGACATCTTATATATATAAAGAGTTATGAGAATTAAATGACAAACAGAAACTCTGAGTACTCTCACAAGGGCATATGTATGATCCACAATTCTGAGGAACTGGTCAGGGAATCTGGCCTTGAAGGACCCATGGATTTTTGAAGACAGAAATCCACATGCTATCCATCACAATTACAGTGAATCAATTATCATTATGACAAAACCATTATCACTATAATTAAGCCCTGTGTCATAAGTTTTGCTGTTCCCATTTCACAGATGAGCACGCTGAAGCTCAGAGAGAGAAAGGGACATCCCCAAGGCCAGCGAGGTGATAAGTGGGACTCAAGCCAAGGTCCTATGACTCCAAAGCCAGTCTCTGTCCCCCTACCCTGGGCAATCTCAGAGTGTCACAAGTGGGAAAATAAGTGGTCCAGGTCTAAGTGGCTGACCTAATGTTCGTCCCCAGATGCAGCTTCTTGGCCAAGGCCTGAGTTTGGCTGGGATCGACGGCTCAAGTAGACATACTGCCTGAACTCGAACTATGCACTGGGCTCTGGGGTCTCCGGTGAACGAGACCCACCCCTGCCCTCCAGGACGCCCAGGGCAGACCCACTGAGCAAAGTGACAATGGCTGGAAATAGCGGCAGGTTCCGGTGACTATGGAACCCAGGGAGGGGTGGTTCATGTCCTAGATGGAGCGTGGGAAGGGGATGAGGGAGGACTTCCTGGAGGAGGAGGAGGAGGTGCCTTTGCAGAATTTTGGCTGAGCTGGGAAGTGAGCGAGGGTGTTCCAGGCAGCAGATGCACTGAGGGAAGCAGTGTTAGAGCGGGTGCAGTGAAGCCACACGTGGCTCAGAGTTCAGGTTGTGCCTGTTGTGTGAAGCAGTGCCTGGGCCAAAATATAAAGCAAGGTTTATCCTGAGGGTCCTGAGGAGCCACGGTCAATGTTAAACACAGAAGTCCTCTGGGTATGGCTTTGCAGATGGAGCGGGACGGTGGGAGGTGAGAGATAGCAATGGCTGGAAGGAAGTGGTGGCATTGGGAGGGTGGAGGGACTGGAGGTGACATATGGGAGAATTACCCAGGTGCCTGAAGAGGTCTTTCAATTTTAGAGTTCAGCTCCCCTCCCCTGTTCAGGGAACGGGTCTCTCCTTTTTGGAGAGTCTCCTGCCAGCGGTGGGTCTGCTTCATTCCCTCCGAATGGGGAGAATCCTTCTTTGCCACTTCCAGCTCCAGGTGGTGGCCGGCCACCCTTGACCTTCCTTGGCTCACAGCTGCACCCCTCCACTCTCTGCCTCTGTCACCGCTCTTTGTCTCTGTCTTCGCACGACATTTCCTCGTCTTATTAAGGGCACTGATCACATAGGATTCAGTGCCCTCCCATGACCTCATCTTAACTGGGTGACACCTGCCAGGACCCCATTTGCAGACAGAGTCACATTCATAAGTACCAGGGGCTAGGGCTTCGCCCTCTCTTCTGGAGGGATGCAGCTGAACTCAGAACGCTCTTCAGGGCAGCAGTTTCCCCATTTCTTTCTTGCGTCTGTGGTCCCCAGCACAGATCCTGGCCTGCATCAGAGCTCAGAGGGGAGCCGTGGGGTGAACAAATGAGCAGACAGAATCAGGGCGCCCAGCCTCTCCTCCGTGGTTGACCCTGGCTCCTCCGGCCACCGCAGCAGCCCCGGCCCAAATAGCATCCGGGCAGACAGGTCTTGAGGTCGAGTCGTTCTTCCAAAGAAGCGCTGTTGATGTCAGCAGATGCCTATCACTTTCCTTCCCCGGCAGAACCTCTGCTGTCAGAGTAAGTGAAATAGTCATTGCCTAGCCTTGCGTTTGAGATTTTATTGACAGTTTCATTGTCACCAAAAAAAGCCCTCCTTTTCTCTGTTGGCGTTTTCTCAGAAGAGCCCAGGGGCAGCAAGGGAGGCAGGGCTGGCTCCTGAAAACTGGCTTCGGCAGGTGGTGGGTCCTGGTTCTGCTGGCCTGGGGTCAGCGGGGGCGGAAGACCCCCGTGGTGGACTCTGCTGCCACGCCTTGGCTCCAGCCCTGCTCAGCAGCCCTCTCCAGGGGCAAGAAGGAGTGAGAGGCAGATGAGGAAGCATCCTGAGGGTCCCGGGAAATAGCCACGGGGGCCAGATGGGTCACCCAGACCCGAACCCCCGCAGCGGGTGCTCAGGGCCCTCACCAGCCCTGTCTGGTGGGCAGCCGGCAGCATCGGGGGCTGGGTGGGAGCCGGGGCCATGTGTTCAGGCCCAATGGGGTACGGTTCTCAACTCAGCGGTACACACCTCAGGGCAAGTACTTTGCCCCGTGGAGCCTCAGTCCCCATCCCCAGTAACATACAGCTTCCATGGCCGAGGCTCTGAGCCAGACACTGATTACCCTGGTCAGTCCTCGCCAGAACCCCAAAGGCTGGTGCCATCAGGACTGTCACTTTAACAAAGTGGAGATGAGGCTCAGAGCGGTGAGGCAGCCTGGCCAAGGCCGCCATGGCTGGGAAGCAACAGAGGCTGGGTTTGAACCCAGGCCATGGGAAGCCGAGCCTGGCTGTGAACCACCTCGCAGAGTCAGTGGGAAGGCGCAGGCATGAAAGTGTCACATGGTGCCTGCACACCAGAAAAACCGTCTGCTACTATTATCGTTATTGCTTGCATGGGTGGAGCCGGGCCCCTAGGCAGCCACTCTGCCCCGAGGACTTTCTGGATGTCACCAGGAGGTGTTGGCCACATGGAGAGGTGAGCTCAGGGGCTGAGGACCCAGTCGGAGGATCCTTTCGTATTCCGTGCTTTGGCCCCCTCTGCGTACCCCTTCCCTGGTCCATAGCAGGACTTTGGGCGGGGCTGTGGGTTATGAAGCGGGCAAGGGCAAGGTCAGCTGGCCAGGGCGTCAGCCCCAGACCTTGCAAAGCCCCTTCACCACGTCCAAGCCACACAGAAGGGAAACGAGGGCTGCACAGCCGCCCCTGCTCGGGGCTGCCGAGCCAGGGGATAGTTCACACGAGCCTGGAGTCCACGCCACTGAGTTCTGGTGTGGCCACCTGCTGGCCGGCGAAACTTGCCGAATCTCATGGAGCCTAAGTTTCATCCTCTGTACAGTAAGGTAATAAAAGATGCCCCTCGTAAGGGCCAAGGGCCAAATAATACTGCAGGGAAAACAGCGCTGTGTCTGGCGCACAGAGAAAAGAAGATAGAATTTTAGCATCTAACGGCTTCTTTCTGTAAGTATCTCAGGCTGCCAGCCCCTCCCTGGTGCCTAGGAGGAAACAGAGGCCCAGAGAGGGGAAAGCTTTCTCCTCAGCCAGCCCCCCGAGCTGGCCTCTCACCTGGGCCTCTGGATTCCCAGCCCGGTGCTCCGGCCGCTTCCCCACCCGCTTGTCGACCGGGCAGCTCTGGCCCTCGCCCACCCTTCTCCCCACGTCTCCGGCCCCCGTGGCTTCGAGAGCTGGGGCCACGGGCCCCGCAGCGAGGCACGCCATTCTCCCTCTCCCCGGCACACTGAAGGTTTTGAAAGTTAAAGTATTACCGTCGGCTTTGTTGTTGCCTAACTACGACAGACAAATTGAAAACCAGTTGTCAAAATGTCAGTGCGCAACAAATCAACATGCAGAACGAGTGGCGGCCCTCTGCGGTGTATAATTAAACAAAAAATCCCTTTTAGAAATTTCCGCGCGCATTGGTTCCACTTTATATTTGTCTGTGTGATTAATAAAGGCAGCTAATTTTCAGACTTTAAAAACAGCTAGAAAATAGCTCCTAATTACATATTAGGTTCCTAGCGGCCCCCGCTGAGCTGCGCCGGCATTGGTGGGCCGAAGAATTTGGCAGAGCCTTAATTGCATTCTGAGCATCATCTAATTTTAGTTAAATGTAATGTAATCAGCAGCAGATGTCTGAAATAAAATATGAATTATGAATATGATGAAATTTCATTCTTGAATAAAAAAGTAATTTGCTATTTAGTTCATTAAAGTCTTAGAGGTTTATTAGGAGCAGGTACATACACCCCAGCAGGGTGATGGCATTAATGCTATCTGGGAGAAAGAGAGAAATCCCAAAGGGCGGGGGAACTTTATCCAGGAGTGTCCGGTTGTGATTCATTACTGTGGAGCCTCGGGGAGGCCCCTGGGGGGCCCAAGGAATCTCTCGGACTCCTTGAGGTGGAGCCAGAGTTTTAGGACAAGGAGCTTGGAGTGGAAGTGATGGGTGCCTCTGGGGCCAGTGCAACCCCTGGCACTCTACCCCAATCTCCTTCCCACCCACGGCTAGGGCCCCTGGGTTCTGCGGTGAGCGTGCGGGGGGCCGGTTCCTGGTGACACCGCTCTATGGTGGTCACCGCGTTGGGCCCAGTGACACCACGTGAGGTGGCCATTGACATCAGACACTCAGTACCTAGAATGTGTCAAAGCCTCTGATTAGTGATGGCTTTTGTTGGAGTTGTTATTATTCATAGAGGTCATAGTAAATCAGTACTAAAACGCCTTCTTTGGGAGTTCCCATTGTGGTTCAGTGGGTTAAGAACCCGACACAATGTCCCTGAGGATGCAGGTTCCATCCCTGGCTTCAGTCAGTGGGTTAAGGACCTGGCACTGCTGCAAGCTGCAGTGTGGGTCACAGATGCAGCTCAGACCTGGCGTTGCTGTAGCTGTGGTGTAGGCCTGCAGCTGCAGCTCTGATTTGACCCCTAACCTGAGAACTTCCATATGCTGTAGGAGTGGCCCTAAAAAAGAAAAAAAAAATCCTTCTTTGGTTTCATCTTTTGGAGTAGCCTATGATGCAGTTATAAACTCTATTTTGTTTTTCAGCTGAGGCTCAGAAAAGTTAAACGGCTCACCCGAGGTTGCACAGTTGATACAGTCAGGAATTGTGCCCGGGATCGTATCTACTTCCAGTATTTTCCTGCGGCTTCCCAGAGCAGTGTAGGTGTCTGGAGAGCTGGCCTGGTGGGAGGCTTGGCTGAGGATTCTGGAAGGGGGCTTGGCAGGGGTCCAGAGGGAGCAGGGTTCATCTGCCCCAGATTCGAGATGGAGAGAAGTGGGTCAGGGGCGGGAGGCTGGGCAGAGGGTCGAGGCCAGCATCCCGGGCTCTGCCAGCAGCCGCCCCGGGAAGGTGGGGGTGGGGGAGGCCGAGGCCGCCTCTCCACCCCCACTTCACACCAACCAATAATTTCCTGCAATTATCTGGAAAAGATTAATTAGTGAAGTGCACCATATTGACTCGAGGCTGCCCTGGCGATCGATAAGCTTGGAACAGTTTCCCAGGTGCCTGGAGAAAGGACCAGAACTTGAAAGCAGAGGAGGAAGCCCAGCCCTAGCTTTGGCAGGTCTGAGCCTCATTTTCCAGCTCTGGTGTGTGTGTGGGGGGGTGGGGGGCGGTCAGCTTCCTGGGCAGGGGCAGCTTTGCATGACCTCCTCTTGGCTTTGAGCAGATCCCTTCACCTCTCTGAGCCTCAGTTTTCTTATCTAAAACATGAGGGTCCAAGGGAGTTCCTGCTGTGGCTGAGTGGAAACAAATCCAACTAATATCCATGAGGACACTGGTTCGATCCCTGGTCTCGTTCAGTGGTTCAGGGACCCAGCGTTGCCGTGAGTGTGAGCTGTGGTGTGGGTCGCAGACACATCTCAGACCCCATATTGTTGTGGCTGTGGTGTAGGCTGGCAGCTGTAGCTCCGATTCGACCCCTAGCCTGGGAACTTCCATATGCCACGGATATGGCCCTAAAAAGCAAAAAATAAAATAAAATGAGGGTCTGAGCTGCCCCCAGTCAGAGATCTTCTTTCCTCTGTAAGCTCTGGAAGGGGTAGGAGGCCAGTGGGGCAGCAGCTGTGGAGGGAACCTCAACTTCCCTTTGCTGACGTGCGGGCTGCTGGGGGCCGAGGAAGCACAGAAAGTCCACTGAGACTGCCTTTCAAGGTTGAAGCTGAACATCCGAGGAATCATCAGCGTACAGCCCCGGGGTCCTCCACTGGCCCCAGGTTCTGGTCAGACCAAGAGTTGACGGTGCACGGCCAGGAGTGAGATGACAGCGCTGGAGACTGGGAGGAGGATGGCTCCGGTTCCTACTCCCCCACCTCCCCGCTGGGCGCTCCAGACAGTGTCTTGGCCTCTCTGAGCCTCGGTGCTCCCCTCTGAAATTCACACACCCCACTGGGCAGCTGGGAGTTTCCAGTGGGCCAGGGGCTGCCCGTGGCCCAGCCCGGTGCCAGCACGGAGCAGGTGTGACAGGATGGAGGCTGTGGTCCATCCAGATCCCACCTGACCCCGCCTGCATCCAGCAGCATCTGGCAGGACCGGGCCTTCTGCTTGGATGGCGCAATTGACGGGACCTCAGGGGAGGGATTCTGTTTACAGAGGTGCAAGCCAGCCAGGGACGTTGAGGCCCCAGACTCAAAGGGTCACGGCCACTGGCAGGAATGCTTCACCGAGGCAGGCAGAACAAGGCAGACATACCTCAAACTCTCCAACTCGCCTGACTCCTGTCTGCCAACAGAGGATCCTTTCAGAGTGTGGGGAAGCGTGTGGAGGCTAGCTTCCCCAGACACAGAACCGGGCCGGGAAAGCGGAAAATGCACAGGTGGTAAAAGGGAAAACACCACCACAGCACCTGTTCCCAGGACTCTGGGTAAGTATTAGTGGGGGAGGGGAGGGCTTGGGTGAGAGTGGGCATGAGTGGGGTCCTGAGCAGGCATGGTGTGTACCCCAGGTTCCCATGGCCAAGCCCCTCATGACCCCTCCCCAGGGCTCCTCCCCTCTCCCCATGGGGCCTTGTCCCCCGAATCAGCCTCCCTTCGGATTAGTGCTCCCAAAACCGTGCTCCTTGGGGGTCCGAGAGGATGACCAGACCCTCCTGGGTTCGCCAGCTCCCAGCTTGCTTGTGCCCTAGGACTGGCGGCTCCAGATCCCTGAGATCAACTGAGGCCACATCAGCCAACACTCAGCAGAGTGAGACACCTGGGAAGTGGTCCCCCACAGCATCCTCTTCCGCCCCTCGCCACCCTCTCCCTCATCAGCCACCGCGGCATCACCCATTCCTCTGAGAGCGACTGGGCTACCGCTGTGTGCCAGGCCCGCGCCAGCCCCCGACCCAAGCTGCAGCCAAGCTGAGAGTCACCTATCCTGTGGCAAAAACTGACGGAGCGTCTCCTGAGAGCTGGACTCTGGAGACACGGCGGAGACAGGACAGCGGCTGGACTTCACTCCTCTGAGGTCCGTGGAGTCTCAGGGAGACAGATTGGAAGTAGGAGTTGCCAGAGTTCGGGGTGCTGTGGCAGGGGGTGACCCTGAAGGCTGCGAGCAGGGCTCCTGGTGTCAGTTGCCCACACCCTCCCAGGAGGGAGCCTCTCCTGTATTCTGGGGCCAGGGGAGCTGCCCTGGGATGGGGTGGGTGCTTGATGTGCAGAGCCCTGGCGGGTGGGTCCACAAGGCCCTAAGCCCTGCGCCCGGAGGGGCCCGGGAAGGCTGGACAGCTCCAGTGCCTCCGCTTCCACTCACCTCCCGGGTCTACCCACCCCCACACCTCACCTCCCGCCAGGCCCCCAGGCCGCCTGCCTGCCTGCCGCCCCCTGGCCACTCCCTGGCCCAGGTCAGCCGCCAGTCCCTGCTCTATTCATCAAGGGCATGACAGCTAAAATTCATTTGAAGATGAAGAAAGTGCCCGCTAATCCGTTCTGCAAGACATTGATAGACTAGCAGCTCAGGGAGAATTGCACAGCAGTAATGAAATTAGGCTAAAACTGCTGGCGGATTGCAGATAATTGCCCTTGTCTGTCACTAGGAATAACATCTCCCAAATCCAACACAAGGATTGTTCAACTTGCAGGAATTTCTTTTCTTCTCTTTCTTTCTTCTTTCCCTTTCTTTCTTTCTTTCTCTTTTTTTTAAAGAGAGGCAGGAGAGGCAAAGCCAGTGGGGGCTTGGGATCTTTATCTGGGCAACGGCCTGGGGCGAGGGACTTTGGTATCACCCTGGTAATTGCCTCCCCTGCCCTAGAGGACACCAGGAACTCCAGCTGCTGCCAGAGGGACGAGGGGGCAGGAGGAGGGGGCAGAGGCATGGTCCTGGGACATTCCTGCATGGCCCCTTGGGGGTCCCGGCCTGAGCCTTGGTTTCTCCTCGATGCCCACCAGCATGGTCTGGCTGGCAAGGCTCTGGGTAGAAATTGGGGAGCAGAGAATCTTAGGGAACTATGGCTACAGAAGTGATGGCTCTGGGTCCTAGGGGGACAGAATCTGGTTGGAAGAGGGCCATGGGACGTGTACGGAAGTTGCCTTTGCATTATGTGGAGATAAAATCAACCCTTTGTGTAAGAGAATGGACTGTGGGACCTGAGGACCGCTAAGGTCCCCAAACCACTCTCTGGTACCTCCATGAGGGTCTAGATTCCTGGAAAGGAAAGTTCTGAGAAGGGACAGTTTATGGACTCGTAGGTCTCCCCAGGCTGTTGGCAGGACCAGCATGCAGCTGGCACTCAGTTCACACTGATGTCATGGAACGTTCAATGTCAGCCACAGCCTCTGTGAATGTCAGCATGATGTCTTTTCACGTGTTAACAGCAGAGACTGTTTGATGTCAATGTCATTGGATGATGTCATAGAACACTGGAATGTCAAAACCACGCTACGTTCAAATGTCAGTCGCCTGGAAAGCATGAATGTTCCTCTCACAGGAGGTCGGAGTGTCAGTCAACATCGTGGACCCTTAGCACATGAGTATCATTGACTCATAGAATTTGGGAGCTGTAAGGAGTCTCAGGGATTGATCCAAACTCTTCATTTGACATATGAAGGAACCGTGGCCCAGAGAGGTTAAGTGATTCACCAAAGGTCACACAGCAAGAAGGACCTCAAATGTAAGTTTCATCAAGGTCACAGTTTTGTCTGGGTTGGCCCTCAGAGAACTTGTCACCCCTTCTTCTCCAAGCCCCACCCATTCCAGGTTCCCCAGGGTGCTGGTTCCTGCTGCTCAGCTATTGGGGATATGCCCATGTTCTGGGATTCAGAGCAGGATCTCCCAGGATCCTCTGGCCTGCTAACCACTGTTAGCCTATCAAGCGCTTATTATGTTTGAGGAGGGTGCTGGGAGAGAGGGGAGGCTGGAAGGGAGAAGCTGGCTGGACAGGAGGTTCAGAGGAGGGAGACGTGATTCTGTTGCAGGCTTATGTTCAGGAAGAACTTGACTTTGGACAGGATCTGGAAACAGCCTACAGCATCACTTAGAGTTAGGAATGAGGGTGGAGCTGAGTTTGGTGATGGAGAACACTCTCCCCTCAAAGCCTGGGGCTGCAGCCCCTGATGATGGGGACAGGGACAGTGGTAGCCGATGCTGGACAGCAGCTCCTTAAGGTCTGTTAGCCCGTCAGACTTCATCCACATCTTCCAACACACCTGGCAGCCCTGGGATCATCACGCTGGACCAGTGGTTCTCAAAGTGTGTTCCATAGACCTCTAGGGACACTTTTCAGGGGACCTGTGAGATCGGGACCACTTTCTGCTTTTTTTTTTTTTAATCTTTTTGTCTTTTAGGGCTACATCTGTGGCATATGGAGGTTCCCAGCCTAGGGGTCTAATCGGAGCTGCTACTGGCCTGTGCCACAACCACAGCGCCAGATCCGAGCCACTCTGTGACCTACACCACAGCTCACGACAATGCTGGATCCTTAACCCACTGAGCGAGGTCAAGGATCAAACCCACGTCCTCATGGCTCCTAGTTGAGTTTGCTAACCTCTGAGCCACAACGGGAAGTCCAAGACCATTTTCATAATAATCCTAAGTCCTTATTTTCTTTTTTCACTGTGTTGATGGTATAAAAGTTACAGATGCATAGAGTTCCCATCGTGGCTCAGTGGTTAACGAATCCGACTAGGAACCAAGAAGTTGCGGGTTCGATCCCTGGCCTTGCTCGGTGGGTTAAGGATCCGGCGTTGCCGTGAGCTGTGGTGTAGGTTGCAGACGCGGCTCAGATCCCGCGTTGCTGTGGCTGTGCCAAAGGCCGGCAGCTACAGTTCCGATTAGATTCCTAGCCTGGGAACCTCCATATGCTGCGAGTGCGGCCCTAGGAAAAGGCAAAAAGACAAAAAGAAAAGAAAAGAAAGGTAAAAATTATTAATTAAAAAAAAAAAAAAAACTCAACTTCTGGAGTTCCCTAGTGGCTCAGTGGGTTAAGGATCTGGTGTTGTCACTGCTGTTTCTCAGGTCACTGCTATGGCACGGGTTCAGTCTCTAGGCCAGGAATTTCTGCATGCCGGAGGTATGGAAAAAAGAAAAGAAAAGAAAACAACACAACTTCTGAGTACACATCTTTTAAATACTCTGTGTGACAAAATAGGAAGCACCCCAGAAAGGCCCTTCCCTTTACCATCAGTTGCTCCAGGAAAGCAACACGTGACCTGAATTGCAAGCCACACTAGCCACTTTTTTCACAGAGTATCATTTTCCCTGGAAATAATGACTCCGAGGCAAAACCATAGCCTCGCAGGCTTGGCGATTTGGCAGATATTTTCTCGAAAACGTTCAAAGTCGCCTGTCAACTGACAGTATTTGTAACCAATGATAAAATTTGACTTTCAAGAAAAACTTTGAATTTTGGAGAGCTTGTACCTGCCACTCTGGGTTTGACAGCTTCCTCCTGTAAGACCTTCCCGAGGAGCTGGGTGCTAATAGTGAATGTGACTTTATTTATTTATTTCGTTTTTTGCTATTGTGTAATGAAATATGTCAACATTGGGAAGAGCTGCATACCTCAGTAAAGCAGCATCTTCCCCATGACCAGTGCAGGGAGTTTCAAAATGAGTAATGGATCCATTCCAAGTGCAAAACAGACCAGGGGGTTTTCATTTAACAGAGCATCAGAGTTCACGGATGTGGCTTCAGGCGCCAGGTGGCAGCTAACCTTTCGCAAACCACCACAGAAGGCTTTTTAGTTTAATATCAAAGAAGACTATCCATAATTATCTGAGAAGGCGATGAAGAACTCGCTTCCCTTTTCTAGTTCCATGTCTGGGCCCGGTCAGGTATTTTCCACCCGCTTTAACCAAAACAACATGTTACAGCAGACTGAAGTGCAGAGGCAAGTGTGGGAAGCCAGCTGTGTTGATAGGCCAGATGTTTAAGAGATTTGCCAAACTGTGAAATGATGAATGAAACTCTCCATTTTACAGATGAAGAAACTGAGGCTCAGAAGGCCCCAGACCAAGTCCCTTTCCATGTCTGGGCCCCTAGTTGCCCCATCTGGTCGCTGACCTCCAAGAATCCACTGGCCCAGGGTTTTCTCATGGCTCCTGCCCAGACATCTGGGAGGCAGAGTGGCACAGAGCCAGGCCCTGCCTCCCCCACCAGCCCGCTTCTCACCCTGCTGTCCACGGTGGGCAGGGGCCAGGCCTGGGCAGCCGGCAGCTGGCCCCATGTCCCTCAGGCTGGCAAGGAGATGACCAGGGCTGTTTGCAGTAATGGATTGCGGGCGGGTGGTGGCTGGGTGAAGGAGTGCGCTGGCCGCGGCCGTAATGCCTCACAAGCCAGCTCTGGCACGGGTAATTTACCGCTGCCGACAATAACATATTTCACTTCCCGTCGCCCCGATGAAGATTAGTTGTGTTTGAAAGTGGCTGAGTACACAGTCAATTCCGCTTAAACGTTTACAGTCAACTGAGCACAGATAATGCCCCCTCTGAACATGTGTCTGGGCCTCCTGTGGCTTGGGGAGGGGCTCGGAACGACGTAGGGGGTCCTCACCCCAGGAAGGGGTTGCAGCTGCACCGAGGGAGGGATTCGGGAACTGGGGGCTGGGCGGAGGTCTGTGGCTTCCTTTGGCCCCACTTTTCAGATTGTCTTTTAAAATTGTCTATTCAGAGTTCCCGTTGTGGCTCAGTGGTAACAAAACTGAGTAGGATCCAAGAAGATGCGGGTTTGATCCCTGGCCCCGCTCAGTGGGTTAAGGATTCGGTGTTGTCATGAGCTGTGGTGTAGGTCGCAGACGTGGTTCGGATCCCATGTTGCTGTGGCTGTGGTGCAGGCCTGCAGCTACAGCTCTGATTCAACCCTTAGCCTGGGAACTTCCATATGCCTCGGGAGCAGCCCTAAAGTGGCCAAAAATAAAATACAATAAATAAAGTAAAATGAAATAATCCATTCAGCAAACACTTCCCCGGGGCTGGCCAAGGACTTCGGTGTAGATGGCTATGGGGAGAATTCAAAGCCATGATTACATTTCATCCAGACAACATCCCTAGGAGGCAGGTTTCCAGAAGACTGGAAACTCTGACTCAGAGAGGCTCATGAGCTTTCTCGATGTCACACAGCCGGTACAAAATGGGTCTATGATTTGAACCCAGGCCTGATGGAGTTTCTGAGTCTTGAGTTGTTCCTAGTGACCTAGATTCTACCCCCTGAGCACTGGGTTGGGCAGCATTGTCTGCCTGGGGCTCCCGGACAAGCTGTAGACTTGCATCCTCTGCACCCATGTTTGGAATCCCTGGGTCATATAGGGGGTGGGGGTCTCACAGCAGGGCTGGGGTGTGTGAGCCTGATGGGTTTTGAAGCTGGACAGAGTCCCAGGCCCAGAATGTCACTTGTTGGGGAGGGGTAGTTTTGTCTGACAGGCAGGCTTCTGGCCGTCTTAGGGAGGGGAGCGGTTTGAGGGTTGGGAGCAGTTCCTGCCAGGACCGCACGATGCATGTATAAGGGTCTGTATCCGGTACAAACGGAGGTCCTATCCCCAGCCCACTGGGCCTTCTCTTCCCATCATGGGCCATGTCCAGAACAGGAGGGGCTTCACTCGCACACACGGGGACGCCAGCCCACTGGGGTCCACGCCAAACCCTGCAGACACTCCCTGGCCTCGGCATGCTCACATCAGTGGCAGATTTGTCCTGGGAGGATGGACCTCCGATGGACCTGGGAAGGGGCCCTCCTGACCTTGGAAGGGGGCTCAGGGCTGTCAAGGAAGGGGCCTCTGGGAAGCCAGCTTCCGCAGCGTGGTACTCAGGTTCCCCTGGGCCGGCAGATACGGCACCCGTGGGAAGGGGCGTGGCCGGAGATACAGCACCCCTTGGGAAGGGGCGTGGTCAGTCCTCTAGGACACAGGTGGCCTCCATTCAAGGTGATGCTGCCGTCCAGCCAGCCTCGCTCACAAGGGGTGAGTGGGTGGCCTGGGCTCCTCCCCTCCACACCGCTCCCCGCCTCGGGCCAGCCCCCAATTTTCCGAGAGGCTTCCACGCCCGGTGATCCTGCAGGCACCTCATCCAAGGGCTGCCGTGGAGAACCAGAGGCTGGCGTGCTTCGCCTTCCACAGCCGTAACCACACTGTAAGTAAGGGCCTTTATTGAGTGCCTGCCGTGTGCGAGCCCTCTGCCGGCCCCCTGTGAACATTATTTCACCCAAGCTTCTCCAGTATCCTAGGCGGTGGCCCTTCCCTCTCCCTTTCTCAGAAGAGGAGGGGAGGGCGGGACCACAGAAGGGGGCAGGGCCGGGATTCACACCTGGTCTGCATGCCTCGGGGAGGGCCTGGCCTCTCTGCCCCACAGGCAGTGAGATCAAGAATGCAATTGTGTGTGTGTGTGTATGGCCACTCGTGTCACTGCATGACAGTTGGGGTGTGTCCAATGCTGTGTGTGATGCCATGTCTGGTAAGCTATGGCCGTGAATGCCCTGGGCACTGGGTCTACTGGGGTGACACTGTCCCAATTCCATGTTTTTCCATGTCTCTAGACCATGGCCACGTGACCCTAAGTTTGTGTGACACCCTCTATCCGTGTCTCATGACACTATCAGGTAACCTTGTCGTGTCCAGGTGCTGCTGTCCCCTGTAAGGGGCTGTTTCAGGGTGGTTCTCAGGCCCAGGAGCCCGTGCTGGGCACTGAGTGCTGGCAGCGCTTGCTGGCTGCTGGCCTCATCTCTACAGCCCCAGCCACGCTGCCCATCTGCCCCACCATGCCTGGACTCTGGGGCCTGAGCCCCCAGGTTGGGGAAGCAGCCACAAAGGCTGCAGTCGTCGGCCACACTGACCAGGGTTCCTGCCCCTGGGCTGGGCTGATCCCATGTCATCTTGTCGTCCCTCCACACCAGGAGGCACCTCTCACCAGTGACTGTCCTCAGTGGCTGCAGTGGCAGAGACCCCCATCCCAGGCCGGACCCCATCCCAGCCACATCTCATACCTCTGTGGTGCTCCCAGGACCCTCCCCGCATCCCATCCACTTATCAAGCTCCAAAGAGCTGAGCCTGTTCCAAGCGCTGGGCATTCAATCAATTCCCTACCCTTGGGAGTTCCCATCATGGCTCAGCAGTAACAAACCCAACTAGTATCCACGAGGATGCGGGTTCAATCCCTGGCCTTGCTCAGTGAGTTAAGGATCCAGCGTTGCCACGAGCTGTGGTCTAGGACGCAGATGCAGCTCAGATCCAGTGTTGCCGTGGCTGTGGTTTAGGCCAGCAGCTGCAGGTCCAATTCAACCCCTAGCCTGGGAACGTCCGTATGCCGTGGGTGCGGCCCTAAAAAACAAAAAACAAATTAGTTCCCTGCCCTCACCAAGCACAGTGAATAGATGTGCTCAGGCCAGGCGCACCCCCATCAGACCATCCCCGGATGCTGAGCTCCTGCCGAGCTCCTGCCCCCACGGTGCCCACAGCCCAGCTGAACCCTCCTGTATTGGAGGATAAGGAACGTAGGACGGGATCTGTGAGCCTGACCGAGGGCCCCTCACTGTGTGATCTTAGATATCTGGCTCAACTTCTCTGGCCTGAGACATGAGCTGGTGTAAGAAAGGGCTTGAGGGTTTGGAAGAGCAGCAGCGACAGCGGTCTGCCTTGCATGGCACAGAGCTCTGTGGTGGTCAGGGGGCTGCTGTCGCCACCACCAATGGTGACAGAAACGGCAACTTCTCTCTCCTAGCTCAGGCCCTAGCTCTTTGTGTGTTGTATCTCCTCGGAGGCAGGCCCTCTGTCATTTTCACTTTGCAGATATGGAAACAGGTTCAGAGAGGGCAAATGACTTGCTCAAGGCCACACAGCGAGAGACTAAGAGAGAGCAAATCTGTAAGCAGAACAACCCCTGTGTGGACGGGGTGTGGCAGGAGGGATGGGGAAACTGAGGCTTGGAGAGGGGATGTGATGAGCTGGGGAGACCAGACCCCTAAGCCAGTGGTCTCTCCCACCCCTCCCCATCTCTCTACCATCCTGAGTGCAGATCACCACGGTGGGGGCGGGGAGGGCTGGGCTGGCAAAGAGAGACTGTCAGAGACAAAGGGCCGCTATGGCCACACAATGGTGACAGCCCAAGCCAGATGACAGGCACTGGGGTTCAGGAGCAGCTCGGAACCCACCTGCAGCTTCCTCCAGACAATGGGAAGCCTGTGTTCCCGGGGGTGGGGCACAATAGGCGCCCTGTGTTTGGGGGCCTGCCTCTCGCTGCACCACCCTGGGGATGAGAGATGGCCCTGGCAGCCACTGCCTGGCCTAGGAGCAAGGAGCAAGGGGCTGCTGAGCTCACACGTGGTGGTGGTGGGAGACGGGGAGCAGGTAGCCCACCCACGTGGTGGGATTCGGAAGGGTCTCGCGTTCCTGGCCCAAACCCCTCACCATGAGTGGCCTCTCGCTGTGCCTGAAAGTGTATAACTAGCTCTCCATTCCCTTGCCTCTGGGCAAGCGACTTTGAACATCTCAGAGCTTCCGTTCCTCCATCTGTAAAATGAAGATGATAGATTTTACTTGGCACAGATGCTATTAGAATTAGATGAGGGAGACACAGTGAGTGACACATAGTAATGGCTTAAGATGTGTCAGTTCCTTTTGATGATGGGTGGAAGGATAGATGGGTGGGTGGATGGATGGATGGATGGACGCAGAAAACGAGATGAGTGGAAGGATGGATAGGTGACTCTCAGATGAGGGTCCATGTAGCAGGTGGATGGAGAAGCAGCAGAGAGTAGGAGGGAAGATGGCTGCGGAATTCAGGGAAGGCTTCCAGGAGGAAGAAAAGTGCGGATAAGCAGAGAGGAGGGTGCTGTGTGACTTGCACTTCCTGGCTTTGAATCCCCATCTCCTGGGCTGGACACTCATGCAAACAAGGGCTCAGGGATTCCCTCTCCCCAGATTTCAGGTCCATGCTGATCAAGGCCCCAGAGTGTCCCATCCTTCACCAGACCCTTCCAGTGAACAGTTTGGGGGATTTCTGTCCCTCTCCATCCTCGGTGGAGGTGGCAAAGCAGAAGACTTGGAGTCAGGTGGCCCTGGGTTCAAGTTCCATCTTCACCTCCTACTTGCTGTGTGTCTTTAGGCCCATTCCTTCCCCTCTCTGAGATTCTGCTTCCTCTCCTCTGTACACTAGGCACCCTCATCCCAACCTGACTGGCATGGTGGATAGCAGGAGAGATGATGGAGAAGCTCCCTGCACACAGTAGGTACGCGGATCGAGTCTGGCTGAGGCTTAGCGCTGGGGAGGAGCAGACGGCAGTGAGGGAGCTCAGGACCCAGGACCTTGGCTGGGCCTGACCTGTCGCCTCCCGAATCTGAATAGCCCCCTGACTCCCGTCCTCTTGATCCTTGAAACCAGAAGGAGCCAAGGGTACATTTCATAATTTAAAGAGAACGAGCAAGAGACTCTCAAACCGCATCCGCCTCTTAATGGAATTACTGAAAAGGGCTTTTTAATTAAAAACAAGAAGTTGGGGACAGGTTCATATCCATAATCCAGGGCCCCGCGCCGTGGCCGCCATGGTTTCATTACCCTCTATTTATGTCTCACTCTTGGCATGATCTATATTGTTAAAATCCTGCGTGAAAAATGGGCCCGGCTTTTCAGGTGGAGCTGTAAATACTTACCCTGCCTAACATGGGTCCCCCTGTTGCAGGCAGCTTAGGGGCTTTTAAATGCAGCTTAAGACATCCCAGGATGTCTCATTAAAATTTAGTCTCGCCTTTTCCGTCTGCTGTCATTAAGGCTCACAGGGCGTGGGAGAGACAGCAGGGAGGGGGACATAGAAATCGAAGGGGGCGCAGGTTAGGTTATCCCAGCTTTGTGGGCCTGACGCCCTCCAACCATGGGATCTCAGGCACCACAGCCCGGAAGGGCCAAAAGGACAGGGGAAGTGGCTGGGAGCTGATTCTTTCTCGGGGAAGGGGCTTCTCGGGGCCAACCTGTGGGCAGCTCCATCTCCACCCTCCCAGCCCCCTTCTCACAGAGCCAGGGGTCCCCCTGAGTCTCTCTCACCCCCTCCCTCCCTTCCTTTCTTTCTCTGAGTATTCCACACATGCTCTCTTGAGCCTCTAGGCCTTCACAACTGCTGTTTCCACGGCCTGGAATACTGGGTGTGGGAGAGGCCCTGGAGATGTGGTGCTGACTGTCCAGTGGCGCAGTCCCTGCCAGCAGGAGATGGAGCGGAAGAGCCCGACTTGATGGCACCTACTGTGTGGCCCCGGGGAAGGAGGTGTCATTACGCCCCCATTTTGCAGGTGAGAACACTGAGGCCTCAGGAAGCAAGTCACTTGCAGAGGTCACAAGCCCAGCCTCCAATCTGCTGGATGAAGTCCCATCCCTCAGCCTGCTCCCAGCCTGCCTCTGCCTCTTCCTGGCTGCTATGAGATGCAGTAAGAAGCCAGGTTCCATTTATGCATGAGAGTCCCAAACGGCTGGGATCCTCTATCTATCTCATCTCCTGATGTGGCCCCAGTGCCCAGAACAGCCCCTGGCACAAAGCAGGCATTCGGCAATTTTGTCAAAGTGATGTGTAATGCGGAGACTCGGTTTCCTCATCCATGAAGTGGGCTAACCTTCAGCCCCTCGGGCCTATGAAAGAGCAGGACACAGAGCCTGAGTTTTCCAGATGGCTTCCCCCCCGACTCCCCCCAACTCCCTCCATCCTTCCTCGCCTTCCCCTCCCCCCTATGGGGGTGGAGCTGGGCACAGGTGGCAGACCAGCTTTCACGTGGGGCTGGGTCCCTGGGAAGAGAATGGAACAGTAATCACAGTCCATGCCTGGTCCTGCCCTAGAAGAGCTTGTGAGGGCACCTGCCACCTCTCCTGCTACCCTGTCCCTCTTCCCAGGCTGGGACCTGTCAGTCAGCTCCTGCACACCTCTCTGGGGTCCCTGCCCCAAGTTCTGCCCATCCTGCGGGTGCCGAGTGAGTATGTCTTCTGCACAGAGAAGCCGTCGCTCCTTTTCCAGCTGATGGAGCCAGTTAGTGACGTCAGGAGGCCCCCTCTGCTGTGATGCCATTACGACAGCCAGATTTTTAAAATCCAGAGGAGTTCCTTGGCGGCCTACTGGTTAAGGACCCAGCATTGCCACTGCTGTGGCTCAGGTTCGATCCCTGGCCCAGGAACTTCTACTTGCCCGAGGGCACGGCCAAAAAAATAAAAATGAAGTCCAGATTATCAGATGCCCATCCCTGCCCCTTGCTCACCCCAAAATGATTGCAGAGATAGGGGTATCCCCATGGTGGGTGCGGTCAGAGGCCTGGCCTCAAGGGGGCCCTAGCTCCCCTCCTGTCATTTGCAGGCACTGCTCCCTGACTGTGGGCTGCAGGGGAGGGGAGGGCGTGATTAGCCTCCCTGCTTCCCAACTGCTCACAGGATCCTCACAAAGGGAGCGCCTCCACTGAAGAGCTGAGGTTCCCCTGGGGCTTCAAGACTCAGAGCCCAGCTTCATCAACCTCAGTGACAGGTTTTTGTTGTTATTGTGTTATTATTATTGTCAACATCCCCCTCAGGTACACTTTGCAAATTTGTACCCTGGTGGAAAGTCGTGGGGGGCCTGGCTGCTATCTGCTGCAGGTGACCCGAGGGTGACCTGAGTGACCTTGGCAAATCCCGCACTTCTGGGCCTGGAGCTGCCATCCGTATAGTGGTAGTCTTACAGTGGCCCTGGCCCGGTTGCCTGCTCTGTCCTGTGCAAGCAGGTGAGCCAGGGCAGGTGACTTAAACTCTCAGGACCTCCGCTTACTCATCTGTAAAATGGGAGCGTAGGAGTCCTCACCCGGCTGTGTTGCGTGAGGACCTCCATGGGGTTAGGTGCCTGCGCAATGCCTCTCTCAGCGGATTGAGATGCACTGGACCCAAAAGGAGAGGGTTTACAGGAATGAGACCACCAGGAGAACCCTGACCCCCAGCCTGTGGCAACCACACAGTGAGATGCGTGAGAAGGATGGGTCCCGCCCACCACCGCCTCCGTGTCACCCAGGGGCTGTGGTAGGAGCGAGCCATCATTTGCGTCATTTTCCAGTCTGCTACAGGAATCAAAGGTTCTGCCGGGCCTGTTAGCGCCCATTCTCTGGGGATCACTCAGGCAATTTCCGCAGTGCTCTGTGACAATGGTCTCAATTAAGGTGTCAGCATATCATTTAGCCCTTTCAGCGCAAAGCCCAGAGACAGGCTGGCGAATCTTCACCCGCTTTAATGAGAGATGCGCGGAGGAAGTGGGAGGGTGAAAGGTGCGCATGCGCAAGGGGCGGCATGCGTCTGCGTCTCCCAGGCTCCCGACCAGGTGAGTGTCTGAACAGTGGAGGTGGGTGGGAGGTGAGGTGGCCCCGGAGGTGAGGAGGGGCACAGAGGACCAAGGACATGCTGACTCAACTGTGCCCCGAGCACCCTGAGTCCGCGTTCAAGCCCTCTTGAGGCTGCTTGGCCAGTGGCCTGTGTGACTTCACTCTCCCTTCTGGACAGTCTGCTTCTTCAGATGGGGCCCACGGGGTGCCACCTCCGTCTCGCGGTCTCCAGTTTCCCAGCACAGAGCTTGGCCGAAGGCAGCACTCATTAAATGCTTAACGTGGTGCTCCCGCTGTGGCGCGACGGGATCGGCAGCGTCTTGGGTTCTCTGGGAGGCGGGTTCAATCCCTGCCGGCACAGTGGGTTAAGGATCCCGCGTTGCCACAGCTGAGGCCTCGTTCGAGCCTGTGGCTCGAATCTGAACCCCGGCCCGGGAGCTCCATATGCCATGGGGCGGCCAAAATGATATAAATAAATAAGTAAATACTTAAAGGATGTAAGAGAAAGAAGGAAGGAAAGGAGAGAAAGGGGGCGAAACAGACAAGGTAAGAGGAACCAGAGGCAAATGTTTTAATAGTTCAAAGGATGGCGTATGAAAATGACAAAAGCTGGAGAGAAAGGTGCAGAGAAGTGAGTGTGTTGAATTGTGACCGCCCCACCCCCACGAGATATGTCCTAACCCCCAGTACCTGTGAAGGTGACCGTTTTGGAAATGGAGTCTTTGCAGATATAATCAAGTTAAGGTGAGGTCACTAGGGTGGACCCTCATCCCCTAAGACTGGTGTCCTTTTAGGAAGAGGAGAAAAGACACACACACAAGGGAAATGCCCTGTGACGACAGAGGCAGAGATTGCAGGGGTGCTGCTGCAAGCCAGGGATTCCGGGCCAGCACCGGAAAGCAGGAGGAGGCCAGGGAGGGTTCCACGCAGCGCCTCGGAGGGAGGAGAGCTCTGCTGACCCCCTAACTTTGGACTGCTGCCTTCCAGAAGTTCTGGCTTCCAGAAATCAGAAGCTTCTGACTTTCAGGAGTTCTGGAAGCCAGAACTTTGAGAGAATACATTTCTGATTTGGGGGGTGTTCTTTTGGTTTTTTGTTTTTGTCTTCATGGGGCCATACCTGTGGCATATAGAAGTTCCCAGGCTAGGGCTCAAATCGGAGCTGCAGCTGTTGGCCTCTGCTACAGCCACAGCAATGCCAGATCAGAGCCACATCTGCAACCTACACCACAGATCATGGCAACACCGGATTCTTAACCCACTGAGTGAGGCCAAGGGTCAAAACCACATCCTCATGGATGCTAGTCGGGTTCTTAACCCACTGAGCCACAGTGGGAACTCTGTTTCTGGTGTTTTAAGTCACCCAGTTTGTGGTACTTTGTTATGGCAGCTCTATAAAACTAAAATAGTGTATACACACACGTGTAAGGAAATGAGGAAAGATGAGAGGAGAGAGAGAGAGATGAAGGTGCAAAAACATGGCAGGTTTCATGTCTAGGGACCACTAAGTTTTCAGCATAGCCTGGCCTAGTGCTCTTTGAGAGTCTCTCTCTTTCTCTCTCTTTTTTTTTTAGGGCCGCACCTGCGGCATATGGAGGTTCCCATGCTAGGAGTCGAATCAGAGCCACAGCCACAGCAACGGAGGACCCGAGCCACATCCACGACCTACCCCACGGCCCACGGCAATGCCGGATCCTCCACCCATTGAGCAAGGACAAGAATTAAACCTGCAACCCCATGGTCCCCAGTCGGATTCATTTCTGCAGCACTGCAATGGGAACTCTTGCCTCTCTCTATTTTTATTTTATTTATTGAAGTTTAGTTGATTAACAGTGTTGTATTAGTTTCAGGTGTGCCGCAACGTGAATCAGTTAGTTATAGCTATACATGGAGTTCCCTTTGTGGCTTAGCAGTAACGAACCCAACTTGTATCTATTTGAATGCGGGCCTCCCTCAGTGGGTTAAGGATCCGCTATTGCTGTGGTGTAGGTTGCAGAGATGGCTCAGATCTGGCGTTGCTGTAGCGTAAGCCGGCAGCTGCGGCTCCAATTCGACCCCTAGCCTGGGAACTTCCACATGCGACACATACGGCCCTAAAAAAAGAAAAGGTTGTATCTATTCATATATTCATTCCTTTTCAGATTCTTTTCGTATATAGGTTATTACACTGTAATGAGTAGATTTCCATTTGCTATACAGTAGGTCCTTGTTACTTGTCTGTTTTAAAAATAGTAGTGGGTATATGTTAATCCCAACCTCCTGATCTATTCCTCTCTGCCACATTTCCCTTTTGGTAGAGGTAAGCTTGGTTTTGAATCCTTTGAATCTATTTCTGTTTTGTGAATAAGTTCTTTTGTATCATTTTTTATTAGATTCCACATATCAGTGATCTCATATATTTGTCTTTGACTTAACCGCACTTAGTGTAATAATTATTAGCTCCATCTATGTTGCTGCCAATGGCATTATTTCCTTTTTTATGGCTGAGTAATATTCCATTGTATATAGGTACAACATCTTTATCCAATCCTCTGTTGGACATTTAGGTTGCTTCCATGTCTTGGCTATTATAAATAGTGCTTCAGTGAACATTTGGATGCATGTATCTTTTCAAGTTATGGTTTTCTCTGAATATATGCCCAGGACTGGAATTGCTGGATCATATGGCAGTTCTTTATTTAGCTTTTTTTTTTTTGTCTTTTCAGAGTCACACCCGTGGCATATGGAGGTTCCCAAGCTAGGGGTCTAATCAGAGCTGTAGCCATTGCCTGACGCCACAGCCATAGTAACGCCAGATCTGAGCTGCGTCTGCGACCTACACCACAGCTCACAGCAACACTGGATCCTTAACCCACTGAGCAATGCCAGGGATTGAACCCACCACCTCATGGTTCCTGGTCGGATTCATTTCTGCTACACCACGAGGGGAACTCCGGGTTTTTATATTTATATATAAAACTGCATGAGATATTTGTACATTTTGGAGGTTAATCCCTTGTCAGTTACTTTGTTTGCAAAGATTTTCTTCCATTCTGTGGGGTTTTGGGGTCTGTGTGTGTGGTTTCCTTTGCTGTGCAAAAGCTTTTACATTTAATTAGGTCCCATTTATTTGTTTTTGTTTTTATTTTCGTTACTCTAGGAGGTGGATCCAAAAAGATATTGCTGTGATTTATGTCAAAGAGTGTTCTGCCTGTGTTTTCCTCTAAGAGTTTTATAGGATCCAACCTTACATTTAGGTCTTTAATCCTTCTTGAGTTTATTTTTGTGTATGGGGTAAGAGAATGTTCTAACTTCATTCTTTTGAAGGTCAGTTTTCCCAGGATCACTTATTGAAGAGACTGTCTTTCCCCATCATATATTCTTGCTTCCTTTGTTGTAGATCAATTGACCATAGATGCCTGGGTTTATTTCTGGGCTTTCTATCCTGTGCCGTTAGTCTCTGTTTCTGTTTTTATGCCAGTACCATACTCTTTTGATTAGTATAGCTTTGTAGTGTAGTCTGAAGTCAGGGAATCTGATCCCTCCAGCTCCATTTTTCTTTCTTTGGACTGTTGTGGCTATCTAGGGTCCTCTGTGATTCCATACAAATTTAATTTTTTTGTGTGAAAAATGCCATTGGTAATTTAATAGGAATTGCACTGAATCTGTAGATTGCATTGGGTCATTTTGCCTATAGTCATTTTGACAATATTGACTCTTCCAATCCAAGAGTATGGTATATCTTTCCATCTGTTAGTGACCTCTTTGATTTATTTCATCAGTGTCTTATAGTTTTCAGAGTACAGATCTTTTGTCTCTTTGGGTAGGTTTATTCTCAAGTATTTTATTCTCTTTGATGTGATGGTAAATGGGGTTATTTCCTTAATTTCTCTTAATTTCCTTAATTTCTCTTTCTAATCTTTCATTGTTAGTGTATTAATTTGGTATCCTGCAACTTTACCAAATTCATTGATGAGCTCTAGAAGATTTTTGGTAGCATTTTTAGGATTGTCTATGTATAGTATCATGTCATCTGCAAATGGTGACGGCTTTACTTTTTCTTTTTCGATTTGGATTCCTTTTATTTCTTTTTCTTTTCTGATTTTCGTAGCTAGGACTTCCAAAACAATGTTGAATAAAAATGGTGAGAGTGGACATCCTTGAGAGTGGACACTATTGAGAATGATGTTAGCTGTGTATTTGTCAAATTCGGCCTTTATTATTTGAGGTAGATTCCCTCTATGTCCACTTTCTGGAGGGTTTTTATCATAAATGGGTATTGAATTTTGTCAGAAGCTTTTTCTGCATCTGTTGTGATGACTTTTTCATTTTTCATTTTGTTAATGTGGTGTATCACATAGATTGATTTGCAGATATTGAAGAATCCTTGCAACCCTGGGATAAATCCCACCTGATCATGGTGTATGATCCTTTCAGTGTATTGTTGGATTCACTTTGCTAATAATTTGTTGAGGATGTTTGCACTTATATTCATCAATAATATTTGCCTGTAATTTTCTCTTTTAGTGATTATTTCCTCTTTTTTTCTTTGTCTGGTTTTGGTATCAGGGTGGTGGTGTCTTCGCAGAATGAACTTGGGAGTGTTTCTTCCTTTGAAGGGCTCTCTTAACAGCAGCACCACTGTCCCCATAACCACTCCCACTGTATCACCACCATCACCATCACTGCTACCGCCATTATCATAACCACCATCAGCACCACCACCGTCATCGCCATCAACCACTATAATCACCAACATTAGCACCATCATCCCCCATTATCACCACTATCACTATCATGACCATTACACCGTCACCGTTACCACTACATCTCAATCATGACCACCATCAACCGCCATTACCATCATCACTACCACCAGCATTACCACCGTCACCATCATCACCACCAGCAACATCACCACCAGCAACATCACCACCATCACCATCATCACCACCAGCAGCATCACCACCATCACCATCATCACCACCAGGAGCATCACTACCATCAACATCATCACCGCCAGCAGCGTCACCACCATCATCACCACCAGCAGCATAACTGCCATCAATATCACCACTACACCATCACCGTCATGACCATCTTCTCTGTCACCATCAACCACCATCATGACCACGATCACCATCATCATCACTACCACCATCACCATTGCACCAACACCACCATCACCGTCATGACCATCATCACCAGATATGGGGGGAGAAGCAAAGAAGGAGAAGAATGAATCTTGCATTCAAGAGACAGGCAGTTACCATTTGATCCAGCAGTCCCACTCCTGGGCATCTATCCAGAGAAATCCATGACTCGAAAAGACACATGTACTCCAGTGTTCACTGCAGCACTCTATACAATAGCCAAGACATGGAAACAACTTAAATATCCATCGACAGAGGAGTGGATAAAGAAGATGTGGTACATATACACAATGGAATATTACTCAGCCATTAAAAGGAAAGAAATAATGGCATTTGCAGCAACATAGATGGACCTAGAAATTATCATGCTAAGTGAAGTCAGTCAGACAATGAGACACCAACATCAAATGATATCACTTACATGTGGAATCTAAAAAAAGGACCCAAGGAACTTTGCAGAACAGATATGACTCACAGACTTTGAAAAACGTATGCTTTCCAAATGAGACAGGTTGAGGGGTGGGAGGTTGCATTGAGGGTTTGGGATGGAAATGCTATAAAATTTGGTTGTGATGATTGTTGTACATCTATAATTGTAATAAAATTCATTGAGTAATTGAGAAGCAGGAAAAGAGGGGGCTGCACAGGTAAACAACCAAGCAGTCATGTTTGGGGAGGCAGGAGGAAAACAAGAAGGGATCTCAGACTCAAAAGGAGGAGGGAGCTAGGAGAGTAGTGTCCCGGTGAGGTCTGTGAGATAGGGCTGGTGCACACCCAGGGGCTGGGGAGAGCGTTCTCGGGACTGGGCGGCCCGGATTGCAGTGGGTGGAGGGGTGAGTGGAAGGTGGGAGTGGATGCAGGCACCAAGCTGGGAATTGGGGAGATTCCCTTGGTTGCTGGGTGGAGAACGGATGGATAGACAAGCCTGAGACTCCCAGGGAGAATGTGGAGGGGCTGGTCTGATCCTTGGGGTGGGGGACAGGGGCAGCCCCACCTAGAAGGCCTGGGGGAGGGGACTCGGGAGCCTCAGAGGAAGCAACCTCACCCTGCTGTGTCGGTGTCCTAGGGCTGCTGTAACCAAGTACTGCAAACTGGGGTGTGGGGGTGGGGGTGGGGCTTAAAGCAGAAGTGTGTTCTCTCAGAGCTCTGGATGCTAGACGTCTGAAATCAAGGTGTCAACACGGTTGCTTCTTGGGGCTCTGAGGTCAAAACCATTCCATGCCTTCTCCTAGATTCTGGTGATTGCCAGTAAACCTTGGTGTTCCTTGGAGTGTGGATGCGTCACATCAGTCGCTACCTCTGGCATCATGCGGCATTCTCCTTTCTGCGTCTGTCTCAACTTATGACACCAATCATTGGATTTAGAGCCCGCCCCAATCCAGTGTGAACTCATCTTAACTTGATGACCTATGCAAAGATCCCGTTTCCCAGTATAGTCACTTTGCTGGTGCTGGGGGTTAGAGTCTCATCGTGTCATGGGGGGACACAGCTCTACTGGTGCACTGTTTGCTCATTCCCAGAGGCATTTATTTATTTACTTATTTTGCTTTTTTAGGGCCGCACTCGCGGCACATGGAGGTTCCCAGGCTAGGGGTCTAATCGGAACTACAGCTGCCAGCCTACACCACGGCCACAGCAATGCCAGATCCTTCACCCACTGAGTGAGGTCAGGGATCGAACCCGTAACCTCATGTTTCCTAGTTGGATTCGTTTCCCCCGAGGCATTTAATAAGCACCTCGTTGGCCCTGGAGCTGGCCCAAGTGTGGGCTTCCTGGTCTTGAGAGGCTAAAACATGGGGTAGAAGAAAGCTTGTGGGACAAGGCTGGGGGCCACGTGTTGGATGCCGTCCTCAGAGCTGGACTAGGAGAGGAGGCAGGCTGGGGGGAAGGGGCCGCAGCCTCGGCCCCAGCCCTTTCCCTCCTTCCCTGGCATTTGGGTAAATCCACAGAGGAGCTTGTGACATCTGGGGCCTGTGTAAATGGAGCATAAATTAGCCCTAACAATCACATCTGCAGCCGCCATGCTGCAGTCTGTTTCCTGCTGAACCCGGGCTGGGTTTGGGGTGGGCGGGAACACAGAAGCTGGTCCCGGACACGCCCAAAACCCCTATTATTAACATCACCGTATCAGAAGTTTCTGCTGAAATGTGTGTGTGTTCTCGTGACACATGGGACACGGGATCCTCTTCCTGGATGGGGAATCGGGCGTTAAGAGATGTGGACATAGCAGGGACAATCTCTGGAAGGTGGCATAGGGATGAGAAACCTGGGGGGGTGGCGGTGAAGGAAAGTAGGGACAGTACCGAGTGGCTAAGAGGGCATGGTGGGGGGACACAAATAAGAGTCCCCAGGGTCACACTCTCCTCCATGCTCCCACCCTCCCCCACCTCATGTTGGGGGTCCTAGAGCCCGCCAGGGGCGGGAGGAGTAGGAGGCCCCCCTGGACCAGGTCTTTACATAAATTAACTCATTCCACTTCATCTAACCTTGACCCTGTCCTTCTGAGGGTGACCTTGTATCATCCCCATTTTACAGATCAAGAAACTGAGCGGCTGAGATGGGACTATTGAGAGGTGTCTGGGAGTTCCTGCTGTGGTGGGGCGGAAACAAATCTGATAGGAACAGTGAGGTTGCGTGTTCGATCCCTGGCCTCGCTCAGTCGGTTAAGGATCTGGCATTGCCGTGAACTGTGGTGTAAGTTGCAGATGCGGCTTGGATCTGGCATTGCTGTGGCTGTGGTGCAGGCAGGGCAACTATAGCTCCCAGCAGACCCCTAGCCTGGAAACCTCCATATGCTGCAGAGGCAGCCCTAAAAAAGCAAAAAAAAGAAGGGGTGTCTGAAGCAGGACCTGAACCAGGAGTTTCAACTCATCCTCATTGGCTCGCCCTGATCAAGAAGTAGTGTTGCACGCATGTGTGTACCTGCATGTGAATAAGCATATGAGGGCACGCATGTACACCTGTGTGCATGAGTGTCAGCATGTCCATGTGCGTGTGTGAAAACGGGGAGGGAAGCCTCTCCCCGCAACCCAAGGTCAACGTATAGGAACCAGAACCCTCTTTGCCCCTCCTGGTCCAATCAACACGGCCATCATGGTTCATCACAGTCTTAAGCACCTACTGTATACAGGACCAACGCTTTCATGCTCACTTACCCACCTCCTCGTTCATTCAGTTTCACAGGTCATTTCTGGAGCACCTACTACACGCCAGGCTCTGCGCCAAGCAGTGGGGACATGAGACGAGTGGGACTAAGGTGCTCACTCTCCAGTGAGGGAGGCAGCCGTGGAACAGCTGAACTTGGCTGCAGACTGTGGTAGGCGTCCTAGGAGATTGAAGAGGTAGGTTTCCAGGGTGGGGCATTTGGGAATTCGCTCTCCAAGCACAGGCACTATGTCTGTCCAGTTCATGCTGAACCACCGCTGCCAGCACCATACCAGGCGCACCACAATTGCGCCTATACATGTTTGTTGAATGACTGTTGATTGAAAGATGGGCAGGTTCTCAGCACACAGAGCTAAGGTGGGGCTGGTCATCTGGGCTGAGGACCCAGGGGCAAGGCGGCGGCCTGGAGGGGAAGCACTGTGATGTTTGACTGAAGAGCTTTTCGGGGAGGTGCGACCTGGAAAAAGCATGTTTCTGAGAATCAAACAGACCTGGGGGACCCTGGCCCCGGCTGTTGTGTGCTGGCTGGGTGAGTCTAGGCAGGTTTCTTCACCTCTCTGGTCCTTGGCGGTCTCATCCTGTCTTAGGCTGTAACTTGGGCTGTCTCTGTGCTGGGACAGCCCCACTCCTGTCCCCTGTCCGCGCCTTACCCCCAGCTTCCAGGATCAAGTGTTCAGCTGTGCGCTCGGCCTCCCCTGCGGGCCCTGACCTCCAGACACCCCACAGCCCCATCCCGCCCCATCCCTGGCTTCCCCTTCCCCGCCAGCAGCAGTTTCATCCTGCAGCAGCGTCCACGCTCCGAGGCTCAAACCTCGGTGTCACCTTTGGCCCCTCTCTTGCTCTCGTACCGCCCGGCCAGTCCATCTGCAAACGCTGTCCTCTCACACTGGTCACAGGGCTTCCTGCCCCCCACCCTTGCCCCCTTAGTCTGTTGTCAGCACAGCCACCAGATGGGGACTTTCCAGGGGTGGACAGCATTCACCCCTCTGCTCAAGAGCCCACTATGGCTCCCTTAGCTTCTATGCTGTTCCTTCATAGTCTGCGACTTTAAAATTTTTTGTAAAATGGAGATATAATTCACAACCCATAAAAATCACCCATTTAAAGTGTATCATTGCATGGGTTTTAGTACATTTGCCAAGTTTTGTAACCAACACCACCATCTAATTCTGGAACCTTTTCATCTCCCCCTAAAAGAAACCCCGTCAGGAGTTCCCGTCGTGACACAGCAGAAACGAATCTGACTAGGAATCATGTGGTTGCGGGTTCGATCCCTGGCCTCACTCAGTGGGTTAAGGATCCGGCGTTGCTGTGAGCTGTGGCGTACGTAGGTTGCAGACCTGGCTCGGATCCTGCGTTGCTGTGGCTGTGGCTTAGGCCACGCGGCTACAGCTCCAATTAGACTCCTATACCGGGAACCTCCCTATGCCGCTGGTGTGGCCCTAAAAAGACAAAAAAAAAAAAAAAGGTGTAGGAATTCTCGTCGTGGCTCAGCAGTAATGAGTCCAACTACAGTCCATGAGGACATGGGTTCTACCCCTGGCCTCGCTCAGTGGGTTAAGGATCTGGTGTTGCCGTGAGCTGTGGTGTAGGTCACAGATGTGGCTTAGATCCCACATAGCTTCGGCTGTGTCATAGGCCGGCAGCTGCAGCTCCGATTCGACCCCTCGCCTGGGAACTTCCATATGCCGCAGGTGTGGTCCTAAAAAGATGAAAACAAGGAGTTCCCATTCGTGGCGCAGTGGTTAATGAATCCGACTAGGAACCATGAGGTTGCGGGTTCGATCCCTGCCCTTGCTCAGTGGGTTAACGATCAGGCGTTGCCGTGAGCTGTGGTGTAGGTTTGCAGATGGGAATCAGATCCCGCGTTGCTGTGACTGTGGTGTAGGCCAGTGGCTACAGCTCCGATTAGACCCCTAGCCTGGGAACCTCCACATGCCGTGGGTGCGGCCCTAAAATGACAAAAGGCAAAAAAAAAGAAAGAAAGAAAACAAAAAAGAAAGAAAAAAGAAATCCCATCAGCAATTATCACCCATCCAGCCCCAGGGAACCACGGCTACTCTCTGCCTCTGTGGACTGTTCTAACCACTTCATGCAGATGCAGTCATGTGCTGCGTGGCCTTTTGGGTCTGACTTCTTTCACTTAGCATTGCATCTTCAAGGCTCGTCCGTGTAAAGCTGTGACATTTTCTATCTTTATTTGCTCCGTGTCCTCCTGCCCACTCTAGTGGGTCAGCAACCTGAGGGCAGGGACTTTCTCACTGTATTAGGTTCTCCAGAGAAATAGAACCAATGGGCGCGTGCGTGCGTGCGTGCGTGTGTGTGGAATTGGCTCATGAAGTTGTGGAGGCTGACAAGTCCTGAGACCCGAAGTCAGCAAGCTGGGTGGAGCCTCAGGAGAGCGGACGGGGTGAGCTGCAGTCCGCATCTGACTTGGAAGGTGGGAGGCGACAGACGTCTCTGTTCGGACAGCGCAGAGGGAGAGGGAGTTGGGCGGCGGCCCCTCAGTGGACTGGATGAGGCCCAGCCACGCCATGGAGGGCGGTTCGCTAGTGCTCGGACCAGGATCCAGATGTTAAGCTCATCCAGAAACACCTTCACAGACACACCAGAATAATGTTTGGCCAGATGTCTGGGCAGCCCGGGTCCCAGGCGAGTTGAAGCACAAACAGCAGCACCCAGACACAGAACAGGAGCTCGGTCTGTGCTGAACGAGCGAGTGATGCGGCCGGAGAGACTCAGCTCGGCTGTGGGCTCCCCTCTATGGCTAAAGCCGCTCTTGCTTCAAACCCACATAAGACCCACCTCCTCTCTGCATCTTCCCCTCCTGGATGACCTCCCAGAGCCCTGGGTTACTTTGTCCGTGTGGTGACCCTTGGGATTGTCCCCAGGGGAGGACCCTCCCCCCCGTTGGCATCCTCTGGGGAAGCACCTGGATTCCATTCTCCTCTGCATCCCCAGGGTGTAAACAGCAGTTGCCCCCTCCCTGCCCTGGCCCCACCCAAAATAGCCTATTCATGCAGTAGGTGCTTTGAAGGGTTTTCTAGCCCCCAAAGGGCTCCCTGTTCCTCAGAGAGTGCCTGGGCTCCCCTGGAGCATCAGGATGAAGATAAGTGTGGTGTGCGCAGCAAGCATCCCAGTTAAAACAGAGAAGGTCCATGTTGCCAGGTCCCTGGGATCCGTGAGTGTGTGGATGGAGCACAGCCAGCCTCTTGAGCCCTTGGAGGCAGCCACAGTGGGTATCACTGCTGTGCCCATGTCACAGATTGGGAAAGAGGCTTTATTTATTTATTTATTTAGGCCACTCTGCATCATATGTAGTTCCCGGGCCAGAGATCTGAGCTGCAGGCATGACCTAAGCCACAGCTGCAGCAGCACTGGATCCTTAACTCACTGTGCCAGGCTGGGGATCAAACCTGCGTCCCAGTGCTCCCGAGATGCCGCCGATCCTGTTGTGCCACAGCAGGAACTCTGAAACAGGCTTGTCGAGCCTTGGTGGCCTGCCCGATTTCTCTGCTGCCTCTCAAAGAAACTCAGATTCAAAGCCAGGGGCTTCTGACTTTAACCGTATTCTCTTCATCCCAGACCACTGTGCAGACCACGTTTGGGCCTGGGCCCAGCTGTATTAAATTCACCGAGGGAACTGGTTTGCAAAGGTGGGATCCCAGGCCTCTCTCTGGAGATGCTGCTTCAATGGGTCTGAATTGGGACCCAAGGTTCTGCATTGTTAGCCAGCGCCCAAGCCGATCCTGGTGCTTTCTGAAGTACGAGACCCACGGTCTACACCCCGCTGCTTGTAAGGCTATGAGTCATGCGACTCAGGACTCAGAAGTCCGAGACAAGAGTGACCCGGCCTCTGCCTACCTGAAGGCAGGTCCCTGGAGCCCTGCTTGATGGGGCCTCGGGCCTCTGCCTCTGTCCCCTCCCTCCATGGGGGCTGCTGCCAGCCAGCGCAGCTCTGCTGGTAAAGTCTTTATCGGGAATGTCGCCTAATGCATTCATATCAAACAATAGCGCCTCATACATCATCCCTGCCAGAGGCCACCTCCACTAGGACAAGCACAGTCCATTACCCTGACGGGTGCAGGCCGTGCGCAAAACAGATAACGGGTCCCAGCTGTGTGTGTGGGGGGGAGTTGTCACTGCCCTGGCCAGCACCAAGGGGGCCCTGAGCACCTGCCACTTTGAGCAGTTGGGACACAGGGCATCTGAGGCCCCAACCTTACAGGACAGTAGATAGAGTGTTCATTGAGAACCAGGCTCTGCATCTTCAGGGAAGCGACTCAACTTCTCTGAGCCTCATTTTCCCATCTGTAAGAGGGGGGCTAAGCATAGTACTCGCTCCACAGAGACCTGTGGGTGGACTTAACTAAGAGGAAGCTAGTAAAGCTCGGGGCACGACGCCTGGGGCAGAAGCAGCTGGTGACTGTGGCTTCATCAGCAGGACCCCGTTCACACTGGGCTGCCCCTTTCCAGCGATGGTTATCAGCAGACCTCACGACCTCTGGGCTCCTGTGGGCACAGAGGGACCAGTCGGCCCTCCCAGCCGCTGCCTCCCCAGACTGAAACAGGGGTTTGAAAGCCTACAAGCCGTTTATTTTGGAGACTAAGTTCCCACCAGGAAGGGGGTGGGGAAGTGAGCCAGGGAAGGAGGCTGCCAATCAAAGGTGCGTTTTTATTTTATTTTATTTTATTTATTTATTTATTTATTTATTTATCTTTTTGCCTTTTATGTAGAGCCGCACCCGTGGCATATGGAGGTTCCCAGGCTAGGGGTCTAACAGGAGCTGTAGCTGCCGGCCTTCGCCACAGCCACAGCAACGCGGGATCCGAGCCGCGTCTGCAACCTACACCACAGCTCACGGCAACGCTGGATCCTTAACCCACTGAGCAAGGCCAGGGATCGAACCCGCAACCTCATGGTTCTTAGTCGGATTCATTAACCACTGAGCCAATTCTCACTTGCAGATCAGGGTGTAACCTGCCAGGGAACTCTGGGACGCAGCGTGAAAGGCACCAGCTCAAGGAACTGGGAGCTGGGATATTTGCAGATCAACTCCCATCACTTCTGGGGGCGCTCCAGGGAACATGAATCCTCTGATTTGGCCTACAGGTGGCAAAACAGGCTTCAGAGGAAGTCCTCGGGCAGAGAGACTGGGCAAGATGTGTCCAGGTGATAAAGGGGACAGGTTACGGGTGGGGCACTGCCATGCACTAACTTGTGCCCACCCCACCAAATTCTTTTTTTTTCTTTTCTAGGGCCGCACGCGCGGCATATGGGAGGGGTCTAATCGGCTACAGCAATGCGGGATCTGAGCCGCATCTGCGACCTACACCACAGCTCACGGCAACGCCGGATCCTTAACCCACTGAGCAAAGGCCAGGGATCGAACCCACAACCTCATGGTTCCTAGTTGGATTTGTTAACCACTGAGCCACGACGGGAACTCCCCCCACCACCACCAGCAAATTCTTATGCTCAAGTCCTAACCCCCAGTAACTTGGAATGTGTGTATATAAGGAAATAGACCCTTTATAGAGAGAACTAAAGTAAAATGAGGCCATATGGGTCACATCCATTCCAATATGACTGGTGTTCTTTTTTTTTTTTTTTTTTTTATGGCTGCACCTGTGGCATGTGCAAGTTCCCAGGTCAGGGATTGAACCCACACCACGTAGTAATGCCAGATCCTTAAGCTGCTGCACCAGAGGAGAAATCCTTTTTTTTTTTTTTAATTTTTTTTCTGGTGTCCTTATAAGAAATGAGGACACGGGGAAAGCCCGTGTGAAGACACAGGGAGGAGAAAACGGCTGTCGGAAAACCAAGGAGAGAGGCTCTGAAAAATCAAGACTACCAACACCTTGATCTCAGACTTCCAGCCTGCAGAACTGTGAGAAAATAAATTTCTGTTATTTA
This sequence comes from Catagonus wagneri, assembly GCA_004024745.2. Lineage (NCBI taxonomy): Eukaryota > Metazoa > Chordata > Mammalia > Artiodactyla > Tayassuidae > Catagonus > Catagonus wagneri. The sequence goes on from PVHT021183555.1 coordinate 10,521,137, forward strand.
ACCCCCTCTCCCCCCATCTATGGTATTTTGTTGCTGCAGCTCAAGCAGACTGATTCAGGCACCATAGAGTAAGCCATGCCGGCTGCCCCCTCTTCTCCTTTTGTTCCCTGCCATTCACCCTCTTTTCTGGCCAAGCGGCACAAAGCCAGTCCAAGGGACAATGGACTGCGCTTGTCCCTGCTCTTGTTCCAGCCACCCTAGCGCGCTCCTGATTCCCCCAGCATCCCCAGTTCCTTTCTACCTCAAGACCTTTGCCTTTGCTGTTCCCTTCACCTGGAATGCTGTTCCCTCAGATCTTCCCAGGGCTGGCTTCTCATCCTTTCTTTCTCAACTCACTGGTCCTCTCCTTGCAAGGTCCTTCCTGACCCCTTCATCACTGTTTTTCATGTTACCATGTTTGATTTCCTTCTGTGTGTTGTTGGCGCCGGCCTTCTTTTTTTTTTTTAATTATCATCACCCTTCACTGAAGGCAGGAACTTTGTCTGTCTTCTCTGCTGTGAACTCAGTGCCCAGGAAGGTGCCTAATTTATATCAGGGCTTAGAAAATTTTTGGTGCATCAGCATGCGTCCAGGAATAGAATTAGATCACCTGGCCTTCCATGTCAAATTTTTGCCTTCCAGGCACACGGTGCTATGGACTGAATTGTATCTGCCCCCATCCCCCAGATTCCTATATTGAAGCCCTACATCCCAGTGTGATAGTACTTGGAGCTGGGGCCTTTGGGAAGTAATTAGGTTTAGACGAGGTTATAAGGGTGGGGCCCTCCTGGTGGGGTTAGTGCCCTTCTAAGAAGGGAGCAGTCATGGAGGGACACAGTGAGAAGGCAGCCATTTACAAGCCAGGAAGAGGGCTCTCACCAGAAGCTGACGATGCTGGCACCTTGATCTTGGCCTTCTCTCCCCCCGAACTTTTTAAGTTGTTTAAGCCACCCAATCTATGATATCTCGTTATGGCAGCCCCAGCTGGTGAAGACACACAGTAAGCTCTTAAGAGCATTGAAAAACTGTTTGCATTCCCTCCTTTCCTTCAGCACAGTGTAGGCACACAGTAGGTGCTCAATAAGTCATTTTTTTTAAAAATGAACAAAGTCTGTAGGGGCATTTGTCTTTATTTGCCTGCATGCCTGGTGCACTTTCCTTGTTTTTCACCAGTAAAGTTTAAAAAGCTATGGACTACTTGTTCTTATCTCCCCTGCTGGGAAGGGGTGACCTGGTGGGTACCCAAGGAGTCAGGAAGCAGATCCCCCACGGTTCAGGACCAGGAAGTAGGAAAGTCTATTAGATTCTACCAGTGGTGTTGGGAGAGAAATGCTTAGGCTAGATTAGCCCCTGAGGACCACAGGAGACTCTGCTGATGCTCCTAAGAAGGGTCGGTGATATTGGTGCTCAGGGCAAGGTGAGTAGAGACTTCTGTGCCTGCCAGTTCCCAGTGAATCTTCACCCTCTGGGAGGTGGCCTGGGGTGGTGGCTACAGCAGAGACTCTGGAACCCTGTCTCCTGGGTTCAAATCCCAGCCTGCAGCTTACAGGCTATATGTCCTTGGGCAAGTTTGTGAAACTCTGTGGGCCTCAGTCTACCTTCTCTGTGAAATGGGATAGAGGTGACTATCTCAGATGGTTGTTGCGAGGACCAAATGAAAAACTTGGCTATGTGAATGTGATAAAAATTAGTCCCCCAGAACTCTCTGTTGACTGGCTCTGGTTACCTAGTTAATGTCACACATGACTTTGAACTGTATGCAATTGCATACTTTGGCCCCTACTTTTAAATATTATGGCAGGGGTTTTACAGCTTAGAAGGCATTTGAACAGTACTGTGTGCATGTTAGCTATTATTATTGTTAATCTCATTTTAAAGATGACAGACCTGGTGCCAGAAGTGGCAGCTGGCAAAAGGGCGAGGGCTGGAGAGAGTATTGTGGTGCCCCTGACACGTGAGGGCTGAGTGGCTTCAGATACCTCTGCTCTTCCCAAAGGACAAGGAGCAGAGGTCCCAGGGGGCAGTGGCTTCATTACATGCCCCGGTCCGCCCACATCAGCTGAGTCAAGTGAAGGGATCATAAACCAGAGTTTTATTAGCTGTCCTGTTGGTGGCTGGGCTGGGCTGGGTCTCCCCTCCTTTGAGTCCAGAAGCTGAGAGCCCAGTGGCCACTGCCCACACAGCCCCCAGAGCCCCTGAATAAGCCAGGAGGGCACACCTAGGCAGACGGGCATGGAGGCTGGGTTTGGGTTCCATAGCAGCCCAGAGAGCAGGGGAGTGGGCCAGGGTTTTAACAGCATGTGATTAAAGACCCTAGTAATTGTATCTGACGGGGAACTCATCCCCAGGGCTGGATAGGAGGGGGATCCCAAAGCCCAGTGTAGCCGAGGGTGGGAGGCTGGTGGGGGTAGCGGAGCAGCCCCTTTGGAGCTCCCGAGCAGTGAGTCCTGCGGTTCTAGAAGATGGTACCATACATCACCCGACACGCCTTTCTGTGGGACCGGCCTGGCTGACAGCAGCCATTTATCTGCACGTCGTTGGCAGTAAACTGGCTCGGGGAGGGCAGTGAGGAAGGAGGGGGCCGCGGGGGCGGGGTCTTCTTGGGAATTTCCCAGAGGCCCGTTCCCAGCCCCAGCCCTGGAAGGTAGCTGGTATAAGCTGGTGGTGCTGCTGTCCATGGTGCTGACCGCACTGGCCCCTGTCTCGTTCTGCCTGGGGACAATGGGGGCAGCGGTGGAGGAATCCTGCAAAATCAAATGGGAACTGAGGGCAGCGCCAGTGGTGAGACACTGGCAGGGGAGGAGGGCGACAGTCATATGCCCTCATGGTTATGGACATGAAATTTGGAGCCGTCACCCTAGTGTGTTCATTCATTTAAAGGATATTTATTTATCAAGAACATGTTCCCCAGGACATAGTCCCTGAAGATGTCAGTCAGTCATACAGCTTAAGGTAAAAATTTCAACACTAGCTGTGTGACTGTGGACAAGTTACTTAACCTCTCTGCGCCTCGATGTCCTCATCTGTAAAATGAGGATAATAATCATAGCCACTTCAGAGGGTTGTGAAAGGATTGAGATAATGTAATTAAAGTGCTTAGAACAGAGCCTGACTCACGGAAAGTGTGCAATGTCTTAACTTGAGTTACTGTCATTATTAACACTATGAAGCATACAGGGAGCGCTCAGGGGCCATAACAGAGGGTGCCGGAGTTTGTTCAGAGAATCAGGGAAGATTCGAAGGATTGCATGTGGGCGGGCAGAAGGCTTCCCAGGCAAAGGGGACAGCATGGGCAAAGGCCCTGCAGTAGGAAGAGTGCAAGACACCATCAAAGAGCTAAAAAGAAGCCAGAAGGGCTGGACTATTGATAGTGATGGAAGAGCCTCAGTTTCTTAATCTGTTAAATGGGCATAATAGTAGCATCAACCTCCTGCAATGCCGTGAGGGTTAAATGAGATGGCATGTTTAAAGTCCCCAGCACAGAGCCTGAACGCTCAGGGTGATTGGTTACCTTCCTGGTGCCAGCCCCAAGGAAGCCACATTCAATTTGCCACACCCTCCATTAGATCTGGAAAGGACTTCAGTGCCATTCCCTTTAGAGAGAGGAGCAAAGATCCACTGGAAAAGGAGGCTGCTGGGGCCGCCTGTTCTAGCCTCCTTAGCTGGGAGAGAGCGTGGGGCAGTGGAAACAGCAGGGGCTGAGGGATGGTGTTAAATCCTGTTGTGGGACTTGGTGTGATGAATGCCTTGAGACACTCAGTATCTTCATCCGTAAAATGGGAATAACGCTGAGCCAGAAGGCATTCATGGTTATAAGAGTGGGTTAGATACTCAGATGCCCACAGATGATGTGAAGGAGACTTCCTTAAGTAATCCTACTTCTCAAGAACCCTAAATCTTGATTTTATATAGGATGTCCCTATTTTTAAGGGCTAGACATGAATTCAAGCTTTTTAAAAGCATAAGATGGGGCAAAGCTGTTCATGGCCTGAGTTTGATCTGTGGACTGCCAGTGTGCAGCCTCTGCTGAAAGGCGATGCACTTAGTAGGTCCTTGATAAAAGAGATCCCTTTCTCTTGGGGAGTCCCTCTCTGCCCCCGGTCTCCAGCATCTCTCCCTCATCTGCCTCTGTGCCACCACCACCCTGCTTGGAGGTCAGACTTTCCTAGAACCCTCAGGAAAGGGCTAAGTCCTACCCAGATCTAAGTCTCTGGCCACCCTCACCCCTCCTCTGTCCCCATCCTGGGAGGTCCTGTCTTACCAGGAAGGCGCTGCCTGCCTGGGGACCTAGGATCACAAAGCATGCAGGTGGCTGGTGTAGGAGGCACATGTCACAGCCCTGTCACCACCACGGCTTCTCCATCCTTCTGTCTGTGGCATCAGGAAACCCTGGGAGCCAGGTGACACAACTCCCCAGGGAGTATACCTGCCTCGGGGAGTGACGGCTCTGACTCAGAGGTGCAGCCAGGCTCAGATGCTGGCGGATACAGCAGTAGAACAGGCAGAAAAGGAGTGATGTAGAGTCAGAGCTGCATGGGGCTTTGGAGGGCAACCCGGCAGTATTCAGTGGAGAAACCGAGGCTTAGAGACAGGAAGGTCACACGCCTGCTGACTCATAATTGAATGCTCTTTCCATGACGTCTTCCTACCAGACTGAGATCTAGAACAGCAATGTCAGGACCTGGGGAGGGACCACACTCCCTGGTCTCAGTATCCCCTGGGTCACGGGAAGAGGAGGCCTACAGACTGTGTTTCCTTTCTGGCTCTACCGCTTTCTGTGTGTCCTTGGGCAACATGGCCTCTCTGGTCCTCAGTTTCATCATCCATAAAGTGGTAATAAATCCCTTGCCGAGGTTAAATAAAGACTTGGGTAAAGTGCCTGGTTTATAAATGATGCTTAAGGAGTTCTCATTGTGGCACAGTGGGTAACCACTCCGACTAGGAACCATGAGGTTTCGGGTTCGATCCCTGGCCTCACTCAGTGGGTCAAGGATCTGGCGCTCCTGTGAGCTGTGATGTAGGTTGCAGACACGGCTTGGATCCCACGTTGCTGTGGCTGTGACGTAGGCCAGCAGCTACAGCTCCGATTAGACCCCTAGCCTGGGAACCTCCATATGCCACGGGTGCGGCCCTAAAATGACAAAAGCCAAAAAAAAAAAAAAAGAGAGAGAGAGAGAGATGCTTAAAAGTGTTTTTTTAAAAAGGTACTTATAGGAGTTCCCCAGTGATCTAGTGGTTAAGATTCAGCACTCTCACCACTGCAGCATGGGTTCAATCGCTGGTCTGAGAACTGAGATCCCACATCAAGTCACCACGTACACGGCCAAAAAAAAAAAAAAAAAGGAAAGAAAGAAAGAAAAAATACACATATCTGGCCTCTTTCAAAAAGGCTTAGAAGTGGCTCCCAAATATACACCTAGATGAGAGGACAGGATGATGGCATGGGGGTGGAGTAAGGTCTTGTATGGTTGCAGGCAGTAAGCTGCAACGTCTGGATCAGTTTTCTGGCAGCCACAGCAGAGAAAGAAATGTGACCATTATGTGACCCTTGGTGTCCATAGACTGGGAACCTGCCACTTGCTTAGGGAAAAAAATTAACTTGGTCATGAGATATAAGTGATTTCTCATGTTAGTCTTCAGAAACAGGCCCTGTGGGAAGAAGTAATTCTTTTTTCTTTCCACTTCCTCTAGCTATTCTTCGGGGTCACCCAAACCCTACAACCATAGCTGATGGCATAATGGTTAAGAGGCCCAGCCCTGGAGACAAAAACCACTCTGCGACCCTGGGCTAGAGACTACCCCTCTCTGAGCCTCAGTTTGCTCATCTGTAAAATGGGTGATTATAAGGCTCACTACCTCCAGTTCTTGAAGATTAGAGGTGGTGAGGCGGCAGGTAAAACACTGACCAGCTTAAAGTGGTTTTGCTTCCTTAAAACAGCTTGTCGATGAATCAGACCTGGAGTTATTCTTCAGACAGCACTGTGCCTGGGCAAAACGGGAGCCCATGTCTCCAGGATGACCGCAGAACCAGGAATCTTCAGCCTAAGGAACTTAAAGAGCAGAAATGTTGCCACTGGAGCCCTTTGCCAGAGGAGAAATATGTCAATGAGGAAAACCTGGCTCCCACCAGCAGCTTATTGGGACTGACTCAAGACCATGCAGTCAGCATCCAGGTGTGAAGTTCCCCTAACCCTTTAAATTTCACCTTCAGCCCCAGATCGAGGAGACAGATTTGAGCTCTGCCTCCTGTCCCCTTGCAGGTCGACTTGTCAATAAAGCTCTTCCTTTCCTCAAAAGCCGATGCCATGTATTGGCTCCTGTGCGCATCAGGCCCTTGCTGGGTAGCAGCAGCATCCTCTAAGAAGAGCTTCAAGTGGTGCCCCGCACACAGTAAGTGCTCCATAAATGGTAGCCACTCTTCCAGCAGAAACTCAATCAGTGGTCGATGAATGACTATCACAGGGCAGCCAAAGCTTTTTATCTCCCAAACCATCCCTTCAGTGCTTCTCGGCAGCAGGCTTTTCTCCCTAAACCAAATTGAAACTGCGCGTGTGTTTTAATCAATTCCACGGTTTGTGGGAGCTAAAAAGCCCAGGTTAATGGAACACAGCCGAGTCCCCCATGAATTTCAAACCCTCCTCGAAAAGGCCTCTGCTTTTTCCTGCTCAACCGCTGGGAAGCCGCTGCCTCCACTCAGGGAGGAGAAATTGAATAATTGATGCAATTTGAATAACACTAGGATTTGTAATGATATTGAAATGTAAAGATAAAAAGGGGCGTGAACGGGGGCTGATAGCGGAAGAGGCAAGTTGTTAATAGGCACTTAGGGGCTCGACTTGAGAAGGGGGGGTCTCCACTGGAAACGGTGTGCTGAAAAGGCATTTAAGAGAGGAGGCGCTGGGAGGGGGTGGGCTCGGAAGTCTCTGCCCGATGAGGGGGAAAAACCATATTCATAAATAAGATGCGGAAATTTCTCCCGACTCAGCACCACTAACAGAGAGTGGATAATTATTTAAATGCGAAATCATTCCATTCATTAGAATCCCAAATCATATCTGAAGAAACTGATTGCCCAGGGCAGGCATAAGAGGGGGCAGCGGAGGAGGGTGGCGGCTAGGAAAGCAGAAAACATGGGGAGGGTTTCTCCCCAACTTCTGGTCCAGAGGCCTAGGGGAAGAAAGGATGGCAGGCGGCTAGGGATGGAAAGAAAGTCAGGCAGATGCAGGTTCAAGGCTGGGATCCGTTACTTCCTGTTTGAGGGTCTTGAGCACATTTTCTTACCTTTCCGAGTCTCAGTTTGTCCAGCTGAAAAATGGGGTTGATGCCAAGATCTTTGCAGGTGGTGAATGTTAGCTGCTGATGAGGGAGCTAGAACGGAGAGGGGGTCAGGGAGAGGAATGGGCCAGGGCTGGGGGAAGTAGGAATGAGGTCTCAAGTAAGCCCCAAGACAGCCTATTTTTTTCTTTTTCTTTTTTTTTTAGTCTTTTTTCGTTTTAGGGCCACACCCATGGCATATGGGGGTTCCAAGCCTAGGGGTCTAGTCAGAGCTACAGCTGACAGCCTTCGCTGCAGCCACAGCAACACGGGATCCGAGCCGCGTCTGCAGCCTACACCACAGCTCACGGCAACACCGGATCCTTAACCCACTGAGCAAGGCCAGGGATCGAACCCGCAACCTCATGGTTCTTAGATTCGTTAACCACTGCGCCACGACGGGAACTCCTGAATTTTTTTTCTTTCTTTTTTTTTTACCCAGGCTCTTTTTTCCCTCCCCACTCCTACTCCACCTCCCAACCCGGTCACAGACAGAGCTACTGGCTTGAGGTGGAGACTGAGTCCCAGAGAAGGTGAGGGATAAGGGACTTGGTCAAGATGGCAGTGAGTCAGTGGCAGAGCCAGGGACCCCAAGTACACACATATCCTATGATCCTCACGAGTCCCCAGCTCTCAGTCTCCAAGGTGGGAGCCAGCTCAGCCCTGAGAGTGTTATCATGTCTGTGGACCAGAGTCACAAGGGCAAGTCGGTAACAATTCAATTATGCCCAGAGATTCAGGGCTGGCTGGCGCCCCCTCCCACAGCAGATATCCATGCCACCGCCCCCCACCCCAGAGATGGGCGAGCAAGCGGGGGTCCTGGAGCGGGGGGGGGCCACAAGGATTGTGGCTGGGCTCAGCTGGCACTGGAAACCCCAAGACAGGTAAGCGGCAAGCACCCACACGTTCTCAATGTAACAGTAAAATAGTAGTAATAAGAACATAACACATCTGCTATCCAATAGTGTGTCAGCTTTGATTTTTGCATGGGTCCTGTGCTAAGCATTTTATATTGTTTAACTCTAAGAACCCTGTGACCAGAGACGATGGGGAAACTGAGGCCCAGAGAAGTTCAAAAAGTCAAAAAATTCCGAAAGCTGGGTGGCTAAGGTTTGTACCTGTTGGCCTGAAACCCAAGCCTCTCAGTGACTTGGGGCTGCCCCCCAGGCTCAGTCCACAGCCAGCACCTGGCTTTCTCTTCACCATGGCTCTGGAGGGGTGGGGGTCTTTTTGGTGCTGTTTCTAGCAGAAACCCTCCATAGCCCCATAGAGAGTTCTAGAAGGAACTAGGATTTGGACAGAAGTTGTTCTGATCTCAGTCTCATGCAGCCCTCTGCCTGCCCCTCTCTGGAGCCTCAAGACCCTCCACCATTCCGGCCCACCTTACTGACCTCTCTCCACCCGCTGCCCCCACCCCCAAGGCCTCCTGGTCAATGCAGAGAACTGCCCAGCTCTCACTCCCCTATCCCCTTCAAATAGGACCTCTGACAGCTGCTTGCCTGGCCCCAGAAGCCTAGGGAACCAGGCGGGGGTCCCCCAACCCCTTGCTTAAGGTCACCTTGGTGCTCACATTCAGCAGAGGTTGGGGGCCAGGCCTGCTAAGGTGCCCCAAGTTATAACTGAAACATAAGCTCAATTAATATTTCAGTGACCCAGTCCTCGTAGGCAGTTGCTACAGCTGGGAAGCTGGGTCCTTTCTCTTCCAAGATGCGAGGTGGAGACGGCTAGGAAGCCCTAGGGCCAGGAGCGGTCAAAGGATCCGGGTTGGAGCCTGCCGGCATTGCTGTGTGGCCTTAATCAAGTCCCTTCCCCTCTCTGGGCCATGCCTACCCAGCAAGACCTGTGTGTTCCCAGGAGAGCTACTGGTTCTTCCTGCTCCAGAGTCCCATGGGGGCACTTGTTACAAATGCAAACTCCTGGGCCCCGCCGGACTGGCAAGCCTGGATGCTGGGCCCTGGAGTCTGCATTTGTGACAAGGGCCCCCAGTGACGCCCCAGCACCCTTACGTCTTATGAGGGAGGAGGAGCCTAGGTTCAGGGAACAGGCAGCTGAGCCTCAGTTCCTTTGTGTAGAAAAGGGAGCAGAGACGTTACCTCTCAGGGCTTCCAGGAGGAGAAAATGAGATTGGGACTGGCACATAATAGGTACTCAATAAATGAGATTCCCCCCCACACCCCACCACCCATGCGCCTTCGGTGGAGGGCTGAGCATCAGCCCCCTAAAGAGGGGACATGGGGGTGTCTTGCCCCTCGGGATCCTCATCAGCAGGGCCCACACCAAATCGATTCCCCCCCCCCCCCGTTTTCGCATATGGCATCAGCATCTCTTGGGGTGGGAGAAGAAAGTGCCAGCATCAGCACACCGTGTGCCCCAGCCAAACACCGCTGCTCTTTATTAATTAACCGCCAGATGTTAGTTTTGCATCTTTTATCAGAGGGAGGTTTATCACCAGGACCCTGTATGTCAGGCCATTAGGGAGAAGCAGGAAAACATCCCTGGGGGGCGGGGCGGGACCTGGAGTTGGCAGAGAGCCAGGGGGGACGGGGACAAGGAGCACCATCCCCAGCCCAGAGCACCCCTCTGCCCTGGCCAACCCCCCCACTGGCCCCTCATGGGACATCTGTGAAGTGGCTACGTGTGCAGTTCAGGGGCCACTGTTGTGAGCAGAACAGACTCCGTCCCTGCTCTCTGAAGCTCACAGTCTGCTGGCCAGAAGCCTCATTCCAGTAAACCCAAATAAATAACATTGTGACAAATCGTGAGCAGTGTCAGGAAGGAAACTGACAAGGTTTTCAGAGAGGGCAAATAGCCGGCAGGGGACCTAATTTAGATGGAGCGGTTTCCTTGGGGAGGTGACATTTAAGTGGCCTCGTCGAAAAGGAACCAGGGGCTGGAGAGTCCAGGCAAAGGGCACAACAAGGGCAAAGGCCTTGGGGCAGGAACCGGCCCAGCGTTGTTTAAGGACCAGGAAAAAGATCCCAGAGGCTGCAGCGTGGTGAAGGAGGCTGCTGAGGTGGGCTGAGCCTGGACCAGAGGTCCTTGGTTGCGGGGGCGGGGAGGGAGGTGGGTCTCTCGTGTCGAGGGCACTGAGGAGCCGTGGGAAGGCTGCTGAGCAAGGGAGTGATGTGATGATGGGATTTTGACATGAGAAAGAGCCCTCCCTCTCTCTGCCCTGGACGGGGAGGCCTGGGTTCGAGGGGATGGGGGGAAACTCGTGTGTTGGTCAGTCTGGGAGAGGTCATGAGCCCTCAGCGATGACTGGACAGTGACGTAGCACGTATCAGGCATGCACAGGGTGCCAGGCAGTGTTCACACTCAGGAAACATTATGAAGCAAAAATGGGGGTGGAGGGTGAGGAAGAAAGAAGGGTCTAGGGTGACTCCAAGACACGCCTGGGTCCTCTTGTGCTCCCAGCATCCTGTAAAGAGATAGGGGCCCAGCGAAGGGCAGCAGCTTGCTCAAGGTCACACAGGGAGGAGCAGCAGATCCTGCACTTGAACTTGGTCTGGGTTCCGCTGCCTGCCACGCTGTCTTTCCTGAAAACAGCTGCCTGAGCTCAGGCAGGCAGGTAACTGCTGTCTTCCTTCTGTTGCTTTGTGAATGCGGTGGGACCCTTCCCCCAATTACCAGGTGGGTGGAGCAGAGGGGGGCCAGCCGACCTGAGCAGGCAGGGGGCCGTGGGTCCCAAGTTTAGCCCTTGACCTGCCCAGGGCGTGGCAAATCCAGACACAGGTCTATGTCATCCCCTTTCAAACTAACGTGGTCCTATTACCCAGGGTTATTATTTTCTGCCTGATCCACTCACCATCTGATAAACTGGTGATTACTTCTCCTCCCAGTTCAGTTTCTGATTTGCATACAATAAATATCACCCCCAGGAAGTGTGTGTGTGTATATAAGCGTGTGCGTGTCTGTGCGTGTCTGTGTGTTGGGGGTGGAAAGCAGGGCTCATGTCTTATTTATGAGAAATAAATAGGAATGCAAGCTCGCATAATCAACACATATTTAATCTGGCTCTTTTCACCCTTTTGACTCTAATCAGGCTGGGTCTCTGTGCATGGCTGTGTGTGTGTGTGTGTGTGTGTGTGTGTGTGTTTAAAAGATAACTGGTTCAGTGTGTTGACCTGGGCAGGGCACATAAGGGATATCTTGTGTTTGCTCACTGATGACTGGGTCCTAATTTAGGGTGGTATGAAAGACTGGAAATATGTCCAGGTCCCAGATCTGTCAGATGGGCTGCTGGGTTCTTCTCCAGGTTGCCTATGCTGGGGCTGAAATGTCCAACGTGGCTCTTTCACTTGCACATCTGATCCCTGAGCTTAATGGCTGGGACAGCTGGCTGCCTATCTCCCTCCTCTCCGTGCAGCATCTCCACTAAGCTAATTGGGCTTCCTCACAGCATGGCTGCCTCAGAGCTGTCGGGCTTCTTCTATCGTGGCCGACTTCCACCAGAGTAAGCATTCTGAAATCTTGGGCATGTTTTTTATTTCTAGCATGCTTGTTTGTTTTTATGAATACCTCATTTTTATATAAACATGTATGATGAATGTGCGGTATAAAAATTCAAACATTATGGAAAAATGCAAAGTCTAGAGGGAAAACAAAATACTTGAAATCCCGCTACTCAGAAATTAACTTGTGATGAGCCTTAACCAAGGAAGCTTTTTACAACAAAAACTAAAAGTAGGAGAACGGATGGTGGAGGGATGGATTGTTGGGTGGGTGGTAGATGAGTAAATGGAGGAAACAAAAGAGAAAGAAGAACATTCTGACTGTTGAGAGGATTCTAAGAGCTGGGAAGAGGGACAATCAAGGGTCTAGATGTTGGAAAAGTGGTGAGAGGCCTGTCAGTTCAGGCCAGTTACCACTATTACTATCACTGCCACCATTGCTGCTACTACTATTACTACCACCATTACTAATAATGACCACTGTTGTTACTATTATTGCCACCAGTGCTGTTACTTTTCTTACTACCACTATTGCTGCTATTATTAGTACTATTACCACTATTACTATTGCCACCACTGCTGTTATTGCCATTACTACTATCACCACAATTACTACTGCCACTATTACTGTTATTACTGCCACCACTATTCCTGCCACAACTGCTGCTACCACTACTATTTCTTCCGCTGTTACTACTCTTATTATAATTATCACCACTATTGCCACTATTGCTACTATTAATACTGTTACCTGTACTGCTGTTACTATTGCTGCCATGATCACTGCTATTACTACTTCTCTTCCTTCTTTTTTCCCCTCTGCTATAATTTTTATTGTTATTTTAAAATTATTACAAAAGTAACACATGTTCATAATAGAAAAATTAAGAAATTAGAGGGAATTTCAAAGACAAATTAAAACCCACCCCCAAATACCACCATCCAGAGGCATCAGCCCATTAGGTCCCATTCCTCAGTGGGGTCTGCAAGGCCCTCCGCGGCCGGCCGATGCCCACGCTCCTATGCCATCTCCTTTCTGACCGTGTACTCCAGTTAGACCAAAGCTCTAATGCCTCAGGCCCACCTGCCTTCCTTCGCCTTGCCTCTGGGCCTTTGCATGGGCTGTTCCTTCTGCTTGGCATGTCCTTCCTCCTGTACTCCGTCTGTCTGGCCTCCAGGCTTCCCGGGCTCTGAGAAGAGGCATAGACCCCCTCCGAAGCCTCTCTGAGCACCCCAGCCTTAGACCAGGTCAGGGGCCCCCTCCAGGTCTCAACAGTCCGTGAGTGTCCTCTGCAGAAGTATACCTTCTCTTTGCTGAGTTCCTGTCTCCACCATAAAAACTGGGACCATGTTGAGTCACCTCCATGTGCCCACCATGGGCCTGCCACATAGTAGGGGCCTCCGTATGTGTTTGTTGAGTGAATGAGTGAGCGCATTAGCCCGGGAAGTTTTCCTAGAAGATGCAACCTATGACCCATGCTCTCATGGTGGTATTGGAGAGCAGTCAGGGTATAGGGCCAGGACAGCTTCTTCTGCACCAAAGGACAGCTCTCTGCATGGCCTTTGACCTGGGCTGTCACCCAGGCCCAGGGCCCCTATGTTTGCAGACACACCAGGCTCCCAGTGGTGTGTTTGCGGGGGCCAGGGTGCTCCCACCCTCCCACAACACTGAACAGACAGCGTCAGACAGGAGGAGCAGGGTTCCTCTGTGCGCTATTGATTTTTCCTAACTGCCTGCCGACAGACAAGGTGAACAGTTCACTTTTATGAATCCTTGTTAACAGCGTAGTAAGAGATATTTCACTTTAAGTGCCCCCTTTTTGCTGAAGAAGAAAAAGAACAGACAATGTAAATTATTTCATCACAGAGAGACACTGAGAGCTCCGAACTGGGCCTTCAAAGGATACAGGAAGAGCCTGGCTGGGACGTAAGGAGTGGAGGCCCCTTCACACTCCCCGGGTGGTCAAGGCCGGCCCAGCCTCGCTGCTTCTCCCAAAGCAGAAGCTGGTGGGGAAGGCAAACTTGGCAGGGAGAGTGGCCACATAGCCAAGGGCTGTAGACAGGTGGTTACAGCTGAATCTGCATTCAGATGGGCAAAGAGAAAAGCACAGGTATGTTCATGGAAACCTTTAAAAAAAAAAGTAAAACTGGAAACAACTTATGTATCCATCCACAGGGGGCTGGTTAAATGTACATTATAATACAGCCATTTGAATGGAATACTATGCAGCTAAGAATGAGATCAGCCTGTTTGGACCAATAGAGAAGATAGTGAGAGGAAAAAGCAAGTTATAGGACAGTGTATAGTGTGTTCTCATTTATGTAAAAGGAGCGTATATGTACTTGATGGGCATGAAAAGTACATAGATTCACACAAACATCTATTTATACTGATTCTCTCTGGGAAGTGAGACCAACGAACTGGGGATGGGGACAGTTGTTGATTTTCATTTCATCCAGTTTTGCATTAGTTTAATTTGCTTTTTACTATGTGCAGTAGGACTTTTATATTTTTTAAGTTTTAACTCAAAATGTTCAGCTTTCAGGAGGGTACTTTAATTTTTTCCTTTATAACCTCTATGGTTTGAGTTTTTGCAACCACCAATGACTATGTCTGTAAGTATATAAAATATAATACAGAATTTTAAACAAGAAAATATTGGCCCTGGTGTCAAGCAGATCTGGTTCTTGTTGTCAGTCGTCTCTTTACCAGCTGAGTGACATTAGGAAGGCACTTAACCTCTCTGAGAATCAGCTTCCTCCAGCAATACTGGATGTTAATAGTACATACAGATAATCTGGAAAAAAACAAACAAACCTGAATCCCTGTGATGTTCACTTGAAACTAACACAATATTGTAAATCAACTGTACTTCAATTAAAAAAACGGTATATACAGGAGTTCCCATTGTGGCTCACTGGTTAACGAATCTGACTAGGAACCATGAGATTGCGGGTTTGATCCCTGTCATCGCTTAGTGGGTTAAGGACCTGGCGTTGCCGTGAACTGAGGTCATTTTAAATGACCCTTAAATGGCTTTTAGGTATAAAAATGGAATCTTAGGTGGAAATCCAGTATGTGTAAAACAAGAACAAGAACATTATAAGTGTCTGAAAGTGTGGCACATATTCAGTGGATATTTGCAGTCTTCTGGTCTTCCTGCATCCTTTCTCCTTTTGGTGATAACATCCTGACCTTCCTGTAGCCCCTCCCCCAGCTCTCCCCTACCCATCCACACCACAGGTGGTACAGACCCGACACCAAAGACATCCCCAGGCCGCAAGGAAAATTTCAGGGGCCAGACTGTGACCATTGTGGGCCAGCAGGCTTGTGACTTCCATGCAAACTCTAGAGGGAAAGTCTTTTTCCTCCTGGATTTGAACCTGGGATGGAGGTGGGAGAAGCCCAGAGCTGCCAGCATTCACCCATGGAGTCTAAGAATGAAGCTGATACCCTGAAAGGCAGAGCTGAGAGATGGCAAAAACTTGAGCCCTGGTTCCATCCCAAGAGCCCCTGAATCACACTGTGCCTGAAGCCAGTCCCACCTCTGGAGGTGTTCATTGCAGGAGCCATTTATGCTCCAGCCAGTTGGGTTTTCTATCACTTGCAACCAAAGATGGGTTAAATAATGTATTTTATTCATAAAGTCAATTAGGAAGACCAATGAATTTGCTTTGACAGACACAGACATTTGAAATCAGGAGTTAAGAATGACAGGTGCTGACTTGTATGAACCCTACATCCAATTTATTTCCGTATTTGGTTTTGGTTGCTAAGCATCAAGAAAATTCGGGGGAGTTCCCATTGTGGTTCAGCAGGTTATGAACTGAAATAGTATTCATGAAGATGTGGGTTCAATTCCTGGCCTCGCTCAGTGGGTTAAGGATCTCGCGTTGCCGTGAGCTGTGGTGTAGGTTGCAGACGCGTCTCGGATCCCTCGTTGCTGTGGCTGTGGCGTAGGTCAGCAGCTGCAACTCTGATTCCACCCCTAGCCTGGGAACTTCCATATGCCTCAGGTGCAACCCTAAAAAGCAAAAAAAGAAAGGAAAATTCGGAACCACAGGTAAGCAGTTTAGTACAGGGCTTTGGTGCCCAGGCTCTGGAGGAAGACCGTCTGGGTTCAGATCCCTGCCCTGGTCCCCAGCAGCTGTGGATCCTGGGCCATGTCCCTTTACCTGGGAGTCTCCATTTCCCAGACCCACCTCCTTGGAGGGCTGGCAATAGCAGATGAGTTGCTCCACGTGAAAGCATTTAGGTAGCGCCTAATACCTGGTCTGGGTGAGCCCTCGTTATTATTCTGGCACATTCCTGCTCAGCAGAGCACCTGTGTGCTGCCTCAGGCCAACAGCCCTGCCCCAAGAAAACTTCTCCTGCGGCGTTGGTTTCCTGGACGAACATCCTGATTCGGCAAGGTAAGCTTTTACAGTCCTTACTGGCAACTGCTGATGTGTGACTTAGCATTTTCTGGAGAGTGACCTCGGAGACGTGCTGCAGGGGCAGTGAGATCCCTAGAGAAGTTTTAGGGAAGTGAGTTTGAGCTTGAGCTCCGAGGGGAATGTTCCAGGGCATGGAGTTGTCTGGAGCTCGACCAGGCTGCCCTCCAGCCACTGGATTTTCCTGTGTCAGGAAAGGGTTCACAGTGCGGCCGGGCTCCCATGCAACGATAGCGCCTGTTGTAAAGAGATGCCAGCGCCAAGCGGAAGGAAGCCTTCATTCGCTCATTCATTCATCAGATGTTCACTGTGATCCGAGCCCTTGGCTGAACATCCCCCCTTACTCTCAGACTAGCTCCTTTCGTAAGTGATTTCTTGCTCAGATAGGCAGACGCCCTCCACCAGCCTTCTTCATTTTTAAAGAGGATCAAGTGTTAATCGAAAGGCATGGGCTTCTAAGGGGCGGGGGCTCTCAGGCACTTGGGCAGCTTACCTGGGTGTAGAGGTGGGAGCCGGCTCCATTCACCTCGGTTCGCTTATCACCTGACTAGTGTGGATGGCATAAGAAGGAGGACATGCCTCACCTTCCTGGCGGGGTTTCGGACCCAAAAGCGATATTAACGTGACCAGTTAAGTGTGCAACACATGATACTTCATGTCAGCTGCCCTGAGCAGCTGGCAGGAGGGGTGTGGGCGAGGGGTGGGGTCCCTCGGGCAGGCAGCTTGGCCTCGGCCATTCCTCCTCTTTCTGCCTGCCCTACTCACTGGAAGTCTCCATCCTCCTCCAGAGCTGGGTGGACAAACAGGCGGGCTGGGGACAGCCGGTCAATCAAACTGTCTTCGCAGCACCTCTGCGAGCTGATCTTCTTAGCTTCCCATTTTCAGATGAGGCTGAAGAGGAAAAGGTCTGACCCGGGAACCTGCCTCCACAACTCCCATAATCCTCCCCGACCTCCAAGGGTGGTGTTATGCCCATTTCACAGGTGCAGAAATAGAGGCCCAGAGAGGCCAAGTCACTTGCCCAAAGCCTCATGTGAGCTGAGCCAAAGCTCAGCCCAATTTCATCTAACTCCCAGTCCCGGGGTTTCCCTTTCCTTGTAGCCTCCCTGAACAAGACCCTGCAAGAGACAAAGTGGGGTGCTCAGGCTCATTTCTCACTCAGAGGGCAGTGCATTTAGTGTGTGAGGGAGGGTCCAGGCCCGCAGCAGGAAACCACTGACCACCCCCTCCTCTCTCTGCAGCCTGGGGAACACTCACCCCCAGCAGGGGCTGCTGGTGCAGCAAATACGTCTTTATGTTTCTCCCTCTTAAATGTAGATGGCAGATGAGTGGGATGTTATGGGATTCAGTAAAATAAAAAGCAACAGAAAAGTAATTTGCATCAGATATGTGACAAAATCTCAAGAGACAAGGGCTCCTCCGCTCTCGGTTGGATCCCGGGCCTCCACCTCGGAGCGGGTGAAGGTCATGGAGGAATGATTGGGCCCTTCACGACCCACCATGTCCCGAAAGGACAGCCTCTCCCCTCTCGCCCTCCTCTTCCCTCCCTCTCTCCTCTCCTTTTGTCTCTCTCCCGCCCTGACCTCTCCTCCCTTTCCCAGCGCTCTGATTTTTCTCTCTCCCCAACCCCCAAGAACCCCGCTGGTGCACACTGCGCTGAGAAGCAATTTATAAAGCAGATGTTTATTGCGAGGTTTCACACAAGCTTGGTGCCTCGCCAAACGTTATAGTAATTGGAGGCTGTGTTTAATTACTGATCAATGTAAAGTTGGGACGCCACAGGCCTGGAAACTGCCTTTGGTCTAGACTTTCCTCTCTGATTTGGAGAAGGCAGGAGCTCCTGGCCCTCCATCTCTCAGCCCATCCGGAGCCAAGGCCTGGGCAGCGGCAAAGAAGGATGTGGGCTTACAAGTAGCTACTAGTGGAGTTCCCATAGTGACTCAGTGGTTAACGAATCCTACTAATAACTGTGAGGTTGCGGGTTCGATCCCTGGCCTTGCTCAGTAGGTTAAGGATCTCGCGTTGCCGTGAGCTGTGGTGCAGGTTGCAGACGTGGCTCGGATCCCGCGTTGCTGTGGCTGTGGCGAAGGCTGGCAGCTACAGCTCCTGTTAGACCCCTAGCCTGGGAACCTCCATGTGCCGCGGGTGCAGCCCTGGATAAGGCAAAAGGACAAAAAAACAAAAAAACAAAAACAAGTAGCTACTAGTGCACTGGCCCGTAGGAAATGGCTTTGGGGAGAGGAGACCAGATTCTGCTCTAGTCCTTTTCTTGCTATCTAGTTATTGTTTCTGTTTAATCTGTACCAGGCACTGTGCTGGGCATTGGGGGTTACAAGTGTTAATGAATTTCTCTCCATCCCGGGCTAAGACCTTTACATACATTATCCTTCAATCTAACACAAGACAGGTGGGGTGGCCAGGCTCCAAGCTGGCCCCTAGGGACCCCTGCCTCCTGCTGTTCACCCATTATGTAGTCCTCTCTCACATGAAAAGACTGACATGTAAAACCAACATTGCAGATGTGACAGACAGCGTATGTCTTCTGAGGCTCAGTCATTAAAGACATTAGCGCCTCCGCCTTGCTCTTGTAGGTCACTTGCTCTAGGGGAAGCCAGTGGCCATACCATGAGGACGGTCAGGCAATCCTAAGGGGAGCTCCACATGGTGAGGGACCGAGGAGCCACCCAGGGGAGTGGAATCTCCAATCCAATCAGGCCTTCAGCTGAGGCTGCAACCCTGGCTGACATGATGGCTGCCACCTCGTGAGAGACCCTGAGC
Organism: Catagonus wagneri; assembly: GCA_004024745.2. Classification (NCBI taxonomy): domain Eukaryota; kingdom Metazoa; phylum Chordata; class Mammalia; order Artiodactyla; family Tayassuidae; genus Catagonus; species Catagonus wagneri. The sequence continues at coordinate 10,540,093 of PVHT021183555.1, forward strand.
CAGAACCACCCAGCTAAGTTGCTCCCAGGACCCCCACAGAAACTATGAGATACTAAGTGGTTATTGTGGCAAGCCACCCAGTTTGGGAATAATAGATTATTAGTATAAAGGCCATGGGAAAGAAGGGAACATAAGGAAGACAGATACTAGGAAGCAAAACAACTGCAGCAAGAAAGAGTCCAGCCATGTAACTATATAATTATTAATCACTGTATATAATTATAGATTTTTTGATCTATCTATATGTTGAGGGCATATAATTTATATAAGAGAATCACAATAACTGTGAATGAGTTAAATTCACCTATTAAAAGAAAAAATGTTATTTCATTTTCTATACCCCGGATAATTCCATAAGAAAGGCATTATCATATCTACTTTACAGATGAAGGAGTTAGGCTCAGAGTGGGAACAAAACTTGCCCAAGGTCTGCCAACTCAAGAGTGATAAAGTTGGGATTCAAACCCAGGTTCTTCTGACTGTAAAGCCCAAAGCTCTAACACCATACTGTATTGTTAGCTCCTTTGGAGAGAAGAGGAAACTGAGACTCAGAAAGGGTGAGTGACTTGCCCAGCATCATGTACCAAATCATTTCAAGACTGGAGCCAGAACTGGGGCAGATTTGTTGTCTGCTGTCTTCCTCCACAACTTTCAGGGCTCTGCCATCAGAGCACAAGGATCCCATGGGTCTTCTATCTTTATATCTCTTTAAGACAACTGGCTGTGGCCAGGAAGATCCTGTGGGAAGCAGAGCCTCCGCTGGGAAGAACAGCAGCACAAAGCAACGTGCAGGGGTGCAGGGTGGGGGTAGCTCATGCATCGAGCTGAACTCCGGTAATTACATCAGGGCCGGCAGTGTAATTTGTATCTGGGTGATGAATGTCTGTGTTTTGGGGCCTGATTGCCCTATTTACATTTGGAATTTGCTGATCTATTATTAATGTCTCCTGGAGGCCAGAGTGACAGGCATGAGCAGCTGGGGAGTCCCCTCCCCCACAATCCAGGGAGTACTAGCTCTTAGGCCCTAGATCCCGAAGTCCCACCTTAGCCCCCTTTGTGTGACCCCGTTTTTCATAGGGCTCTTGGACCATTTGGCAGAGGGGTGGACCTGGGATGAGGTTTCCCAGGCCCTTATCAGAGTGCACACACCCTGAGGTACATGTACACAGATACAGCACGTGCTAACATGCGCATGTGTAGGTATCCACGTCCTTATATATCCATAGGCAGCTTTACACACACATGCACATACCTAAAATGCATGCACAGACATGCAAACATACCTGTGTGTACATGCCCACTCTTGCATGTACGTGTGCACAAGTGTACAGCGTACACACTGTCATGGACTGGATGTCTGTGTCCCCCATCCCCTTAAATTTTTATGTTGAAGCTCTAACCCATAATGTGCTGACGATATCTGGAGATGATGTCTTTGGGAAGTAATCAGGGTTAAATAAGGTCATGAGGGTGGAGCTCTCATGGGATTAGTGCCTTTATTAGAAGAGATACTAGAAAAAAGAAACCTGTCTTTCTCCTTGCATGTGAACCAGGAAAAGACCATGTGAGCACACAGCACGAAAGCAGCTATCTCCGAGCCAGGAAGAGAGCTCTAATCAGGAATAGGCTAGCACCTTGATCTTGGACTTCTTGGCCGCTAAACTATGAGAAAATAAATTTCTGTTGCTTAGGGTCACCTAGTCTATGGTACTTTTGTAGTAGCCCGAGCTGACTAAAGCACACACACATCCTCATGTGTCTTCCCAGGCTGAGAGCAGCAGAGCAACTTGGCAATGTCTCCTAAGTTGAGAGGGAGGGGTCCATGAACCATGGGCCCAGATGGCCCGGGTTTGAATCCCAGCTTTGGCACTTACCAGCTGTGTGACCTCGAGCAGCTTACTCAACGTCTCTGTGTCCCTGTTTCCCCTTATGTAAAATGGGAATGATAGTGTTGTCATCTCATAGGGTTGTTGTGGGGATTAAATCAATTAACAGAAAGCATTTGCCTGGTGTACCATAAGCAGTAGATATGTATTTGCTGTGTTATTATTATTGTTGTATATGTGCTTGTCACATAAGTTCTGAATCATTTTGTTGCAAGATGACTAAACACACCCTTCCACACCTATGTACTCCTAACGCGCACGCACACACACACACACACACACCCTGCCCCTGCCCTCCCATTTTCTTCCTCAACCCATCCTGAACCTTCCAGGGCTCCACGGCCTCTTCTCCCCAAAGCTCCTCCTGACTGTTCACTCCTCCACGCCCACCTCAAGGCTGCAGGCAGGCTGGGATTGGGGAAAGACCGCTGGATTTGGCAACCCCAAGCAAGAATCAGACCTTGGTTCTGCCACTTGCCGGCAGCACGATCCGGGGCCCAGCAAAACCTCACTTTCATGATCCACCCAATGGGCATAATGATAGAAATGAACTTGTAGAAACTGAACCTCCAATGGAAGGCTAGGGTGGAGTTACAGGCACAGTCCCTGCTGAGGGAGCGGCCACGCTGGCATGCAAATATGCATGCAAATTAAAGCTAATTCCCTAAGATTGTGGGAATCCAGGCACTCCCCAAGCTGAACACTGCCATCACCAGTCAGTTCTTTTTTTTTTTTTTTTGTCTTTTTAAGGCCACACCTGCAGCATGTTGGAGGTTCCCAGGCTAGGGGTCCAATTGGAGCTGTAGCCGCCGGCCTATGCCACAGCCACAGCAATGCCAGATCCGGGCTGTGTCTGCGACCTACACCACAGCTCACAGAAACGCTGGATCCTTAACCCACTGAGCAAGGCCAGGGATTGAATGCGCATCCTCATGGATCCTAGACAGGACTGTTACGCACTGAGCCACGAAGGGAACACCACCAGTCAGCTCTTTGCAGAAAGACACGGGGCAGGGGTAAAAAGAACACCGGACAGAGAGTCAGGAGACATGGTCCATGGATGGCGTGCCCAAGTACAGCACATACATGCATAGGTGGGTGGTCACCCACACCCTTATATCGGCACCTCCACGCAAACATGCACACACGGGAGGCATACATATGCATGAGCATGCAAGTACTTACGATGCAGCCAGGCAGGAAGGGCCTGGACCTGGAGGCAGGTGGTGCTGTGTAGCCTTGCCCGAGTCTCTGGACCTCTCCTGGTCTGTTTTCCTCCTTCGTAAAATGTGGTTAGTCACCCCTGACCCATCCTTGGTGTGGCGAGGACTGACCCAGACAACAGAGGGTCGGCTGTGACCGTGGTGCCTGGTGTACAGTAAGCACTTCATTCATGACAGCCACGTGAGAGCATCTTCATCTGTGACGTGTGTGACTGGAGGGGGTGCTCTCTGAGGCCCCTGCCAGTTTTGAGGGCCTGTGGTTCTGTGAATTGCATCCACACCCCTCTCAGAGCCTGGAGGCTTTTAGGCTGGAGGGCAAAAATTAGCCCCTGCCCCAAAAGTGATTCTGCTACTCCTCAGTTATGCTGGGACCTCTGTGCTGGTTCTGTGACAAGTTAGGAAATCGAGGGAAAGCCTGGAGTTACTGGGGCCAGAGCGGAGTTGGAGATGAGTGATGCTGGAACCAGGCTTCCGGTAGCTTGGCTGGGTTTTACAGAGCAAGCGTTTTCTGCAGCCTTCTCTACTCAGAGCAGAAGCAGTCCTGGTGGCCAAACCTGATAGCCTTCTGCTTCAAGATGTGACCCATCCCGGGTCAGCAGGCCTCTAGCGACAGGTCCAAAAAAACAACATGCAACTGTACGTGAAAACCCCAAAACTGCAATAACCGCTACCCTATCTTGAGTATTTACTACACACTAAACATTTCCCATCTGCTGTATCTCATTTCACCCTTATAACCATGAAGCCCAGGCAGAGACACCCCCCCCTGAAATACACACACACCCATTCACGTATGCACTTAGGGTAGCAGAGCTGGGACTAGAACCTCGGTCTTTGTTGACTAGAGTTGCTGCCCTTAGTTTAAGCTCCAACAGCTCCCAGAAGCAAAGCAGAGAAAAATGGGTTTGCAAACTGCAACAGGTCGGCTGACCTGAGTGGGGCTTCTGGGAGCCATGGCGGGAAGGCGTGGCCCAGTGGCTGTGGCAGCAAGAGTTGCCCCTTGTGCCCTCCAGAAAGGACTCCCAGTTTCCCTGAGATCCGGGGAAGGTCAGGCAGCAAGCACATTAAATAAGGCCATAAATTTGTCATGAAGGCCTGGAAATGAACGGGGCTTATCATTTATGGATGGAATAATTAAGCCACTGCACTTGGCAGTTCACCAAGTCCTGTGCCCTGGATGCCAGGCGTCACCAGCAGCTGAGCTAGTTTGGGGTGTTCACAGTCACTCTCCCCACCCAGGAGCACCTCAAACCTGAGCCTTGGGCGTGCAGACTCCAACAGCACCGGGCAGGTCCCTGCACCACTTCAGTGGCCATGGCCCTGCCTTCATGAAGTCACACCGGCCCTGACCAATCCCAGGGAGACCTCTCTCAAAGTTCCGCCCATGGCGCATGCCTAGCCCCCTTAGATGGAGGTGACTGACTTCTTGAGAGGGAAACAGACTTCCTCCTAAGGCAGGGGGACATTCAGGCTAACTTGGTTTCTATCCTGACTCTTTCACACTGTGTGCCTCTGGGCTAGTCACCGAACCTCTCTGAGCCTTAGTTTTCTCCTGAGGTGGTGGTGGTGGGTCAAATTAAACAATAGCTCTAAAGTACACGATGAGGATCTGGCTTATAGTACTTGCTCCACAAACCCAGCGTTTCATGACTTTCTCTCAATAGAATGCTCAGGCAGGCAGGAATCCGAGGCTTAGAGAGGCACTGGGACTTGGCCAAAGATGCCCAGCAAGTGAGTGCCTGCTTCCTACCCCTGGAGTTCCTGTTACCTGTCACTTGTGGGAGGATTCAGCCCATTCCCCAGCACGAGGTTAAGGCCACTGTCCCCGCCCTGTCCCAGCTACCCCAGGTCAGTGGATAGGAGAGATGGCGGCAAAGGTGATCATCAGCACGAACGTTTATAGAACCCTTGCGGTGGCCAGACGCTGTTCTAGATGCTGTGTGGTTATTTCACTTTCTTCTCCAGACAACTCTTAGAGGTAGGAACCGTTATTATTCTCATTTTATTGATTGATTGATTTGATTTGATTTGCTGTGATTTTAGGGCTGCACTCGTGGCCCATGGAGGTTCCCAGGCTAGGGGTCAAATCAGAGCTCAACTGCTGGCCTTCACCACAGCTACAGCAACGCAGGATCTGAGCCGCATCTGTGACCTACACCACAGCTCACGGCAACGCCGGATCTTTAACCCACTGAGCGAGGCTGGAGATCGAACCCACATCCTCAAGGATCCTAGTCAGATTCGTTAACCACTTGGCCACAAAGGGAACTCCATTTATTCTCATTTTAGAGATGAGGAAACTGAGGCTGGTGAGCAGACTCTTGACTTGAGTCACTCAGACAAAAAGTGGAATTTGTGTGTGACCTCCTGGGTCCCAGCAATGCCAGGCTTGGAGAGAGGGTGGCAAGTTAAAGACTATTTGAATTCTGAAAGAGAAGTCACTTGACACGTTCCAGAATTCTATGTTCTCAAATGGGTTCAAGTCCTCATTTTACAGATGGGAAGACTGAGGCCCAGCCACTAGAGGCAGGGTCTTGGGGCTTGCCCACCAGTTCCCTGCCTGTCTATCAGTGGTGGCCACCAAGGCTGGTATGCTAGTGAGGCCTTTGGCACCTGCCTTGGGGAGGAGTCTGGACTCTCCTTGCCACACTACCCCACCCACCCTCCATCACCATGGCAACCATGCAGGTGAGCCTCATCACTGCTAATCCTCTAATTACCAGCCACCTCTTCAATCGGCTGTAATTACTTTGGGGACACAGTTAACCTCTCATTAGGAACGCACGGCCGCTTTCTCCAAAAGCGCAGTGGTGACATGCCTAGTAATTTACCGCCCTGGCTCGCCGGGCCGCTTTGTGTTTAACTCGGGCGCCATCGCATCCCTGTCATTACTCCAGCCTGGTTGTCATGACGATTAATCATTCAATCCTTCATCAGCAACTTTTGCCAAATGTCACCCTGCTCTTGATCAAAATCCATCCTGCAGCCCGACACTGGGGGACTAATGACTTGGAAATAGGCTTCTTCATTCCTGAGAGCTTTTCCCCGGGACTCGTTCTCAGCTCCCTCCAGGAAGGGGAATGGAGCGTCTGAGCTCAGGGTGGTGGCTGTGGGTGATGGGGACAGAAAAACTGGCATGTATTGGGCGCTTACTCCTTGCTAGGTGCCTGAGAGGCATCGAGGCAACGACAGGACAGCCAGATTCCTGGGAGGAGAAACAGCGGCTCAGGGGAGCTGGTTGTTTGCCAGCAAGGAAGTATGGAGAAATTCTAACTCAGACCTCTCCGACTCCAAAGCTGAGCTCTTTTCATCAGACCTCGAGGAGAATTACCAACTAGCAAAGATCCTTGAATGCCAGAGTTTGAGCAGCATTGTAGAAATTAGCTGGCCCATTAAATTCAAGGCAAAAAAAAAAAAAAAAAAAAGCTTAAGAGACGAGTCTGGACACTTTATGATAAGAAGGCTAATCTAGAGTGAGTGGCTAACTGCCCTGAGCACCTGTGTCCCAAACAACATGCAGCAACACCCAGCAGACAGCAACCTCGGAACCCAGATGGTGAAACTGGCTGGAACATTCTGGTAGTCAGTCCATGGAATGATCTAGATTGAGATTCTTGACCTGGGGTCCGCAGAGCTTTATGATGGACATCAGAGGCCCATGAGTACCCTAAAACGAAGGCTGCATTGTGATTAGATGTGAGTATGGGCATTTGCAGGGAGGAGATGCTACAGAAAATGTTAGGAACTACCGCTCTAGTGCATTTCTCTCACCTCTCTCCATATCCTTAGTTTACAAAGGAGATACTGAGACCCAGAGAAGGGCCATGACTTGCCCAAAGTTCCACATCAATTCAGGGTGTGAACCACTGGTCCGAGCAGCGGTGAGCTGTTTCTTAGGTGCCCAGGGGAGCCAGGTAGGGATGGGCAAGGAATTCTTCCTCCTTCACGATGGCTTTGAACCCCCTAGTCCCCAGCCTCCCGAGAAAGCTCAGCCTGCCGCCCTGCTAAAGGAATCTTTCCGAGGCCCCTCCTGGGGAACGTTCCTGCTGGCTGGGCCGCCAGCCTGTGTGAGACATAATTACAGCACGTTGTAAATGGCATTAACAGACTGTCACAGCAGCCACATGGTATTAGCAAACGGCTCTGTCTTCATCATGCAGACTCTGCAGCCCCTGGGCTGGAGCACTTCCCAAGGGGTCTTCTTGCAGGTCCGGGTGGCAGAAATCTCCTGGTAGTGATGGGGGGCACTGGGGACGGGGGCAGTGAGTCAGCTCACGGGAGCCTGGAGAGTCGCCCCAAGGCTTTCTGAGCTCTCAGCAAAGAGCCGAGTAGAAAGTTAAGAAATTTGATTTGTCAGCCTGGTTCAGCCTCAAAGAACTAAGCTTTATCAGACAGCAACTTATGAGCCAGGTGCTCTGGAATGTAATCTCATCTAAACCTCATAACCACAACCTAAAAGATTATACTCTTCACTCTGCTTTATAGGTGAGTTTACTGAGGCTCAGAGGCAGCGTGTCACTTGCCCAAGTGCCTTCGGCTAATGAGTGGCAGCCGTGGGAATCAAACTGCATTCCGATGTCTTCAGAACCTGTGCTTTTTCATATATCATGTTTTCTCCTTGGAAAAGTCTTTGATTGGTTTTCTATCAATAGGTACTATAGCCTTGAAGGTAATTCCCTGAAGCTACCAGCCCACCAGAAATTTACCAGCCCAAGAACTCTGCTCATATAGTAACATAGTAACAATAGTAATAATCAAGATATTAACAAACATTATGTGTTTCCTTACAGTTTTCTCCTCTGCTCTTTGTAGCAAACCAATAAGGGGAAGGGGAAGAGGAACAATTTTTTTTCTTTTTATGGCTGCACCTGCACCATATAGAAGTTCCCAGGCTAGGGGTTGAATCAGAGCTGCAGCTGCTGGCCTACACCACAGCCACAGCAACACCAGATCTGAGCCGTGTCTGCAACCTACACCACCGCTTACAGCAAGGCTGGATCCTTAACCCACTGAGCCAGGCCAGGGATCAAACCTGCATCCTCATGGATACTAGTTGGGTTCTTAACCCACTGAGCCACAACGGGAACTCCAAGGAACAATTCTTACTTGAGAGAGTTGAGAACCAAGGCCCAGAGAGGGAAAGCAACTTGCTTAAGGCCCCACAGCAAGTCTAGGGTGGAGCTAGAATGAACTCCTCTGGTCTCTTGCTTTCCAGTCCAGGTTCTTTGCCACAAGCTGCTGAAAAAGTGTCCACAGGCCTGTAGCTGGGGACAGAGCAGGGGGTCGCTCACTGTCTGGGTGCCTCCTGCCCTCTTCATGGGCACCAGCGAGTTATGCTTTATCTGGGCGGCCTAAGGGCGGCCGGCAGCAGCATCGGCTGCCTGTCAACTGGTAAGCAAATCCCCTGCTGAGCAGGTCATATTTTATCCGGGCCACCACCTGCCAACTCATTTGCTTACGGATACAGGTGCTTCATCAGGGAGGAATTAGTGATTACTTAGCCCAGAGACCCTGGCAGACGGAGAGCCAGCCAGGGCCGTAGCTGGGGTGGGAAGCCAGGGACCTGTCTGGAAAGTCTCTGTCTCCCCCAGGCTGCTTTGCCCTGCCCTGGAACAAAAGGATAGGAGTTAAGAATAAAAGAAGAGACCTCCTACTTAGGGGAAAGCCGGCCCCCTTCATTCCCAGTCACCTCCACAGCCCAAGGCTTGGTGCTAATATTCCTATTCCCTGCAGGCTTCCAAGATCCTCCACATACCCTGCCGAAATAAAATATGGTAGATTTAATCATCCCAGACAGTTTATCGGTTTATTGTTGCCTAGTTCTTTATATACCTTTCGTTTTCTTTTTTTTCTTTTCTTTTTTTGTCCTTTTATGGCTATACCCACGGCATATGGAAGTTCCCAGGCTAGGGGTCTAACAGCAGCTGTAGCCGCCGGCCTTCGCCACAGCCACAGCAACGCGGGATCTGAGCCGCGTCTGCAACCTACACCACAGCTCACGGCAACGCCGGATCCTTAACCCACTGAGCAAGGCCAGGGATCGAGCCCACAACCTCATGGTTCCTAGTCGGATTCATTTCCACTGCGCCATGATAGGAACTCTGCCTTTTTTTTTTTTTGGCCACCCCATGGCATATGGGGTTCCCGGGTCAGGTCCAAGCCACAGTTGCGGACCCACAGCTGCCAACTGGATCCTTAACCCACTGTGCTGTGGCCAGGGATTAAAAGTGCCTCCCAGCTCTCCATAGAAGCCGCTGATACCATTGCGCCACAGCGGGAACTCCTACCTTGCCTCATTTAATCCAAATCAAGGAAGTAATGAGTCAGCATTTTAAAATCTCCATTTTACAGATGAAGATACTGAAGCTCAGAGAGTTTGAGCGACTTACTCAAGGTCGCACACAGAACCCAGGCTGCTCTGATTTCAAAGGTCCCTTCCTAACCAGGATGTATTGTCTCTCCCTGGCTGTTCCCGCAACCCTGTACCTTGCTTGTTTGAAGTTTTACTTACTCATGTATCTACTTATTTTTAAAATAACTTTAAATCTCAGAACCATTTTGCACTTACAGACAAATGCCATAGATAGTGCAGGGTGCTCCCATACACGTGGGAACACACCCAGTTTCCTAGGTTATTAACATCCTACATTTGTATGGTCCATTTGTCATAATTAATGAGCCAGTATTGATACATGATTATTAACTGAGGTCTATTCTTTAGTCAGATTTCTTTAGTTTATACCTGATGTCCTTTTTCAGTACCAGGATCCCACCCAGCAGACCACATTCTGATTAGTCACCAGCAGTGGCTCAGTGGGTTAAGGATCCAGTGTCATCACCTCTGTGGTTCTGGGTTGTGGCACGGGTTCGATCCCTGGCCCAGAATCTTCCACATGCCAAAAAAAAAATTTAGTCATCACTTCTCATTAGGCTCCTCTTGGCTGTGACAGTTTCTCAGACTTTCCTTCTTTTTGATGACCTTGAGAATTTGAGTACTAGTCAGGTATTTTGTACAATATACCTCACTTGGGATCTCTCCGATATTTTTCTCATAACTAGGCTGAGGTTATGTGTTAGGGGGAGGAAGACCACCGATGCCATTCTCATCACATCCCATTAAGGGGACAGACTATGAATTTGACGTGTCCTTGTTGATTTTAAGTTTGATCATGTGGCTGGGGCATTTGCCAGCCTTGTCCACTCTACTAAATTTACTTTTCCACTCCTTTCCATACTGTCCTCTTTATTTTTTAAATTTGTTTTATTTGAGAAGTTCCCATCGTGGCTCAGTGGTTAATGAATCCGACTAGGAACCATGAGGTTGCGGGTTCGATCCCTGGCCTTGCTCAGTGGGTTAAGGATCCGGCGTTGCCATGAGCTGTGGTGTAGGTTGCAGACGTGGCTCGGATCCCACGTTGCTGTGGCTGTGGTGTAGGCCGGCAGCTACAGCTCCTGTTAGACCCCTAGCCTGGGAACCTCCACATGCCGCGGGTACGGCCCTAGATAAGGCAAAAAGACAAAAAAAAACCTGTTTTATTTGAGTTATAGTTGATTTACAATGTTGTGTTAATTTCTGCCATACAGCAAAATGATTCAGCTATACATGTGTATGTATTCTTTTTCATATTCTTTTCCATCATGCTTTATCACAGGGTGCTGGATATAGTTCCCTGTGCTGTGCAGTAGGGCCTTGTCATTTATCCATTCTACAAATAATAGTTTGTCTCTGCTAATCCCAAACTCCAATCCTTCCCTCCCCCACCCCTCCTGCTTGGCAACCACACACATGTCTGTGTGTCTGTTTCTGTTTTATGGATAAGTTCATTTGCGTCATATTTTTGTGTGTGTGTGCTTTTTAGGGCTGCATCTGCGGCACATGGAGGTTCCCAGGCTAGGAGTCGAATCGGAGCTGTAGCCGCCGGCCTACACCACAACCACAGCAACGCCAGATCTGAGCCATGTCTGCGACCTACACCACAGCTCACAGCAACGCCGAATCCTTAACCCACTGAGTGAGGCCAGGGATGGAACCTGCGTACTCATGGATCCTGGTCAGGTTTGTTACTGCTGAGCCATGATGAGAACTCCCATTTGTGTCATATTTTAGATTCCACTTATAGGTGATATCATATGGTATTTGTCTTTCTTTTTCCGACTTCACCTAGTATGAGAATGTTTAGGTCCACCCGTGTTGCTGCCAATGGCACCATTCCATTCGTCTTCATGGCATGGTGTCCTCATTGGAAGGAAGTCATTATGTACACCCCCCACGTAAGGAGTAGGGAGTAATGCTCCCTCCTCCTCGACGGCAGAGTATCTACATAAATTATTTGAAATTCTTTTTCTTTTTTTATGCCTGCGCTTGCAGCACATGGAAGTTCCTGGACCAAGGACCAAATCTGAGCTGCAGCTGCAACCTATACCACAGCTGCGGCAGCACTGGATTCTTTAACCCACTGTGCTAGCCTGGGGATCAAACCCGTGCCTCCACAGCAACCTGAGGCACTGCAGTCAGACTCTTAACCCACTGTGCCGCAGTGGGAACTCCTATTTAGAATTCTTCTGCACAGGAGATATGTATATTCTCTCTTTTGTTTATTTACTCTGTGATTTATTTCTATCCCTATGGACTCATAGATATTTATTTTATACTTTGGGTTCTAATCCAATACTAGTCAGTGATTTTTAAATGACGCCTGGTTCTTTCTTCCTTGATTTATCAGCGTTTTCCAAAATCTATTCTGAGATGATCTCTTTCTATGGGATTTTAACAGGCAGTCCTCTTAAAATAGGTTCCAGAGGCAAGTCATTTGGGGTAATAGTGGTTGAAAAGAGATCTTGACTACAGGACTTGTCAAATATTGTAATGTGCTAGTAGTGTGAGTAGTGAATCACCCAGAGAGGGATTTAATAGGCAACATTTCCCACATTTCTTTTCCTGATACCCTGGGGTGGGGCGGGAAGGACAGATAGGAGAAAATAATCTAACTAGGTATATTGTCTTCCCCTGGAGACTAGAAGTTCTTAATAGCAAGATTGTGCTTTATTCTCTTTTTTGTCTTTAGAAATGAGCCCTGAGAAGGTGCTAAAGAATAGTGGGATATGTGGAAGGATGGGTGATGAAAGGATGGACAGATGGATGGATGGATGGATGGGTGAGGTGGATACATGGATGGATGAACATGGGTTTGTGGTTGTTGGATGGATGAATGGGTGGAGTGGTGGGTGGCTGGATGGATGAGTAGGTTGGTGGTGGATGGATGGATGGATGTTTGGGTTAGTAAGTGGGTGGGCGTATGGGTGGATAGATGGATGGACAGACTGGTAAATGAATGGATTGGTAGATGCTGACTTCTAGTTTCAGTGCCTCCCTTTGCTAGGACCAGAAATACTCCTCATCTCTCAGTTATCCACAGACTTCCAGGCTTAGGACTTGAGATAACTGCTCATGGCTGACAGAAGGCAGTAAGAGTAGCACCCGTTTATTATTCTCTGACTATGTGCCAGGCATTTTACGTGCTCTTTCATCCTCATAACAGGCTGTATTATTATTTCTCCTCATTATTCAAAGAAAGAAACCGAGGCTCAGGAAAGTCCAGAAGCTTGGGCAAAGTCCCTTAACAGGAAAAAGTGATGGAGTTGGAACTGGAACTGAGATCTAAGTGTTTTCACTCCTTGAATTTCCCAAGGTGGTCCTGAGTTTCCAGGCCCATAATCATCTCCGATTCCATTTCCTGGGCCCCACGGGGCCAGTGGGAAAGTGTAAAGATCTTCAGGGGAGTTCTTCCTGTGGTTTAGTGGGTTAAGAACCCTACGTAGGATTCAGGTCCAAGAGGACACAGGTTCAATCGCTGGCCCCGCCCAGTGGGTTAAGGATCTGATGTTGCTGTGAGCTGCAGCATAGGTCACAGATGCAGCTCAGATCTGGCATTCTGTGGCTGTGGCGTAGGCCAGCAGCTGTAGCTCTGATTAGACCCCTAGCCTGAGAACCTCCATATACCATGGGTGTGGCCCTAAAAAGACAAAAAAGCAAACAAAGAAAGTCCCCAAATCTAAGCCTGGTCCTGAGCTTCCCAGAAGCCATGGCAAAAAGGCAAACAAGTTTGTTTTCCTAGTTCTCATTGTCTACCAAAAGCCAGGAGTAAGAGCATTAAAACTATGTGTTTTCCAGAAAGAGAGATTTTTCTCAGGTCTGAATCCTGAGAGAGATGTGTCCCCTGGGCCATTCTAGAATCCATATGACATAGAACAACCAGGGACAACATGATGGATCGGTTTCTTGACAGTGGTTCTGCCCAGAGACAGTCCACATGTGATTCTTTCTCACCTAAGCCCCTCAGCGACCGCCGAGGGCTCCATCGCTTTGTGGTCCCGGATGGGTGGTTCTCCCAGGAAAAGGCTCATTGGATCTGACTTGATCCAGGGACAAAGCCTGGATAAGCTGGAGGATGGAGGCTGAATGTCTTGTGGCCACAGCAGCAAATCAGACTCTGGCATCCGTGGGGGCAACGGGAGGGTCTGTGAGGAGTGGGGCACAGAGCAGGCAACATTCCCCAGTGCTCAGAGTCTGGCCAGAAAAGTCAGCCTTTGACATCCTCGTTCTCCCTGATGAGGCACCACCCGGGCATTTGCCGTCTGGGAAGAAGCCTCAGCCTCGTCTAGCAGAACAGCCTTGAAATCAGACAACCAAGCCTCAAGGCCTGGCTTTGTCTCTAGCTGTGTGATCTTGTCTCTTAGCCTCTTGAGTCTCAGTTTCCTTGTCTGTAAAATGGGAATACTTACTATCCCACAGTGTTGCTGAGAGCCTTAGATGAGCTAATACATGTAAAGTTGACCCAGTAGATGCCAACCACCTTTTTTTTTTTTTTTTTTTGTCTTTTCTAGGGCTGCACCCGCGGCATATGGAGGTTCCCAGGCTAGGGGTCTAACTGGAGCTGTAGCGGCCGGTCTAGGCCACAGCCACAGCAACACAGGATCCGAGCTGTATCTGCGACATACACCTCAGCTCACAGCAATGCTGGATGCTTAACTCACTGAGTGAGACCAGGGATCAAATCCCATCTTCATAGATGCTATATCGGGCTCTTAACCCACTGAGCCACAACGGGAACTCCCCATAGTTTCTATCAAATACCCAGATGGGCTCATGCCTCCCAAAAGCCAGGGACCACTGCTCTGAGGGCTGGATCTGGTCTGCTGGCGTCTGCCTCCCTGGCTCCAGTTCCCAGGTGTTCAGGTTACCTGCCAACCAGATTCTTCTTCTACTGCGGGGAGGGAGATGATCGGGCCTGGTCCTTAGGAGTGTGCAACGGAGGACCTGGGCTGGAGCCAGGCAGTAAGCCCAGGTGGGTATTGAGCACATAGGTGGGGCCACACGTGGCTGCTCGTGTCATCTTTCCTTGTGTCATCCCTGAGACCTGGGATGGAAGACCTATTATTGTCCCCATTTTAGTGATGAGGAAACTGAGGCCCAGAGAGAGAAGGGGGAGAGCCCACAGAGCTAGAGGCAGTGCTGGAATTTTTTTTTTTTTGTCTTTTTGCCTTTATGTAGAGCTGCACCCGCGGCATATGGAGGTTCCCAAGCTAGGGGTCTAACAGGAGCTGTAGCTGCCGGCCTTCGCCACAGCCACGGCAATGCGGGATCCGAGCCATGTCTGCAACCTACACCACAGCTCACGGCAACGCCGGATCCTTAACCCACTGAGCAAAGGCCAGGGATCGAACCCGCAATCTCATGGTTCCTAGTCGGATTCGTTAACCACTGAGCCACAAAGGGAACTCCTAGTGCTGGAATTTGAATGCAGAGCTTGTTGATTCGGGAGCCCTTGCTCTTTCCATGGTGTCACCAGGGACAGAGGCAGTCCCTGGGGTCTGAAGATGGGGATAGGGCTGCAGGATACACTTTTGCAGGTTGTTCCCCCTGCCTCCGCCCCCAGGGGCACCTGTTTAAGGGAGTGCAGTTGAGGGTGGAATGCATCTGAAATTCAGTTTGAGGTCCATTAGCTGGGGCTCAAACCCAGGGCCTGGGGAAAGTGTAGCCTTTTGGTACCCAGAGGGCTGCTTTTGCCTCCTGGGTCTACCCAGAGGGGGGCTGCCTTTTCTCATTCCAGCGAAGCCCCCAGACAGGCTGCCAGCAATCCTGGAGGAAACACATTTTAAAAGGGGAGCACATCGGCAGGAGCTGAGAAATACTGCCTGCCTGCTAAGAGGATATTTCTGAGGACGGATCCCATGGGGTCCCCCTGCCAGGAAGAGCCAGCCCAGCCTCAGCAGGTGGGAGACAGTCCCTGACATTTTCCTGGGCAAGCGGAGCTGGGGAGGACGGGGGTGGGGACCCAGCTGCCCTGGAGCCTCCCCTGCTATGGCAGCCGAGCCCCATCTCCTGACACCCTCTGACCTCTGAAATCTGGCCAGGGGAGGCAGGGCCCCATCTGTGGTCATTTCTGGGCCACCTCCATCTAAAAACCTGTACAATCTTGCTAAGGACAGGTGGGCAGGCCCTCCTGGTCCCCCAGAATATCTGCTCCCCTCCCTTCTCCACCAATGGCATCTCCCAGGAGCTTGCCTGCAATCCATTTGTAAGGACTGATCACTGGGCTCCCGGGGACGCAGCCCCATGCTCCCCTCTCCCCGCCACCCCCTCCCTGCCACTGGCCTGATTAATTCCCCCAAATCTGCCAGGCCACAGTGACTAATCAGGCTCATGCCCCACTAATTGGCACTCAGAGACCTGACAAATGCCTCTGCTTATGGATCCCAGGGGCTGGGCTGGGTTAACTTCCCAGACCCAAATGACCCCAGATTTGCCCCTAGGATCAGTGAGCTGGAGCCTTGGGGAGGAGAAGGGAGCAGAGGACCCAGGACAGAAGGGCAGGCCCCACAACAACCTTCTGATTAACTCAACGCTGCCACTTCTTGGCTGTGTGACTTAGAGCAAGCCATCTCCCTCTCTGAGCTTGGCATTCAGGCCCCTGTACCATCTGAACCGGGCCTCATCTCCAACTTTAGCTCCTCAGGCACCCTGTCCCTTGCATTCCAACCAGTCTGCCCAATCACGGTGGCTTAGCCTGAGCTCTCAGGGTGGGCGTGGGGGGGAATACATGCATTACGTGTGTGTGTCTGCATAATTATAACTATCATCTTTATTGATACATATTGTATTGACACTGATGTGTGGTACACAATTTAAAAATAACAGTGAAACATACAATAGTCTTTCTTGTAAATTCCATGGAGCCAGTTGATTCTCCTAAAAATGCTTTCACTGAAATTTGTGAAGCTCTGGTATCAATAGCCAGCCTGCGGTTGGATCTGATGAACAAGTGTAGTTGATATTTTCATTTAAGTGTTAATGGGTAAGCTGAGAGTGAAACAATGGAGATGTATGTCAGAACTTCACTCAGCTGTCAGTGATGTGAATTGCATGATGGTTTTTGAATACTGGAGGAATATTTCCTCAATTTTGTGTGCTAGTCACATTTAAGAGCTAGAAACACAACACAATTTTGAGTTTGATCTGTGTTAACGTTTTCTCCATTACTTTCTAAGTTTGTGTAATCAACAGGACGAGAGAGGTGAAGCCCTGTTTGTAGCACATGCCCGTTTCTGTGGTGTGAGTCCTCTGAGTTCAAAGTCACCAACACCTTAGTGAATGTGAAATTGGGGAGAGGTAGAGAGATACTAGTTATGTTGTATTTACGCCATGTAGATGCAGGAGAGGGAAGTAACCTTAACGGCACAGATAATAGTAAAACATTAAGATGAGTTCTGGGAGTTCCCGTCGTGGTGCAGTGGAAACGAATCCAACTAGTATTCATGAGGATGCAGGTTCAATCCCTGGCCTTGCTTGGTGGGTTAAGGATCCAGCATTGCCGTGAGCTGTGGGATAGGTCGCAGATGCGGCTTGAATCCATTGTTTCTGTGCCTCTGTTGTAGGCTGGCAGCTGTAGCTCTGATTTGACCCCTAGCCTGGGAAAATCCATATGCCAAGGGTGCAGCCTTAAAAAAAAAGATGAGTTCTGGAGTTCCCATTGTGGCTCAGTGGTTAACAAACCCGGCTAACATCTGTGATGGATGCAGGTTTGATCCTTGTCCTCGCCCAGTAGGTTAAGGATCTGGCATTGCCATGCGCTGTCATGTAGGTTGCAGACGTGGCTTTTGATCCCACATTGCTGTGGCTGTGATGTAGGCCGGCAGTTGCAGCTCTGATTTGACCTCTAGCCTGGGAACTTACATATGCTGCGGGTGTGGCCCTAAAGAGACAAAAAAAAAAAAGAGTTTCTCCTGAAAACATCTAACTTTCTGAAAGGCCTTCTGCCAGTTTTTCCCAAAACACAGAGCACCTCATTCCTGATCTCCACCCTGAGCTCCTTTCAGGGGATGCTGAAGGTCGGCGGCTACAGTGCTAGTGACTTCATCCTTGTAGAGGCAGATGGCGAATGACAGTTTTTAGTTGATGGTGCCTAGGTCTGCTTCTGCCCCAGTGTTGTCCTTACACTCGTGTTCATTCTTTCATTCATTCACTGATTCACCAAGTCCTTCTTGAGTACATGCTTTGTGCCAAGCGCTCTCTATGCTGGATGCTTGGGGTAGTGAAGAAAAAAGCCCTCATTTGGGATAGGTGCAGTCGCAAGCCACTCAGATCCCCCAGGGATCTCTTTGACCATTTCTCTGTGCCCCTCCGCCAGCTTTTGTGTGCTTTTCCCCCATTTGTCCGCATTTGTGACTCCTTCAAAGACCTGTCCTCCTTGGGCCACTGCAGCTATGTTGTGGGCTAGTGCCCAGAGCCAGGGAGTTTATATGCCCCATCACCCGCAGGATGGGGCAGTTCCTAGCCAGTGGCTGACAATGCAGGCGAAAGTCCAGCTCCCTTGCCTCAGTCACGATAACTCGCCATTCCTGAGGTCCTGATCAGGCTGAAGCCAAAGTCCATGGGACTTTGCCTGGAACTGCACCCTGCTTGGCTTCCTCCTCTTCCCTGTCCTATGCCCCCCACACCCTGACTCATCACTCTTGGGATCAATTCCTGAAACAATCACTGCACACCCATCCTGGTCCCAGGGTCCAACCCAAGACCCCATCTCTGCCCTGGAGAGCTGGTGGGGAGACAGGCATTGTTTACAGGATCCTAGCAAAACAAAAAAAATTTTTTTTAATAAGTGGACATCAGTGCTCTGAAGGAATGGTGGTCTCTGAAAACTGTGATAGACATGTGCCCAGTCAGAGCAATCAGGGAAGGCTGCCTGGAGGAAGAAGCACTTCCTGGAGGATAAACTCTGAAGGATAAGAGGGAGTTCAGCTGGGTGAAGGGGACAAGGAGGAGGAAAAGCTTTGCAAGTCGATGACATAGCAGGTGCAAAGGTCCTGTGGTAGAGCAGAGAGGTGAGTATCTCTGGAGCACAGAGTGAGATGAAGCGGGGCTGGGGGAGGGGGAGCAAGATATTGTCAGCATAAGTGTGGATTTGGGTTCACTTTCTGAGAAGGGTGGAAACACACCCAAATGTTGAGAAGAAGGCTGACTTGAGAGATTTACATTTTTTTTGGAAAAGATTCTTTGACCCACAGGAATATACCCTGTGACTAAGCCCACTCGCAGGCGAGGATGTTCATAGCAGTACTGTGTGTGATTTTTAAAAAAAAATGCAGAGCCTAGTGCAAAGAGGACAGGTTTAATAAATTTGGTCCATCCGTTCAATGAACTATACAGACTTTAAAAAGCATGGAGGAGGTGTGAACTCATGCCTAAGTCTCTAGGCTGGGCTGTTGGGCAGGGAGGAAATGGGCAAAATAGGCTGTTGCGTGTTCACAACTACCTAAACGCAAAGTATATCTAGAAAATGTTTCTAGAAAGTTACACACAAATACACGTTTGTTAAAGTAGCTACAGGAGTTCCCGTTGTGGCGCAGCAGTTAACAAATCCAACTAGGAACCATGAGGTTGCGGGTTCGATCCCCGGTCTCACTCAGTGGGTTAAGGATCCAGCATTGCCGTGAGCTATGGTGTAGGTCGCAGAAGCAGCTTGGATCTGGCTTTGCTGTGGCTGTGGCGTAGGCCAGCGGCTACAGCTCCGATTAGACCCCTAGCCTGAGAAGCTCCATATGCCGCGGGTGCGGCCCTAAAAAGACAAAAATAAAGAAAGAGTCCATTCCTTTCTATGGCTGAGTACTACTCCATGGTCTGAGTGGACCAGGTTTCTCCCCCCCCTTTTTTTTGGCCTTTTTAGGGTCACACCTGCAGCATATGGAGGTTCCCATGCTAGGGGTTGAATCGGAGCTGTAGTTGCTGTCCTACACCACAGTCACAGCAACGCCTGATCCAGTCCTCCCTCAGCTGTGACCTACACCACAGCTCACGGCAATGCTGTATCCTTTATCCACTGAGTGAGCCCAGGGATTGAACCCGCAACCTCATGGTCCCTAGTTGGATTTGTTAACTGCTGCGCCACGACAGGAACTCCAAAACCAGCTTTCTTTATTTGCTCACCAGTTCGCTCCTGGTCACATGCCATCTCACACGGCCCTGCCTCCACCCACCCTTGTCTCCACTGTTCTGGTCCCTCACCCTCACACACACAGCCCCCTGCCCTGCACACCGCCACTGCCACTTTATTGCCGTCTCCCGTAAAACCCCGTGAAGGGAAGAACCATATCCCTCAACAGTGACCTTTAGAAGGTGCAGGTAAAGGGGGTGGCAGTGAAGCCAGCGCTGTGGATGGTCACAGAGGCAGGGCAAGCTGGGACTTCACCTCCTCACCTGCTATGGCTACTGAGTTGCTTGGAGGTCCTGCAAGATCCAGAGAATGAGAGAGAAGGCATCCTAGGAAGTGGCCAGGCCACAGTGAATGTTGGAGAGGAGCCAGGCGGAGGGCAGAGAACAAACATGGCTGCCTTCCTGGACTATCCAGGTCCCTCTCTTCACAGTCCCCATGAGCTAGTCTAAACCCCTCCAGGAGTTCCCACTGTGGCTCAGCAGGTTAAGAACCTGACATAGTGTCCGTGAGGACGCAGGTTCGATCCCTGGCCTCACTCAGTGGGTTAAGGATCTGGCGTTGCCGTGAGCTGTGGTGTGGGTCGCAGACGCGGCTCAAACCTGGCATTGCTGTGGCTGTGGAGTAGGCTGGCCGTTGTAGTTCCGACTCTATACCTGTAGCCTGGTAACTTCCCCATGCTGCGGGGAAGAGAAAATAAATAAATAAAATAAACCCTTCCAGCTGTCACCTGATAGAAGGGAGGAAACAAATGAGGGGGTCTCTCCCTATAAGGCAGGGTGGAAGATTAAACCCCAGGGAGAGGAGGAAGGCATGGCCACCTGCTTAACTAAGGGCTCTTCTTGGAGTTCCCTGGTGGCCTAGTGGGTTAGGGATCTGATGTTTTCACTGCTATGGCTCAGCTTCTGTCCCTGGGCACTTCTGCATGCCAGGGGCAAGGCCAAAGAAAAAGAGAAAGCGTTCTTCTTTCTCTCCCACCTGCCCGCTCACGTTCCCTGCCCCCGCCCTTCCCGTGAGCCGGTAATAATAATCCATTCTTAAAAACACCATAGTCCCTACTGCTGGGTTCAGGGATGCAAGATAGCTGCCTCTGGCTGTCCATAAACATGAGAGACAGATGTTGCCAACATCTGGAGACCAGGGAGGCCCAGTCCTGCCTGGAATTGGGAGGAGCGCCCAGCTGGGCGGAGCGCTTCAGGGGGAGGGGAGCCCTACCTGTCACTCATCTGCCCGGGGGCCACTTCCACCCCAAAGGAGGGCCCCTCCGGCCCTGCCAGGGCTCCCAGGCGTGGAGGCCCTTTGGAAGGGAAGCTGGGCGGGTGCTGCCTGCAGGGAGGGGACTTCAAAGGCTCCCCTAATCCTCAGTGACATTTTCAGACACAGGAGTTTGCTTTTTTATGCTGTGGATCAAAGCCCAGAGCTTTATAAATAACCCTCATAAAAGCCGAGGAGCTTGTAAAGTTAAACAATAAGTCACCAAGAGTGTGAGCACTGGGGGCAGGACTGAGGTTGGGGGAGTTCAGCGTCCGCCCCGGATCTGCCCACTGGATAACCACCCACCCTCAGCCCCATGAGGCAAAAGACTGGAGGCCCTGTGGGAGGTCGGGAGGCGGCCTGGAGGCCTGGGTTGGATTTGATGCCCCCTTTCCAGTCCCCTGCCAGCCCCCAGTAGGCATCCTAGAACTGGCCATTCATTCAGTAAATCATTTCTCCTCTCATTCATTCTATCAATCAGTCAGTCAACAAACATTCCCTGATGTTATCCCTGGGCAAGAGCCCTGGCCAAGGAGCTTTGGCATTGCTGGGGTTCAAATGCCACTTTCAAGCTGGGCAACTTCCAGAAAATCACCTCACCTCTCTGAGCCTCAGTTTCTGTAGAATGGGGATACACTTTGAAAATGTACTAAAAGAGTAGTTGGGAGTTCTCGGTGGGTATGGCACGTGGTAAAGTTTTGAAACGTGTTATTATTACTATTCATCAGGCAGAATAATAGTAATAATAATTATTAATAAAAGAAGGGGGCTTCTTTTCTTTGTCAGGCCACCACTCCTCCCCAAATAACTACCGTTTCTACCCTCATATCTACAGGACCCCATTGGGAGGTGGGTTTTTTCTGTGTAGTCACAGGGGCCACGAGACATCATCCAAGGAAAGGCTGTTTCCAGAGCCAGGGGGATGTGAGTTTAAATCTTGCATCCAGCACTTCCCAGCTGTGTGCTTTTGTGCCTTTGTCCTCCCTCTCTGAGCCTCAATTTCCTCATCTGTAACATGGGGGCGGTGGGAAAGGTCCAGGTTATGCAAGAAGATCCAGGCCCCGAAGCATAGTAGGTGCTCAGTAAATGATAGTGGATCCTTCTGGCTCTTCTCACTGTGGAAATTTCCAGAGGGAGAGGTCAGCATCAGTGCAGGAGGAGAGATAGGATTGGTAGGTGATGAGGGTCCATAAACCCTGGGAGCTGGGTGCCCTTTGTAGGGACCATAACGCCCCGTGCCCCATCCGAGGGCCTTCCCAAAGCATGCAGAGCCGCTTTCAGGTGACGACAGGTCCACTTCATTGATGAGAAAACGATGGCCCTGCGTGGTGAAGGTATATGCCTGGGGTCAAATGGCTGGAATTGGGAGCCGGGCCGGGCTGATTCCAGATCAGCCTCTTCTACTGCCCCTGCGGGAGACCCAAAGGTGGGCTGCCCCAAGCTGGTTTCTCCCCAACCAGCATCCACCTGACCCCGCCATTCCGGACAAAGCAAATGCGCTCCCAGAAGTGAGGACCTGGTTTTACATCTGTGCGGCTCTCATTGCAGGGGATGCAAATTTAGCTGCTGCCACCCCAGCTGCCAGCTTCCTGGTTCTCTGAGAAGAGGGGCGAGGGCTGGGGAGCCCGGGTGGGTGGGCACGTGTCTTAGTCCATCGGGGCTGCACTAACACTACTGGCCGAGCAGCACATGATTTCTTTCTCACAGTTCTGGAGGCTGAAAGTCGGAGAACAGGGCACCAGCATGATCAGGAGAGGGCGCTCTTCCAGGCTGCCGACTTCTCACCTGGCTAAATGGGCGAGGGTTCTGGGTCTTTTTTAGTTTATCTTTTAGCCACACCCAGGGCATGTGGAAGTTCCCAGGCCAGGGAGTGAACACAGCCCACAGCTGTGGCAACACCGAGTCCCAACCACTAGGCCACCAGGGAACTCTGGGGCCTCTGTTCTGAGGGCACTAATCCCATCCATGAGGGCTCCACCCTCATGACCTCGGCACCTCCCAAAGGCCCCACCTCCAAATACCATCATCTTGGACCTTAGGTTTTCAACATATGAATTTGGGGAGGACGCAAACATTCGGCCATATAAGCATGCTGGTGAATTTCATTCAGGGGGTCCCGGCATTCAGGGAGTGAGAGAGTCACTGGACAAATGTCTCTTGGCACCTGCCACGTGCCAGGCCCCACGGTGGACGCCAGCACTGCCAGATGATCAGGGCCGCTGCCCTGCCCAGCTGAAAGTGAGGAGGCAGGCACGGTCCAGAGCGGTCAGGGCCAGGCTGGGAGCGCAGGGGTGAGGTTCAACCTGTGCGTGGAGGAGGGGCTGTGATGGACTTGCGATTTTCAGTAGAGATGGCCGTTGAGCTGTGGTGCAAAGCATGAGTAGAAGTCAGCCTGGAAAGTGGGGCCAGGAAGGACATTTCAGGCAGAAAGAATAGCCTGGAAAGGATGAGAGGGCCCAGGATGCAGAGGCTGAAGGGACCCTCCTATAGCACTCCTTTGTTTCAAGATCAGAATCCTCTGAGCTGCTGGTGTGTCCAGCACCACGTGATCCTCACAGCCGCGGTGCCCGCCCGCATCCCCAGCTTGCTATTATTCCCATCATGGTGACCAGTGCAAGGGAGCCTCAGAGAGGTTGAGGAACTCCATCAAGGCCACAGGCAGAGACACTTTGTAGCTGGACCAGCTTGATGGATGTGGGCACCGGGGAACTGTTCATCAGGGGCCGTCCCCGAGGATTCACAGCCTGCTCCCTGAGCAAGTCACTTCTCCCTGCTGAGCCCCGGTTTCCTGTGTGCAAAATGAGACCCTGGTGAAGTGACCGCACACACCTGTTACAGCCACGTCTCTCACTGACCTCATTAGGGCAGCTGGCCTGGAAGCAGCGGTCCCTGGGGGAGGCTCGGCCACAAACCCTGTCCCAACTAGGCCAGGGACAACGGGATGCCCCTGCGGGCGTCTGGCCTAATTGGCAGTGGACCCTCGGGAGCTGTGCCTGCCTCCCTGTGATCACTTCTCAGCCCAAGAAACGTTTGCCTCGAGTGCCTGTGAACCAGCCCCAGCGCCCAGCTCCTCTGCACCCAGAGGATGGGCTTCAAATGCCCAGTGGGCCCCTCTTCCTGCCGGGCCCAGCTGGATGCCTCCCGTACATGCCATTGCTTGACTCCCAAACACCCAGAAAGGTCAGAACCTACGTCCCCACTTTCCGGAGGAAGAGTTGGGTTGGGGGCACCACCCGCAGAGCCCTCGCCGAGCAGGGGGCGGCCCTCAAAGGCTCCCTGGCATCCCAAGCCTTGGTTCTCTCATCTAGAAAAGGATGATGGGCAAGGTTTGGCCTCAGTTTCCTCATCTGTAAAATGGCAGGGATCTGACATGCCAGGTTCCAATAAGAATCAACCGTCAAATAAGAACAACAGTGCATAATTACTGATCACCTACTCTGTGTTGGGTACTTTCAGGGGCTCTGCGTGTATTCCCTCTTTTAATCCTCATAGCGATCTTGGGAGGTATCACCCCCATTCTACAGCTGAGCAAACAGAGGCACTGAGAGGTTAAAAAATTCACCCAGGAGTTCCTGCTGTGGGTGCAGTGAGTTAAGGATCTGACTGTGGAGACTTGGGTCGCTGCGGAGATATGGGTTCAATCCCTGGCCCAGCACAACGGGCTAAGGATCTGACACTGCAGTTTCCATTGTGGCGCAGTGGAAACGAATATGTCTAGGAACCATGAGGTTGCAGGTTCGATCTCTGGCCTCACTCAGTGGGTTAAGGATCCGGCGTTGCTGTGAGCTGTGGTGTAGGTCAGAGACGTGACTTGGATCTGGCGTGGCTGTGGCTGTGGCTGTGGCGTAGGCCGGCAGCTGTAGTTCCAATAGACCCCTAGCCTGGGAACCTCCATATGCCGTGGGTGCAGCCCTAAAAAAAAAAAGGGATCTGGGGTTGCCACCACTGTGGCATAGGTCAAAGCTTCAGCTGGGATTCAGTCCCTGGCCCCGTAACTTCCATATGCCATGGGTGTGACCCTAAAATTAAAAATAAATAAAAATAAAAAACTTACCCAAACACAGATAAAGGTCTTAGCACAGGAGGCCTCAGTAAAGTTTAGCTTTTTTTTTTCCTATTCCACTCCCACCAGCATCCAGAGAACCCCTGCCAATACTCCCTGCCCTTCCCATATCTACCACCCCCTTCTTGACAGTGACAGCAGAGTGTCGTTCATGGGATCACCTAGGGGACAGAGTTGCACATGCTTTTACCTTAACTAGAGTTCGATAGTAGCAGGAACTTCCCAGCCACGGGGGCTGTGAGCAGCAGCCTGTGTCCCCCACAGTCAGGACTGAGCAATGCTGAGATAAAAGCCTTTCCTGAGTCGGAGCTACGGGGACTGGCGGCCCTTCCGGGTTCCTTCCAGCCTTAGGATTCTAGGAGCAGGACTGCAGGGGCCTGCACGGTGCCATCTCACTTGTCCGTTTCTGGTTGGGGACTGCCAGGCCATTGTCTGGTGCTGGGGGAGGGGCAGTTCCTCAGTGACAGGATCCTGGGATGGGTGAGAACACCCCCTTTGCCACCCCGTGCACGCCAGCCCCCGCGGAGCAGCTGGGCAGCATTGCTGCTGTCTGCGGCCTCATTTATCATTCCGAGGGGGGCATCCCCGCACGAGGTCCCCGGGGACAGCTCTGCCGGCCCCATCTGATTGAAATCCAGGCCCAGTGCACACATGGCCCAGGGAAGGGGCCGCCCGGAACCTGAAATAAATAATACCACAGGCAGGAGGTACAAATCTGCCGCTAATTACGGCCTATCCTGACTAAATGGGGTGCGAAAATAAATATTTCAGCTCGGAAGATAAATCGACCAAGAGGACCCTCGTGGCCAGCCCCACTCTGAGCTTCTCTTGTCCTGCTGCTTCCCTGTAGGGACAAAGGACAGACCCTTGGCCTCCCTGGTTATGCGACTCAGGATCAGTCACTCCCCCAACTTTTGATCTCAGTTTCTTCATCCATCCAATGGACATCAATGATCAGCCCTCGGCCAAGTTCACAGGTCTTGGAGTGAGAATCTGAAAGGGCATTTGGGGTGACCCAAATATTACAAAGCCAAGGAGGAATGATATTAATAGTAGAGAACAAAGAAATCGGGGCCAGGGTGTCTTGAGTTTGAACCTAAGCCCTGGGACCATCCCTGTGCCTCAGTTTCCCCTTCTGTAAGTTGGATGGATGTGAAGAGCCAGTGAGTGCTCTGGGCTGCCCGTAGCACAGCGCACAGACGCTCTGAGGATTAGCGGTACCACACCCGTGAGTCTTGGCACATTCCTGTCATTAAGCATGGAGGTGCCCAGAAGACCCAGCCCCAGGGAAGGTCCACACTCTCCACACCTGCTCGGAGGCCCCCACCTAGAGACTTCTGTGCCTGTCCTAGCAGATGCCACCTCCTCATTTCCGAGAGACAGAGCGATAATAGAATCGGGGGCCCAGGGGAGGGGAGGAGGAGGGAGAATCATCCTGGAAAAGTTTAAATCAATTAACTCCCTTCCAGAAAACAGGCTGGGAAATGTAATGGAGAAATAATGGCTTTTCTCCACAGGATGAAATGACATAGACCAGGGCTCAGCGAGGAATCAGGGAGGCAGGAGGAAGAGCCCTGTCTGTGACTGCCTGTGTGGCCTTGAGTAAGTCTTGTTTTCTTCTCCAAGCCCTCATTACCCCATCTCTGCAAGGGGAGGGTTGGGCCAGAAACAGGAATGGCTCATAGATGGCGTGCCCGCTTCACTCTCCCCACCCATGCCCACAGCAGGCATCACCAATCAATTGCAGCACTATGCTCATCGAACCCAGGTGGGATAGCAAATACAACCCATGCCAGTGCTCCAGGCATTTCCTCTGGATGAGCCAGAGTGGGCACACACGGGCACAGATTGGGTTTAGAGGGTCACCAGTCCTCCACTAGCACTAGGTCCATATTCACCAATAGCGTCACCACTGCTTTGACAGACTCAGAATCCACCACAGCCCTCATAGCGAAGGTTAGCATTCACTGAGTGTTAACTGTGGACCAGGCACTGGTCTAAATATTTCGTATATTAACTCCTTAACACCTCAGTGAGACCTTATAGCCATTAGATAAAGCAGTTACTATTGTTATTACGCTTATTTTACAGAGGAGAAGAAAACCAAGGCCCAGAAAGGGGGAGTGATTGGCCCACCGTCACACAGCTAGTAAGTCTTACCAGAAACAGGCCACATGGGATAGGGAGCCCTTCTCTTCTCTTTTCTTCTTCTTTCCATTTTTTTTTTTTTTTGGCCTTTTTTGGGCCATACCCGTAGCATATAGAGGTCCCCAGGCTAGGGGTCAAATCAGAACCGTAGCTGCTGGCCATAGCCACAGCCACAGCAAGGCCAGATCTGATCCTTGTCTGTGACCTACACCACAGCTCATGGCAACACCAGATCCTTAACCCACTGACGGAGGCCAGGGATCAGACCCACATCCTCACAGATACTAGTCGGGTTCATTAATCACTGAGCCACAACAGGAACTCCCCTTCTCTTCTCTTCTAATTAGAATTCTGGGGGAGAGAGCCATCATTTCACCCCACTGAGCTCTGTGCCAAAAGTGTCACACACGTGATCAGTTTGGAACTACAGGTATCCTTATTTTCTGGATGGGGACACTGAAGCTCAGAGGGATGATGAGACCTACCCAAGGTCACGTGGCTGGTCTTTTGCTAGGGGTAGGGTGAAGTGACACTGTTTTTTATCTTCCACTTGCCCCCACCTGAAGGAGTGATGCCTGTTTATCATGGAGCTCCAGTGCCTAGCCTAGGACCTGGCACACTGGGGTCATGGAATGAATGAATGATACAGCTAGTACTAGAAGAGTTCCAGGCTCAGGTTACACACCACCCCTTCATCACCAGCCCTTGGACCTCTAAGCTGACTCCTTGTTCCTGTCCCTTGATGACCCACCTGCCCCGGCTGGGTGACCTCTCACCTCTGCTCGTGACCCCAGATGACGCCGGGGGCTTCTGGTTGGGGACCAGATCCATCATTCCTGAGTGGTCTGTCCCAGCCCTTGGCTCCCCCCATCCGTCTTCCCACCGCAGCTACAGGGAAGGGGGTAGGGGTGGGATGGAAGGGGAGGGTCCCATTCCAGGAAACACGTGGCCCCAGCGAAGTCCTCACCAGTGTCCCCCATCACCCCCCAAATAGCCACTCCCCACTTTTAGGACCATTTGGTCAAATACCTTGGAGCCCAACATATGACACCTAAAGGCAGAGGGCTCTGCCTCCCCACTTGCCCCCCAGCAGCCCCCAGCACGGGGACCCCCAGAGACCCTCCAGAAAGCCATGGAGAAAAACACTGCCCTGGGGACCAGGAGACTTGGGTTTGAATTCCTGCTTAGCCGTTGGCTATTTGTGTGACCTGGAGCAAGTCCCTTCCCTTCTCTGGACCTCACTTTCCCCGTCGGCAACATGAGAGGATTGAACACAATGGTTTTCAAACCTTTACTGTTGGAACAGTGGAAAGCTTTTTTTTTTCCAAATTAAATCACGCGCTGAGCTCTGAGATGAAAAAGATGAAACTGGATGTGCTCTGGTTGAAATTGGTGAGGTGAGGGGCAGAGTGTGAACCCCAGAGCTCTATCTTTTCCAGTCCCTCTGTCCACCCCCACCACTTATTAGTGGTCCCTGAGGCATCTTTCTAAAACCCCAAGTTTCCTAGAAAGATTTCTAAAATATAGCAATAGATTTTTTTCAATCATTTTATTATGAAACATTTCAAACCCATAGCAAAGTTGAAAGATGTTTACAATGAACACTCAAATATCCACCACCCAGATTCTACCATTAATATTTTACTGCACTTCCTTTGTCAAATAAGGGCACCCTCACAGCTCTGCAAAATTCCATGACTCGGAGAGGACTGTGCTGGGAGAAGGAGTGGGTCTGAGTCCTTCCCAGGAAGCCCTGCGAATTTGTGATGGCAACACCAGCTGCTTTAACAAATAGACCCCATTATCTTAGGGGCATAAACTCAACAGAGGTTCGATTCTCACCTAACAGTTCGGAGCCTGTGTTGTTGGTCAACAGGTGGGCAGCTTTCCTCCACAAGTGATTTAGGGACCCAGGCTCCAAACATCTGTGGCCCAGCCCTGACCTGAAAGGATCGATCAACTGCCTTAAGGCAGGAGAGAAAGCTTACAGAGAAAAGGCACTTTCGCTCCTTGCATCATGCCTGCTCACATCTCATTGGTAAAAGCTACTCAGCCATGCCTGGAAATATTGTTCTCAGCTATTTCCCGGTGTGTGTTTCACCCAGGGAAGAGGGTGTGAATTTCAGTACTGACTTGGCTCTCTCTGCCACACCCAGCGTGGCTAGAAGCCCCCCCACCGCCACCACCCAGCCATAAGTCATCCTGGCCCCCCCTTGTCTCCAAGCTACCCAGGTCTCCAGAGGAGTTTAACTTTGCTCAGCACACATGTATTGAGCTCTTGCTGTGTCCCTGGGCTCTGTGCCAATCCTCGACCCTGCAAAGACGAACAAGACCAGTCCCCTGTCCTGAAGAATCTTCCAGTAAGTGAAACAGACAACTCTTTCCCCCTGGAACCCTCCCTTTCTGGAGAGAAAGCCGGTGAGAGTTTCCATTTGTGGAAGGTGGGTAGATCTGACCTTGGAACCCTGGAGGAAGGATCGGATGTGAAAGATCTTTACTGGGCACCTTCTGTTGCCGGGTACACTCGCGTGGGTGGGCTCCTTTCATTCTCTCTTCACTCTAGCAAAGGCACTTTCCCCATTTCATGTAAGGGAATGAGGGCCCGGGCTCAGAGTGGTGATGTGACGTGCCTGAGGTCACACAGCTAATGTTGAAGGTGGAATTTGAACCCAAATATTGCTCTCCAGTTCCCTGTCCGTCTCCGCTCTGTCAGGGTGTCTTCTGGAAAGTGTAGTAAAAGAGGGACACAGGGCATTAGTTTTCCAACACTGGCCCTAAACTAGGGACTTCGCCTGTGTCCCCTGATTTCTTCCTCCCTACACCCATGAAGTTGGGGATGTTATGCTTGTCATTTTAGAATGCAGAAAGCCAAAGCTCAGAGAGGTGAAATGACTTACCCCAGGCTGCACAGCCAGTTTAATTTCATATCCTGGTCTCTTTCATCCCCTTAGGTCCCATCTTGATGTATGGGTGTTTTCGATGGCTAAACATAGAGTCAGTGGGATTGTTCCTTGTCACGAGGGCGGCTTAAAAGGCAAAAGGATGCTTTCTCCATTAACAATGGCGTGAACATATTTTAAGGCATGGAATGGCGTCTCTGAGCAATAATGGTTTACAAAACGGCTGCAGACAGCTTAGCAGATCCCCTCCCTGCTGGATCCCAGCCAGAAAGGGGCTCTGGGGCAAGGGCGGAGGTACCTTCCTGGAGCTCCCTGGGTCTGAGCCAGGGGCTGGGGCCACGGGGAGGCAGCCCAAGGCAACTGGGCAGGAAACTGGGACCCAGCCTATCGACGGCAAGGCCAATCAATGCTATCTCCCCGGGCCATGCCTGGCCAGACATTGATTTCTCCCGCTGTTGTTAACTCCCTGTTTATGTAACGCCTGAACTTTGCACAACTGAACCGTTTCATGTGCAGAAGAGGGCCTGTTGCCATGAAAACCAGGCTGCACATGACAGCCAGGATGCTGCGGTATCCCTGTTTTATTGGCCTGCGCTGGGTGTATTTTAACCTTGATAAGTCAATAACTTTTTGTACAAAAGGAGATCTGCCAGGCGGGCTTGGTAGGGCCTGCTGGCCTTTCCAGGCCAGGGGTGGGGAGGGCGGGCTGGGTTTAATCCCCTGGAACTCTCCCTGCCATTCAGAGCCTGAGAACCAGGCCCAGCTGGCCTGAGAGCAGAGATGACCTTGGGGGGAGGGATTGCCCTTGGTGGGGGGGGGTCACGGGGACCACCCCCCACTTCCTCTAATTTGTCAAGGCCTCCCGCTAAGTCAGAAACTCTGTGCAAAGAGACCCGCCAGGGTTCAAATCCTAGTCCCAACTACTCAAGAGCTCTGGGCCACCTTGAGCAAGGCCACTGACCCCACCTCAGGTCCACACCTGTAACACAGGCCAGTGGTTCCTCTTCATGGCTTGTTGCAAGGTTTATACCTCACATATGAGAAGCACCTGGGCTAGTCCTGGGTCCATAGCAGGGCCTTGCTAGATGGATATTATTATTACTATTGTTGCTATATTTTACAACAATAGTAATTGATTGTGCTTATAAAGAGCACATGGGTCTGTGGAAAAAATTTTGTTTGGGGGGCCCACACCTGTGGCATATGGAGGTTCCCAGGCTAGGGATCAAATTGGAGCTGCAGCTGCTGGCCTAACCACAGCCACAGCAGCGCCAGATCTGAACTGCATCTGCAACCTACACCACAGCTCACAGCAACACCGGATCCTTCACCCACTGAGCGAGGCCAGGAATTGAACCCGCATCTTCATGGATACTAGGCAGGTTTGTTACTGCCGAGCCACCATGGGAACTCTTAGGCTTGATGGAAATGTTCTACCTATTTTCTCATTATAGTCCTTAAGGTAGGTAGGGCTATGGTAGAGCATCCCAGTTTTCCAATGAGTAAACTGAGGCCCAGGGAAGTTGGCTGACTTGTCTAGGGGGGTCACGTGAGGAGACAGTGGTGCTGATGGAAGGAATGAAGCCTCCTGACTCCCAGTGCGTTTTCAAACTCCCTTCACAGGAATGGCCAACCCCGACCTTGGCAGACATCACTAATCAATGGCAGCAATAATTCCTTGTGGAAAGGCTGGATGAGGCCTCAGAATCCTCCTCAACACAGAGCTGGTATTTGAGAAGAGACTCCTATAGGACTCTGTGCCCCCAAAAGGAGCTGAGTTGAAGTCCCACTTCTGGCCCAAACTTATCGCGTGATTTTGGGCAAGTGACCTCCCCAGGGCCTCCGATCCCCAGTGGTGAAACAAGGCGTGGGGAGCATTTCATGGTTCCTGGATTCTCTGAGGTGTCTCCCAAGTGGAAGCCCACCCCCCGAATCCTGGTTCCTGTCCCAAGAACCCAGGCTGCTCCCACCCTCCCCAATCCCATCTACAAATATTGACAGAGACTCTGGTATGTGTCCGGGATTATGCAAGGTGCTGGGGACACAGCAATGAAGATGGTGACAGAGTCCTGCTCTTCCAGGAGCTGACGGTCTAGTCAGGAAATAAGTCAACCCACAGTGCTCAGAGAGTTGCCAACAGTGAGAAGTTTGGGGAAAGGAAAAGCAAAAGGGAGGTGCTCTGGGAAGGACTTCGGATAGGGTAGTCAGGGAGGGCTTCTCTGTGGAGGTGACATTTAAGCTGAGACCGAAAGTATGATAATGAGCCAGCCAGGTGAAGACCAGAAGGAAGAGTAGTCTGGACGGAGGGAACAGCTCATTCACAGGCCTTGAGGTGGGAAGCAGTTTGGCACCTTCCAGCAACCAAGAAGAGGCAAAAGGGACTAGGGGCACGTGCGGGTGGGGTGTGGGGGGGGACCTTGGCAGGGCTGGTCCCTGGAACTACCTGGGCCCCTCTCCACTGGTCTCCTGGCCCCATCCCCTGGGGCCTGCCCCAGAGAAGTTCCAGGTACGGGGGAGAGGGGGGCAGGGCCGGGTGAGTAACAAGGTTACACGTGCTTCTTCTTTCTCCTTTTCTCCAGAAGGAGCATAAAGAGCTCTTTCTTTTCTGCTTATTAATAGCTCTGATTAAATTATCTCTGAAAAACCTACATGGCGTGCACCAATGGGGGCTCGGCTCCCTCCAGGCTCTGGCCTAGATTACAGCAATGAGGGCAGGTGAGGCAACTGGGGGCTGGGGAGGGAGGCTGGGGCAGGCCTGCTCCCCCTTCTGGGATAAAGGCTCTGACTCGGCTTCCCCGCCTCCCTCCCCAGCCTCAGCTTAGCCTCTCAGCCACCTCCACTCTGGGGACGTTCAGTTCATTTGGGACAGTGGGCCTTTGCCTTGGCAGTTCCCTGTGCCGGGAGCACTTTCCCTCACCTCGCCCCTTGGCACAGCTGATCAGCCTTTTCACCATCACTGGCCCACCAGCCGGGTCAGGTGCCTGCGCTGTGCTTTTCCCTTCCTCGTCACCCTGGGTGATAACTACCAGTCGCCTCATCTGTCCTCCATGAAACTTGAGCTCCGTGAGGCCAGGGACTGTGTCTGGGTTACTGCTGAATCTCCAGTGACTTTCACAGTGCAGGTCATTAGGAAATGATCAATGAATGAATGAATGAATTAGCAGAGTTAATGGGGAAATGAATGATCAGGCCTCGGTGAGTGAGGCATGAGCTCCAGGCCCCCCGAGCACTGTGGATGTGGCAATTAACCCCGTTTTACAGACCGGAAAGTGAGGCACCGAGCAGATGAGTGACATGGCTGGTAACCTGAAGAGTCAGGTTGGAAACCCCATCAGTCTGATTGCTCTCCCTCCTCCTCTCCCTTCTCCCCCTCTACAAGAAAACAAAACAGAAACCTGGGCCACATTCGTCCCTTGATTAAAAGATTAATTCAACAGACTTGTGTTGAGTGCTGACCATATGCTAGGCTCGTGCTGGGGATAAAGCAGTTCAAATACAGCCCCTGCCCTCACAGAGCCCTTGGGTTGATGAGGAAGACTCCCAAACAAGTGGGCCATCATAACACAGACCCGGTGCATCTGTGAAAGGGGAAGTGCTCCAGTCTGAGAGGCAATAGTCAGGGAAGGCTTCCTGGAGAAGATGGCAGCCTAACTGAAAGCTGAAGAAGCAAGAGTCAATTACCTGGAAGGAAGGAGATTCTAAGTGAAGGGGACAGCCTGGGCAAAGACCTGAAGGCCAGAGGGACACCTGGGAGGCTGGGGCAGGTATTTCAATAAAGCCGAAGTGTAGGGCACATATAGGGCAGTAAGGAATGAGGTTCTCTCTGTCCCCTTTCCCCCTTGGGGCCTCTTGGACCCTTGGCTGGAGCCAACACAACGTTCAGGAGCTGGCCCGCCCTGTGGTTCTATGAACCGTGGCAAATCCATCTTGACAGTGTCTCCATTCACATAATGCAGAGTTATCGGGCACAACCAAGAGCAAGGAAAGGCTGGGTTAAGGCTGAGAACTGCAGGGGGCTCAAGGGCACTGGCGTGAAGCTCTGACCTCAGGGAGGTGAGCTGTGGGGAGCAGTATGGGGCGGTAGCACTGAGTGTATGTAAGGCCTGAGGCTGAGCATTTCTGGGGACATTCACCTGCCTGGAGGAACGTAGGGGCAGCGGGAAGACTGAGTTACCTGTACAGCTACCCTTGAGCTTGCTGGCTGCCTGAAATTCCATTTAGCATGTTTTGAACTCACAGACCTTCAGAAGAGGGGCTTTTTGCGATCTTCTAAATCAACCCCCCCCACCCTGCACTTTGGGATCACATGATGGGAAGGGGAGCCAGCTGCAGGGTCTGATTGGCAAGGCTGGGTTATGAGCCACCCCCCCCTTTTTACAGCAAAGTAAACTGAGGTCCAGAGAGGAGAAGAAACTTACCCTCAATGTCACACCCAGTCAATTAGTGGCTGGCACAAGAGTACAGTAAATCAAGGTCAGGGCCTCTGGTGTTAGGGACCCCGATCTGTCATCGTGTGACCTTGTGCAACTCACATGGCCTTCTTTGGCTGTAAGATGTGGATAATAATGGAAGAGGCCTCACAGGGTTGCTGTGAGGGAGCGTAAAAGGAGGTAGACACGTGTGATATAAATAGCACTGAGCATGTGCTTTGGCACATAGTAGGTGTCAAGGCAAACCTATGATGGAAAAAAATCCCAAACTTTGCAAAGCTGTGGTGTGGCTCGCTGCCTTCTTCTCCCCCACCTGCCTTCTCTTTCTTCCCAGGGTTTTGATCCCCATGACTGTCCCTCACCCTGCATTTGGCCTGACTCCATTAAGCATCCTTCCCACCTGTCCACGCCCAGTCCACCCAGCAGGTCTCCTGGGCAACCTGCCCTGACGTCACTGGCAGCTCTGGCGGGCGGCCCAGAAGCTGAAGCAGCTGGTGACCAGATCACATTTCCAGGTGAATTCCCACCCCCACCCCAACTCCCAAGCTCCTAGAGGTTTGGGTGGGGCAGCAGGGGAGAATTAGAGCAGGGAACAGTATGTGTGGCAGGAGGCCTGAAACAGGGTCAGCTTCTGTCCTAGATAAGACAGTGAATGGCCTACTTGGGCCAGTGCTGGAGCTCCCTGGCGGCTGCCTCTTCCAGGCTCTGGGTAGGGGTGGGTTGACTCCTAAAAGTAGGCTGGGGCCTAGCTATAATCAGCTCATCCCACTAGGTACATTCATGAGAGTCTCTAGAGCCCCCCACATCTGGATCGCCACAGATGGCATTTATTTAGCACTTACTGGACACAGCCTGAGCCAGGTGGCAGGAGTTCTGGTTGCTACTCTGCATTGTTTTAGGGACCCTGAGATCCTTCTTGGAAAGCTGGCTCCCCAATTTGCTGTGCGATGGACACATGGCAACTGAGGGAATTGTCCCTCCCAGGGCTCAATTTCTCCAGCCGTAAAATGGGCCTGCCAAATGAGCACCTGTGGGCTATCAGGCAGAACAAATGAGAACCTATGAAACTACTTAGAAAGTAAAAGGCAAAGTGCAGTATAGTTTTATGGATTCAAAATTTGGGCCCAGGTGGTACTGTGCTTCAGTTTCCCAATCGAAGTAGGGGGAGAGGAGTACTGGTTCTTATCTTCCACGTGTGTGGTGAGGATTCCATGAGATGGATCTTACAAAGAGCTCAGTACCATGCCTGATTATATAGTAAGGACTCCACAGATCTCAACTGTGATGGCAAAAATCCACGACTGCCAGCAATATAATTGGGGCAAAACACTCCGGAGCGTCGTTTCACTTCCCTTAGCCTCAATTTCCTCTGTAAGTTGGGAGTATAATGATAGTACCTGCTGTATTAGTTTCCTCATCTGTAAAACGGGGGTGATAATACCTACCTCACAGAATTGCGTTTAAGGATTAAGAAAAGTACTCAGTTATGTGTTAGCATCTTTTATTATCTTTATAATTTTTAACACATTCCTCATTTAGCTGTTTCCAAAATTAAGTGAAACAATGCAGACAGCGCACCTAGCTTGTACTACCAAATATGTGCTCAATAAATTATACTGGGTTTCTACGTCTGGTTCCCGACAAAGGAACTACAAATACCAGCATGCCATGTGGCCCCAGTAGGGGATCCTACGACCGGCGCCGGCGCGCTGCATGACGGGAGTTGTAGTTCTTGAGACTCAGGCTCCGCCTCTCCCCAGCTTGGGGGAGGAGGTTGGAGAGCCGCCCTGCCGGCCTTTGAATTTTGCCGCGAAAAGCGCGCGTGGCGGCCCCCGGCCCCGCCCCCCGCAGGACGCGGCTCCGCGTCACCCTGGTAACCGCCTCTTGGCCGCCGCTGATTGGGCTAGACCTCAGGGGGCGGACGGGGGGCGAGACTCGGCGGCAGCTGCCGGCGTTAGAGCCTGTCAGTCGGGCCGGAGCGGAGCAGCGAGCAGGACAGCCGGGCGGGCGGCTCCACTGAGAGGCTGCGCGCTGCACCCGGGGGAGGCGAAGAGCCGGGCACGCCGCCTGTGGGGCGCGGCGCGCGGCACCCGGGCCGAAGCGAGACGAAGCGAGGCTCCGGCGCGCGTCAAGCCGTGAGAGGCTGAGGCCCCGGAGCCCCAGCGCGCCGCCCGGGGCCATGGGCGCGTGAGAGCCTAGCGCGCGCCGCCCCTGCAGCAGCTTCGGAGCTCGCACGCCGGGTGCACCATCCTCCGGGCCGTCTCCACATCCACCCTGCGCCACCTGGACCGGTTATTTCTTGGCGCCGAGGCCCCCGGGGCTGCACCCGAGCCTCCACCGCCCGCTGCCGCCACAGCGGCTGCCGCTGCTCTCCGGCTTCCCCTCCCCCCACACCCGGGGCTCCGAGCAGGAGGAGGAGGGGCCGGTGCATTCTCGCCGCCGCTCTTTGCAACCTGCGGGGGCCGGTGCATGCCCAGCGAGGAGCCGGGCCGCTGCAGGTGCGTGCAACCTCAGAGGAGACGATCCCCCCACCCCAGGCGAACCCGGGGGCTGCAAACCACGGGCAGGCGGTCGAGCGAGAGGAAGCAACAAAGACAGGCTGCAGCTGGGGCCGGCGAGAGGGGCCGCGGCCGCTGGGCTCCTGGTGCGGGCGGAGAGGGCGCCCGGGGGAGCGGCGCCGGGCGGAGCTGCAGCCCTAAGCCGGACCCGGAGGGGAGGCACAGCGCCGCCCGCCGGACGCGGTGAGCACAGGCCCCAGCGAGGATGCGCTGCCTGAGCGCCCGCGCGGCCCGGGTCGCGGACGGGCGCGACCCCCGCTAAGCCGAGAGAATCCCCACCCTCGACTTCGGAAGGCGCGAGCCGGCGCCTGGATCGACCTCACCGACAGCGTTCTTTCCCACCCAGCGGGAGGCATCGGCCCCCAAGGGGGGCTTCCTCAGGCGGCCTCTGCCACCTCTGCATGGCTGCGACCCGGCGAGATCTGGAGAGGTGTAGCCGCTGAGAGCTGGTGTCCTTCAACGGCCTGGTTGATTCGGTGAGTTCCGCGGGGCAGGGTTCCGGGGCGGAGCTGGGGGCACCCGCTGGGCTGGCGTCGGAGCAGTTGGATTGGAAGAAATAGAGGTCCTGGGCTGTTGGGGATCCCGAAGCAGTTGTGGTCCATGTCTCCCCCCACCTCCCGCGCCCCCCCCACACAACTTGTCTAGTCCGGCCTCCCAGCCGGAGCGGACCCTGGAGGCCCGTTGTGAGGACTCCGGTGGAGTTCTGGGTGGGGCGTATGCCCGAGAGGAAAGGTCACCTCACCTCTAAAGCCAACAGACAAAGGTAGCAGCTCAGTCATCTGAAAATCCCCTGGCAACTCTGGCATCTTAGAGGGTTTGGGGGGGCACCCAGGATGGGACCTGCGGGGGCGGTGCATGCCCAGCAAGGAGACAACTAGCCTCTGAAATCTTCAAGGGACATCAGCTTAGAGAGGGACTGCGGAGTCGCGGCCATGCGGGTGGCTGCGTTGACGACTGTGCTGAAGCTAGACTGTAGCAGGGTCCCCCTTGCCGCCGGCGTTGCTACCGAAAACTCGCGGGGAAGACGGGTTCCCCAGTGGGGCCGCGGCCGTGACGTCACTGCCAGACCTCCGATGTCGCTGGGGTTGCCTTGGCGACGTGACTTGTCTGGACAGCCCCTCCCCCAGGCCGGAGGGGGCGGGGTCGTGGTAACCTGGGGTGAGGCTGGATGCCTTTGAGTAGTGGAGGGGTGAAAGCCACTTCCCCCACCCCCACCTGCAGTCCTCTGACCTAAATCCCCAGCGCCCCAATGGGGTAGGGGAGGGAGGCAGTGCCAGCTGTCCCTGCTGTTGCTCCTCCCCCCAAAGACAGGTGTTCAGCTTTGCCCCTGTAGCCTGGCAGTGCCTGGGGGCGCAGGACTCCCAAGTAGAGCAACTTTCTGCTTTCAAAAGAGATGCTGCAGAGATCTCCCTGCACCCCGGCCAGCAGGCTGGAGTTCCCAGGGTCCCCAGAGAGATGCGGGCCCCTAGCCCTACTTCTGCCCAGGGAAGCAGGGGTGACCTGCCCTCAGCCAGGAAAGGTGCAGAAGAGCTGCTGCTTGCTGCCCCTCCAGTCCAGGGGTTCCCCCTGCTGCTCAACTCCCAGATGACCACCCTTGGCCAAGCCTGAACTCCCAACTGCCCCACTCTCCTCTCGGTGTTTAGATGGTTTTGACAAGCATAGTGTGGTGCTTATTAAGTGAAAAGAGGGCCAGTCAGGCCCATCAAGGCTAAGGTCTGAGTGAGCCTGCCCCCCGCCAGGGGCCAGCCCTGGCCCCAATCCTTATGAAGGCCCAGAGAACCCCTAGCCAGCATCCTGCTGCTGGCTCTTTGATTCTGCTTCTAAGTTCCTTCCA
>PVHT021183555.1:10578975-10642462 GCA_004024745.2 Catagonus wagneri
GCTGCTTCAGGCTCTCTAGCTAAATTAACAGGTCGA
Source organism: Catagonus wagneri (assembly GCA_004024745.2). Classification (NCBI taxonomy): domain Eukaryota; kingdom Metazoa; phylum Chordata; class Mammalia; order Artiodactyla; family Tayassuidae; genus Catagonus; species Catagonus wagneri. Next base: position 10,579,012 of record PVHT021183555.1, read on the forward strand.
TAAATATCGGTGGAGCTGCTCTGGGGGGTTTGGTAGGGAGATGATATTTCCAGCTGAAACGGTGTTGTTAAACACACAGGCTTCCAAGGACAGAGCAGCAGCAGATGGGGGTGGAAGTGGGAGAGGTGGGCAGAAGGGCTGTTTGCGCTGCCTCTCGAAGCTTCCCAGTTTAGAAACAAACTCAGGGTGTGCGCCAGAGATCTGCAAACACAGGCAGTTGGAGGTCCTCCGTGGAGTATTTACACTTCCACAGCCAAGGCGGAGGGAAAGGCTGTCAGAATTGGGCAATTCCTTCTGTTCCCTTCCCTGGGCTTGGCAACAGCACCAGGCGACAAGCAGGAGGGAGTGCCAGCTTACCCAGCATCTCCCTGTGTGCCAGGCATTTTACAGGATCTCGGTTACTCCTTGAAGGCACTCATGTGCTGTGGCCCATTTTACAGATAAGGAAACTGAGGCTCCAGCAGAGGCAGTGACAGGCTGTGGGTGCTCAGCCATGCAGCCACAGAGGTTTAGCTCTGAACTGGCTTGGCCCCCGAGTCCCAGGATCTTCCCCCTGCTTCTGTGGGTGGAGGGAGGCACCCCCACTTTTTGGACAGAGTAAGAGTCAGGGGCAATCCGCTGTGGAGGGAGTCTGGCCTCATTGAGAAGCCTTGCCACCCTGAAACCCGGGTTTGAATCCTGCCCATTTAGGACAGTATTGAGCAGAGTAGCAACTTCTGTCCCAGCCTTGTGGGCAGCCTGCTCCCCTCACCCCTGGCACCTCTTTCTCCACACTGGGGTCAGAAAGGTGTGGCAAGAAGCCCCCCTGCCAGGAAGGGTTGAGAGAGCTGCCCAGGACGTCTTATCAACCGTCTCCTTGGGGCTCACCTCGGCGAGGGGTGTGAGGCTGCCCTCAGCCATTCTGGGGACCCTCTTGGCAGGCACTCAGCTGGTGGGGAAGTCAAGGATGTAGATGGGGAGTAGTGGCAACTTGGGCTCCGGACCCAGCCTGCGGGTCACCAAGGGCGCTAGAGCAGAGGTGCCCTGTGATTCTCAGGACAGATAGGAACCTGCTGTGCAAGGGAGTGGAAGAGTGCTCTGGGCATTGGGAGTGGCCACGTTGCAGGCCTGTGAGCGCTGGGGTATGCTGGATGAGGGGCAGGGGTGGCCCTGGGGTGAGTGTGTCCTGGAGGCTTAGGTGATAGGAGAGATTTAAGTAGGGGAGAGGATCCAGTGAGGGCTTCCTTGACAGGGACCGTGACCCTGGACATCCCTTCCAGTCCAGTGGAGGCGGGGGGGAGCCTTCTCAGCCCTCTGGGCAGTCTCCTCTCTCAAGGTTAGCTCCCTGCCTCCCACCCGCAGTAATCCTTATCACCAGTCTAATTCCACGTAAGCTCGCCCATCCCCTATCCCTTCTGAGCTTCACAGTTGCTCTGGACTGGCGCTGGGCTGCGCAGTGTTTCTTAAAGCCCAGTGGCCCGTGATTAAGAGCCAGCTTGTGGAGTTCCCGTCGTGGCGCAGTGGAAATGAATCCGACTAGGAACTATGAGGTTGCGGGTTCGATCCCCGGCCTCACTCAGTGGGTTAAGGATCCAGTGTTGCCGTGAGCTGCGGTGTACAGGTTGCAGACACGGCTCGTATCTGGTGCTGTGGTTGTGGCTGTGGCCGGCAGTCGTGGCTCTGATTCGAGCCCTAGCCTGGGAACCTCCATATGCCTGTGTTCAGCCCTAAAAAGCAAAAAAAAAAGAGAAAAATAGCCAGGTTGTGGAGTGGGCCCACCGCTCTTGGCTATGTGACCTTGAGTGAGTAGCTTTGCCTCTCTGAGCCTCAGTTTCTCCTCTGTGAGAGGAAGCTGATAATAGTGTTCACTGCCCAGGGTGGTGGTAAGGATTCTGTGAGAGCTGAGCACAGGCAGTCAGGCAGTGGCATACAGTAAGCCCTCCATAAATGCACATTCTCACGGACACTGGTAGCCTTGTCATCAGAACGGGGCCTCAGATGGCCCTCTCAGTCCCTCTTGGAGCCACCAACCAAAACCCTAGGGCAGGCCAGGGACCCTCACCCTTCCAGCTTCCTCTGCCAGGTCTCCCTCCCACCTACCCAGGGGCACCCCACGTGGGGAGCACACGTGGCTCCCATCTGAGCTCCTGGGGGGGCTGGGACTTGGCAGCGGGCCCCCTCCGCAATCTTCCTTCTGTCCCCTCCTCCTTCCAGCCCCTCATAAACGGGAGGAAGCGAGCGCGGGAGCAGCTCATATTCATGAACCGTAATTCAATCAGGCGGCGGAGATTCCTCTGGGCTGGGGCGGGGGTGAGAACGGGAGGCGTGCACAAAAGGGCCGCTTTATTACCTCCCGCGGGCCGGGAATTGCTGCTCTCCCCCAGCAGCGGCCGGAGCCGCCTTTATTGTGTTAACCCATTTGGGTGTCAAGAGCTATTGTGCGCTTTCTCTGCCTGCGCGGGGCGGGCTGCGGGAGGAGGGCCGCGCGCCGGCCGGTCACCTCCGCGGGCGCCGCCCACCGCCCTGATTGGTTGCTAAGTGATTTGCATCCAAGGTAATCACTTTTATCTCAGAAGGATGTCGACTATAATTATAAGCTACTGACATCTTTTGAAATCTGCCTAATGACTGTTTTAGTCTGTTCGGGCCGGGGGTGGGGAGGGGGAGTCTGGAGGCTGCGGGTGGGGGAGGAGGCTAGAAGGGGGTTGAATTCCTTCCACCTGGACCGTGGGTACATCGGTTGAGAAATATCTGAGTGTCTACTGCGTGTCTGGAACAATAGACGGGTCACGGATGGGGGAGCTAGGTGTTGCATCCCCGGGCTTAGTACCATTTCAGAGATGGGAAAAATAGAGGCCCTGGGCATGAGCGACTTGCCCAGAATAAGTGGTCGGACCTAAGGCTCTCTAACCCTTATAGTCATGCACTGGCCCCTGAAGTGGCTTGTAGACCGAAATAATACTGGTAATCATTCCTGCCTGGTACCTCCCAGGGTTTGTGTCGTAGCCCTAAGAAAGGCACATGCTGTTACTTCCCCCATTTTACCGAGGAGGAAACAGGGGCACAGGGAAGTCACATTACTGCCCAAGGTCACACAGCCAGGGAGGGGCAGAAGTATGAGGTCTGTTGATGACCAGAAATGAGGGTGCAGCATGGGCAGTGAGAAGAAGGTGAAAGAACAAGTATAGGTTCCGGCGCTGCTCTCACCAACGTCTTCGTGGTTCCATTTGGTAAACAACTGGCACCAGCCCGGGTGAGGGCACCCTGCTGGCCACTGTCTGGGTGGCAGAGCTCTAAGGGATCAGGTGGCCCACAGCCTCTACAGGGAGTAAGAGGCGCCAGCAACTCACTTGAATTCTGGATGGAGCCAGAGCAGGACTGGAGGACAGGCATTGAGGAAGGGAAAACTGCAGCTGGCCGTGGAGGGCTTCCTGACAGAGGAGGCTTTTGCTCTGGGCCCTGTGGATTGGGTAGATCTGCCCAGCTTGGAACGTATGGTAATGTCACTGGCAGAGGGAGTTTGAGAACCCAGGGTAATGGCCAAGAGGGGCAGGGAGAGTTTGTAAGAGCGCAGAGGTTGGGAGTTCTCGTTGTGACTCAGCAGGTTAAGAACCTGACTAGTATCCATGAGGATGTGGGTTCAGTCCCTGGCTCTTCTCAGTGGGTTAAGGATCAGGCATTGCCGTGAGCTGTGGTGTAAGTCCCAGATTCGGCTTGGGTCTGGCGTTGCTGTGGCTGTGGTGTAGGCCGACAGCTGTAGCTCCAGTTCAGTCCCTAGCTTGGGAACTTGCACGTGTTGCAGGTGAGCCCCCGCCCAAAAAAAAAGAGGGCAGAGGTGGAAGGGAGATAAACTAGGAGAATGTGCAGGCCTGGGGTGATGAGCTAATTACCTGACTTGTCCAGGGCAAGAGTAGCCAGAAGCCAGTGAAGGTGTCTGGTGGCGATCAGGGTGCGCATAGCCTTTGTAGGGGCTAGGGAGTTGCAACCTGGGACGGACCCCTGACTCCATTCTCTCTGGCTGTATGTCCTCAGAAAGTCACTTTTCCTCTCTGGGCATCGCTGCCCTCATCTGTTTAGGGTGTAATAGCAGTTTCCTCGCAGGCTTGTCAGTGGGATGAGCTTGAGTATGCAGAGTGCTGGGGGGAGCTCGACTGAGCTGAGCCTTTCAGAGCCAGGTGAACTGAGGCCCAGGCCCCAGCCAGTCATCCTGGCTCCGCAGCAGAGCAGCATCCCAGCCACAGCAGCTGTTCGGGGCTCTGGGAGCCCCTGTCGTTGTGCAGAGGGCACAGGGGACAAAGGCTGGGAGGTCAAGGGGCAAGGCCGGAGCTGGCTGTGAACAGGCTCCTGGGGATGGGGACTTAATGACTCAGAACTTAATGACCTAGAGTCTGTAGGGAGGGGGCCTCCCTTGGAGGAGGAGGAGGAGAGAGGTCCAGCCACCAGCTGTCTGCTCCAGGATTTGCTGCCAAGCCAGGGGCAGCTGCCCAGCGGGGTCCAGGCCTGAGGTGGGTACTGGGAGAGACGGAGGTGGCAAGGCCTCCTGCCTACAGTCCCCAGGCCTGAACTGGGTGCTCATCTTTGCCTCTCAGCATCTGTGTGACCTCAGTCTCTTCATCTGTCAGATGGGCTGGGGTCCACTTTGGAGGGCAGCTGTGAGGCTTGGCAGGAACCGACAGCAAGTGGGCAGTAAACAGGAACTGCTATTTTTGCTCTTTATTCATCCGCTTATTCAGGGAGATTCACTGCTCTGTGCCAGGCTCCCTGCCAGGTGCTGGGGATGCAAAGATGAACAACACAGTTGCCTTGAAAGGTGGTGAGGCCTCAGACACACCATCACAGGACAGTGGGTAGGTCGCAACAGTAGAGGAATTCACAGTGTGCAGGCACTGTGCCAGGAGCGGGGTGACAGCCAGCAGTGAAGAAGCCAGATATGGCCTCTGTCCTCCTTGGCCTCCAGTCTTTCAAAGCCCACTAGTAAGTCAGAGGTAGAAACTACTGCTTCCAACTGTAGTAGCCACGGAGGACTCCCTGGAGGAGGAGGCACTTTCCATTGCTAGCTTTAGGGACTTCCCTTTAAACACCTTTGCCTCTTAGGGGAATCACGGGACACTGCTGGCCTCTGCTATGTGCCAAACATAGCTTCCTACTTTGGCATTTTAATCCTCATATGGTTCCGGGAAGGATGTTTTTGTCCCTGTTATGTAAACGAAGAACCTGAGGCTAATCAAGGGCCAGGGCCACATGGCAAGTCAACAGAATTATCCACATGAGCTTTTGCTTGTCCTCTGCCTGTAAGGGCACTCGGCTGGGTGGGCCTTTTGTGGGAGAGTCCTTGGGCAGGAGCTAAGGGGGCCCAGTTCTGGGCCAGCTGTTGCTTTTATGAGTTCACAACCTTGAGCAAGCCACCCTCCACTCCAGCCAGGCCTCAGCTGTGTCCTCTGTAAAATGTCAAGGATTGCAAATCCATGGCAGGTCTGGTTTTGCCTTACACAGCTGTGCCCTTGGCAGACATCACCAATCAATTGCTGCCCTCTTCCCCCACTGAGTTCTTCCCCTGACCTTGGGTTCTTGCCAGGGCTCTGGGCAGGCAGCAGCAGTCAATCAGCAGAGAGAGCCTAGGAGTAGGAAACCTGCTTGCCTGCCCGGTTTCAATGACCTCAGGAGTCCCTTTAGCCCATATCTATATGGATTCGTCTTCAGCCATGAGAACTGTTTAGGTATGAGAGTCTGTTACCTTCCTCCAACTCCCAAGAAGACCCGTGTCCCCATCTACAAAGCCCAGCACATGCCCAGCGTGGGTTGTTCTGGGCAGATTCTGGATACTTTCAGTCTGGATAATAACAGTAGCATTTATCGAGCTCTTCCTGAGAGCCGGGTCCTTCCTGGGCACCCTCTCATTCATCATTCCCCAGAGCATCTGCAGTGTGCCTCTCAGCACCACTAGGAAGAAGTCTTAGCCCATTTTACAGATGTGGAAACCGGAGCTAAGAGCCGGTAAGCAGAGTAGGGTTATACACTTGCTGAGTGGCTGAGCTGGCATCCAAAACGAGGTCTGGAAGTCCACAGCCTGGGACAGTCCAGGCAGTCTTCCTGGAGGAGGTGTCCATAAAGGCCAAAGTCTTGAAGACTGGTGGACTTCTGACAGGCAGAGCTGGGCCTTCTGGGAAAGTGAAGGGGCCCCTTCTAGGTGGAGGGAACAGTATGAGAAGCAGCTTAGAGGCCACAGGCAAGAGTTTTGAGGTTAAGGGACTAGTGTATGGCTGGATGTGGCTGGAATGTGGCATGTGAGGGGACCGTGGAGGGAGCCAGGGGTGGTTCTTGCATTTAGACTCTGCCCTCCCCTAGTCGGGAACTATGGCAGCTCTTGGAACAGAGGTCTAAGACACTTAGACACTTACTGTCTAAGTGTATTTATTCACCACCTCCACAAACCTGGGGTGATGTCAGCTGGCACTTAGGCTACCTCTGGTCTACTGGAAGCTTTAGCCTAGAACCTTGCCTGGCATGTAGTAGGTTGGCATCCAAGAAATGTTTGTTGAATGCCTAAACAAATGAAAATGCCCATCAGATTGAAATGTCCGCGACATCCCTGTGGGCCCAGTTGTAAGGAGAGAGGCCAAGGTCCCTCTCTCCAGGAGAAGTTGCACACCAGGCCCAGGGGTGGGTGCCGGGGGAGGGAGCCAGGCAGGTACCTGGGGCAGGGCTTTCCCTCCTGGCCCCCGTGACCCTGCTACCTGTCCCCAAAGCCCTCCTAGACCTTCCCTCAGGGCTGTCCCCTCTCCTCACCTCCAGGCGTGGCAGGCAGCCTGGACCCAGTGCTTGGGGGGATAAAAGATGAAGGTTCGTGACCATTTTTTAACTCAATAAAGGGAGAGACAAGCTGCAGGCTGCAGGCCGGAGATATAATTAGTTCACAGCAGTGGCGCTTTCTTGATTTAGCTTTTAAGAGAACAAGACAAGGATGTTATACCCAATTAGCAGTAACATCCAGTCGGAGCCTCAATAGGTGAGATAACAAGCTATTTTTATGACTTTTCTTTCCCAGCTTGAAGGGGATGGGGCGGGGGGCAGGGGGGAGAAGGGGGTATCGGGGCCTTATTTCTTTTCATCAGGGAACAATTATTAGTGAACTCAGGATTTCCCAAAGCCAAATGATGCATTTGTTAACCCAAATAAGCAAGCGTGCTGGCGCGGCGGCTGGGGTGGCAGGCTGGCATTTTGAGGCCAGGAGCAGTGGAAGGGGTGCAGGCCCCTCACCCCCATGTTGGAAGCCTCTGGCAAAGGCTCCAAATGCAGAGAGCCCCTTGGGTGGGCAAAGGGAGGCCCTTGAGATCTTCTTAGTGACTGCCTCAATTTCCCTGCCCGCTTCAAAGAGGCACAAGGGGAGTTCCCGTCGTGGCGCAGCAGAAATAAATCCGACTAAGAACCATGAGGTTGCGGGTTCGATCCCTGGCCTCTCTCAGTGGGTTAAGGATCTGGTGTTGCTGTGGCTGTGGTATAGGCAGGCAGCTGTAGCCTAACCTGGGAACCTCCACATGCTGTGAGTGCGGCCCTAAAAATGACAAAAAACAAAAAAAAGAGGCACAAGGAGGCTGGGCTAGTTCCCCTGGGGATGAGGAAGGAGGCAGTTCTGGCAACTCTTCCTGGCACCACCCGAGCTCCTTTGTGCCAACTGGGCCAGAGGTTCTGGCTCCTCAGCCTTGAACCTGATGTCTCGCTTTGCCTGCTGGACCCCCATTTCGGCTCACACTGGCCGACCAGTATGATGGGTCCCAGCCCCAGTCTCTGGCAGGGGCCGAGTGGTGATTGCCTTCACCCGCCGCACGCTCTTTACCCCGCAGCCGGAGCACCCGGTACCGGCCAAGTCTCTGCTGGGCAGGGAAGCCCTGCCAAGCCCCACTCCAGCTGCCTGGCCACGCTCTGACTCCTGGCGAGGGCTGGGGGATGCCCGGAGAGGGAGCTGGCATGGCTGCCTCAGCATCCCATCCACTCTGGCCACAAGTCCGGAACAGGCTCCCGGGCCTCCACCTGTCTTGCAGAACGTGGCCCCACCCTGCCCCACATCCCATCTCCCCATCAGCGAGGAGCCCCATGCGCGTGGTTCAGACAACTGACAGATCCAGCCATGCAAAGTGGGAGTTTAATTGCAAACAGTTTTTATGGATCATGGGCCCATCTGTGCCACCATATGCAAAATGAAAAAAAAAAAAAATCCCCCTTAAAAAAAGTGTTTCTCGCCGCCCCATCCCCCAAACTGACTCCAAAAGAAACAAGTTGCCAAGGTTTTTCTGGCTAGAGAGCCAGGCATGGAGCTGGGACCCATCCTAGGGGCTTCCTTCAGGGAAGGCCTGGCAAAGTCGGGGCTGGGTTGGGTGGGATGAGCGGGCCCTGGGGCCTGACTGCTCAGAGGAGGCTTATTTGGCCTCAGCAAACTGCCGGAGGTTCCCAGACACACTGGGTTTTCTCTGGGCTTCAGGCCTTTGCCTGTGCCGTGGAGCTGTGTGCATACCTGATGTTCTTTCTGGGCCACCTCGGTAATGCTGTTGCCTAGAGCAGGACATGCCCAGGAGTGGGGAACTTCACGGTGTCCATGGAAACGTGGGCATGAGCGGTGCAGTGGGGTTCACGGACCAGACGCCTCTTCTTCCATCGCTAGCCCAGGAAACAACTGCGGGAATTCATTCCCCCAGGCTGCCCAGGCCTCTTAGACTCCCCTCTTCCCAGTGGTCCCAGCCTTCTGCCGTGGTCCCCATCCCAGCTCAGCAGATGAGCCCCACCCAAGGGGCCAGCCTTCCTTGGGACCTCAGAGAGGACTTCCACCTGGGGGCCTGAGTGGCCTGGGCATGGGGATTCTGAGAGCATTCACCCCTGGGGCAGCCTGCCAGGGTTCTACTGCTGTACCACCTCATCCCAACTTGAGGGCGTCAGATTGTTGTTTCTCCCTCTTCTGTGCCTCACTTTTTTCCTCTGTGAAATGGGGATAAGAAACAGAAGCCAGAGAGTTCCCGTTGTGGCTCAGCGGGTTAAGAATCCAACCCGTATCCATGAGGATGTGGGTTCAATCCCTGGCCTCACTTAGTGGGTTAAGGATCCGACTTTGCTGTGAGCTGTGGTATAGGTCACAGACACTGCTCGGATCTGAAGTTTCTGTGGCTGTGGTGTAGGCTGGCAGCTGTAGCTCCGATTCAACCCCTAGCTTGGGAACTTCCATATGCTGCAGATGCAGCCATAAAAAGAAAAAGAAAAAAGAAGCGGGAGCTATAATGTAGGTGAAGAGCCTCTGTATCTGTCATATCTCTTCCCCAGGGCAGGATCTTTGTTCACTGATGTCTTCCCAAGTGCCTAATCAGGACATTTGATGTTGAATGAATGAGTGAGTGAGTGAACGAATGCATGAGCATGAGTGAGGTATTTGGAGAGCTCTCTGGGGAGGGCATGAGGCACAGGCTCTTGGCCCACCAGAAACTCAGGGTTTGTTAAAAACCCTTTCCTTTCTTTTTCTTTTTAAGGCTGCACTCTCAGCACATGAAAGTTCCCAGGCTCGGGGTCAAATAAGAGTCTCAACTGCCGGCCTACACCACAGCCACAGCAATGCAGGATCCGAGCCATATCTGTGAACTACACCACAGCTCACAGCAATGCCAGATCCTTAACCCATCCAGCGAGGCCAGGGATCGAACCCATATCCTCACGGATACTAGTCGGATTCATTTCTGCTGCGGCACAAAGGGAACTCCTAAAAACCCTTTCTACCAGAGTCTAGAAACTGCTCTGCAAACCGTGAGGATTATGAACTCCATTCTACTGATGGGGAAAACGGAGGCTCAGAGAGAGCGAGGGACTCTCCTAAGGTCGTGCAGCTGGAAAGAGGCCAGAGCTGGGACTAGAACTCTGATCTGACCATGTCCCTGGCCCTCACGTGGTAGATGAGGAAGGTTAGGCCAGAGTGGGGAAGGGATTCAGCCAAGGTCACAGGGCAAGGAAACAGCGGGCAGTGTTTGTGGGGTCCTTCCTGGTCCCTTGTAAGAAGGGGAAACTCAGCCCCTCCAGCCTCAGAGCCAGGCCAGCGAGCCTAGCGCTCCTCCTGCCCTCCCCCAGGATTCCTGTGCCTGTGGGTTTCCCCATCAGCTTCATCAACTGGCAGCTTGGTGGTGTGTGCCAGCTGCCAGGCCCCATGCTGGGGCCCTGATGCCCGAGGCCCTGAGGCCAGGTACTCAGTGCGGCCCTCTTGCAACAGGTTGCTGGGGTTGGGGGGAGTGGAACCCCCCCCGCCAGGGACCCCAGCAAGCACAGGCCAGCCAGGCCCCTGGCAGGAGCCCAGGCCAGGCACCAGGCAACCCATTCCCCTCCCAGCAGTGATCACCAGCTCTGTCGTAATCATTAAAACTATTAGAAGGAAACGTTCGCTTGAAGCAAATGTCAGGCGCCGAGTTGTGCTTTGTAAACGCTCACAATTAATGCCAATCAGGCCCGGAAAAAAGCCGGCCCGGAATCCTGTCTGTTTCGTCTCATTTGTCAGCTGGTGCCGCTCCATGTTGCACATTTTCATACAATTGCTATAAACATAAAAGGGAATCTCCACAGTGTTCCCAGGCGCCCGGATGGTGCGCGCCGGCTTAATCACTCGGGATTCTGCTGTTCACTTGGCCGCCCCAAGCTGGTGGGAGGGAGAAAGGGGGACTTTGCGCAGCAGGGTGAGGGCTCCTGGGGGTCAGCCGGGGAGATGGGTCAGACTCCAGGCCCAGGTCTTCGTCCCCACCTTCACAGGCCAAGGATGGCTGTGAAACAAGGAAAAGAAAAAACTGCTAAAATACATTTGCAAAATACTCAAGGAGTAAAAAGCGTCCACCAGGCTTTGGCTTCGAATCCCGATTCATTCTCCTCAAATGATCCAGCAGGTTGCTTGCTCTCCCCCTGCATGCCAGGCACTGTGCCACTTGCCGGTTGTGTCACAGTTTCCCCATCTGTGAGTTGGGATTCTTAGGCCAGTAGGTCAGGATGTCAGACTTGCTGGGGCAAGTCTCTGGGCTGCAGACACAAAGCAGGCTGCTTCTCATTTCGCTGTTACGTGGACCCTTTAAGGACAGGCTGCTCTTCTTAACAACGGGGATCAGGAGGCTTGGCCTCTCACGGCCAGAAGTGGTGGAGACAGGATCGCTGGACCTGGGTGGCTGGACCCCTGAGCCCATCCTGCTGTGTCTCCCAGGGTTAGCTGTAGGATTGAAAGGAGGTAATGGAGCTGAAAGTCTCAGCACACAGTAGGTCTTTTCATAAACTGTGGCAGCTGCCATCACACTGCCTGCAGATGGGCCAGGGGCAGGAAGGGGCTCAGACCCCGGCCTGAGCATCAGCGCCAGCACACGGGACCTTGCTGGATGGAGCATGGCGAGAGGAGTGGTCCTCAGGGGATGCTGTCCCGTCTCCCTCCCCAGGGGCTGGGCTCTCCAGGCTTCCAGGTTTGGGCTGAAGAGGGAGACACCCAGGTCATGGGCCACCGAGGCCTAGGAAGCCGCTGACTGCACACCAGTCACATGTACTTAACCAAATCCCCTGGAGCCCAGAAATTTGAGCACGTTGTCGTTAATGCCTCCGTTGTACAGATGCGGGAACTGAGGTCCAAACTGATCTAGGGCAGCAGAACTAGGAGGAGTGGGGAAGCTGGAGCCAGATTCAGGTTCGGCTGCTCTGAAGCCCTTTCCCTGCCTTTCTAGCCCCTTTCCCATTGTGGCGTGGATGCGAGGCCTGGCCACACTCTATGAACCCTCCCCAGGACCCTTTTGAGCTCTCTAGCTCTCTGGGATGGGGTCTCCTGAGGCCAGGCTGGCTCAGCAGGGACACACTGGCCTTTGTGTAGGCTTGGGTAGGCTACACACTGGCCAGGCGGGGCAGCCAGTGGAGTGGGGAGAGGGTGGTGCAGCCCAGCCAGCTAGGGACAAATGCTCAGAGCAGGAATAGAGGCCCCTTTGTGTGGCGCTCAGTGGGGGAGGGGGTGCTGCCAGCTGGCACCCTGCGTGACCGGGGAGGCCTGAGCCCTCCACAGAGGCCTGCTGCCGTGCCAGGGAACTGGCCATGGTGTCTGTCATCTCCCTGCCACCTCCTTCCACCATTATCTGCCTTCCTCTTGTTTCCTGGGGACCCTGGCTGCTAGAGGAGCTAAAGGCGGCCAGTAACCTGGTTTTCTGTGGCCCTACTATGTGCCAGCACTGGGCCAGACCCTCCATCCACCCTGCAGGTCAAACGCAGTAGTCCCATGTTACAGGTGAAGGCACTGAGGCTCAGAGGAAACAGGCGACTGGCCATCACAAACAGCTGGTCCTGGGGCCAGGATCTGGCCGACTCCAAAGCCATTTCTTCCCATGGAGTTGTTCTTTGTGCCCTGGACCCAGGGCTGCGAGGCGAGGTGCTGCCTCAGTTGCCCAGGTGGCCTGAGGAAGGCCACTGGCTGTCTTTGTTGCCTGGGCAACAGGGTACCAGGCAGCCCTTCCATCCCTCCATCCTGGCCAGTTTCTGGACTAGCGGCTACAGCTTTAGTGGAGACCAAGCCCAGGACCCTGTTGCGGGCTGCCCTACCCATTAAACCTTTGATCCCCTTAGCTTAAAAATAAGAATGAGGAGTTCCCGCTGTGGCACACCTGGATTGGAGGCGTCTTGGGAGCACTGAGATGTGGGTTCCCCAGCCCAGCACAGTGGGTTAAGGATCCGGTGTTGCCACAGCTGTCAGGACTGGGGCTCAGACCTGATCCTTGGCCCAGGGACTCCACGTATCTCAGGGCAGCCAAAAAGAAAAAAAAAAAATGAGAGTGAAGGAGTATGCACCCCAGGGAGCCCTGGGGATGTGGGCCAGGTGACAGGTGATGTGCTGAGCTCGGTGCCTGTACATACTCAGGCTGCATAAACGTGGCCTGGGGTTTCCTGGCACCCCTTCTGCCTCCTGGGAGAGGTGAGAGGACAAGGCAGTGACTGGGTGGCAGGGATGTGAGGGTAACTCTTAGGAGCACAAGCACATGGCAGGGATTGGCTCATTGGGCCCCTGCCGTAGCCCCGTTTTGCAGGTAAGCAGACCAAGGCTCAGAGAGCTGAAGTGGCTCGTCAGGGGCGCTGGGCCCTAAGGAGCCCAGGAGCACAGCGAAGGTAGCTTCTCAGCTCTTAGTGTCTCCTGAGCCCCACCTGGCCTGTTGGGCAGCTGTCCACTGCCGACGCTGAGCACATCCTGCCTGTGAGCCCAGCCCTGTGGAAGGCCCAGACTCACCCACAGGAAGCCCCCAAAGGCCACTTGGCCTCCCGCGACCTAGGCCAGCAACCTGGACCAGCTTGCGCCCTCTAGGCCATTCCCGCTCTGTGCCTTTCCTCTGCCCAGGGCTCCCACTGGGCGTGCCTTCCCCACCCTACGCTTGTGTGTGGACACACACGCGCCTCCTCTGCAGGTGACTCCAGCTCTCCTTCTTTTCTGTAAGGGCCCGGTGCCCCCTCTCCTCCTGCACCCTGCTCACCGATACCGGAGCCCCAAGCCTCTTCACCTTCTCCCAGCTCTCAGGGGCACATAGTAGGCCTTCAGTGACATCTAAACAAAGACGCAGCCTCAGGATCTGGGCCCCAGCCAGCCTAGCAGGAGAAACAGATACAAACAGTGACAGGCTGCGTGTCCGGGGACGGGGTCAAGTGCAGGACAGCCAGGGAGCCGGCAAGTCCCACCCCTGCTCTCCCTCCTCTCCCCAAGGGAACGAACACTTCTGAGCCCTTTCCGTGCTCCTGAAAAGTCGGCCATCTTGGTTTAATCCTCCCAGGGCCAGGCGGGAGTTTACTGATGAGACGCAGCTCAGGAAGGCAGGTGCCGGCTGAGGTCACAAAGCTTCTGCGGGCTGAGCCTCCCTTGGAGTCTTGGACCATCCGACCCCAAAGCCCGTGCCCTTCTCCCGGGTGGAAAACTCAGGTGCCCACAGGGACCAACCAGGTGACGCAGTGAACACAGCAGCTGCCACTGGGCCTCCTGTGTGGGCTCCAGAGCTGCCAGTTTTAGTTTGTTTTCAAGACAAAGCAGACAATGAGAATTTTAGATGGAATTGTAGTTCTCTTCTTTTCAATATTGGCAGCCGTGTCACAATTTTTTTTTTTTTTTTACTGCAACAGACAAGGCAAAGAAAAGATGTTGATGGGTGGGATTTGTACCCTCCAGTGACTCGGCAGTGTCTGGGTGGAGGGAATGATGGGGGTCCCAAGAAGTCTCGCCATCCCCAGCCCCAGCCCACAAGAGCCCCTCAAACCCGGTAGCCGCTCAGCGCACCCCTGAAGACACCCCCAGGCGCCGCCTTCACCGCCAGAGGCAGGAGGCAGGGCCCGAGCCCCACGAGGGCACCACCCAAATAGCTATAATCAGCAGCCTCGCCAAGACTTCAAACTCACCCAATTATCCTGCGAGAGGAAAAAAAAAACACAAAATGAAAACAAATTAACATGTTTGCATAGAAGCTGCTGCAGCAACACACACAGCCGCGCACACGCACATGCTGGCGCATGCCCCGGCGAGGCTCCGAGATGCTGCCGCCACCCCCTCTGCGGGCCGAGCACCCACCTGGCAGGGCTGGGCTGGACCAGGCTGGGCCTACTGCCCGGGGCCACAATGTGACTTGATTGTCCTCAAACCTGGCTAGGCACTCTTTCAGTCCACTGGCTTTTACTTTCTTTACTCTTTTTTCTTTTCCGATGTGATAAACGTATGAAATTCATTGTATGCCAAAATTCAGCCTCAGTGATCTGAACCCATTCCTTCAGATGGGGAAGCTGAAGCACAGAGAGGTTAGCTGACTTGCCCAAGGCTGCACAGCTGGCAAGTGGAAGAGCCAGGCTTTGAACCTAGAGGCCACCTCTGACATCTTCTCTGTAAGCACCACATCTTCTCTGCGGCTCCATCTTGCCTGTGGGTGACGTGCTAGACCTCAGCCTGGCCATCAGAGCCCCTCCGCCACCACCCCCAGCCCCTCCAGCCTTTGTCCATCCTTCCCTCCCACACCGCACCCCTGCCCTGCACGCCATCTCACACTGTGGGTGTGGTATTCAGGGTGGCAGAGCCACATGGATATGGGTTCAAATCCCTGATCCACCCGTCCCTCACTGGATGGCTTTGGGCAAGTGGCTTTCCCTCCCCTGTGCCTCAGTTTCCCCTCCTGGAAGATGGGGATAGTAATAGCCCCCCTCTCGGGGCGGTTAGGAGATTCAGCAGGTGACTGACTACAGAGTACTGCCTCCGGCATCTGCCTGTGAGACGGGGATCCCGCCTCCGAATGCCCTCCCCCTCCGCCTGCCCAGCCCCACACCAGGCAGGGTCAGTTGGCCCTACAAGGCCTGGATTATCCAAGAAGCCCCTGCTGGGCACCTTTGGGCCAGGTGCTGCCCTTCCTTGCCCAGTGGAGCACGCGGTCAAGGAGCCCAGAGGCTCCCTTCTCAGAAGCTGCTCACCCTGGGCAGGACCCCTCTTATCTGGCTCCCTCAAAGCCCCTTCTAACCTGGGGATGGGGTTGCTGGGCGTGTGCCTGATCATCCTGTTGTGTCCCCAGGCAAGCTTCGGGGAATGGAGCCTTCCCCTGGGCCCCACCCTGACCTGGACACATCTGAGGCCTGTTCTTGGGAGTCAGAGGAGAAACGGTGCTAGAAAGAGTTAGGGTTTAAGATTTTGGAGCTCAGGGGTCCCCAGGCCCCTCCCTGTCCCCCTGCCCCGCAGGAGCACAGACAAATCTCTTCAGCTTTCCAAGCTCCTTATTGCCGTCTCTGCCATGACAGTGGAGGCTGAGGGTGGACGTTGCCGGCCCTGTGGGCACCCGGTGGACAGCCAGTGACCATACCTGACACATAGATGCCCTGGCTTAGTCCTCCCCATGGCCAGGTGAGGAAGGGGAGGTCTCTAGCCCTATTTTTCTGATGGAGAAACTGAGGCCCCAAGGAACTCAGTGACTTAAAGAGAGTCCTTTTGGTAAGTGGCAGAGCCGGAGTTCGGTCACAGCGGTTCTGGTGTGTGCTTTAGCCGTGATGCTCTTGGGCCCTTCCTGGAGGCCACTGGTCACGGTCTGAAGGCGGTGGTGCCTCGAAAGTCTGGAGAGTGTGGACCAGCGGGATGCCAACCTGGTGGTGGTGGTAGAGGGTTAACTTCACGGGCCTCAGGACGGTCCCTCTGGCATCCATCAGCCTCGCCTACAGTCACACCCACCCAGAACTCACCCCAGGGGGATTAGTGGGACAGTGGATGCCCGCTTGGAATCCCAGCCCTCCCTTGGCCTGGCCCAGCCTCAGATGCGAGAGCCCCCAGACGTGACTTCACGTCCAGACCCCACCGGGTGGCCTGAGAGCGGGAGGCGTGGCTGTGCCCGCACCTCTCAGGAGGGCCTTGAGCCCGAGATATAGCTCCAGCACATGGTCACTGCTGCATGAAGCTGCCCCCTGCCCAGACCTTCTGAGGAAGGGGCCTTCCCTCTCTTCCAGAAGCTTCCCAGCCCTTGTGCCTCCAGGACACTGCTTGGGGTGGGGTTTGCTCTGCCTCCAGCCCACGCCCCGCGCACCCACCTACGTCGAGGAACACCCACTCTGTCCTCTGGGGGCCCAGGTGTTCCAGGTGTGCAGAGGGGGTTATTGGACTGAAGTGGTGAACTGTGCAGCGAAACAAGGCGAGAGAGACCCCAGGGGCCAGAGCAGATGATGGAGATGAGCTGTGAGCCCTGGGCCCACAAAGAGTGGTCGGATCCCGCTTGGCTGTGGCTGTGGTGTAGGCCGGTGGCTACAGTTCCAATTGGACCGCTAGCCTGGGAACCTCCATATGCCGCTGGTTCAGCCCTAAAAAGACAAAAAAGACCAAAAAAAAAAGAAAAGAAATTCCTTGGCGAGGGAGTACCTGTTGTGGCTCAGTGGGTTAAGAACCCAACTAGTATCCATGAGGATGTGGGTTGGATCCCCAGCCTCACTCAGTGGGTTCAAGGATTTGGTGTTGCCACAAGCTGTGGTGTAGGTTGCAGATGTGGCTTGGATCCGGGGTTCCAGGCTCAGCTGCCTACCAGCTGTGCACCCCTGGGCAAGCCAGGCTGTCTCTCTGGACCCAGCCTCCTCCCATCAGGTTGTGGAGAGGGTCGAAGTAGGATGACATTCAGTATGAGGTGGTTGAGAGCCAAAGAGTCATACACTTGGAGGTTCAAACCGCCGCCTCACCCTTGTAGGTGGGGTGGGAGCCGGCTGGGTGCTGTATGGAGCTGGGTGTGGCAGGGGGCATGGCGCCGGCACTGAGAGCAGAATCTGGGGTCCAGTGGGGTGCAAGAAGTGGGGAGAAAGTTCTTTTTCCTCCCCCATAACAAAAATAATGTTCCTCTTTTAGTATTTGAGAATGACAAGTCTGATGAAGAAAAATTCTACCATCATCGAGCTGCCCAGAGCGGGGTCTCGCTTTGGGACTATCCTTCCTGGGTGTAGGGCACTGGGGCACAAATGACCCTCCTGGTCAAGCAGGGCTCACGTGAGTCGGTGCATGGACACAGCCAAGCCTGTCCCGGGCCTCGCACCGATCAGCACGTTCCAGTCTGGGCTTCTGGGAGCCACCTGCCCACCCGGCCGCCCAGCAGCCCATTGTCTGGCGTGTGGGGGCTCGGAGCGGCAGTTGTTCTGCACACATCTGATCCCGTCTTTTCCACATCAGATCATTTGTAACCGTCACCAGGCAATCGGGCCCGTCGCTGATTCAATCTCGGCTTTGTGCTGTCACAGCCGTTTTTCTGCGCAGGGCTGATTTTGAAAGGAGGCCCATCTTCTGGGCCCGCTTTTCAGATGCAGGGGGAGAGGGGGAGGTGTGTGTGTGTGTGCGCGTGCGCGCGCGTGTGTGTGTGTGTGTGTGTGTATACGTCCCCCCCCCCCCGCCACCCTGTGTTCATACACATACAGGCCTCTGCTTCTGGTCACTGAGAGTAGAATTTGGAATGAGATAGGCAGACAAGGGCCCCAGGCTGCCACCCCCGTCACCATCCCCTACCACCTGCCCACCCTGAGCACCTACTGTTTGCCTCACCCAAGTATGCACACAGCAGTCTGTGCTCCAGGTAGTGGACACAGATGCTAACCATTCATCAGTAAGATAATTTCAAAGTGGTAATGACAGCGTAGGAACTACAACGTGACGGGATAGTGGCTGGGGCAGAGGGTTACCAGCTTGGACCGAGTGGTCAGGGAGGGCCTCTTGGAAGAGGTGATGTTTGAGGTGAGGCATAAATGAGGAGACAGAGCCAGTCAGAGGGTGCCACCCTACCTGAACCGAGATGTCCTCTAGGTTGAACAACGCCCTCCCCCGCCCCGGATTTCAAAGACTTACTATGAAGAAAAGAATATAAAATATCTCGTTCATAATTTCTGAATAGTGATTACATGTTGAAGTGATAGTACTTTGAATATACTGGATTAAATAAAATATATTATTAAAAATAATTCCCCCTGGATTTCCCATTGTGGCTCAGTGGAAGCGAATTTGGCTAGGAACCATGAGGTTGAGGGTTCAATCCCTGGCCTTGCTCAGCGGGTTAAGGATCTGTTGCTGTCGTGAGCTGTGGTGTGGTGCAGATGTGGCTTGGATCCTGTGTTGCAGTGACTGTGGCCTGGGCTGGCAGCTGTAGCTCCGATTCGACCCCCTAGCTTGGGAACCTCCATATGCCATGGGTGTGGCACTAAAAAACGCTTTGGAGGCCAGTGGGAGAGTTCTGAGTGGGGAAGGAAGTGAGTTCCACCTCGAAAAGCTCAGCCTGCAGGGTGGAGCCTGGGGGTGCCTGGGGCACATGGTGGGAGCAGTGGACCTGCTGGAGGGTCAGCTAGGCCTGATTTTCCCAGAAAGCTTACTGCATCCGTCTGTCTCTGACCTGGATCTCAAAGCCTCTGGGCCTTCCCCTCTTCCTGCCTCTTTCTCCACCCACTTCCATGCTCCCCGAGCAGCTGCTCCCTGTCAAGTCAGTGCATTTACAGTGCACCCCAGCTCCTTGTCTCCAGGTGGTCAATGGTTGAAATCCCTTCCGAAAAGTTATTTTTAAAAAACAGAATTGATGGCATATTTACCATAGAAAAATTATAAATACAGAGAAGCACAAAGAGGAAAAATCAGAGTCCCCAGAGAAGGTGGCACAGCTGGGATTTGAACTCACGTGGCCTGGCCCCTGCACCCCAGCTCTAAAATCACAGCACCCTGTGGCCAGATGACACGGAGGGAGCTCCCCCACCAGAGAAGGGCTTGGGGACACTGCAGCCCCCATCTCCACCACAGTAAGGGGGGAATGGGAGACCTGGCCCACCTAAGAGTGGGGTTTGCCTCTCAGGGGTTAATGCGTTTATGTTTGTGCTCTTGCTGGGCTCAGTCCTGTTTCTCCAGCCCTGCCTAGAAGGCTCCACTCGTTTCTGCCCCAGCCTGACCCCCAGAAGCATCTGTTGATCCCTGGCTTAAAGACCAGCCCTCGCAGACCACTTTTATCTCCCACCAGCCGCTCCGCCCCGCCCTGCCCGCCATGTAGGCTTTTTCTCGCCTAAGCGCTCCTTTCCACCAGGGCCCCGGCCTTCCTCTGTTCTTCCCCTCCCCCAGGGTCTAATCCTCTTCTGCTGGGCTCCTGCAGCCCTTGGAAGCCCCTTCGTGCCTCGGGCCTCTGTTTCCTCACCTGCACACAGACCACAGTAATCATCTCTCCCCTGCCAGGCTTGGGGAGGGTTAAATGAGGTGCTGTCTGTAAAGTGCTGAGCCCATGGGAGCACTAAAAATAAAAACCAGCTCCTATTATTGCTCTGAGTATTAGATTTTCTCCTCCCCTGTGCCAGGGTTAACCCTGAGCCGTTGAATGCGGGGACCTGGGGAGCAGGCAGGGGAGGAGGCGAGAGGCTGGCTGGGCGCACCAGCCCTTCCTGGCTCTGCAGTGGAAGGCTCTGTAGTGGAGCTTACCTGTGCCCTTTGCACAGTGTTCCTTCTCCCATACCCATCATCCCTGGAGTTCTCTGAACGTGTTGCTTCTCCTGGAAGGTTCCATGACCTTCCAAACTATTGGGCTGGGGCCTTTCTGCTGGGTTCCCCCAGCCCCCATTATAGCATCATAGGGTTGATGACACTTGGTATTGACTCCGGCTTCATCCCCTCCCCCACCCCACCCCTTTGCTGGAAGGTGACTGCCACTTGCCCTCAAGGAGCCTAGGTCAGAACTAGGAGAAGAACAAATGACTTGTAGGATGGGACCCTGCCCCCAACGTCCTCCCTGGGATCTGGCTCTCAGGGAAGCTGGGTGGGGAGTTTGAGCTTTGGGGGCTTTGCTCTCCCAGCTGGGGCTTCTCCAAGCTGCATTTGCATGACAGTGAACACGCACGTACACACACACACACACCCTTTCCCATTTACTCCCTAGGTACTGCGGTAGAGGTCTCTGGGAGAGGGGCAGCCAGGTCTGTCGCTGGTGGCAGTGACTGCCTATCTCATCACTGAGGGCCCGGCTTTCGAGCCTTCATAAGCCTCTTACCCTTACGCGCTGCACCTGCGCTTAGCCTCTCCTGCCCTGAACCAGCGCTTGTCCACAGGAATCCGATCTCCCCCCCACCCCCCGAGGTTTGGGGAACCCTGTCCCTGTCCCTGTCCCCTCTGTCCTGGTGACCCTGCCTGGCCTGGCACAGATGAGGCGCTCTGAGTTTCTTCTCCAGCATCCTAGTGCTGCTTCAGGTTAACAGCACTCGCCACTTTCTTCCAGGTCTCTATGCGCTTGCCTGTGTAGCTCCCTGCCTTCTTCACTTGGCTATTTCCTACTTACCTGTTGATAATAATTGTAAATGATACTAATATCAGCTACCACTTAGTGAGTTACTGCTGTTACTGCTGTTATCCTAGCACTTTATTTGTACTAAGCTGTGGTAAGGAATTAACCCCTTTTTCAGAACAGGAAAGCAAGGCTCAAAGAAATGAAGGCATTTGCCCAAGGCCACAGAGTTAAGGGATAATTCTGGGATTTAGTTAAGGGACAAAGCTCAAGCATCTGGCTCTGAAGCCTGGGACACAATACTCTCACCCTCCTTATAAGGCAGCAGGGCTGTCCCTTTGTCTTGACACCCCAGGCTGGGTAGCATGGCCCCATGGAGGGTATTGCATGTCCCCCTGCCTTGGCATTGCCCCTCTGACGCACACACCCATCTCCCGGCATCTGCCTCAGCATCCAGCAGAGGACCTGGCACACAGTAGGTGCTTAATTTGTCACATTGTCCCTAGAGATCAGAGTGCTGCCCGGGAACCTCAAGGTAGTTCCCATGGCAACTGACGTCATTAGGCTCCCAGGCTCCGCCCCGCCCCTTCCTGGCGGGCCCAGGCAGTGGGAGCTGGCCGTGGTGCTGAAGGACCCTGGGACGGCCGCCACCGTGCCCCAGTCGGATTCTTCCTGAGCCCCTCCTTGCCCCAGTTTCCTGAGCCAGCCTCTTGCCCATTCTTCCTTCATGAGACTGTTTCCTGAGGGCCTACTATGCACAGGCACCGGTCACGACACCGTGAACCCATGGAGGAGGGATGAGGGAGAGCCCTGTGAGGTGCTCCATTCCATTATTCATCAAAGATTTATCAGGCATCTTGTATGTCTCCAAGAAGCCTTTGGGGGACCCGGGCTTCAGTTGAACACAGAGTAGAATTTCAAGGGTTTCAAGCGGAAGGGATTACACGGGCAAAGGCCTGCAGGTGTGGGGGTGAGAGGCATGTCGTGAGGGATGCTCGCCTCTGGACTCTGCGGCCTGCCATCCAGAATTCATGATTGGTGGTTCACCCTTAGGTCTCCCCTGAGGCCCAGAACCACCAGCATCTGTGGCTCCAGTGCCCCGCCTAGGGCCAGGCCCCCACAAGGTGCTAGGAACTATGAGCTGGGGATTCAATGGAGGGGTGTTTTCTTCCGGGCAGGGCAGGCCACTGGCACCTCTGTCCTGGTAACAGAGGGAGCCAGGTTATGCTCTGTAGCCTGATTTGCATTTTAGAGCGACCTCTGGCCCGTGGGCGTAGGGTAGGGTTCGATGCAGCAGTAATTCTGGCCATCGATGAGGCCTCCTCTTGAAGGGGGCAGTACCCTCCCCCTACCCCAACCTTAAAAAAAGAAAGTGAAAATCCCCTTTCTGGTGCTGTGACCCAAATGGCAGTGGGAAATAATCACTTTTCACAGGCCCCTTATCCACAGCCAAGCCCTGCGCCAGTTTAATCAGCAGTGCCAGTGTGACTTGAAGATTCCCGGGCTTGAGAGATCAGGAGAGGGGTTAAAGAAAATTACCCTCGCCTCCTCCATGCTAATGTAATCTCTAACCAGATCTGCCTAGCTGCAGCTCAAATTGCTTTTTAGATTAACATTTAATTATTAACAGGGTCCCCTGGAAGGCCTCAGGCTCGGGCTTGGAACAGGAATGGGGGAGGGAGCTGCTGGAGGGGGTGGGGATGGGCTTCTGGCTGCCTTGCAGAGAGACTGAGCCCGGGAGGACTGGAGGGGGAGAGTGGGGTCAGGAAGGGAGTGAGAAAGGAGACAGCAGCAAAGAGGAAGGGGAGCGCCAGGACGGAGAGGCAGATGGAATAGGGCACAGTCCTAGGGACAGAGCACTGAAAGAAAGAGACAGGGGACCCACCTGTCGGGGGAAAGGGCTGTGCACCCAGGTTCCCCAAGGCACTCCTGGGCAAAGGACCCTCCGCCCTCCGTCCTGGCCAAGGGCAGTTTAAGGGGCATCAGCTTTCTGGTGGTAGAAATGGATCCAGAGAAGGAACCCATTTGGGGCCACACAGCTGGATCTGACCCCAGCTCTCCCAGGCCGGCAGTCCAGTGCTCATTGCCCTCCTGCTTCTTCTTCAGAATCTTCCCTGCATTTGGGGACAGGCTCCAGGGCCAGGACAGGGTAAAAGCGAGCAAGGCTTCAAGAACAGCAAGGGAGGTGGAGGTGAGAACTCTGGGAGCGCTCCTGGCCCCTCCCAGTGAAGGTTGTGCAGCCACTGGATGGCAGGCATCTCCCCCTCCTGTTTGTAGGGAATTCAGAATCCTGACTGTCCACTTGGCCCTTAACACATGGGTCTTTACCAGCTTCCTGTCTCATCTTCACTGAGGATTCCAAGTCCCTCAAGGACAGACTGCATCTAGAACCCCCCTTTGTGTGGACTCAGCCCTGTGTCTTGCACACAGCTGGTGCACTGGATCGTGCTTACAAGCCACGATCCCCTCGTATCCAGGCTTGAAGGCCATTCCCCATCAAGATTCAGTGAGGGAAACAGAGTCAGAGAAGGGCTGTGATTTCCTTAAGGCCACTCAGCCCATCAGAACCCCAGTGATTGGCTCCTACCTGGCAGGTACAACCCTAAGCTTCCAGACCTGGCCCTCTCCTCTGAACTCCTAGTCCCATTAGACTCCAGAAAGGTGTGGCATGACCTTCTCCTCTAAGCCACAGCCAGTCTTTGGCCTTGAGTGGAGCCACAGAAGCCAGAGTGGGTGGTACCAGGAAGGAAGGAAGGATGGGGGCCTGGCAGTGACACTGCCCATGGCCTTCACAGGGTCAGAGCCTCACCCAGCTGTACAGCACAGGTATGTCCTTGGATTCTGCCTGCCTCGAGGCCAGCCCAGCCCAGCGAGGGGCAGACTGCTGAGCTGCAGGATGCATGGGGGAATTTCTGCCTGCCTGCTGCTTCAGGGAAGAATCAGAGGCTGGAGGGAGAGGCCAGGAAAGTCCATATGTGACAGGCTAGACCTAGGAGAAGGAGCAATTCTGGTTGGGTGCTCTTTTGTTACCAGTTTCCATACTCCCAGCACCTGGCATGAGGCTGGCCCCAAAAGATGCTCAGGGAGTGTTTGCTGCCTGAATGAGTGAATGAATGAATGAGTGAGTGAATGAATGGCTGGATAAATGAAAGCCACCTAGAAATGGTTTCCTCGCAGAGGCAGGACCTTGCTTCAGCCATCTCAGTATTGTCCTGCCCACAACAGGCCTTACACGTTGTCCTCCGTGAATGTTTACAGGATGAGTAGGTGGCCTCCTAGGAGACCCCCTTCCTCCTTCTCCTCCCCTCATCTCCCTCTCTGTGGTCCCAGCCCCTCCTGGAGCAGAATCAAAGTCTTGGCACTGAGGAGAAGCAGGACTTGGCTTTCTGTTCCTTCCTGCCCAACGGTCTGGGAGCTGGGGGCCAATGCCATTCCCTGCCCCCCCCGCCCGCCCCCAAGCCACGATGGAGCCAGGGCTGGAGTGGAGGCCGACAGTGTGGGGCCGAGGGGCTGGCTGGGGTTGACAGCCTCAGGCTCTGCCACTTAAAAGCTGTGTGACCTTAGGCAGATTACTTCCCTTCTCTGTGACTGTTTCGTAATCTGTGAAATGGGGCTAAAGAAGCCACCGCAGAGGCAGCTAGGTGGATGCAGTGTGGAATAACGGACAGGATGCAGATGCGGCATGACCCAGAGGGAGCATTCAGTAAGTGTGCACCGCTATTATTAGCACTAACACGCGTATTGTTATTCCCCAGCTCCCTGGAGGTATGTGTGGGGGGGGGGCTCCGCAACAGCCCCTGCAGCCAGACAGGCTGCAAGAGATGACAAAAGGTGGGCAGGGCCAAAGGCCCCAATTCCCTGTTCTTTTAATAAAAATAAAGACAGCATTTAGACATCCTTCTGCTGTGTATTGTTCTGCCAAGGCATGCACTGCAGCACAGACTCAATTCCTCCTCGGACTTGGAAAGTTCCTTCCTTTCTTTCCCCTCCCCTGTCACATTTCCTTTATCTAAATCCTCAGCTATGAAAGGGCGTATCGACAGCTGGGGGCGTTATCTGGTGGAGGGGACCTTTTCCTGGGGTGCCGCCGAGATAAGGCGTCTTATCAGCCCCTATGTCGGGGACGGGGACGGTGCCAAAGCATTCTAATCATTGAGGCTTGCGACATTTCCCCCCTCCCCCCCTTTTTATTATTAAAGTCACAAAAGACCTTGGGCTTATAAACAGCCTGATTTGCAGATAGAGTTTCAAAATGAGCAGCACTCCCAGGATGGTCAGTGGCTGGGGGAGTAATGGGTCGGGGTGGGGGCTCCGAGGGGCTGGCTTTCTGCAAAAGGGACGATGCCAACAGAGAGGGGGTGAGGGGCGGGGGGGGGGTCATGGGAGGATCATGAGTGTTTTAGGCACCTGTCTCCAGCTTGCTGTGTGACCTTGTGCAGGACATTTGGCTTCTCTGGGCCAACATCACTTCATCTGACAATAACCGATTCATGGATTCAGCCATTCATTCAACACCTATTTATTAAGTGATTACTCTTTGCCAGGCAGTGGGGAGAAAGAGACAAATAAGACATGGTCCCTGCCCCGGAGAAACTCACAGTCCAGTGGAGAAAGAGAGACATGAAAATTGGCAATTACAACTCCGTGTGATTAGGGCTGTGAGCGGGGATGCCCAGAGGAGGGGGCCAGGGTCTGAGTTAAAATGAATCAAGTGGCCGTGCTGTAGGCAGAGGGACCAGGACCAGCAAAGGCTTGGAGGCTGAGCCTGCCAGAGTGGAGGGAGCTAGGAGAGACTGGGGGTGGGGAGCAACTCATGGTGGCCTTGAGGGCCAGATAAGGAGGGTTAGGCTTCGTTCTGAAGCCAGAGAGAAGTTTTAAGGCCAACGAGAGGGCTCTGTTCTGGTTGTCTTTTTCATAGATGATGAGGATGGTACAGAGCTGGCTCCGTCTCCCTCCCACACTGCCCGCCACCCACCCCGCACTGGCCCCAGCAGCAGGGCATGGGGTTTCTGGGAGAGCAGGCTCTGAGTTGGGGGGGATTGGGAGTGTCGAGAGAGAAATCCCTCCTCTCCAAGTGAGGCCTGTCTCTCAGGCTTCTGGGCCTCCAGAAGCGAGGGAAGCAGTGATCCTGGCGGCTGCACCAGGAAAGCTGAGCTGAGGCCTTAATGTGGATCCGTCTCCTCTGGGGAATCCTCTGTGGCCCCCTGAGATGGGCCAGGTCGCCTCCTGGCTTCCAGAACTGCCTGCGGGTCCACTGTCAGGGCACTCTGAAAACCAGAGCCCCACTGGGAGGGCAGTTGATGGGGTCCAGAGAGGCCCCAGAATAGGCACCCTGCCCCTCACCCAATAAGCAGTGCAGCCCCCAGCCTGCCCGTGGCTGGGACGCGTGGCCCCAGGGAGGTGAGGGGAGGGCTGGAGAGGGGCTGAGATTTGGGGCTGATGAAAGGCCAGAGGTGGGGAGGAACTCCCAAGATGGGGCTGGGCTTGGCCAAGATCCTGGAGGAAAACGACAAAGGAGGGATCATAGAGGTGCTTTATAAGACCAGAGAGGGCAGTAGCTCCCGTGGAGTCACACAGCAGGCGCTGGTTCTAGGCTACCAGCCCTGGTTTCCTCTGCACACCAGGTGGCTGGCCTCCCTCCTTCCTGTGGGCAGCAGTGTAGCCCAGTGGTGAGAGGGCAGGCCTGCCTCTCTCTAGCTTCTCCCATCTATGGAGGGAGAGGGCCGGCCTGGGCCCTGCAGCCAGCTGGCCTCCCCTGGCTCTTGCTTCTGTCCCCTAACCCCTGTATCAGGGCAGCAAGTGGCCTCTGCTCTGGGCTGGAGTAGGGGCGAGGGGCTGGGCTGCCAGGGTCGCCACAGGCCTCTTACCTTCCAGGCGGGCACACAGTTGTGCTGAGGGGGGTGCCCGAGGGTGTGGAGGGGCGCGTCACTCCGAGGGGTGGGGCTGAGGCTAGGTCCCCCCCGCCCCCGCCCCCCGCCCTGTCTTCAGGGAACTGTAGGAGCGCGCACACGGGTGTGTGTGAATGCGCCACAGGGCGGGCGGTGTGTCCGCGTGCCCCGGGTATCTGAGGGGGCCCCCTCCCCGTGTGCGCGTGGGTGTGACCCAGGGGGCCCCAGCGAGGCCTGCTCCCGATGGCCGCTCACGTCCCGAGTCCCCAAGGAGCAGCGCCTCGTTCCCGCAGTCAAGGGCTTTCATTCCTGCAATAAGCCCCACTTCATTCCCTTTTTAAACTGTATAATTTCTGCCTGATTGTAATGGCATATTTTAAAATTACCAGAAATCAAAGCCGGGAAGTGGATACCGCAGCTTTTATTGCGTTGCTGCATTAAGGCTGGTGGCTGGGGGGGGAGGGGGTTGTGAGAACCACCGACCCTCCCCCATCCACCCCCCTCCTTTTTTTTTTTTTTCCCTGAGACAGTAATAGGAGAAAATTGGTTTTGAAACTGAATAAAAGTCCCTTTCAGAGTAAATCATTTCTTTCAGGCTACCTTTGCTGAAAGTAAAATAGAGCATAATGAAAGGTGGTTACGTGATTGTCTTTCATTTACCGAGAGTCCAGGACAGACAGGAGGCTGCTACCGTCTCGGGGAAATACAAGATTGGAATAATTGTGCGGTAACAAGGAGCTTGTTGTGAAATTAGTATCTTAAGAAAGTAGTGAAAAAAGGCTTTTCCTCATGAATACTTCATTATTAGAAGAAAGCGGCAGAATTTAGGGCTCCAGACACCTGTTTAGTATTAAATAACTTCCCTTTCATCCCCTTCAACATCCCCCCTCCACCTCCGCCTTCTTTTTTAAAACCAGCCCAGCTAAGCAGCTCGGGCCCTGGGGGAGGGGGTGGGGTGGGGACAGGGGCGCTCGGGCTGGGGGGACATTAGGAAGGTCCAAGTTGAACCCACACCTGGGCCCACCTTCTCCTTTCCAGCCGGAAACCTCCCACCCTCTTCCCATCCGTCCAGGGCAGGCCGTGGGTTTTGTGAAGATAAAGATGCTCGTTTCCCTGTGAGTCTGGATGAGCGACGCATGTGGACCTGTGTGGAGCCACGTCTGAACTGCCACCTGTGGGGGACCTCTCCACAGTCTAGCAGGGCAGAGCTGCCCGGGGGGTGGCCCTACCCTTTACATCTAGGGTAGGGAGCTTGGCCAGGGAGCCCTGGTGGCCCTTGGGGCCTGGGCTCAGGGCTCAGTCTGAGACCAAGGCCAGGTTGAACGCAGGTCAGGGTTGGAGCACCCCCTAGCCTCCCAGGGTCGCCACCCCGAACACCTCCCCTCCAGGGGCGCTGTGAGAACACTCCAGGCAGGCGGCAGACCAACACTTCCATCAGTGGCAGTTCCTGGGCACCCTCTGTGTCGGTTCCACGGATGACCCATGGAACCTGCTGATGGGGTCTTTGCCCTTGATGGGGGGTTGGTACAGATTTGCTGGCAGGTGGTTACAAGACAGCTGGAGGCCACCACCACTGGGAGGACAGCCTGCTGAGGGAGCGCAGAGGCGTGAGGATCTGAGCGGCCCTGGGGGCGTCCAGAAGCACACACTGACCCCCACACCGAGCAGGGCCGGCAGCTGGCAGTGACTCCCAGCCTGAGGAGGCGGGAGGCGGCCCTGCGTGACCAGCACCTCATCTGTCTCCCTCCTCACAGGGACCCTGCCGCAGAGCGCACCCCGCCACGGGCCCCCAGCTCAGCCATGCTGGCCTGTCTGCAGAGGACCCAGAACGCCCCAGGCCAGCACCTGGCCTGCCCAACCAAGAGCCTGGAGCTGCGCAAGTGTGAGTGACACACCCCTTCCTCTACCCTCTCTGAGTCACCCCTGCTGGCTCTCTCCTGGATACACCAAGCTCCCCCACCCCACCACGGGCCATGTCTGTCTCTGACCTTCACTGTCCTACATTGGCAGAGCAGGATAAAGGGGAAGCAAATACAGCTGGCCCTTGAACAATGCGGGTTTGAACTGTGCAGTTCCACTTAGATATGGATATGCTTCAGTAGTAAGTACTTCAGTATTATAGGGTCTGTAGTTAGTTGAATCCACAGATGTGGAAGAACCAAGGATATGGAGGGCCAACTATAAGTTATACTTGAATTGACCTCTACATTATTCAAGGGTCAGCTGCAGTCCTGAATGGGATCCTGGCTTGGAGCCTGCAATGCTGTGTGATCTTGGGCATGTCCTGTCCCTCTCTGGGCCTTGCTTTTTTCAGTGTGTCAGATTAGGGAGCTGGACTTGGAGACTTCCAAGTGTCTGTCCTCCTTTACCATCTAGGACAGGGACCAAGCCCTCTGGTCTGATTATTTTTTTACCACGGTAGGGTTTGTTTTTGAAGTGAAGTGTTTGGAAACATTTAAAAATCAGGGAGATTTGTATAAGTCCGGATCTAGTGTCTCTTGAACAGAGGATCTGGTAACAGAGGCCTGTGTTCCTGTATTGCAGCTATTGGTTAGAATGGAACTACTGCCTCTTTAAAGGGGGGTACCCACCCTCCAGCGCAAGACCGTTCCTACCCTTCCTAGAACTCTGTCCTAGCACAGGTTCGGCTGCCATTTATCATTGTGCTTACTGCTGTTGCTTTTTTTTTTTTTTTAATATGTCTTTATCTTTAGACATAGTATAATAGATTTTTGTGGTCCAGTATTCAAAAGAAATGAAGGGCCACAGAGACAAAAGCCTTTTTCTCCCCACTGTTGCACAGCCCTATCTCTTTCCAGAGGCAGCCAATGTTGTCAGCTTCCTTTGTCCTCCCAGGAGATGTGTTTTGCACATCCCAGCAAATATGTGTATATACACATATTTTATCCACTGTCCTGCACCTCACTTTTTCACTTAGCAATACATCCTGTATGTCAGCAACTAAAGAGCTTCCTCATTCTTTTGCCATATAGCTTTTCATAGCATGGATGATCTAAAACTTATTTGACCCGTCCC
The DNA here is from genome assembly GCA_004024745.2 of Catagonus wagneri. Classification (NCBI taxonomy): domain Eukaryota; kingdom Metazoa; phylum Chordata; class Mammalia; order Artiodactyla; family Tayassuidae; genus Catagonus; species Catagonus wagneri. The sequence goes on from PVHT021183555.1 coordinate 10,608,644, forward strand.
CTAAGGAGACCCATATGAACCTGTTGCCATCACAAGCAGTACAGCAACAAACTCTATCACTGTGTGTCACAAAGGTGTGAATGAAACTATAGGGTAAACTTCTACAAGTGGAAAGGTTGAAGGTATGTGCATTTGTAATTTTGACAGATGTGGCTTGACTAATTTATCTATTCATCTTCTTGGTCCATTTTTCCCATTTGTCTGTATTGATTTCTAGGAGCTCTTTGTATATGATGGAATTAGACTTATAGGAATCACAGATGTCATCCCCAAGCTGTCATTTATTTGTCTTTGATTCTGCCATGGAGGAATTTTCGTGGTGAAGTGAAATTTGTCAGTATTTCTTTTGATGGCCTTTGGATTTTGTGTCATACTTAGAATATCCTTCTTCATGCAGAAATTAAAAAAAAAAAAAAAAAGAGTTCTCGTCATGCATGGCTCAGTGGTTAACAAATACGACTAGGAAGCATGAGGTTGCGGGTTCTATCCCTGGCCTTGCTCAGTGGGTTAAGGATCTGGTGTTGCCGTGAGCTGTGATGTAGGTTGCAGACGCGGCTCACATCTCGTGTTGCTGTGGCTGTGGCGAAGGCTTGTGGCTACAGCTCCGATTAGACCCCTAGCCTAGGAACCTCTATATGCCATGAGTGCAGCCCTAGAAAAGCCAAAAGACAAAAAAAAAAAACTTCCCCAGGGTTTCTATTTTTTTTTTTTATTTAATGGTTTAACTTTTAAAATATATAATCTCTGGTAATTTGTCTGGTGTAAAGTGTGAGTTATGGATACATGTATTCAAATATCAGCACAATACTGTTAATTATTGTAGCATTATAATGCATTTTAAAATTTCTAATGGCTTTATTGAGATATTATTGACATACCATACGGTCCACCCATTTGAAGTGTAACCCACAATTCAGTGGTTGTCAGTATATTTACGGAATTTTGCAACCATCAGCACAGTTCATTTTAGAGTATTTTTATCACCTTAAGAAGAAACCTCTGAGAATTCCTGTTATGGCAGAGTGGGAATGAATCCAGCTAGTATCCATGAGGATGCTGGTTTGATCCCTGGCCTCACTCAATGGGTCGGGGATCTGGGTTTGCCATGAGCTATGGTGTAGATCGCAGATGCAGCTCAGATCGTGTGTTGTTGTGGCGTAGGCTGACAGCTGTAGCTCTGATTCGACCCCTAGCCTGGAACCTCCATATGCCACGGGTGCAACCCTAAAAGGACAAAAAAAGGAAGAAGCCCCTTCCCCATTTGCAGTCACTCCCTCGCCCTCTCCCCACTTTCTTTCTCTATAGATTCCCCTATTCTGAATTTCCATGAGAATTAATTCATTTAGCGTGTGGCCTTTTGTGACTGGCTTCTTTCCCTCTGCATAACATTTTCAAGATGCATCCATGTTGTAGCGTGCGTATAATACATTTTTTTTCTTTTTAGGGGTGCACCCGCAGCATATTCTCAGGCTAGGGGTCAAACTGGAGCTGCAACTGTCAGCCTATGCCACAGCCACAGCAATGCCAGATCCTAGCCACCTCTGCCCTACACCACAGTTGACGGCAACTCTAGATCCTTAACCCACTGAGCAAGGCCAGGGACCAAACCTGCGTCCTCATGGATACTGAGATTCATTTCTGCTGAGCCACGAATGGGAACTCCTAATACATTTTAATATCTGGTGGTGCTTCTTGCTATCTCCATTCTCTTACACAGAATTTCTTTGGTCATTCTAGTAGTTTTCAGTCTGGACTATGGAATATATTTATCTAGGTTAAAAAAAAAATCCTGTTTGTGTTTTTACTGGTAGTGCATGAGATTTACAATTTAGGAAGAAATGGCATTTTTTTATGATGATGCCTTTCCCTCCAATAACATGATCTGTACCTTTGTATTTGTTCAGACTTTTGTGTCCCTCAGAAAGTCTTAGCATTTCCTTCATTTAGATCTTGCACGTTGTATAAGTTTACTTTCTCTGGAAAGTTAACCTTTCTTGGCTAGTCTTTTCTTCCATAAATAGAGGTTGTTTATATAAAGGCAATTAACTCCTGCCAACTTACTCAATTCCTTTAATGTTTGTAATGTTTTTTCAGTTTATTCTCTTAGGTTTTCCAGTTATACCATCAAATCATTTGCAAGTGATAATTTGACCTCCTTCTTTGCAAGTTTTATACTTTGATACCTCTGTTTTATTTAATAGTGTTGGCTACTCTCTCTGGAACAATGAAAAAAGTGGCGACAACAGACACTCTTGCTTTGTCTGACTTTAACAAGAAGCTTCTAGGATTTCCTCATTACACAAAATGCTGGTTTAGGGGCAGATATTTCATCAGGTTAAATAAGTGTCCATCTATTCTTGTTTTATTAAGAATTTAAAAAAACAGGAATGAAATTTTAACTTTACCAAATGACTTTTCAGTGAAACTGATATTTTTTCCCTTTGATCTATTTTTTTCCCATTACTTAATGAATTTTATTACAATTATAGGTGTACAAAAATCATCGCAACTCAGTTTTATAGCATTTCCATCCCAAACCCTCAGTGCATCCCCCCACCCCCCAACTTGTTTCATTTGGAAACCATACGTTTTCCAAAGTCTGTGAGTCAGTATCTGTTCTTCAGAGAAGTTCATTGTTTCCTTTTTTTAGTTTCCACATGTAAGTGGTAGCATTTGATGTTGGTGTCTCATTGTCTGACTGGTTTCACTTCACATAATTTCTAGGTCCATCCACGTTGCTATAAATGTTATTTCATTCCTTTTAATGGCTGAGTAATATTTCATTGTGTATATGTACCAGATCTTCCCTATCCACTCCTCTGTCGATGGGCATTTAGGTTGTTTCCATGACTTGGCTATTGCATAGAGTACTGCAATGTACACTGGAGTACATGTGTTTTTTTGAGTCATGGTTTTCTCTGGATAGATGCCCAGGAGTGGGATTGCTGGATCAAATGGTAATTCTGTTTTTAGTTTTCTAAGGAATCTCCATACTGTTTTCCACAGTGGTTGCATCAATTTGCATTCCCACCAACAGTGTAATAGGGATCCTTTTTCTCTACACCCTCTCCAGCACTTATTGTTTGTAGACTTTTTGATGATGACCATTCTGGCTGGTGTAAGGTGGTACCTCATAGTGGTTTTGATTTGCATTTTTCTAATAATGAGTAATGATGAACATCTTTTCATGTTTTTTGGCCATCTGTATGTCTTCTTTGGAGAACTGTTTAGATCTTCTGCCCATTTTTTGATGGGGTTGTTTGTTTTTTTGGTATTGAGCTGTAGGAGGTGTTTGTAAATTTTGGAGATTAATCCCTTGTCAGTCGATTCCTTTGCAAATATTTTCTCCCATTCTGTGGGTTGTCTTTTCGTTTCGTTTAGGGTTTCCTTTGCTGTGCAGAAACGTTTTAAGTTTAATTAAGTCCCATTTGTTTATTTTTCTTTTTATTGTTCATTACCCTGACAGGTGGATCTGAGAAAATGTTGCTGTCATTTACGTCCCTTTGATCTATTAATATGAATAATGATATAGATTTCTTAATATTGAACCATCCTTGCATTCCTGGTTGGTGCCACTTGGTCATGATAAATGCTTTGTTATACTGTGAGATTGGATTTTCTAATTTTTTTAGCTGTTTTGCCTCAATTTCATCAGTGAGAATAGTCCTTTTTTTAGTTTTTTTTTTGGAACAGTCTGTTGAGTTTTGCTCTCAGCGTTTATACTTGCTTCATAAAGACAATGGCAGCTTTCCTTCTTTGTGCTTTATATCACGTTAAGTAGAAATGAACTGTTTTTATTTTAAAGATTGGTTGATCCTTCATGAAGCAGTCTGAGTTAGTGCCTTTATGGGGGGCTGGGTAGCTCTGAGGTATGCTATTTCTTCTGTAATAATCGATCTAATTGTTCTTGAATGCGTTTGGTAAATTATGTTTTTCTAGAAAAGCATCCATTTTATCTAGGTCTTCAAATATATTTGCATAAGCTGCACAAAATAAATTCTTTTAAATGATTATTTCACCTTTGTTTCTTATATTGCATATATTGTGCTCCTCTCCCCATTTTTAAAATCTGGTTAGTTAGCTAATGAGGTTATCTATCCCCCCTCTCCCAAAGAACTATTTTTAGGAGATCCATTTATTAGTAATTACCCTTTTCTGGTTTCTAGTTCATTAATTTATGCATTTGTCTTTATTAAAATCTTCCTCCTGCTTTCCTATTTAAATCTCCCTGGTGGCTCAGCAGGTTAAGTATCCAGCACTGTCATTGCTGTGACTTGGGCTGCTGCTGTGACACAGGTTCATTGCCTAGCCCAAGAACGTCTGTATGCTGTGAGCATAGCCAAAAAAAATTTCTTGAGCAGCTTAAATCTTTATACTGCTAAGCAAGAAAAAAAGAAAAATTAAGGCTGTGAATCCTCTGAACACTGCTTTAGCTATAAGTTTTAATATACAGATATTTTTATTATCAGTATTTTCTAAATATTTCATAATTTGGGCTTTGATTTCAGTATCCTTTGAGGTCCATCTATCCACCCAGGTAGTAGGTGCTTTTGTGCTTTGTTATTTCTAGTTCTCTTGCCTTGTAATCAGAGAATATGGTCTATGATTTCTACTTTTTTGGACTTCAGTGAAGTTTTTCTCTGTGTGCTATAACCGATGGTAATTTTGAGAGTTTTGTGACTTTTTGCAAGGATTTGAAAAGATGTGGCTTTGTTTTCATGATTCAGAGTTTGGAATTTTCCAATTGTATTTACCTCATTGATTACATTAGTTAGATCTTGTATATACTCACCTGCCATGGATAGAGACATGAATTAGATGCCTACTGCTAATGGGTCAGTCTGTTTCTTCTTGCATCACCTAAAGCTTTGGCCTTAGGAATGGTGATGCAATAATGTTATTTAACACACAGATATTAATACCTTAAATCTTCATAGTGAATCGCATCTTTTTTTTCCTGTATTTAATTATTTTTGGCCTGGATTCGGTTTTATCTATTAAGATGGTAACCGCCTATTGAGATGCTTTTTTAATTCATGTTTTTCTTGAAACCTTTCCCAATCCTTTCAGCCTTCTAAATCACTTTGTTTAGATGTGACTCATATAACATAGAGTTGAATTAAGCTTTGTGATCCAATCTGAGTGCCTTTTAAAAAAATTTTAATAGGCGAGTTTAGCCCATTTACACTTATTGATGTAACGAAAAACTTAGGTCAGCCGTGCTGTGCTCTGTCTTAATTGCTTTGAAACATCTTTCCCTGTGTGATCTAAGTTCTCTGTTTTGCGTACCTACTAATCACAGGGAAGGCTGGTACCCTTGTTCTAGTGCTGTAATGTTAATCCCCTAATTCTCTATTTCTTTGGAACAGCACCAATTTCACCTACCCTAAGAGGAACATAATGATGAAATTAGCATATTTATTTTTTCTCTTTCCAACATTTTCTCAGAGTTCACTTCAACCCTTTTAAACCTCTGTGACCTGACATCAGCTTTAAATATCTTTTGATTCCAGCTGTTAAAATGAGGACACTCTGTACTTAGACTGCTGTTCCCCTTTCCCCACGCCCTCTCTTCTTAGTGAAGCCATTACCTCTTCCTAGGACGTGTGATGTCAGCCTCCGGTCACATCCCCACAGACATTCCCATCCGAGATGAACAGGGTTCAGGCTCACAACCAGTTCTTTTGCCTTGTTCTTCCATCATCTGAAGTTGCCCTCACTTTGTGGCTTAAGGTCTCCTATAAACAATGCTCCTGGAATTCCCACACGTTCAGAAGCGTCTGTCGACTTCTCAACTTGAATGAGCAAAACATAGTAATCCCTGGGTCACTTTGTTTCCTTGAGGATTTTTGTAGACCTTGTTCTCTTCTAATGTTGAAGGTTGCCATGGAGAAGTGAAAGCCTGATTCTTCTTCCTTTATATTTCAGTTTGATCTCTCCACATTATTCGTGTCTTTACTTTAGTAGCCTATGTCTTGGAGTTGACCATTCAGACTGTTTTTTTCCTAGAACAGTCTGTGCTTTTCTACAGGCAGACCTATGGCTTGTAGTCAGCTTCCTTCTTTGCGGACTCTAGCGAAGCACAGACTGGCTGTCTTCTGCCCGTCTTCCGTGTATCCCTGCTTCTGATTATGCCTTTCTGACTCCTTGTTTCCTTTCATTTTGCTTACTTTTCATCCTGTTTTCTGTGCAGCTGCCTCCCCCCTCCATGCTCATTCCCTTTCTCCTAAGTTTTTTTTCCCCTACTCTTTGCATTTTTTGCTTTATAGAGACAGTTACAGCATTGTTTCCTTCACAGTGAAATACTGGGCCATAATTCTCACCTCTTCTGGGGCCACGCTTTTCTGATTTCAAGTGGATTTTGCCAGCCATTCCTTATGTTTTGCCTTTTACTTTTCTTTTATATTTTGATTAGGTCCCGTGCTGGTTCAAATTTGATTAACTTGCCTCTGGAGGATATTTCCAGAAAGACAAGGGGGACCTAAGATGTTATATCAACATCCTCAGAACTGAAGGCCCTCTGACGGTGTTCTTTCAGAGATAGGAGTTTAGAGAAATATTTGTCTGCCTCATCAAAAATGGAACAGTGACAGATCATCCAGAATGGCTTTCGGTTTCAAGGAAAAACGTTTTTCAGGCACAGCCAGCCCCCTTGCCTCCTTTTACATGGCCTCCAGGGAGAGCACGTTCTCTTTTATGAAATTAGATACTTCACTGAATAGATTGTCCATGGAAAAACTCAGAAAGCATGAGAATTTACAGTGAAAAATAACTCTCCTTCCCAGAGGAAACCGGCATTAGCAGTTTCTTTTTTTTTCTTTTTTTGTCTTTTTTTGCCTTATCTAGGGCCGCACCAGTGGCATATGGAGGTTCCCAGGCTAGGGGTCTAACAGGAGCTGCAGCTGCCAGCCTTCGCCACAGCCACAGCAATGCAGGATCCAAGCCGCGTCTGCAACCTACACCACAGCTCACAGCAACGCCGGATCCTTAACCCACTGAGCAAGGCCGGGGATTGAACCTGCAACCTCATGGTTCCTAGTTGGATTTGTTAACCACTGAGCCATGACGGGAACTCCAATTAGCAGTTTCTTAAAACACCCTCCCAAAAAATGCATGCAGGTAGGAGGGACAGTAGATACCTTTCCCGTAAACATTCGCACCCTGACACGCTTCTCAGCTCCTTGCCTCCCCCCACCCCACCCCACCCCGTCTATCTTGGAGATGATTCCCCAGCTGCCCTCCTTGTATTCCACTGCACAGATGAACACAGAGTTTTTGACCATCTCCCTGTCGATGGACATTTAGGTTGTTTCTAGTCTCTTGCTATCTGAACAGTGCTGTCGTGAACATCATCTTTGTTACCTGTATGCATATTGTGCAAAAAAATTCTCCCAGGGTGGGCTTGCTGGCTCAAAGGAACTGTGCATTTTAGCCTCTGACTGCTACCGTTCAGGTGCCAGGATTTCCTGTCTTGCCCTCTGGCTGGAGGCAAGGGCTGGGCACAGTGTCCTGGGCTGGCCCTTCCTTCCAAGGCTGGAACTAGAGAATTTGGGCTTCCCCTGCCCACTCGGACCCTTTGACATCTTTGCACTTACTGGAAAAGGCACCGACTCTGTAATTGAAGAGCACAGGAAAGAGGGAGGCAGGAAGGGAGATAAGCAAATTGAATTGGGTCAAGGCCTAGACAAGAATCCTGGGCGTTCAAGCCTAAGCTGACCCTCCTGTCCCTGTGGCCCCCAGGCAGCACCAAGACAAGAAGGACTGGCCTTGAGCTGCGTGAACAGACCTCAGGCCTCGCTGTGTTTCTCACCAAAGAAGAAAGGTCTTGACCGGCCACATGTAGCGTGACCTTGGATGAGTCGACTGGCCTTTTGGGGCCTGTGTTCTCCCTTCTGTAAAGGGAGGGCTCAGATCAGACAGACTTAAGAAGCCATCAGCTCTGACAATCTGTGATGATAATGTCAAAAACCCAGTGGAGGAGGGGTTCCCAGCGTAGCTCAGTGGTAACATACCCAGCTAGTATCCATGAGGATGTAGGTTCGATCCCTGGCCTTGCTCAGTGCATTCAAGGATCAAGTGTTGCTGTGAGCTGTGATGTAGGTCGCAGATGTGGCTTGGATCCTGTGTTGCTGTGGCGAAGGCCGGCAGCTATAGCTTGGATTTGATCCCTAGCCTGGGAACCTCCATATGCCTCCAGTGTGGCCCTAAAAAGACAAAAAAAAAAAAAAGGTAGGGAGAAGATGTGTCCCAACCTGAGCCCCTCCTCCTCTTCTTCCTCTGAAATGGGATCAGAGTGGCCTGGCTGCATGAGGACCAGCTGCCACAAGCGCCCAGAACATGGCCAACGAACCCGAGATGGCTGCCGTTCAGCCTTCTGGGACGCGAGGTCAGGCGGATGGAGCAGCCTGGGCGGCTGGCAGTTGTAGCCTGTTCCAGGTGACCCAAGAAAGAGACCTGGAGAGAAAGAAAGGAAAAAAGCCGTCGGGGGAGGAAAAGTCCACCCCCCCTTCCCCACCTCAGGTCGGAAGATCCTGGGCTACTCCCAGCGGGGCCCAGTCCCTGGGTCCCAAACGGGGCCTGCCCACCCCTGGACAGAAGCCTGTTTTTCTCAGCTGGTCAGTACTATGCCCCTAATAAATATTTGACTTTCTCATCAGGGTTTTGACACACAAACTGTCACGTGCACGGCTGAAAGTACGGGCCAGGCAGAAGGCCCCAGGGAGGCACCGTGGCAGCTGGGGTGTTGTACTCAGGGACCTGTCCTCGGGCAGGGAGGGGCTGAGGCAGCCGCCAGGAGACCCGTGTGAGCCTCCACCGTCACATGGCCGGCACACGGGTGAGCGAAGCAGTCCCTCTGTGCCTCGTGCTAGTCTCCGAGGCTGAGGGTGGAGTGACCGCCCTGCCCTCCCCACCCTGCACCCCAGGGCACAGGCTCTGCCACCAAGACGGCCTGGCTGTGCCCTGAATGGACTGGGTGTTCCGTCTTGGGCTTATGAGTGACTGGCCTTCTCTGGGCCTTAGTTTCCTCTGCTGTGATGTGGGAATAAGAACAGGACAGAACCCCCAGGGCCTGGCAGCAGACTCAAACCCTTTACCTAGGAGTCCCAGTGTGGCTCTGCGGGTTAATGAACCGACATAGTCTCTGTGAGAATGTGGGTTCCGTCCCTGGCCTTGCTCAGTGGGTTAAGGATCAGGCGTTGCCGTGAGCTGTGGTGTAGGTTGCAGACGCGGCTCGGATCCTGCATCGCTGTGGCTGTGGGGTAGACCGGCAGCTGTGGCTCCGATTTGACCCCTAGCCTGGGAACCTCCATATGCCATGGTTGCGGCCCTGAAAAAATACACAAAAACCTTTACCTGCCCCCACCTCCCTCAGAGGGCAGGACCCCTCTGCCCACACCTGCACCACAAAGGGATGAAAGCTTCCCCAGCCTGTCTCACCTTCACAGACGAAGCGTCGAAGGGCTGGCAACCCAGGAAGATGATGGAGCAGCCCTCCCCCCAACTCCCACCCCTCCTCACCTGACTCACCCAACACCCCGGACCCCAGAGCTGGCTCCCCTGCCCCCACGAGCTGAGCCCCACAGCATTCCTGCAGGTACAGCTGCTTCCACTGACACTAATAAAATAGGGAAGAAACAAAGCAATTTAAAATTCCAATAAAATTAAAAACTCACCGCTGGCTGCACAGCAGATTCAATTACGTAGCGGTTGCCGAGTACAGCCTGGGGGACAGGGGGACAGTCCGGGGCCTCCCCAACCATGGCACCAAACCCAGGAGGGGACAGAGACATGGAAGTGATGGCCAGGACAGGGCCCGACGGAGTTAGCCCCCTTTGACGATGGAACAAATAAAAACAAGCTCTCAGCAAACCAGGTCGGCAGGCACCTTCCTTCTGTCAGAGAGGATCCACCACAGTCCACTGCAAACCAGCCCACAGGATGATAAAGTCAGAGGGGGACACAGACCCAAATCACTGCCTTTCCACACTGTACAGCGGTCCTGGCCAGCTCAGGAAGACAGGGGAAATTAATACGTTTTAAGGATTAGAAGTAAAACTGCATGGAAATGGCAAGAGAAGAACTCAGCAAGGTTTGCAGTTGGAACATCAGCAGACGAGCAGTTTCATTCCGCTATAGCCAAAGTGGGCCCGCTTTTCCTGTAAGGTGCCAATATTTTCGGCCTTGCAGACCCTGCAGGTTCTGTTGTAACTACTCAGCTCTGTGGCGTTGTAGCTTGAAAACTGCCACAGACACGCGGAAATGAGTGTGCATAGCTGGGTTCCAATAAAACTTTATTTACAAAAACAGTCTGCAGGCTCTATCCCGTTAACAGAGAGTTGGAAAATATGTTTTACAAAAAGATACTGTTAAAAAAAAATTTTTTTTTTTTTTGGAAGGAGTCTTACCTATATACTAACAGGTATACAATTCACCTATTCAAACTCTACCAGTGACTACTTATTAGCATCAATTCATAGTTGTACAACCATCACCAATATCAAATTCCAAACCATTTTCTCAACACCCCCAAAAGAAACCCAGTACCACTTAGCAGTCACTCCCCACCTACCACTCAGCCCCAGGCAAACTATTAAACTACTTTCTGACTCTCTAGATTTACCTGTTTTGAACATTTCGTATAAATGGTGGAATCATAGAACATGTGGCCTTCTGCGTCTGGCGTGTTTACTTAGTATGTTTTCAAGCTTCATCCATGCTGTAGCAGGTGTCAATACTTCGTTCTTATTTCTGCTGAATAATATTCCACTGTATGGATACGCCGTGGACGTTTAGGTGATCTCCACATTTCTGGAAATTATGAATCATGCTGCTCTCAACATTTGTGTACAAGTTTCTGTGTGGACACAGGTTTTCAGTTTTCTTGCAGTATTTACCTGGGAGTGGAACTGATGGGTCATGTCGTAATTCTCTGCCTACTTTTTTGAGGAACTGCCAAACTGGTTCCCAAAGCAGCTGTGCCATCCGACATTCCCATCAGCGGTGTTTGAGGGTTCCAATTTCTCCACATCTTACAACTCTTGTTAGCATCGGTCTTTTTGATTCTAGCCGTCCTAGTGCAAATGATGTGGTACCTCACTGTAACTTTGATGTGCATGTCCCTAATGGCTAAGGGTGGTGAGCATCTTTTTTATGTGCTTAGAGGCCCTTGTATATCTTCTTTGAAGAAATGTCTATTCTGCTCTTTTGCACATTTTTTAAAAATTGCGCTTTTTATTAAGTTGTGAAAACATTCTTTATATATTCTACATACAAGTCCCTTTTCAGATTCAAGGTTCACAATATTTTCTCCCATTCTAGGGTTGCTTCTTCCACTTTCCTCTTGATGTTCTTTGAAGTAGAAAAGGTTTTAATTTTGGAGTTCCCACTGGGGCACAGTCGGTTAAGAATCCAACTGCAGTGGCTCAGGTTGCTGTGGAAGTGTGGGTTTGATCCCCGACCCAGCACAGTAGATTAAAGCATGTGGCGTTGCCATAGCTGTGGCTCAGATTCAATCCTGGCCTGGGAACTTCCACATGCCACAGGTATGGACATTAAAAAAAAGAAAAATTTTAATTTTGATGAAGTGAACATTTGTCACTTATGCTTTTGGTTTTGTATCTAAAAAGGCTTTTGCTTAACCCTACATCACAAAAATTTACTTCTGTGTTTTTGTCTAAGAGTTTCCTAGTTTTAGCTCTTACACTCAGGTCTGTGACCCACTTTGAATTAATTTTTTTTTTTTTTGGCTGTGCCAAAATCAGAAATGTGATCTTCCAACTTTGTCCTTTTTCAAGGTTGTTTTGGCTCTTCTGAGTCCCCCGAATTTTAGGCTCAGCTTGTCAGTTTCTGCAAACAAGCCATCTGGGATTTTGATGGGGATTGTGCTGGATCTGCAGACCAGTGTAGGGAATATTTCCGTCTGGATTTTAAGTCTTCCGGCCCATGAATGTGTGACATCTTCCCATTTATTTACATCTTTCTTAATTTCTTTCAAAAATGTTTTTTTCAGATTACAACTTTTGTTAAATTTAATTCTAAGGGTTTTTTTTCCCCAATGCTCTTGTGTATGGAACCGTTTTCTTAATTTCATTTGGGATTGTTCATTGTGAACGTATAGAAATACAATTGATTTCTGTATATTGATCTTGTATCCTGCAAACTTGCTGACTTGTTTATTCTAATTTTTTTTTAGTAGACTTCACTGGATTTTCCACGTGCAAGATTATGTCATCTATGAGTAGTTTTACTTCTTGCTTTTTAACGTGAATGACTTATCTCTGAGTGTTGTAAGATGTCCCTGAATATCTGGGCACAGGTGGCTCCCTTGTGTGACCCTAGGCATCTGAGCGTGTGTGTGAGCTTGGACACGTGTGCAGCGCACACGCCTAGAGAATGAGAGGAAGGGTCCTTTGTGTGGTGCCCGGTGATGACCCCTACCCTGCACTGCCTGGTCTGGCCCGGAAAGAACCAGAAGGCAGGCAGCCAGCCTTCTCTAAGCACCGCTGTGTACCAAGCCTTCTGACATGCATCCTCTCATTTCATCTTCGCCTGGAAGAAACAGGGAGCCAGGCTCACTCCCTTGAGGTCCCCCAGCTGGGAACTGGGGCACCTGGATTTACACCTGGGTCTGACCTCCAAGGCCCTGGGGCTGCCCGCTGGGCAGTGGGCCGAGGCTGGGAGCAGGTCAGGGGGCTGGCCACCGCCCTGCCCTTCCTGCCTCCGTCCCAGCAGAGGCCAGAGAACAGCTGCCATGCCCCGGCCCTGCCGCCTTCCCCTGCCCCCTTCCTGGGCGGCCTCATTAGGGATTCTGCCGGTGCCACCAGCTAATTAGTGTCACGTTAATTGAGCATTCAGAAGGCTGCCGCCTGCAAGGGCAGAGTGTCAGCAGCAAAGGGGAATGCAGATGTGGGCTGCTTCTCCCTGTGGGCCAGGCCAGGCCCCGTGCCCAGGGACCCCTTCTGTCCTGGACCCCCCTCCCTGACCCCCATTTCGGCACACATGCTGTTAGGGAGGAGGCAATAGGTAAAATCCGCGACAGCGTGAGGAAGCAGTGGCATTCAGTAAGCACCTACTGTGTTCAGGTGCCTGGCACACCTTTGAGTCTGCCACCCTCCCCTGGGAAAGCTCCATTCTAGTCAGAAAGTCTGAGGTCCACGGAGCGAACAACTCCGGGGAGGGGCGGGTAGCACAGTGGTCAGTAGGAAGCTGTCGGCCGGACAGGGGCTGGCGTCCGTCGGGAAGGTGCCCGGGCTCCCACAGAGAAGCCCGCGCGTGGACACCCCTCCCACCTCCACCTGCCCCGTGAGCAGGGACCGCGCGCCTGCCGGTGCAGAGCAGCACGCTGACTTCGGCAAACCCCTGACGTGCCCACCCCTTCAGCCCCTTGCAGATGAGGACCTGAGGCTCACGGTTCAGGGTCTGCCCAAGGTCACCCACGGCAAGTGGCCAAGCTGGACGTCAGACGGCCGCGGCCTGCCCCCAGCCAGAGCCCAAGCCGCCCACCCCTCCTGGGTCTCTGCAGCAGAGCCCCCGCTCTGCCTGGGCCCCCCTCCAGCATCTGGGAAGCAGGGGGCCGCCGAGGCCCACTCTTGTGTCTCCCTGTAGCAACATTAAATCCCACTCAAAGGGCTGCTTTTAATTGGCTTAATATACTCGTTAATAACTGCGTCTATTTAACACACCTGTAAAAGGCCCATAACATTAACTTAATGGCAGCGAAGCTTGCCCCGCACTGCCAGCCAGCCAGGCAGCCTTTTAAATTTCCCGATGAGATTCTCACAGGGGCCACAGCGGGCAGGCAGGGGGCAAGAGCAAGCGCGGCCCTGCTCACAGGGGGCCACCTTGGTGTCTGCACACGGGATCCAAGGCCTGCCCTGAAAGGCCCCCAGTGCACCCAGGAAACAAGTCAACAGTGACAGCAGGGCAGTGCTGGGGGCAGGCAAGGAAGGCTGCCTGAGGTTGGGCAGAGGGCACCTTGGCTTCGACCAGGAGGCTCAGAGCCAGCAGACCAGGGGGTGTAAGCACCCCTCCTGATCAGGTACTGGGAGGGGTGGGACGTGCGGAGACCCAGAGATGGGTCACTTCTTCCCGGGGTGTGGGGTGGGGGAGACAGGCAGACACAGAGCAGAGAAGCAGTGGGTCCAGGCCATCGGCACCAACCTGAGAGACCAGTCCAGCCCCGGCATCCGTGGCGCCCAGAGGTGGAGGGCAGTGGCCCAGAGGACATGCACGGGGCTTGAATCCTTTCTCTGCCACCAGAGGTCTCAAAGTGGTGGCCCACAAGCCACAGCCTGCCCACGGTGTGTGGTTTGTCCTGCTGGTGTCTGAGCACTGTTTCATGAGAGAACACATCTGGGCGGGCACGCCTTCCTTGTCCACCTCAGTCCTTGCCCTGCCTGGGCCTCTGTCCACCAGCCGTCAGCAAAAGCAACCCCGGCTTGATACCCTAGTTCCTTGAATGTCCAACCTCTTCTGAAACCCAGGGCCCACCTTCAGAGGCTGCCATGGGACTGGAGAAGGGCGAGGCCCTGGGTGACTGGGGCAATGCCAGGCCCAGAGGCAACACCCCACAGACGGGGGCCACCTGCAGGTGGAGGCGGCCCGGGGACACCACGCAGACATCCGGGGGCCTGTGGGGAGGGGGTGCTGCAAGGGAGGTCAGGGCCAGGTGGCCTGAATGGCACCCTGAGCAGCTCAGACCTCACACAGATGGGGGCTCATGGAAGATTTTACTGAGAGAGGCAAGGCAGCAGGGACCTTAAGTGAATTAATTCATCGCCAACAACTGCGGCAGGCACCTTGCGGTGCTCACAAAACTCTCCAAGGTCAGCAGAAGTATCATCCCCATTTTATACAAGAGAAGACTGAGGCTCAGAGAGGGGCAGCAGCTGGGATCTGACCGTGATGTCTTCTCAAAAGGCGCCAACCAGCCTCTGTGCTCTGCCTGATGACACGGGGAACCTGGGGAGCCTCGGGCTGCTCGAGGCCAAGGGAAGCAGAGGGTACTTTGAAGCGGGGCTGCGTGAGGCAGGGGTCAAGGGCAGGCAGGACCCTGGGAGGTATGGGCCCCTGTGCCCGCCCTTCCCCCACTCTCAAGGAGCGCTCGGGCAAGGCCGGCCACCGGCAAGCACAGAAAAGCACAGAGCAAAGAAAAAACGCCTCTTTTCCAGGCCAGCCGCTGTTGGCATCTGGGCTTTTTTCCTTCGAGTCTTTTTTTTTTTCTTCTCCCTTTGTAGGGCCACACCCACAGCATATGAAAGTTCCTAGGCTGGGGGTTGTATCAGAGCTGCAGCTGCCAGCCTACGCCATGGCCGCAGCAACTCCAGATCCAGGCCGCATCTGCAACCTACACCTTAGCTCACGGCAAAGCCGGATCCTTAACCCGCTGAGTGGGGCCGGGGATCGAACCCACATCCTCTTGGATACTAGTCGGGTTCGTGTTCCACTGAGCCACAACGGGAACTCCCTTTCCTTCGAGTCTTGGTTCAACCCCCTTTGAAAGTGGAGGGAGATGGGGGCGCATGTGGCACAGCCCCTTTAGAACCTCCTCTTTCCACATACCTGCCCTGTACCCGCTTCCCTGGTGGT
The DNA here is from genome assembly GCA_004024745.2 of Catagonus wagneri. Classification (NCBI taxonomy): domain Eukaryota; kingdom Metazoa; phylum Chordata; class Mammalia; order Artiodactyla; family Tayassuidae; genus Catagonus; species Catagonus wagneri. The sequence goes on from PVHT021183555.1 coordinate 10,624,232, forward strand.
CAGAGCCTTCACATCACAAACCCACGTGTCCAGCAAGGCGGGTCTCTACTGGGGGCCTCCTGGATGCTCTGTCTCCAGGGAACAGGCAGGTTGTTCCCAGGATGACTTCCTTCTAATGTCCCTCTTCCTCTTTTCCACCCAGTGGCTTGGGGGAGGCGGGGTCCCATTAAAACCTACACTGGGTCACGTCCCTTCTCTATTCCCAGCACCCCGGTGTGGAGCAAAGCTAGGTGTCTCAGTGGCACAGGCCAGTGTGCACCGTGCGCCCCCTGCCTCTCAGGGCCGTCTCCGAGGACCATCCCCCACTGGCTCCACTGCCCGAGACGCACCCGTCCACTCCCTCAGCCTCTGCTGGCCCCACTGGCGAGACCGCTCGCCCATGCGACATCCAGGCCGCTCGCCCCTCACCTCCTTCCACCCCCCTGAAAAGCCACCTTGTCAGAGAAGCCTCCTGCGCTGACCACTGTCCAAACCAAGCGCCCCTCCATCCGCCCCTCTCCACCCCCCACACCCCGCTGTCCCGGTCACTCTGGCTACGCAACAAATTACCCCAAAGCTCAGTGGCTGCCCACAGCCATCTCATATGCTCAGGACTGTAGCCAGGGCACCGCAGGGTGGTGTCTGCTCCATGACATCACTGGGGAGGGGTCTGCTGGAAGCCCCAAGCCGGGGCCAGGATCTCCAGAAGTCCCCCTCCCTCACACACCAGGTGGTGGCTGCCGGCTGCCGGCTGAAACAGCCACTCACGGCCTCTCCACGCGGCGCGGGCTGCCCAGAATGAGAGCGCGGGGCTCCAGGGATAAGTATCCTGAGAGAGACCCGCTGGGGTCTCCAGGCGGAAGCCGCACACCTGCAGGATGGAGCCAGGACAGTCACCAGCACCACCTCTGCCGCATTCTGTTCAGTAGAATGGAGTTGCTGAGTTAGTTCAAGTGAAGGGAAGTTTGGCTCCGCTTTTCGTGGGAGGAGGGCCAGAGAGCTGTGGACACGCTCTAACACCACACACCTGCTCCCTGCTTGTTCACGGGGCCCGCTGCCCCCTGACACGTTCTGTACTGTCACCCCCGGCTGGACATTAGCTCCTTGAGGGCAGGGACTTTGGTTTGCTTTGACCGCCCTCCACCGCCAGGATGGCGCCTGCGCACAGGAGGGGCTCAGAAAACATCGGGGGAGCAGGGCTGGCGGGGCGGGGGGGGTTCCTCTGGGGGCCACAGGGCTGCCTCTGGCTTATTTCCTCCCAGGACCAACCCTCCAAGTGTGACAGGTGGTGAACAAGGGCTCCCAAGTGGAGGGTCCATCTAGCCACAGCTCCATCGCTCACTCAACACAACATTCCTGAGCTCCTACTACATGTCCTGTGGGCAGTAGGGGCGCTAGTGAATAAGCCGGATCCAGGAGCCCAGTCTGATGGGGAGAAGGACAAGCCTGGGCAGTCAGAATCTGCCATGGTGCCCACAGTGATGAACCGGGTACTGATGGACTGAGGTCCCCTAGGCCAACTCAGGGAATCAGGGACCCAGGGGGCCCATAGGGTTCACAACCCTGTGTGCACTGCCCGCCCCCACTACTGCTCAGACGCCTGCCCTGCGCACACAGCCTGTTTGGCTGGTTCCTCCCCATGAGGCCTTTTTTGTCATTACATTTGCCAAAACGGGGCCACGCAATTGCACCAAACACGGGCGACTGTACCTACGGTCCAGGACCCCCCCAGGGCACCTCCAGAGCCTTCATCAAGTGAAGGTCAGGGGCCCAGCCTGGCCCAAGTGGCCAGAGACCGTCCCCACCCCAGCCCACAGCCACTGTACTCTGGTGGAAGGGGCTGGGTCCGAGGCCCCCGGGTGGCTCAGGAGAAAGCCCTTCAAGGAACAAGGCGTAAAGCAGAGGCTGAGGCTGCAGAGGCACCGTGATGGCGCCGGGCTTGAGATGCAGACTCTGGGGGCACATCTCCAGGCCGCCAGCGGGCAAGTCTCTAGGAGGCGAGGGCAGGCGTGAGAGCTGCCCAGCCGTGTGGCCCCTGATGGGTCCCTTTCCGCCTCTCTGGGCCCCCAGGCTGACTCCGAGGTGCCCCCTCAGGACTGTCTGCCTCCTAATTCAGTGGAACAAGAAGTGGGGGCTCCTGAGTCTCCCGGCTTCAGCCGGGACCTGCCTTGGGCGCAGGCAGGGTGACGATGACGTGGAAGGCTGTACACAGGCTGGGTCCAAATCCCAGCTCTGCCCCTGCCGGTTGTGCGTTCCTGGGAAACCCCGAGTGCCCATTTCCTACTCCGGAAAGTGAGGGCCTGGATTAGTTCTCTGTTTCCGCGCAGCAAGTTGCGCCAAAACTTAGTGGCCTAAAACAATCTCGGATGGTTTCCGTGGATCAGGAGCCATTTGGCCCGGTAGTTCTGCTCCATGTCGCGTGAGGCTGCAGGCAGATGCTGGCAGGGGCTGCAGTCATCCGAAGGCTCAACCGGGGCCGGAGGATATGCTTCCGAGGAGGCTCACGCGGCTGCCGGCAGGAGGCCCCCGTCCATCCCCTGGTGGGCCTCCCCACAGGCCGCCCCAGCGCCCTCACAGGCAGCTGCTTCCCCAGAGCGAGGGAGGGGAACGCAGCCACAGAGCCTTTTGAGACCCAGCCCCCGCTGTCACCCTCCTTCACTTCCGCAGTATCTAACAGGTCACACAGGTCAGCCCCGTGCGGATACCAGGAGGTCAGGGTCACTGGGGTCGGGGCAGATCTCAGAGGCCCCCTGCCAGACGCCACAACGTGTCTGCTCCCTTATCTGTAAAATGGGACCACCTCCCACCTCTTGGAGCTGTCAGATGCTCCAGACAAGAGGCATTAAGCAAAGCCGTAGGCACGGAGCCTCGCACAGACCAAGCGCTCACCGAAGGACAGCCTGGGTGTCACGGCGCCATCGGCTCCAACAGACGCTGGGGGACCAACCCACCCTGCTGACCGGCGGGGGTCGGACGGGCCCCTTCTTTCAATGAATGGGGACTCGTAACAGGCATTGCTCTTCTTTTCTTCTCCTTCTTAAGGTTTTAAACACCTAATTTATTCCATCCATTAGATAGATTTTGTAGATTTAATCATTTTCACAGTTGGTGGCTCATTGGATACTCAAGATAAACTCCAAATGAAAGTATAATGGTGAGGACAAATGAGTTTTCACACCACAATGGCAGAAACTTGCTTGGGAAGAGAGTTTAAGAGGAACAAAAATACATACAGATATAATTTTTTTTCCCCCAGCAGCCGCTTTTGCTGACTATAGTAGGTTACCACAGTTAATTTCACCAGTTTTGTTCATCTGTAAAATTGCATAAAAGTGACATTTTTGTGCTCATTATAGCAACTGCTGATTTATGGCTGGTAAATGAAGAGCTGGTCCCTTTTTTGCGGGACTCTCCGAGCGGCGCTAAGTGCCCATGAAATTGCTTGTATAATGTAGTTTAAATCCAATCTCGGAGAAAGATTCCCCCGTTGGCCAAAGTGACATTTCCATTCTCCACACTGAGTTTATTCTAGGCCACTTAGGAGGGGGACGGCCCCAGGCAGGGTCAGGATGGGAGTCCGGGGTCGGCTCCACCTGCCCTGCCCGAGGAGGCCCAGGCACGGCAGGGCCCTGCTCCCCCCCCCTTAGGGTACCCGCTGTCGCCGACCTCTTGGCTCCGTGCTGCCCTGCCCAGGTCAGAGCCCAGCCTTGCACTTCAGGGTGGGGGCAGTGATCTTCCCAAGGCGAGGCCTGCCCTGCCCCCCAGCCGCCGAGGCTGTGCACGGGCTCCCAGCGCGGCACTCATGACGCCGGGGGTGGGTGGGACAGTTCTCATGGTGGGGTCATCGCCTGCGCGCCGTGGGGTGTTGAGCGGCACCGCTGACCCGTGCACCCTAGATGCCAGCAGCACCCTCTCGCCACGTTATGAGAACCGAAACCTTCTCCAGACACTGCCCGTGTGCCTCGAGGCAGAACCTCTGAGAGCCACTGCCCCACAGGGAAAAGGCCCTGCTCAGGCCCGCCGCCCTCCTGAGCTGCCTGTCCTGGTCCTCCCTCCCCCACGTGTCCCCTCTGGGCCTCTCTCCTACTCCGGTTCACAGCTCCCACCCGGGACAGGCTGCCTCCCCTCTGGACCTGTGCCCGTACAAAGTTTGTTCTGCCTGAAACATATTTCTCTCCTCTTTGCTCACCGCTTTCACAGGAACGCTCTTTCCTCCAGAGAGCGGTCTCCGAAGCGCCGGGGGTTGAGGCTCCCCCACGTCCCCATGCTGCCTGCACCTCCCCATCACAGCGCGCATTTTGTTCAGACTGGCTGCGAGCCTGTGACCGGGTCGGGGGTGAGACACAGTACAGGTGGGGTGTGGTGTGTAGCGTCCTAAGGAAGGCGGTGGGGTCTATACTCTGTCCCAGCCACAGTGGCAGGCCCACCCGAGCACAAGCCCTGCCCCTTCCTCTCCTGGGAAGACCCTTGTGCCCAGGAGACAGGGAAGGGTCTTAACGCACTTAGACCCACTTCTGCTCCGGATCCACTGCAAGGATCATTAAACCCTCACGGCCACCCTGGGAGGTCGTGATAGCAGCAGCACAGCCCCATTTTACAGATGAGGAAACTGACGCTCTGAGCGGTGAACCCCACCCCCGCCAAGTTTCCCCCAGGAGTCAACTCCTGGGCCCCAGGGGTACCCACAGGGCGGGAAGGAAAGCAGACCCTGGGAGGGGATGGGCAGCCTTCGGGAGCAAAATCCCTCCTTCTCAGCTGCATGCTGGTTGAAGGAGCAACTATGAGCATTAGGGTGAAAACCAACCACAGCAGCTTCTCGGGCACCAGGCCTGGGCTCTGTTCACTGAGCCATCATCATCCCATTTTACAGACGAGGAAAGGGAGGCACCGAGCACACAAGTTAAGGGGTGGGAGAAATGAACACCCACCAGGGCGGTCTTACAATGAAAGGCAGCGCCACACGGGTGGCGTGGAGGGTACGGGGCGCCTGGAACGCCCGTGCTCTGCGCAGGGAGCGTGGCCGGCACAGTCTCTTGGGCAAACTGTTGGCCATTTGTCCCTGAACTGAACGTTCTGGCCTCCACTGTGTCCCGGCAGCTCCGCTCCTGGGCCTGTTCCCAGCAGGACTCACTGAATCCGTGCCCCAGGGGCCACAGCACTGTTTGTCTCAGCCCCAGGCCAGAGATGACCCCGGTGGCACAGACAGCAGGAAGGAGCAAACTGAGCCGTAGTCACACTGAACACCACACAGCCATGAGAAAGCACCGACTGCCCTGATGGCCACCTCCAAACAGCCTTAAGGGGCAGAGACCCAGCGGTGCCAACAAGCACCTGCTGCAGGGTTCCAGCTCACCTGTGCCAGCACCAGGAGTCCCTGGGGCTGGACGTCAGGAGAGCCCTTCACTTGGCGTGGTTACTGATCGGGGGGGCCCCTGGGGGACTGGCACTGGCCTCTCCCCTGACCTTGGTGTCCTCTGTGTACTGGTACCACTGCTGAAAGCACAGCACACTGCAGTGTGTGCGGTTTGCTTTAGTACTTGGCACATGGATCCAAAGGGTCAACTTTAGAAGTTTTGAAAGTCTTAAAACTTCAGAAGGAGAGAAGGAAGGAGCGAGTGACTGAATGGAGAAAAGACTGAGGTGGGGCGGCTGGTGAGTCCCTTCCTGGGAGCAGTGAGCAGTGTGGCTTCCAGGCTTCCCCTGTGTCACGGGATCCGCACTCACCTGGGCTTCCTTCCCTCCCTTGTCCCCGCAGGTGAGACGGCGGCGGCGGGCAGCTCCATGCATTCCTCCCGCTACCCGAGCCCAGCCGAGCTGGACGCCTACGCCGAGAAGGTGGCCAACAGCCCGCTCTCCATCAAGATCTTCCCCACCAACATCCGCGTGCCCCAGCACAAGCACCTCGGCCGCACAGTCAACGGCTATGATACCAGCGGCCAGCGCTACAGCCCCTACCCGCAGCACGCGGCCGGCTACCAGGGCCTGCTGGCCATCGTCAAAGCCGCCGTCTCCTCCTCCAGCGCGGCCGCGCCTGCCGGGCCCGCCAAAAGCGTGCTCAAGAGCGCCGAGGGCAAGCGGACCAAGCTGTCGCCGGCCGCCGTGCAGGTGGGCGTCGCGCCCTATCCGGCGCCCAGCACTCTGGGGCCCCTGGCCTACCCCAAGCCACCCGAGGCGCCCGCCCCGCCGCCCGGCCTGCCCGCGGCCGCCGCCACCACCGCCTCGGTCATCCCCCTGCCCGGCCGCGGCCTGCCCCTGCCGCCCTCCAACCTGCCCTCCATCCACAGCATCCTCTACCAGCTCAACCAGCAGTGCCAGGCCCCAGGCGCCGCGCCCGCCGCCTGCCAGGCTGTGGCCATTCCCCACCCCAGCCCGGCCAAGCACGGCCCCGTGCCCAGCTTCCCCAGCATGGCCTACTCGGCCACCGCAGGCCTGCCCGACTGCCGCAAAGGCACCGAGCTGGGCCAGGGAAGCACACCGGCCTTGACGTTGGCTGGGGCCACCAAGCCCGCGGGGTACACGGAGGGCGGCCTGGATTACCTGCTGTGGCCACAGAAGCCGCCCCCACCGCCACCCCAGCCACTGCGGGCCTACAGTGGCGGTGCGGTGGCCAGCAAGTCCCCCGAGGCCTGTGGGGGACGGGTGTACGAGCGGGCCAGTGTGTCACCCCTCAACTGCGGCGTAGGGCTGCCCGCCAGCTTCACCGTCGGCCAGTACTTCGCCGCTCCCTGGAACAGCGTGCTGGTGACCCCCACCAGCGATTGCTACAACCCAGCGGCAGTGGCGGTGACCGAGCTGGGGCCGGGGGCAGCCCGGGAGCTGGCGGGGCCCCCAGCGGAGACCCTCTCAGGCCTGCCCAGCAAGAGCGTGTGCAACACGGCCGTGCTGAGCAGCTCCCTGCAGTCGCTGGAGTATCTCATCAACGACATCCGGCCGCCCTGCATCAAGGAGCAGATGCTCGGCAAGGGCTACGAGACAGTGGCTGTGCCCCGGCTGCTCGACCACCAGCATGCCCACATCCGCCTGCCCGTCTACAGATAAGGCCTGCCCGGCGGACGCACGGACCGACGGGTGCCAAGGGGGGAGGCAGGCCGCAGAACAGGGGGGGCGGCACGTAGGGGGCCGGCCACGCCCTGTGTCCGAGTGCCCACGGATGCCCACAGGGAAGCCGGGCTGGCTACTGCCACGTGGCCGCCCGATGGGGAGTGGCAAGGTGACCTCACTCACCGAGGCCCCTCCCCACCCAGGGTGGGCCGCTCCGGGACTCGGGGAGGGCCCAGGGCGGCCACTGATGTCCACATCTTCCTCCATCCAAGCCGGCAGAGCAGGGAGAGAGGAACCGTTTAAACACAGGAGTGGGGCTCCGGCCACAGTGGGATGCAGGAGGAAATGTGCTGGTCTAGAGTCAGGGCAGGGCCGGAGCAGCCCCCAGGGCTTAGCCAGCTCCTCCCTCCACGAGCTCCCCAGTTTCCCGGAAAAAAAGCAGAGAGGGCCTACAGGAAGTCACTGGGCCCACAGTGCCCTGCACTGCCCAGTCCAGGTAAAGACCAATCTAATAGAGGCTTGGGACCACTGGTCCTCCTGCTGCTCCTCTGCTAGGCTCTCTTCCCCTCCCCACCATTCCTTCCCAACACAGAATCCCATCGCCATCCTCCAAACCCTGGACTGCCACCTGCCCCCTTCCCTCCAGTACATCGTACAGGGCTGCTGGGCACAGTTGTGCAGGCTGTGTACTGCACAAGGGCAACTCATCCAAGGAGACACCACTTGCATCCTAGACTTGTATATTTATTACAGCAATTTTCTGAATCTCGAGAAAGGGGCACCATTTACCTATTCGCACAAAGGCACCACAGGGGCTACAATGTCAGAGGGATCAGACCCTGCCTCCTTCAGGGGTTCTCCTAGCATGGGGGCTACCTGCTGGTTTTAATCAGGAGATCCAATCCGACTCCTTTCCTGCAAGCCGCCCTCCAAGGCCTGCCCCACACCACGAGGGGTAAGGTGGGCAGGGGCCCCCCATTAGGTCCCCAAGGCCTGATTTCCCCAAGCCCTGGCCCCTCTGGCACTCTGGAAGCGGTACTGTATCTCTCTCCAAGGCCTGTTCAAGCACTAAGTGCATTTACAAATCTCTGAGAATGTTTTTTTTTATACTAAAATTGACCATTATATTCTACTGTGAGAAGTGCAGTCTGCACTATATTGTTTTAAAAACGAAGAGAAAGAAAAAAAAAAAGGAAAACACAGATGGTGTCTCAGCTGTGGGATTGTTTCATAGAGCTCTTGTTTTTGTTCCTTCTTCCTTCCTCCTCTTAGGAGTAAAACTGGCTGTCCCCTCCCCTGCTAACTGGCTCGGTGCCCTCAGGAGCCTCCTGGCACCCCCTGCGCTGGGCCACTTTGTATGCGATGTTTCATTTACTCCTCCAGCTCTTTCGAAGTGGACACCGTCATTTACCCTGTTTATGTGTCAGCCACTCAGTCGGGCCAGCAGTGGGTCCACAGAGCAGCCAAGACAGAACTGAGGCTGGGCCCCTCTGGCTTGTTCCCTGAGTGGTACAGAGGGGGTCTGGGGCTGGCGGCCCCCCGCATCACTAAATACCTTCCCAGCCCTTCCTCTGTGCCTGGCACACTCCATGCCTCCCTGGAGGCAGCATGGCTAGGGACAGGCCAAAGCGGCTGAGCAGCGGTCATCTCCCTGGCCAGCCCGACACACACCCGCCCTGTGCCCTGGTGCCCGGGATGTGCAGGAGATCACCCCTGCCCTAGCAGTCTCGTCGCTGATCAGGCATTTACTGTGTGCTGGGTCGTCTCCTATATGCAGCATCTCATTGTAGCCTCACCACTGCTTGCAAGGGAGGGGGTGTTCAGAGGAAGAAGCTGAGGCTCAGAGATGTGAAGGTCACACAGCAAGTCTGTGGAAAGTTGGGGTGCCAACCCCACAGCGTGGACCCTCCCTCACGTCCTATTCCCCCTTCTCCCCAGCCTGCCAGCCCCGTGTCAGAGCAGGGGGGAAGTGGGGAGCCCCCAGTCTAATTCAGGCCTCCCCCCCCATGCATGGAGCCCCGTCCAGATGCCTGGTGTGGCAAGGCTCAGGGCGGAAGAGGGGCAGCGGGGACATGCCCCTAAGGCCGGACCCCCGAGCCTGGCAGACACAGGCTCCTAGTGGAAGAGGCTGTATCCAGGCCGGGACCTGGGCCCTTCTGAGCCAGGTCAGTGACCCAAACACATCATGCGTGCCCTGGAGAACAGGAAGAGGCATCTCACTGGGCGACCAGCCAGAGTCCACACTGTAGAAGGCCACCGGGTATCACCACAAACAGGATGTAAACAAAGTGCTCTCCTGACCTCACATAACTGAGAACAACCCTCTCGGGTATGTAAAAAATCATCTCCGTTTTACAGATGAGGACACAGAGAATCTAAGAAACGGCTGCCTGCGAGGACGGTAAAAGAGGGAGCCAGGTTCCAGCATCCAGCGCCTCCAGTGAGCTAGACGTGGGTCCAAACCTACCACTGCCACTCAGACCCTGAACCAGTCCATCCCCAAAGGCAGCAGCACCAGAGCCAGAGACAGACTTCGAGGCGCCTACAGCTCAGTGTGGGTGCTCGGGGTGGGGGTGGGGGGAGACCAGCAGGCTCTACAGTCAAGTTTAGGGCTGGGCGGGTCAGCCTGGGGCTCAGCTGTTCCCAGGGACTACCACCGGGGCGCCTCAGCACCACCTCTAGGTAGCCCAGGTCCCCATGTCCTGGGACCACCCACCAGGCCAGGTCCCTCACATCCGGAGATGTGGGCCAAGGACCCGCCCCCATCTCCCTCTGAGGAGTTCTAGCCCTGTCCCAGCACCAGCTCCCGAGCTGCCTCGTCCCTTTTCTTCTCCCTGTGAGCTGAGTTAACTCATCGCAAAGGGCCCTCCAGCCTCATCGCTCTGGCCTGCGGCGCCCTTGCCCTTTATGCAACCACGTCTGTTCCACAGCCAAGGAACAGCACAGGTGATAACGACCAACAGCATCCTTGCCACAATTACCAGCAGCCCGGTTCCTGTAGACAGACCCGCCACCAGGCTCAGTGCTAAACGGTATTTACTCCTCACAACCGTTCACGTGCCGCTGATTCAGGTGCACATTCCCACGTCTCAGGTGAAACCAGTGAGGCCCAGAGAAGAGTGGTCACAGCCCAAAATCACACGGTTGAGGATGGAGAGCAGAGAAGCAGCTGGGATTTAACACGGGGCCTCTTAACTGCGGTGCTACGCAGAGACTAGAAACCCACCGGGGACCCCCAAATATGGCCTATTTGGCTCCAGCAGCAGGCCCAGCTCCGGTTCCCACACCCCGCCCTGCTGGGACGACACGCTGGTCGTAGGAGGAAGAGGGAAACACCACCATCTATCCGGCCCCCAACACCGACCCCACCGGAAGAGCTGCACGCCTTCTCTTTCGGACGCTAGGTTTCTCCTCCTCTCCGTGTAGCTGTTTGGGGGTTCATCCCACTTAAAGCTGGGCCTTCCCATTCGGTAGCCACGTAGGTGGCCCAAATCCGCGTTCATCGCTACCACTTCCTGTCGTAACAATTAGAAGGTCACCCATTTTCCAGAGGCATGGCCGGCGGGCGGGCGGCTACGGCAGACAGCTCAGTGGAGAGAATCCATGTGGGGGACACTCACCTTTCCAGGGTGGCTCCGTGTTTCTTCACTCATCCCTTTAGTCCTGCTCCCGCTTCCACCGTGGCTGCCTTGCCTCAAAGCAGCAACTTCGAACCGGCAACGCTCAGCTCTGAGCCGCGCCTGGGATTCCACGTGCGCCTGGGTTCCGGCGCTGCGCTGCGCCTGCGCGTCCAGGGTGCTCTTAAAGGGCCCACGGTTGCCCGGGGCGGCCTATGCTGCCTGCTGGAAGGTGGGATCCAACCACTAGGCGAGCCCAGTGGACAAGAGCTTTTTTGTTTAAGTCCCTACCACCACCAGCTCCCCGGAGAGTAGCAGGGGGAAGGGACTAAGCAAGAAAACTAATCTCAGTCTCCCACAGACTCCATGTGTGACCCTGGGTGACTTGTGTGGTGACATCTCTGAGCCTCAATTCCAGTTCTCTGAGCCTCTGTTAAAGTGAGCAGTGGTATTTGAAGGACTGGGATGACATCAGGTGATGTGTGATCAGGATGACAGGGCAAAAAAAAGGGGGGGGGGATTCCTGTCATGGCTCAGAGGTAATGAACCTGCCTAGTATCCATGAGGACACAGGTTCAATCCCTGGCTTCAATCAGTGTGTTAAGGACTCTGCATTGCTGTGGCTGTGGGGTAGGTCAGCAGCTGTAGCTCCGATTAGACCCCTAGCATGGGAACCCCCACAGGCCACAGGTGCAGCCCTAAAAAGACAAACAAAAAATGACAGGGCAAATTAGTCCTGTTAGCGGGGACCCCCTCCCACAGCAGTGGGGCCCAAGGTTCCAGTCGTGAGGCTGCGTCCCCCACCCCCCAGCATGTAGCTTTTGGCTAGTGACTGCCCCACTTTAAGACACTTATTTCTCAACTGTAAAGTCAGACTAATATTACAAAGCGTGTGCGGGGCTGAACGTAGAGACGGGTGGTCTAATCCACCAGGCAGCACTGAGCCTGTTCCATGTGTTATTTCTGTCGTCACCTACTCTGGCTGATTTTCACCATAGAAAGTGGGTTTCTAGGTTAAAAGAGTTTGAGACACAGATGCCTGTCTCCTGGCTCCCCACCTCTGCCTTGGAGATGCATGGATCACATTAGCAAATTAAAGGCTCTGAAAAGTCCTACAGGCAAGATACTCTTCCGGCTTTAACCAGCATTTCCCTAACTTTTCCCAGTCACCGAAGTTTTTGTTTCTATATGTTGGCATCCCAAGGGCTTCAGAAAATACTGAGTCCCACCCCTTGTGTTGCAGTTGGGGAAACTAAGTCCCTTTTCCTCTCCTTGAGGGGCCTCTGTTTCCGCAATTGCAATACAAAGGCTCCTAACGGGCTTGCAGCAGAACGGGAACGGAATCCAGCCCTGACCTGGAGCTGCTGAGCTTCTTTGTCCACCACATTGAGCTAGGCCCCAAGGAGGGGGAAGACCGCCAGGGAAAGAGAGGAAGCCCATGTTTGAGAAGTGCCCATGATTCACATTTTTTTTTTGTATTTTGTCTTTTTAAGGGCCACACCCGGGGCATATAGAGGTTCCCAGGCTAGAGGTCTAATCACAGCTACAGCTGCCGGGCTATACCACAGCCACAGCAACACAGGATCCTTAACCCACTGAGCGAGGCCAGGGATCGAACCTGCATCCTCATGGATGCTGATCAGGCTTGTTAACCACTGAGCCACGACGGGAACTCCGTTTCCCCTGTTTTGAAAATGAGCAAAGTGCAGTTCAGAGAAGAGAGGCAACTTGCTTGAGGGCACACAGCCACTAGATCCTAGACTTTACAGAGGTAGAGATGGCCCCCTTTTTCTCCTGGTGGGAATGGCGGTGGTGGGGTTTCCTGAGTCTTAACAGCCTCGGGGCACACCTAGTGGGGGGCTCGCACAAGGGTCTCCTCCTTACCATGATCCGGGCTCTGAGTTTCCCTCAGGCCTCCTCTGTGGAGGCTCCTGGATGTGACTACAGCAGCCCCTGGTGGCCAGTCTTCAGGATCAGTGGCCCCACCCTGTAGAGGCCAAGGCGGATCTGGGGGTCCAGTGGGCAGATGCCTAACTGAGGGGGCCTGAGGGGGACGGGGAGTCTCTGATGTCACTGAGCGCCTTGATGTGCCGAGAAGACTCTAAGCTGGGATATGGGTACCTGGGTTTTAGTCTCAGCTCCACACAGCCTGTCCTGCCTGAACCTGGTAGAAGCCATCACAGCCTGTGGCTGTAGAGAACTAGAATGTGCTGCTGCCGCGGAAAGGCTAAATCGCTAAGTTAAAAAAAGGAAAAATCCTGTCCACTCCCCCAGCAGGGGTTTCCTCTTTAGAAAAGGATTCTAATTCTGACTCCATCACAATCCAAGCTGTATACACTTAGGCAAATACGTTTACTTCATTGGGTCTCACGTTCTCCAGCTTTAAAATAGGCAGAAAAATGTGTTCTTGTATCTTTGTGATTTTGGCAAAGTAATAGGAAACCCTGACTCATGGTATAAATAAGAAAAAAAAAATGGTAATCTCAAACAATCATAAGAAGCTCTGCAGTAGGGTGACTCCAGGATTGGTTAATTCAGTAGCACGGTGGTATCATCAAAGACCCATGTCCTTGTCATCTTTCTATTCCACCAAGCCCCCTCCTGGTGGCAAAATGGCTGCTGCAGTTCCAGACATCACATCCAGAGCTGACAGTGTCCAGAAAAGGAGAAGACAGTGTTTCTTATATTTCTCTTATTTCCCAGAATTCCCTCTCCTTCAGCACACTTCCCCTTCCGTCTCCTGGGCCAGAATTGGTTCACGTGGTTATTCCCATACCGATACACAGTAAGGGAGAGAGTCATGATGGCTGGCCCAGGGAAGTCCGTGACTCTAAACAAAACGAGGTGCCATGAATAAGGAAGAAGTCAAGACTTCCGGAGAGGCACCCACACCAGTCCGTGAGCGCCCACACGTAGTTCCTGAAATATGAATGCCCAACACTGAGCACAGCGCCTAATGCACAGCAGATACCTTATGTGTGCTCATCCTTTCCCTTCTTTCTGCATTTCTCTCCGAGAACCCCAGACTGGCAGCCTGGCCTCTCCTGATCCAGCCTCCCCCACTCCAGGCCTAGGGTTTGGGTCCCCACCGCCCGGTGCTCCACTGTCCTGTTGTCTGGTTCCGTCACCACCACCTCCTTTTGTTTCTGTCTCAAAAGCTGGGGATGAACGAAGATCTCCCCATTGTCCCTGATGATTTTGGATTCCTGAGAAATAAAAGACGGGAAGTGCCTGATTCTCATGCAAATGCTTTTTCCAAGGAGTCAAAAATTAATAACAGAGGACTGTGATGAACAGAGACCTGGAGTATTTAACCACCCCGTCCAAACAACTGAAGCTATCAGAATACACTGCTACGCGGGCGCGGGGTGGAGACTGCCGACTCCGACATTATTACATTCGGAAATGTCAGAAGCATGGGTACGCGGCGGCAGATGAGCAGTATGGTTGAAAATGGCTTTTGATTAAAAAAAAATCCCCAGCATTCATCTAAAACAATAATAACAGCTAATAATAACAGGGCATGTAATAATGAACTATTCATAGGCGTAAGAGGTAATTGTTCAATTAAGATCTAAGAGTTTCTGAGACTGTCTTTTCTGATGGGGTCCCATTGTTTTTGACTCTGGTAGCACTAATTATTTCCCAGTAGCGCTTTAAACTTGGGATGAAAAAAGCCCTGCTGTCAAATATGACATACAAGTGCTTTATCATTATTAAATACACACACACTCACATAATAAGAAATCCTTCTCGGAATAAAGTTAGGGGTATGTTCAAACTGACAGTCTCGGCGGCTCAGCAGAAGCGGCAGGCGACAGCCAGGGTCTTCACCCACAGAAGAAGTGATCTGGCCTCATCATCTCTCACCCCTCAGGGTCAGAGGGTTTTTTCCTCCAGGATGGTGTCTGAGGGCAGAATGCCCGGGTTCAACTCCCGCCCCCACCGCTCACCAGCCAGGTCCCCTGGGCAAGAGTTTTCCCCTCTCTGAACCTCGGTTTCCTCATCTATAACTCAGAGTGCAGTGGACATTCGGGTTTTTTGGCTTGACCAGATTCTAGTTACTCTTTCTTCTATTGTCTGTATCCAGTAGCTATTGCCACAAAATTGATAACTGCACTTGAAAAAAAAAAATCGCAAAAACTCAATGGCATACCAAAAAAAAAGTTTTTGGCCATACATCTGTGTGGTTCCTCTGACCTTGGCCAGGCTGGCCTAGGATGACACATAGCTCCATTCCACGTCTCTCATCCTCCATCCGGGTGTTGGCCCAGGCTTGTCTGCTAACATCCCATTGGTTAAAACAAGTCACATGGTCAAGCCCAGGGGTGCAAGGCGATGCTTTGCCCACTGTGGGAAGACAGAGTTACAAAGGAGTGGCTAAAGGGAAGAGTCAGGACCACTGACACGGTCTAGCGCAAGTATCCACATTCCAGGTTTCCTTGGGAACTTGCCTTCTCCATCCTCAGTCCCTGTGGTCCAGGAGGAGTGAATGCCATCCCCGATTCTAGCACTGCCTTTCAGAGATCCTGAGCTTCAGGTTTTTCTCCATTCAAGAGAGACGAGGGAATACTGGGAAGGTATTAAAACCCAGGAGCATCCAACTGAGACCGTGTCATAATCAGGAGGGATGTTTTCCTCCAAGTGATTCTGTGTCCAATGGGTCCCCTGAAGGTATTCTGGCATGCCACCGCACACGCCCTGTCCTTTGAAGGACACTGGGAAAGGTCATCTTTAAGATCTTATAGGAACAGGAATTCCTGTCGTGGCTCAGTGGTTAACGAATCTGACTAGGAACCATAAGGTTGCGGGTTCGACCCCTGGCCTTGCTCAGTGGGTTAAGGATCCAGCGTTGCCGTGAGCTGCGGTGTAGGTCGCAGATGCGGCTTGGATCTGGCATTGCTGTGGCTATGGCATAGGCCGGCAGCTACAGCTCTGATTAAACCCCTAGTCTGAGAACCTCCACATGCCGCGGGTGTGGCCCCAAAATGACAAAAGACAAAAAAAAAAAAAAAAAAAAAAGATCTTATAGGAATAAACAAAATCTCAACAACTTGAAAATATTTTAAGTTTCCCCTAAGCAGTTTTTGAGTTATAGAAAATCAACACCCAAACCATCAAATATTTAGGAAATTACAGTTGAAAAAGTTCCTATATATTTAGCTAAAAATGTTCTCAGAGGAAAATTCATAGCCTACAATTATTTCATTATCCCCCCAAAAATGAATGAATTAAGCATTCACCTCAATAATTTATGGAATCCTGGAGTTCCTGTCGTGGCTCAGTGGTTAACGAATCTGACCAGCATCCATGAAGACGCAGGTTCGATCCCTGGACTCTCTCAGTGGGTTAAGGATCTGGTGTTGCTGTGAGCTGTGGTGTAGGTTGCAGATGCGTTTCAGATCCTGCATTGCTATGGCTGTGATGAAGGTCAGCAGCTACAGCTCTGATTCGACCCCTAGCCTGGGAACCTCCATATGCCACAAGTGCGGCCCTAAAGAAAAAAAAAGCAAAAAAAATTTATGGAGTCCTTTTGAGTTTTTATTTTGTGGGTCCACCCATCACAAAGCCCCCTAGAGAAATGACCTCTTTATAGCCCCATAATGCCATTTTCTGCGACACTGTTGCACAACCCCCTCTGGAAAGACAGGGTGGAGGGTGGGCATCTAGGAAAAAAGGCCTGTAGGTATTCTTGGCTGCCTAGGCAATACTGGCTTCCCCACCCTCCTTTCCCACAGAACCCAGAGCAAATTGGGGAAAACTACTTTTCTCCATGCTGTCCTCTGCTGCTTCAGGACAACGGCTGCTTCCAGCCTCCTGACTGGCTGAAGCAATGGACACGTGACACAATTCTGGCCAATAACACAAGATGGGAGGTTGGCTGGGGGACATCAGGAAGTTTTTCTCCTGAATAAAAAGAGACACAGAAAGAACCATCTCTTTTTCCTCTGGATGCTGCTGAATCTGGGTGTAATACTTGAAAGTGGCACCATCTTGTGTCTTTGACTCATGTAAGGAAAAAGCCAGCGCACCCAGTGGGTGGTACCCAGCACAGTTCCTGATAAATGCTTGAAGGGCTATATGAGCTGGCAGAACACTTAATGAATCACAGAGGCTGAATTAATTAAACTTACTGCCCTCCCTAACCTGGGACTTCCTGCTGAGACGATAAATATTCTTTTCTTCAAGCCAGCCTGAGTTTTCTGTGACTTGCTGCCCTAAACACATAACTATATGAACATCGCAACCACAACCATCTCTTCTTTGAGAAGCCCAGGGAATCACTCGACAAAGACTGTGCCCCATTCTACAGATGAGCAAACTGAGGCTCAGAGTTTAGGACACACCCACCATTACCCAGAAAGCTTGGCTCAGCCAGAGAGGGCAGCGCATCTCCCAGCCATGGGATTGGCTCAGACATGATTTGTGACCCAGAATGGCTCTTGGTTGGAGTTCCCGTCACGGCGCAGTGGAAACGAATCTGACTAGGAACGATGAGGTTGCGGGTTCGATCCCTGGCCTCACTCAGTGGGTTAAGAATACGGTGTTGCTGTGAGCTGTGGTGTAGGTTGCAGACACGGCTCGGATCCCGCGTTGCTGTGACTGTGGCATCGGCCGGCAGCTACAGCTCCTGTTAGACCCCTAGCCTGGGAACCTCCATATGCTGCAGGTGCGGCCCTAAAAAGAAAAAGAAAAAAAAAAATGGGACTCCGTTGCTGGACGCGGACGCTCTGTGTGTGTTGAGTTGGAATGAGGAAGCATGGAGACCTGGGAAGAGCTGGGTCATCCCTGGACCAAGAAGAGAGACCATCAGTCCCTGGAAGGCACTTTCAGGTAGAGGGAGATGGAAAGAGTGGGTCTGTGAGAAGGTTGCCCCCCCACCCCCGCCCCCGCCACCCTCAGTGGTAACACAATTAGTCTCCCCTTCATTCTCAGACAGCCAAATAGACCCCCATCCTTCAAGAGTTGATGTCCTTCCAACAGACAGGGACAGGGAGACGCAGAGAAGTAAAGTGACCCATTGCCAGAGCTTGGGTAGAGAGTGCAAACCCAGATCCACAGACCCCGCGCTCTGTTTCTCCCACTACAGCCGCCCTTGGCCTGATCCTCAGAGACCCAAGCTCCTCTCAGCTGAAGCTTCCGAGGGGAGATAAGACCCAGTCTGAGCCAGAACCAGGACCAGGCAAGTCAGAGGGAAACTGCAGGTTCCTCCGCTCCAGGGTGGAGCAGCAGGATGGGGTGTTTCGGGGCTTGCTCCTCATGCACGGAAGCTTGGAGCTACCCCGGGGCTTGGCCAGCAGTGGAGAGTGACTGTGGGGAGAATGGCTGCTCGCGTAAGGGAAGCAGCTCAGCCTTCAGCTCCAGCGCACGTTCACAGCCCCACCACTCCCAGTCCGGCCCCCCAGCCACCACCCTTAACACCACCTTGGTCATTACTACTGCCCCTGCTCTCCTCCCTGCCCCCGTCCCTCCCACCCCGGAGCACACACAGGTATTTCTTAGCTCTCCTATCTCTGTGCTGTCATCCCCATGCCTGTTACCACTCCTCCCACCACCATCCCCACCTCATCCTCATCCTCATCCCCACCCCTCA
>PVHT021183555.1:10651801-10674670 GCA_004024745.2 Catagonus wagneri
GGCGCCTCACCTGCAGCTTCCAGATGTGCTTGCTCTCCTTGGAGACCTGGCCCACCGTCTCCCCCATGAGGGCGATGAGCATGTTGAGGAGCAGCACAAACGTGAGGATGATGTACGTGACGAGCAGGATAATGAAGACCACGGGGTACTTGGTGCTGCTCAGCATCTCCAGGTCGCCCATGCCGATGGTCAGCTTGAAGAGGTCCAGGAGGAAAGTGCTGAAGGTCTCGCTGTCGCGGCACGAGGGGTACGTGGGTGCCGTGCAGTTGGTGTGGTCCTCGCTGCACACCTTCATGTTGGCACACGGGTTCAGGAGGGAGACCAGGGCTGTGGGAGGGAGGGCGCTGATGTCAGCCGAGGGTGAGGACGCCGGCTGAGAAGCGGGAGGACCGCTCCCATTTGCTGGAAGGGAACGCTGAGGCCTGGCGAGGGGAGAGCGCCGGCCCAACCTTACCCGGCAAGGAAGCCAAGCCAGGGGTCCAACCCGGGTCCCCCTGCACCCAAAGACTTCACTTTTCCCACAAGCACTTGCTAACAAGGAAGAGGGTCCCAGGACCTAGTGCAGCGATTCTCAAACAGGGTGAATTTTTTTTTTTTTGCTTTTTTTTTTAAAGAGCCTCATCTGTAATATACAAAAGTTCCCAGGATAGGGGTCAAATCGGAACTGCAGTTGCCAGCCTACGGCACAGCCACAGCAATGTCAGATCCAAGCCACATCTTTGACCTACACCACAGCTCATGGCAAAGCCAGATCCTTAACCCACTGAGCGAGGCCAGGGATTGAACCCACATCCTCATGGATACTAGTTGGGTTCATTCCCGCTAAGCTACAGCGGGAACTTCCAACCAGGGGTAATTTTCCCCCAGGCACCTCTGGCAGGTCTAGAGACATTTTTGGCTGTCACAGGTGGAGGGGGTACTACTGGCCCCTCTAGTGGGTAAAGACCAAGGGATGCTGTGAAACATCCCACCACTCACGGGACTGTTGTTTCCATGGAGAATTATCCGACCCCAGATGTTCACGGGGCCAAGGCTGAGTAAACCTCATCAAGCCTCTTGTTCTCAGAGGTCTTGGGAGCCTGGTATGCCAGCATTCAGGGGCTGACTCTCTCGAGCGCTCCCGTTTCTCAGCCAGCACCAGCTCGGACAGGATGCGTGGAAGGTTAAACTAGGTAAGAGTCTTGCCTGCCCCAGAAGCTGTGCTTGCTAAGGTCTCACCCCCTCCAGACATCTCAGACTGATCACGGTGCTCATCCCTGCACACTAAGCCCAGACAAAGCCTCAGCGTCCTTCTCCACACAGTTTAGCATCAACAACAGCTCCAACACCATCCAGGTCAGGGAGCATGAGGGGGTCTGAGTCCCCTGTCAGTGGAAATAGAGTGTCATGGTGCCTTCAACCTGGGATTAGAGTAATCAGGTTCCAATCCATATACGAATGCTATTCAGTTGTGTAGTTAGTGGCTGTGGAAACATGTTGAGAACGATTCCTTTTTTTTTTTCTGGCTCCATCCATGGCATGCAGAAGTTCCCAGGCCACGGATAAAACACAAGCCACAGCAGTGACCCAAACCACAGCAGTGACAACATCAGCTCCTTAATGAAGTAGGCCACCAGGGAACTCCCTGGATTCTGAGACCTTGTCTGGACTCATCAGAAAAATAGATCTGTAATCCATTAGCGATGTCTTTCATGGGCACAAGAGTGGAAGACAGTAGCACATGTGCCATGTTTGGGATATGTCAGCATCAGAATAGGGATCTGGTGTTCCCTAGCCAGAAGCCCTGGGACAAAGCTGACTACTAAGTTGCTACTTTAACCTAAGCTTCTGCTTCAGTTTCTATATTTTGGACAGTAGTAAGGCTGGGCTTGACCTGACTCCCAAACCACTGCACTCTGTCTAGCCCTTTCCAGTCCTATTCCTTGGCGGGGCAGTGGGACCAGGTCCCTCCCTCCCCAGCTTAGCTAAGGCCACAGTTCTTCTTCTCCAAAATAATCCACACAGAGCCTTGGCATTATCAGGGTCATTACATCACCACCATCAGACTCCTGCTGCCAGTGCTGGTTCCCAGACCAACCTTCTCAGACGTGACTGCAGCCTGGTGAAGCCTGGGGTGGCCACTTCCTTTTGGATCCTGGGCACTGGATGGCAGATCACCCATCCCTTGGGGACCAGCCCCAACAGCTTGATTAGTTTCCCCATCCCTGATCTTTCCCCCACGACCTGTGTCACTAAGGTCCCAAGGCATCGTGACATCAAGGAAGGAGCCAGTGCTGAGCTTTAAGAAAGGCCTGGGCTGGTCGATTAATGATAAAAATGTGCCCTCCCCCATGTCCACACCCCTTCAACATGGCCTTGTAGCTCCTTCCACGGAGAGGATAGAGTCTATTTCCCCAAGCTTTGAACCAGGGTTGGCCTTGAAACTTGCTTTGGCCAAGAGGGTGAGGCAGAAGCGATGCTGTGCCAGGCAGTGACCTTGAACACTTCCGCTCACATTCTGGGAACCCTCGGACCACCACTGACCAAGGTCCAGCTAGCTGGCTGGAAATTGGTGACCCTGGGGAAGACAGCAGTCACCCCAGCTGAGGCCACCCTCACTACACTAGTCAGCTGGTAGCCAACCTGCCCACTGAGCACAGACACAGGAGCCCATCAGGATTAGCCAAATATGAGAGTTCCCTGGTGGGCTGGTGGTTAAGGATCTAGCACTGCCTTTGCTGTGGCTCAGGTTTGATCCCTGCCTGGGAACTTCTGCATGCTGCAGGAACAGCCCCCCCAAAAAACATTAGCCAAATCTGGCCCAGGTGAGTACAAGCATCCAGCCGACCCACAGCTTTGAGAGTAATAATAAATGGTTGTTTTAAGCCACTAAGTTTTGGGTGCTCCTTTTTCAACCATAGCCAATATGCCAGTTTTATCATATCCACGCTTTTGAATTTAGGCAAGTTACTTAAACTTTTTCTTTTTCTTTTTTGGCTGCCCTGTGCCTACGGAGTTCCTGAGCCAGTGGTCAGATCTGAGCCGCGGCTGCAACCTACTCTGCAGCTGCAGCAATGCCAGCTCCTTTAACCCACTGTGCCACGCAGGGGATCAAACCTGCAACCTGGCAACACCAACCCTGTTGCACCACAGCAGGAACTCCAATTTAACCTTCCTAAGGCTCAGTTGCCTTATCTGTAAAAGGCGGTAATAAAGGCACAGACTTATTGGGGAAACTGAATGAGGCAGGGACGGGCACAGAGCGAGGAGTCTACAAACGCTGATGACTGTCCACCGCGCGGCAGGGTGGCTGCTCCAGCCCTGGTGCCACCCCCGCCAGGCCCACCAGGGCACCCCGAGCTCACCTGAAGCGTAGCCGATCATGAAGAGCAAGTAGACCAGCAGGAAGCGGAAAAGGTCTTTGAAGAGGATCTAAAGGCGGGAACGCGGAGGCAAAGATGAGACATGGGGTTTCTCGCGTGCCCCACTCCTCATCTCAAGTCTTCTCTCCAGCTCCACCTTGTCCCCACACAGCCCCTGCTGCCTGCGGCCCCCGCATCCTCAGGACCCCCAGCACTGTCTGCATATGTGTGTCCAGTGGGTGCCCCTGCCCCTTACCTTCTGGATCATGATGCTATAGGTCCCCGTGAGCTTCAGCCCGCGGGTGAAGTACAGGGCGTTCATCCAGCCCAGGACCAAGGCAAAGACCATGACGGCCAGGTAGGCCTCAATCCCTGCCAGGTAGAGGGCCGCTGAGACAATCACCAGCACAGAGTAGATGAAGCTACAGGGCAGTGGAGACACCAGAGAGGAGAGGGGACAATGAGGTCCTGGAGGGGGAGGCATGCCCTCGAGCCCTCCAGGTACCAGGACACCCTGATGACCTCCAGAAGAGAAACCATGTAGATTCACTGGATTCTCCGGTGTTCTGTTAACAAGAACACCCACTTAATTGGCAGCTGATGCGTGTGTGATGGCCCTAAGGCCCTACCAGATCCCAAAGTGATGTCCTTCAGAATTGCTAGAGAAAGATTCAGTGGTATTCAGTGAAATTTTGTGGCTAAGGGAATTTCATTGTTCTCTAACTCTAAGGAAAAGGGAAAAGATATAACACACATGCAGCAACTTATCCTGTGCCCTAGGCAGACATCATTAATCAATCCCAGCACTCGCTCCCATTAAACACAGACACAGCCTCAAGATTCTTAACATGGGCACTCCCGGCAGACATTAGCAATGAATCACAGGCAAAAGAGGTTAGATTATTTCTATCTACGGTGACATGGTGATAACTCTCTAGCAACCAGAATCTTGCTTTAACCAGTAGATCCTTTTGCCTGATACTGGCCTTGTCTTGACTTTGGGCTTCAGATGTTCAGGCTGGGTGAATTCACTCTAGCAGAGTCACTCCCAACATGACCAAACCTGCACGGTGTCCCTGCCCAAGCCCACCTTCCTCACCCAGAAGCCGCCAGCCCAGGGACCTCTACTCACTAGAGCAGCTGGAAGGAGCCATCGATGAAGAGAGAATTCACCCCAGGGCATTTCTTCATGAACAAGTCTTTGATCTGGAGGAGGGGAGGGGGGCGTTTGAGAGAGGTGGAGCCAGCAGGAGGGCCGAGGGGAGGAGACAGGAGCTAAAAGAGGTGGAAGAAGGGAAGGAGGGGGGGCGGGCAGGGTGTGTAGGGTGGGAGCCAAGCACTCACGTTGGTGAAAAAGAACAGGACCCCAGTGAAGAGCGTGATGATCTCTCCGGCCAGCCTCAAGTAGTCCACCGTGGTGTGGTAAGGGTATGGTGGCTGGGGGACAGGGGGCATGCGCGTCCTCACCCGGCCCCTCCAACACCTGGCCCCGGGTCCAGATATTCCCCAAGACCCCAAACATCTGAGTCCTATGACCCCTCCTCCCTCATTCTCTTCCTCTGGATGTAGGGGGCACTTTCCCGCCCTGTTCCTAAGCCTTCTCCAGTCCCTCCCAAAGGGTACCCAGCTGTGCCCCAGCTCCTGCCTGGCGCACGGTTGCTCACCGTGCCCTCCAGCGGTTGGTAGTAGGCGGTGAGGGTAAAGATGACCATGGCGCACAAATAGGAGACGACGTTGATGTAGAAGGAAACAGCCCCGAACTTGCGCCACTTGTCCCGCAGCAGTTCATTGATGGGTTCCACGGCCAGCATCTCGTGGCGGTTCTGGGGGAGGCAGGGGGGTGGGGGCCGGACAGTCTGACTCCAATACGCCTTCCCCACCCTCTGCTCTGAGAGCACTCTTCCTCCTATCATTCTTCAGCGATACCCAAACTTCTGGGCATTTGAGGCTCTGCTCATTTCTGCCCCAACTTGCCTTACCAGCCTCTTCTACAGTCACAGGACTCGGGGCTAGAAAGCTCCTAAAAGAACATCTCCTCTTGTGGTTCCCCAGCTCCAATCTGTAGACGGAGCCGAGCTGCTGGTAGCTAAATCACCCATGTAGCTTGTTAAAAACTTAAGTCCCTGGGCTCTGACCTCAGAAATTCTGATTCAGGGGAGGGAGAGGGATGGACTGGGAGTCTGGGGTTAGTAGATGCAAACTACTGAATTTGGAGTGGGTAAGCAATGAGAGCCTGCTGTATAGCACAGGGAACTATATCTAGTCACTTGTGATGGAACATGGTGGAGAATAAGGTCAGAAAAAGAATATATATATATGTATAACTGGGTCATTTTGCTGTACAGTTGAAATTGACAGAACACTGTAAACCGGCTAAATTGGAAAAAATAAAAATTAATGAAAAAAAAGAAATTCTAATTCAGGAAGTAGGGTTGGGACATTTAGCCCAAAGATGATAAATATGTGACCCACCATAATTTTCCAAGTCTGAATCCAGGGCAGACATCAATAATTGAGTCCTGTACAATAATTCTTCAGATAGCTCCCTGGGGAGACACTACCAATCAATCAGAGTTTATAGCAGAGATGCCAAACCTCCCATCACCCCCAAGGTAAATCAAGTTGGTCACTAATTTCAAAGATGAGGGAAGAGAGACCCAGCAGGGGAAGGCATCTGCCCATCCTCACAGAGCCGGGGCTGGAAGGCAGACCTTTTGCACACAGGCCCAGCACTTTCTGCCCCATTTGTACAGCATCCTGTCCCTTTAACAACTTGAGTTTCTTTATCAAGGATTTGTGCAATTATGCAGCCACAAAGTTGCCAGTGCAGTGTTAGTCCTGATAGCTAAATGCAGAAACAAACCCAAATGACCAAGAATAGAGGAATGGTTGATGAGAATGTGGTCCATTTCCACATAGCAATGATACTGCAGAGGAAGGGTGCAGAACGAGGTTCATAAAATACTGCTAAGTAAAAAAAAAAGGGAACTTTCAAAAACTTCATATAACGAATACTAATGATAGTAGCTGACACATAATGTTTACCCTGTGCCAGGCTCTTCTAAGACAAATTTATCTGGGCCTCCCAGCAACCCAGTGGGGTATGCTCTATCCTTACCCTCACGTTACAAAAGAGGAAGCTGGGACTCAGAGAGGTTGGGCGCCTTGTCCTGAGTCACACAGCATATAAATTACAGAGCCAGGATCCTGATCCAGTCCTGCCTGCACTTGAAGCCCAACCCTTAACAGATGCTGTTCTAGGCACTGGATGAGACCCTTCTTTTGCACTCAGTCCAGGACCCACTGCTGTGGGCCCCTCCTCCCCTGGGCCCTGTCTCCTGCCCTAGTGCCCACCTCGATCTTGCTGTTGTACACCAGGATCTCCAGCACGGAGGCCTCTTCCCCACACGTGTCCAGGGAGGAGAGGTCATAGAGCGAGGAATACACGGGCCCATAGGCCCAGTCCTTGAACTTGCGGGACAGATGCCTGGTGTCCTCATCGGTCACCTCCCGACGGATGATGTGCTGAAAGATCTGCGTGGGAGAAGGGAGGGTTAGGGGGTCCTGGGGGGTGCCGCTGCTCGGCCACTCACATCAGAGAGACCCCATCACACAGTGTCTCCCCAGAGAGCAGGATGGAGGGGAGGGAAAATATTTACGGAGCACCTGCTGTGTGCTGGGCCCCTTTCCTCCTGTCATCTCGTTTCATTCTTACTCTTACCATTTTGGTTGACAGATGAGCCAACAGGCTCAAAGAAAAGAAGGATGTCCCCTGGGGCCCCACAGTCAGCCGAAGCCAGACTGAACCCAGATCAGTCTTAAAAATCTGATTTGTAATGAGTATCTTCTTTATGTAATGAAAACAGCAATTAATCAACTTTCCTGATCAGTTAAATCTCTAGCAGTAATTACCCTATTCGGTGTTTTCTATTACCACTCCCACTGTCTCTGGCTTACACACAGGGAAACTGAGAAACAAACTGAGTCGCCTGAGGCCACAAGGCTCCACAGGACAAAGCCAGAATTTAAACCCAGGCCATGGAAGTTCCCCGGTAGCTCAGCAGGTTAAGGATCCAGCACTGTCACTGCAGTGGCTCGGGGCGCTGCTATGGTACAGGCTTGATTCCTGGCCCAGGAACTTTTACGTGCCGAGGGTGAAGCAAAAACAAAAAACAGCCTTTTCCCACCACCTCAGGACTCTGGTACAATTGAAATTTTAGTAATTTTTTGCTATATTTTTAATAGAGGAATAAGACTCCCTACCACATATTGAAAACTTATTACCCATCCCAGGATTTTATTAACAGCTGTAAGTGGGTCACCCCATTGAGCTCTCAGAACACGATAGCACAGGCCACTATTCTTACCCCCATTTTACAGACAAAGAAGCTGAGGCACAAAGAGGTGAGATGTCTGAGGTCACAGGCTGGGAAGCGGCAGAGCCTGGCCTTGGGCTCAGGTGCTCCTGACTACAGAGAACCCCAGCTTTGTTTCTCAACCAGGGAGACGGTGTCCCCCAGGGGACAATGTGGCAATGTCCAGAGACATCTGGGGTTGTCACAATTGGCAGAGGGGGTACTACTGGCATCTAGCAGGTCAAGGCCAGGGATGTAGTTAAACATCTTACAATGGCACAGATCAGTCCCACCCCCCCAAAACCCTCCAGCCCCCAAAGTCAGTAATACCCAGGCTGAGAAGTCCTGCTCTAGGCGCCGTGCTGTACGGGCAGAGACGGAAGGAACTGGCACACAGCCACTCAGCAGGTCAGGGGCTGAGCCAGGACCCCAGCCGTGGAAGGAGGGGGTACTGCAGGGCCGGAGCTCTGGGACTCAGTCCTCTATCGGTGGTTTGCCCTGCCCGGTGGGAGCAGGCAGTGAGCATCCAGTGGGGCGGGATGAGGAGAGAGGCTCTGGGTTGAAATTGAATTTTTGGCTGGAATAGCCATAGCCAGGGAGCCATAGCAGGTTCTTTTTTTTTTTTTTTTTGTCTTTTTGCCTTTTATGTAGAGCCGCACCCGCGGCATATGGAGGTTCCCAGGCTAGGGGTCTAACAGGAGCTGTAGCCACCAGCCTTCGCCCACAGCCACAGCAACATGGGATCCGAGCCTCGTCTGCAACCTACACCACAGTTCACAGCAACGCCGGATTCTTAACCCACTGGGCAAGGCCAGGGATCGAATCCGCAACCTCATTGTTCCTAGTCGGATTCGTTAACCACTGAGCCACGACGGGAACTCCCATAGCAGGTTCTTGAACTGTGACAGCCACACACTGGGGTCGGCAGGATGGGAGGTGGGTGTGCATATTAATAATAATGCATGCCAGCAGCAACCCCCACTCTGTGTGTGTGTGTGTCTGTGTGTGTGTGTGTAGAGGAGCAACAATGGGTGCCGCCCGGCCCTGCACTCACCCCAATCTTGCCCGTCTTGGCAGCCATCATGAGGGGCGAGAGGCCGTCGTTGTTGAGCACGGCCTCCAGGTTGCTGTCGGGGAAGAGGCGGGCGCACTTGAGCAGCAGCAGATCGTACATCTTGGTGACAAACTTGGTGTTCTCGCGGGTGTTGTCGGCGATGGCCACCAGCGCGTGCAGCACCGTGTTGCCGCGGGAGTCCTGGCGCCGCATGTCCGCCTTCTTGTGCGGGTTCTCCGTCAGGTAGTTGACGATGTGGGGCTGGTTGGTGCAGGCAGCCAGCGACAGGGGCAGCTCTCCTGCAGCCAGGGGTGGATGTGGGGAGGTCAGTGACAGGGGCCCGGAGCGGGGGGGCTCTGCCTGCGGGCACACGGAGGCAGATGCCCAGATGATGGACGTGGCGCCCACCGTCAATGTGGACGTGCCCTGGCCGACAGCTCGTGTCCGGGGTGATGCCCCAGGGAGAGGGGGGCGCTACTGGGGGGTGGCCATGCAACTTGGAGGCTGTGAGGGATGCCTCGAGGGACTTTGTCCGTGAATCCCAAGTAACATGTGCTTTTTTTTTTTTTTTATCTTTTTAGGGCCGCACCCACAGCATACGGGAGTACCCAGGCTAGGGGTCAAATCGGAGCTGCAGCTGCCGGCCTACATCACAGCCACAGCAATATGGGATCCGAGCCACGTCTGTGACCTACACCACAGCTCACAGCTAAGCTGTATCCTTAACCTACTGAGCGGGGCCAGGGATTGAACTTGCATCCTCATGGATATTAGTCAGGTTCTTAACCCACTGAGCTAAAAAGGGAACTCCAGGGTTCCTGTCATGGCGCAGTGGAAAAGAATCTGACTAGTAACCATGAGGCTGTGGGTTCGATCCCTGGCCTCGCTCAGTGGGTTAAGGATCCGGCGTTGCCCTGAGCTGTGGTATAGGTCGCAGACGCAGCTCGGATCCTGCATTGCTGTGGCTCTGGCGTAGGCTGGCAGCAATAGCTCTGATTAGACCCCCTAGACTGAGAACCTCCATATACCGCAGGTGCGGCCCTAAAAAGACAAAAAAGCCAATAAATAAATAAAATAAAATAAATAAAATAAAATAAAAAGGGAACTCCAAATAAGATGTGCCTTTAAGCAGCGGTGAAATTTAAAATCTTTCATGGGTCTAATTGGCACATGGTGGTGATGAAATTTGGGCCCTGTCATCTGACCCTCAGTCCCAGCTTAAGTCGGACTGAAGGGACACCCCATCGCAACCCTCTGATCCCATCACTTGGCCACTGTACCGATGGGGAAGTTGAGGCTCAGGAAAGTGAGGTGACTCCCTACCCCTCAAAGGCAAGGCTGCTATGACCAAGACAAGCAAAGCGGCCGCCCGTGCACCAGGTGCTGTCGAGGCCCGAGGCCAGCACAGACCGGGGTGTATGGGGAAGGGCCAGGGCTGTAGCCACCACCACGCCACCCCCCGCTACTCCCCCATGTGCCCAGCCCCACTAAGCCCCTCCTCACCAAAGTAGAAATAGCCTCCTTCGTCCTTGGGCTGGAAGAAGCGCCCCCGGGCCTGGGCGTGGACGTCAGCACCTTGGGCCACCAGAAGCTCCACGTAGTGTTTGCAGCGGCGCTCGATAGCAATGTGCAGGGCGGTCTGGCCTGGGAGAGAGTGGGGGACAGTCACCGGGCGCACAGACCTGACCAGACGTGCGGGGCACTGGGGTGCAGAAGGCGGAAATCCACCCAGAGCAGCATGGGGACCTTCAGACATTCCTGGAGGTGGAGTCTCTGAGGTCTGAAGTCCCAGACCTGCTGTATTTTGCAAGCAGATGGGATCTGGGGCTCAAAGGAGATCCGACTTCCAGAATCCCAAGTGTGGGAACTTGTCCGACTCATAAGCGGCTTTCATATCCTAGAGGCGACAACAGCATCATGGTCTCACAACACTGGGGACCCAGGACATAAAGTTCACGGCCTTTGAATCTGCACATCCAGGAATCTGAAAGGTCAAGTTGGATTCATAGAGCTCAGGATTTAGACGCAGGGAGCTGGGACTGGTGACACTTCTGCCTTTTAGAGCTGTTGGCTCACAGAACTATTATCGTTGAGCCTCAGACTATCCAGAACCAGAGCATCTGGGGCCCAGATTTCCAGGTTCACGGCCCATTGCATGTGAGACCCTTGGAGCCTTGGATTCCGAAACCCAGAATATCAAAAGTTCTCGTTCTTTTGTCTGTTTGTTAATTCATTCAACACTTGGTTCCTGGGGGCATGCTGGCCCTTGGGGCCCCACCTGAAGCTCTTAGACTTGGGGTTCAGACAAGTGAGGATGATGCCCCCACCCCCGCCCGGCCGGGCGCCCACCTCGGTAGTAGATGTCCCGGAAGGGTGAGTTGATGAATTCCCGCATGTTGCCCGTGCGCTCGGCGATGTCCAGGAGCACCGGGATCGTGTCATTGCGGCCATTGCTCAGATTCAGCAGGGCCTTGGGCAGGCAGGTCTTCCCTGTGGACGGCTCTGGGGGGAGAGACGGACAGGTGGCCCAAACTGCTGTGCAGCAGGGGACAGGGCACTGCGCAGCGAGCCAGAGGTCCTGGCTGTGTCACGCCTCCTCTTTGAGCCTGTTCCCTACCTGCCCTGCGTGGTACTGAGAAGGTCAAATAAACTCAGAAGAGCATAAGTTCCTTCCAAAGCGGGAAGACGCAGCCTATAGATTGGTATTTACCAAAGCATATCTGGGGGGAATTTTTAAAAATCAAATAAAAGGGTTAATAGATCAAGCTATTACATTTGGAGTGGATAAGCAATGAGATCCTGCTGTATAACACAGGGAACGATATCCCAGCACTTATGATGGAACATGATGGAGGATAATGTGAGAAAAAGGATATATATATATATTTGTGTGACAGGGTGACTATGCTGTATAGTAGAAATGGACAGAACACTGTAAACTAACCATAATGGAAAAAATAAAAATCATTTAAAAATGTAAAAAAGAAGTTCCCATTGTGGCTCAGCAGAAACGAATCAGACTAGGAAACATGATCCCTCCTATGTTGCCATGAGCTGTGATGTAGGTCACAGACATGGCTCAGATCTGGCGTTGCTGTGGCTGTGGTGTAGGCAGGCAGCTGCTGCTCTGATTTGACCCCTAGCCTGGGAACCTCCATATGCCATGGGTGCGGCCTTAAAAAGCAAAAATATATATGCATTTTTTTGAGGTAAAAATTAGATAAAGGGGGAAATTCTGGGTTAAGCCAAGCCTACTGTACTTCTTCCCTACAGGACTTCTCAGAGCCTTTAATCTGTGAATGCTGACTGTGAACATCTAAAAGCAGACCCAGGGAGTTCCCTTCGTGGCTCAGTGGTTAACGAATCCGCTTAAGAACCATGAGGTTGCGGGTTCGATCCCTGGCCTTGCTCAGTGGGTTAAGGATCCGGTGTTGCCGTGAGCTGTGGTGTAGGTCGCAGACGCGGCTCGGATCCCGCGTTGCTGTGGCTGTGGCGAAGGCCGGCGGCTACAGCTCCTGTTAGACCCCTAGCCTGGGAACCTCCATATGCCGCAGGTGCGGCCCTAGATAAAAAGGCAAAAAGACAAAAAAATAAATAAATAAATAAAAGCAGACCCAGGAAGCAGCCTTTGCCTGTCTGTTCTAACACAGATCATTTCCCCAAGAAGTGGTTGCACTAGCGCCCCTAGAGGGGAGCAGAGAGAATGCAGCGTTCCCTAAAGTGTGGGCCGTGAGCCACAGCGGATATGAAATTACCTTAGGCTGTAAAATTACCTTTGAGGACTTTGGGGTTTCTGCAGATGCAGCAATAATAACAATAAAGGCCCGAGTGTGCCTGGTTTCATCCCCTTGTCAAAGCCCTGCTGTGAAGTCAGTCTCCGTTTGATACTAATGGGCCCTTAACATCTCCCACTAACGCTTGCTAATGTTTCTTTGCAATTTTCTTTCCCTTGTATTAATTTTTATGGTGACATGAATTGATTTATATCTTAAAAAGCGAGTCAATAAAAAGAGAACTCCCCAGTGAATCAGACGCAGGACCAAACTGCCGGATGCAGGAATGCGATCAGGAGCAGGATGGGGGATGGGAGAGGCAGGTGTGGGCTGAGGTGCCCGCCCTGGAGCCAAGACCCCTGGGATTTGAATCCGGCTTTGCTCCGGATCTCTGTATGACCTTTTCTCTGCTTCCTGTCTGGCTATATTGAGGCTACAAAGGGAAATTGATGAGGTAGTAGATATTTGTTGATGAGCCCAGCGCCCGGCAGCTAAGAGACCTGGATAAATAACACTGCTGCAGTTAGCATTCCAGGAATGGTGATTTAAAGCTCTCCCTAGATGCTTGGAATCACTGGGGAGAATGCAGACTTGCAAAGACCTGAATTCCAGTCCCACCACCCTAGGAGTGGGGTTGCTTGGACAAGCCTCTTTCTGGCTGCTTCCCCCTACAGCCCTGGCGTCCAGCCCAGAGTGGACACCAGGTAACTATGTACTGAATGGATAAGGAACTCCAGTTGCCTATCTGCATAACGGGGAGGGGACCCTGAATACTAGCTGAGGACCCTGGGGATTCTGTCCAGACACACCCAACTCAGGTGAGCCTCAGTCAGTGCGTGTTCTGTCAGGCAACTCACAATTACCCATACTGATCTTGTCATTGTTCCCTTCCCAAACACCAGCCAGGTCTGCGTATGTTCCTGTTCTCAGAGGAGGGTGTCCCCAGCCAGCAAAAAATCTTTGTGTCTCTTTTGTCTTCGTCCTCCCTTCTCCCCACATCCAACCCCCACCCCAGGATTCCTACTGATTTTACCTCTTTGTTCAAACCCTCCACCCCGCTCCATCTCCACTGCCACCAACCTGGCCCAACCACCATCTCTCTCACACACCGAGGACACCTGCCCGGTTCCCACCATCCTCTCTGGATGCCCTTTAATCCACTTTCCACATAGCAACTGGATGTCACCTCAGAGCCCAGCTCTGATGGTGGTCAGCCAAAGGGCCTTTGCACATGCTTTCCTTCACCTCCTCTCTAATCCTTCCTCCCTCTCTCTTTTTTTTTTTTTTTTTTTTGTCTTTTTGCCTTATCTAGGGCCGCACCCGCAGCACATGGAGATTCTCAGGCTAGGGGTCTAACAGGAGCTGTAGCTGCTGGCCTACACCACAGCCACAGCAACGTGAGATCCGGGCCATGTCTGCAACCTACACCACAGCTCACAGCAACGCTGGATCCTTAACCCACTGAGCAAGGCCAGGGATCGAACCTGTAACCTCATGGTTCTTAGTCGGATTCGTTAACCACTGAGCCACGAAGGGAACTCCCCTCCCTCTCTTTTCACTTGGTTAACTACAGTTCATTGGGACTCACTTCAAGTGTCACCTCCTCCTGGAAGCCCTCCCAATCTTCCTGATTAGGTCAAATCCTCCAATATAGCCTCTTTGGGGATATGTATTACAGTTTGTAACTGTGTACTTATTTCTGTGATTGCTTGTTCAATATCAGTCTTTCCCTGGAGACTGAGAGCAATTTGAGGACAGGGTCATGTCTGTTTCCCTCACCATTTCTGCCCCACACCAGCACAATGCCTGTCACTTTGTAGTTACCAATAACCACTTGTTGAGTTAATATTCAATGAAGGGGCAAGCTGGGCACTGAAGGTAACTCCAAACCACAGGTACCTAAGTGGTTTGTATGGGGTGGGGAACAAGCCCCTGGATTTGGACTTCCACACCTCCCCCAGCCCAAGCTGTTACAGGATCGAGGTCTGCCAGCCTGGCTCCTGGGATGAAGAGGCCAAGAACAGCGGCTGCCCAGAAGGAGGAGTTGCAGTTCCAGGACTCTACCACCAGGTGGCAAAGTGGCTCTGCCCCTGGGGAAAGCTGGAGCCAAGGGCCCTAATTGTCAAATTGGACATAGTCAAATTGGGGGGGGGGTTGCCACTGACTCCTTTGAGAATCAACAAGCTCAGGAGCCTCTGGTTAGAAACACATGCAGGGGCAGACCCAGGTTTTTGTGGTGCCTGAGACTTAACACAATTTGGGGATCCTATTTATGAAAACGAACGCATAATTATGACTTCCAAATCAGGTCCAAGGCCATAGAAGGGGTCAGAGAAAGCTTAATTAATGGGCCTCACAGTAAATCCCCTCCACACATGCATTATTCTGTTCAATTTCAGGGAACTTTCCCCGCAAGCCTGAGAGTCCTCCACCCATGCTCCTATAGGCACACTCACCTGGGGGTTCCCACCCCTCCCCCCTGCCCCCGTTCAGTCTTGAACTCACCAGAAGCCAAAAGCCTTGGCAAGCCCTGCCTGGCACTGCTCTGCCCACTGAAGTCACAGGCACCACGATCCCTGTTTCATTGGGGTTCACTCTCTCCCAAAGCTCCCCACTTTCACCTGATGATGAACTTAGGAGCCAGGCAGGGCCATTTGGCCAGGGCTTAAATATGCATTATCTCCAAATGAGATTATTCACCCTCTGAAAGCAGAGAGGGTCCCCAACTCCCCTACAACTCTAAGCTTGTGCCACAAACGAGGCCACACCGTCTGGCTGGGCACCATGAGTGAATATTTTTTAAGTCCAGTAATTCTTTTCTATTTTATTTGTTTGGGTTTTATTTTTTGTTGTTGTTTGTTTTTGTTTTGCTTTTTTTAGGGCTGCACCCGCAGCATATGGAGGTTCCCAGGCTAGGGGTCCAGTTGGAGCTATAGCTGCCGGCCTACGCTACAGCCACAGCCACACCACATCCAAGCCACTTCTGCGACCTACACCACAGCTCACGGCAACGCCAGATCGTTAACCCACTAAGCAAGGCCAGGGATCGAACCTGTAACCTCATGGTTCCTAATCGGATTCATTAAATGCTGTACCACGATGGGAACTCCAGTAATTCCTTTCCGATAAAGCATTATGTCATTTTGGTGTTCAAAGAATCTGGCTAATAAACATATATGTGAAAAATATATTGCAGAGTCGATCAGCCTATTTTGGCACTTAAATTACTTTAAGTACCCGAAGTCTCCAAAAATGGCCCCCTGAAGCTTCGTCAGAACTGAGCTGTTAACACGGCCAGTCTACCCTCCTTTCTAGCAGGTACCACAATTCTGCACATTTTATATTGATTCGGGGGGGTCACCTGGCCAGTTAGTTACAGCTCTCCTGGTACCTGTCACATAGCAGCTGACTGACCTGGGTGGAAGGGTTCACAGGCCACTTTCCCCAATTTGCAGAGAAGGCCTTAGGTGGGTTTTGAGCCTGAACAAGGCTGGAGGGTGAGCTCTCTAGGCTGTAGTAAGTCCCAGGAGCACTGGTGACTGGGCCTCAGCCTAGAGTGGGAAGCCAGAAACTGAGGCTCAGAGAAGCCACACGCCCCTCAGGTAGTAAAGGCAGGACTTGAACCCAGCTGGGCACTCTGCTTACCTGTGACACTAACCTTTTCATAAATAAAATCTGAATGAATAAACGAAGAAAGGCAGCAAAGGCCCAGAGAGGTTAAGTTACATGGTAAAGGACACACAGCACTGGACTCCCTGTCCAGTGCTCTTCCTGGCTAATGCAGCTCAGTGACTCAAGGGAAGATGCTGAAGGGAAATGGGACCCCCATTGCCAGGCCTCCCACAACCCCCAGCTAGCCCGCCTGCTATTCCTGACCAGGTGGCTCACCTCGGAACTCCTCATCAGTCAGACGCTTCTTGTGGGTCAGCAAGAAGGGGAGCAGCCCATCTAGGTCAGCAGTGGAGCCCCGGGACACGATGTCAAAGAGGATAGGCCGGTTGAAGACTTTGAGGATGGGGGGCGGCTGCGGGGCGGGAGTTTTAGGGCTCTGCGGCTGCTTCCTAGAGGGAGGAGGAAGTAAGCTAACAGGAAGGCTTATCTCCTGCCCAGCCAACTGTCTCTAGCCTTAGGGAATTGAGGGGCAGCTAGAGCCCTAGGGAGGGACCAGACTGAGGGGAGAGGGACATCTGGAGACACAAAGGAATGTTTTATCCCAACAGACCCTACCTAGTACCTGTTGTGTATTGGGTGGAGACAGACAGGAAGAAACACACAAGCCCTCATCTGTCCACTGATGATCTGCCCACCCACCCAGCCACCCTTCTACCCATCTATCCATCCATCCGTCCATCCATCCATCCACCGTTCTACTTATCAATCCAGCCATCCACACATCCTGCCTGGATGGCTCACCCATCCATCCATCCACTTGTCATTTACTGAGAACTAATAAACCAGAGACTGGAAGAGACAAAGTAAGGAAATAAAGGAGGAACACTAGACTAAAAGATAAAGCAATTCTATCATTTATTCAATCATTTACTCACTAATTTATTCATTCATTTGAGACAAATGAGGCCAAGAAAGTAAGTGCTTGGTTTAAGGCCCTATCACAGTAAACACCCAATAGACATTAGCTGATGTTCCTGTTATTATTTAGCACCTACTGTGTGTGTGGGAGAAAGGCTGAGCTAGAAGACAGGTGGAGAAAGAACAAGTCAGAGAGGGCTGGAGCAGGGGGGAAGTGATGGAAAGGGAAAGAATTAAAAAAAAAAATTTAGTCATGCAATAAACATTAATTAGACCCCTGCTGTGTGCGAGGTTTTGAGAGACAAAAAACTGGAGTGGCGCCGGCCCAGGAGCACCTTAGGGGCAGGGACCCCCTGCATCATCGCCTCACCCACTCAGTGCCGGGCACATACAGGGGCACAGGGAGAATCTGTGAAATGAGGACAGGAGAGGAGAAAGTGGCAGAGAAGGGGATGGAGAAGAGGAGGAGGCAGAGGAGCAGAGAGCAGACTCTGACAGAGAGGAGGTGGGGCTGGTGCTGTCCCTCTGCTGGCTCAGGGCCCCCAGCGATGGGGCTCGGGGAGGAGGGGAGGCGGGGGCAGGGAAGAGGGGCTTCTTGGTGCAACCTCCGAATGAGGGCACCTGGACCGCCCCCATTTTATCTGCTCCTGAGCTGTGACCACTGAGCCAGAAAACGAAAAAACACCTTTGGGGTCTCTGAAGACCTCAGCTGCTCAGCCACCTCCCAGCTCCTCCACAGTCCCTGCAAAGCCATTAGCCTGGTTGTCTGGGATATAGGGATGGGGATGAGGGCTTGAGGGAGGGGAGCTGAGGGGGAAGGGGAGACACAAAGCCCCCCCAGCTTCCAACAGGACCTTGGAGGGACAGGACACTGGGGCACTTTGCGACACTGGGACACTTTGCTACCCTGGGCCTGTTTCCACCTGAGTGGAGGTAACGCAGTCCGTCTAGCACGGTGTGTGGACTGTGTGGCCCCGTTCCTGGCACAGATCAAGCTTCTCCAGCCTTGGGCCCTCGTATACGCACTTCCTTCCACATGGAATACTGCCCCACACACACCATGTGGTTGCCTTTTCCTACCCCTCAGCTTCGAGTTTAAATGTTGCCTCCTCCTGGAAGCCCTCCAGGACTACCTTTCCGGTATGGGCTCCCTCTCCCACGGCAACACCTCCTGCAAAGTGAATCATCTATTCACTCGCTTATCGACTGTCTCACCCTCCAAACCAAAGGTGCCAGAGAAGGCTACTCAGTGTCTAAACTGAGCAGGGGTAGCAGCTAGTCTGGCTCAGCCCTGAAGCCCCAGGGCTAACCTTCCTAGTGGGCATGTGCTGGGTGCTCAAGAAACATTCACTGAATGACTCGGTGAATAAATAAAGAAGACAGCTCCTGACCCAGCAAGGGCTCAGGAGGGGAATGGGCTTCATCCAAGGGCCCAAGGGTAAATCCAAGGTTAAAAGAGTCTGTGATCAGCATGGGGAACAGAGGAGGACTAGGCGACGACAGGACATCTTCATACTCTAAGACTGTCCTCCAGACACACACAGAGGCCTGAGAGGGGTTCTTAGGGGTTTTCATGGATGGCTAGCTGGACAGACAGCAGACGGATAGATGAGTAGATAGATATTTGAATGAATGTGATGGGTGGATGGACTGGACAAGAGGATGGACAGATGGAAAGATGGGTAACTGATCAGAGAAGAAGAAAGAATGAAAGACATGGAAGTGAAATCAATGAATGAATTATGAAGAGTTTGATAGCTGAATGGCTGCGTGAATAGAAACAATGGGTAAATGGGAGGATGGGTGGATATTTGGGTCAGTAAATGATGGATGAATGGAAGGCTGGTTGTATGGGTGAATGGCTGGACAGGTAGATGACGGATAGACGGGTATTTAGATATTTGAGTGAGACGATAGATGGATAGATAGATGGAAGGACGGATGGATACGTGGACAGTTGCATGAATGGATAGATAAGTATATAAAAATGTAGACAGGTGGATGGATGAGTAAATAGGTGAATAAATGGATGGATGGATAGAAGGAGGGATGGATGAAGAGACAAGCACATGGACAGGTGGGTGGATGGATGCATAGACGAGTGGATAGACAGGTATATAAAAAGGTGGACAGATAGGTGGATAAATGGATGAGCGAATAGGCTGATAAATGGATGGATGGATAGATGTATGGAGAGATGGAAGGATGGATGGATGAAGAGACAAGTACATGGAAAAGTAGACAAATAGGTGGATGGATGGATGGATGGATGGATGGATGGATGGATTCCATACAGAGGAGGAGACCCTTGGCCAGGCAGCCAGCAATACTCACTCTATGACCTTCCTCCTCCACCGCTTGTTGTCACTGGGGTGGTGACGATAGGTGCCATAGTCAAAGAGTGAGTCCATGGGTGCCTTCTTGGGCCCGGGCACCACCGAGGACTCATACAGGGTGGACTCCAGCAGGTCAATGGGGTTGGGCACCCCCTTGCGGAAGGCGCCCTGGAACTTCATGCGCAGGTTTGGTCGCCCATCGCCTGGGCCGGTGGGGCGCCCAGGATCAGCCAGTGAGGGCGAGGAGGAGCCGTCCTCCCCCTCGAACAGGTTGGCCAGCGAAGAGAGGGGGAAGGCCTCCCCACCTGGCGTGCCACTCTCATCCCCAGGGGACTCGGCCACCTCCCCGGGCCCTGTGCGGGGGCCTTCGCTGGGCTCCACCATGCTGCCCGTCCGTACTGCTCGGCCTGCAAGGGAACGGGAGGGGAGTCAGGCCGGCTCCAGGAAGCCCCCTCCCACGTGGGCAAACAGCACTGCTGCCAGCTGCTTCAAAGCCACTGTTGTAATGACGGGGTACAGGGTGGCCACTCCCAGACGTGGTTGGCCGCCAGCCCCCGGCAGGAGCTGCAACAGGAGCCTCTTTCAGGGACCTGGAAACACGAGTCTTCCTTGGGTCCAGCTACGCTGCACACTAGCTGGAGAAGGAAGGGCCTCCGAGTCACACCGGGTCCCCAGACCTGGAGCCTGGGGCTTACTCATGGCCAACCAAATTAGCTTCGGCGCCCCCAGGGCAGGGTTCAAATCTAAGCTCCGCATTTATTTTTAGGGCCAGAGGTGTGGCAAATGGAGGTTCCCAGGCTAGGGAGTCGAATCGGAGCTTCAGCTGCTGGCCTACACCACAGCCACAGCAATACCAGATCTGAGCCCCATCTGCAGCCTACACCACAGCTCACAGCAATTCAGGATCCTTAACCCACTGAGCGGGGCCAGGGATCAAACCAGCATCCTCATGGATACTAGCTGCACCACAATGGGAACACCCCAAGCTCCACATTTAGCAACCATGTTCACAACTTCAGTTTCCTCACCTGTGAAATGGCGATGCCGAAGCAGACAGCACACATACCAGTGGACAGCGCGGTGTGGCCCCACCTACTAAAACAGAACCACTAAGTGCACGCTTCGGGCACTGTAGGTGCTCAGAAAATACTGTGGGGGAGTTCCCGTCATGGCTCAGTGGTTAACGAATCCGACTAGGAACCATGAGGTTGCAGGTTCCATCCCTGACCTTGCTCAGTGGGTTAAGGATCCGGCGTTGCCGTGAGCTGTGGTGTAGGTTGCAGACGCGGCTCAGATCCCGCGCTGCTGCGGCTGTGGCGAAGGACGGCAGCTACAGCTCCTGTTGGATCCCTAGCCTGGGAACCTCCGTATGCCGTGGGTGCAGCCCTAGATAAGGCAAAAAGACAAAAAAAAAAAAGAAGAAAAAAAGAAAATACTGTGGGAGGCAGCAGCCCTCAATTTCCCAGCACTGTCATTATGACTCTATTTCACGGAATAGGAAACTGAGGTTCTGAGACTCTAGTTGCCTTCCTGCAGTGCACAAACCCTGCTCCTCCCAGTGCCAAGCGCAGAGCCCTTTCCTCCCCTCTTTGCCTGGTTAACTCCTACCCACCTGTGTTCCCAACCTATGTCCCCTCCTCTGGGAAGCCCTCCCTGACCATTTCTTGGAGGGATTAGTCAATTCCCAGGCTGTGAGCCCCAGGAGGCAGGGACTGCATCTGCATTGTGCACTCCTGCATTGTCCCTCACACCCAGGAGGGGGCCCCACAGACAAAGGACCTGTGGACAAAGGTATCATGCATTCCCATTTCGCAGATGAGGAAAATGGAGCTTTAAGAAGGGAGGTCAGGAATTCCTGCTGTGGCTCAATGGGATCAGTGGTGTCTTGGGAGCGCTGAAATTCAGGTTCCATTCTGGGCCTGGCACGGTGGGTTAGGGATCAGGTGTTGCCACAGCTGCGGCTTAGGTGGCAACTGCGGCTCAGATCTGATCCCTGGCCCAGGAACTCCATGTGCACAGGGCAGTCAAAAGAGAGGAAAAAAAAAAAAAGAAGGGAAGTCACACAGCTAGTCAGGAGAAGAGGTGGACTTGAACCCAGCTCTCCGGCTCCCAGGCCCAGGGTTTAGCCAGGAGCAAGCGCAAGGGAGGGGCGAGGCCCGGCTGGCTGGTGTCCGCCCCTGCCTTCCCCAGTGCACCACTGGGAGGGCTAGGCACCAAGGGCGAGTTTCCTGGAACTCCGACCATCCCACCCGGGGTTCCAGGGAAATGGCTGAAAAGCCCTCTTTTTCTCGCCTCTCCCTCCCTGCGCATTAGCAGAAGAACAAATAAAGATTGGTTCCCACCTTGTTTGTTTTGTGGCTACCAGGAGGGAAGGCTAGGGCACTTCCAGAGGCCTCTCTTGGCGGGCACAGCAGGGCACACAGAGGGTCAGAGCTCTGGCCAGAGACTAGCCCCCTCCAGGCACCCGTGGGGAGGGACCGCCTGGATTTTAGAGTCATTAGGTTTGGGCTCTGAATCCAGCTCTGCTGTTTACGTTCAGCATGACCTTGAAAAAGTCATTTGAGTTACCCAAGCCTCAGTTTCCTCATCTGTAAAATAGGTACATGGAGTAAGTAGTTTTTTTTTCATACATTTGCAGGAAGAATTCAATGAGATCAGCATGTCCAGGGTCGACCCTGAGATTAAATTAGGGGCTGTCAATGATTATAATCAGAGGAGGAAGGAAGGGCTAGGAGTACAGATGCTGAAATCAGATAAACCTGGTTCCCGTCTTGGCCCTGGTTAATTAGCAGCTGTGTGATCTTGGGCAAGTCACTTTCTCTCTCTGGGCCTCGGTTTCCCCACCTGTAAAACCAGGGTAATCATACCTCCTCCTAGAGTTCTTGGGAGATGCCAAAGACCTCAGGAATTTGAAGCACCTACTCAGTGCCGGCACCTAGTAGGACCTCAGGGGACTTTGGTTCCCCTTCTGCTTGCCACGTGGGAGAGGGAGACCCCTAGCGGCAGCCTCGTTGAGTCTGGGCTTCGTGATACAGCAATAGGGGTATGTTGAGGAGGGGAAAGGGGTCCACTGGGGAGCAGGCTCAGAGGACAGATTAGAATTCCCAGGCACACTCCTATTCACTGTACTGGGGACCCCAGGGTCAGGGGAAGAGGAGGGGTTGGGCACAGGCTTCTGCTGTCAACACCTCCCCAATAGATGCACCCCTTCCCAAGGCGCCCCTCACTGCATGGAGTAGGATACCCCCAGCTCAGGTAGGGGCTAGAGGAGGCAGGTGGGAGGGCCCCACCAAACCCCACCGTGCCTGCACCCCCCCTCCTAAGAAATCCCAACCCAGACAGCATCCAGGGTTTCTGGGGGCTCCACAATAGGGGATCTGGAGTCAGCCAGCCCCAGGTTCAAATCCCCCCTCAGCTACTCATTCACTGCTTGTAGGCTTGACAAGGCACACAGTGATCAATATTAGCATATTATTATTA
>PVHT021183555.1:10674770-10695149 GCA_004024745.2 Catagonus wagneri
GGGGTCTAATCGGAGCTGTGGCCACTGGCCTGCGCCGCAGCCACAGCAACGCAGGATCCGAGCCGCGTCTGCAACCTACACCACAGCTCACGGCAACGCCGGACCGTTAACCCACTGAGCAAGGGCAGGGATCGAACCCGCAACCTCATGGTTCCTAGTCGGATTCGTTAACCACTGCGCCACGACGGGAACTCCAATATTAGCATATTATTTATGGTGAAGTAATAATTATGAAATACAGCTCCATCATCATCATGCTTATGTCATGGGCCCAGGTGTTTCACAGACTCTCACCAGGTCCTCACTGCAACCCTAAACCCGTGGGGTTCTCAGCTGGGGCCATTCTGCTCCCCGTGGACACTGCAGTGTCTGGAGACATGTTTGGTTGTCACACTGTGCTCCTGGCACCTAGTGGGTCAAGGCCAGGGCTGCCATCCAACATCCTACAGCGCCCAAGACAGTCTCCACCACAAGGAATGACCCAACCCAAAAAATAGTATTGGGGATGAGAAACCCTGACCTGGAAGCAGGTAATGCTATAATTCTCAACTCACAGAGAAGGAACTTGAGGCTCAGAGAGGCTGACTTGCCTGAGACCGTACAGCAGGGGAGTGAAAGAGCCAGGATTCAAATCCAGGCAGTTGGCTGCAGAGCCTGGGCTACCCTAACACCTCAGATGGCGGGGGCCGGGGTGGCGGGTGGTGGGGAGCACCAGGAGTCACGCCAAACCTTTACAGTACCTTGTTCAAGGTGCACAACAGCCTCGGGGGTAATTACTACAGCCCTTGCTAACCTCTCAGAGCCTAGGTCTCCCTACCCATAAAATAAGGCTTGCAAAACAGCTTCTAGCCCATAGGGCTGCGCAAGCAGGCAGCTCAGGTATTTTCTGGGTACCTAGTAAGCACCTGATAAAGGCTTTAATCATCAACACCATTATGATATGGTCCCAGCTTACCTGTCCTCCTCCCCGTCACCCCGGCACACACACGTGGCACTACTTAGCCTGGCATTTATGGGTCCTGTTAACCTTCACCAAGCACCCCGCCCTGCCCCCGCCCCGCCTCTTCCTTAGTGAATCTGCCAGAGTCTGGCGAGCAAAGCTGGGTTACTGCTCCCGTTTTACAGCTAAAGAAACCGAGACCCAGATGCCACACTGAGTGTGAATGGCCTTGAAGAGGGCTTCTGGACTCTTAACCTTGGACTCCTTCCACACCACACTGCCCGTGGGTATACACACCAGTACACACGTACACATGTGTATACATACACACACACACACCCTGCTCTGTGGCAGTCCCCTCCCCAGCACTGCCCTGTTCTCTGTGGTTGGGGCTAGAGTTCACTCCCTGCTCTAATTTTCCCTGAAGGCTGTTATTACACATTCCAAACCCATGCCAGACTTAAGGGGAAGGAGGGGTGCGGGGCAGGGGGAGAGGCTGAGCGTCCTCCAGAATCTCCTCTCCATCTAAACGTCATGTATGTTTCTTCCGGATGCGCCCTGCGAGTGCGCACATGCGCGTGTGCCTGCTGCGAGCCCCGGGGAGCGCCTCTGCAGCCGGCAGCACCCAACGTGTGTCAGGGGCTCAAGGAAGGACGTGTTTGCAGAGCGTGAACATCCCCACACGACGCATCACCACTGTGCTCATTTAACGCAGCGGATCAGATTTCAAACGTCTTTGTTTTAAGCACCCAAACGGTTAAAAAATATCTAGATATAGATATATAGCTATGGACATGTAATAGACCTAGTCCACACGGACAGCTGTGGCAGGATAGAGATCGAAATCTTAGAGCCCAAAGAGCAGGACTAGAGGAGTTCCCACTGTGGCACAGGGGGTTAAGATTCAGATAGCAGCAGCTCAGATCGCTGTGGCAGTGCAGGTTCAATTCCCAGCCCGGCACAGCGGGTTAAAGGATCTGGCATTGTCACATCTGTGGCATAGGTCACAGTCATATTCAATCCCTGGCCTGGGAACTTTCATATGGTGCAGGTGTGGCCATCAGAAAAAAAAAAGGCAGTATTAGAAACCATTCACCTATGTATTTAACAAATACTTATTGAGCACCTATTATGTGCCAGGTCTCAGGACATAGATGTGAGCAAGACAAAGAATTCCTGCCCTCCTGGGCTGACCTGGTGGAGAAACAGAACAGCTGGACGAAGCAAGAAGCTAAGGCATGTCTGGTGACATTAAGAGCTGGTTAGACCGGAAAGGCTCGGGGTGGCCAAGTTCAGTGGTGCAGGGGTCCCAAGCAGAGTGAGGAGACATAGGCCTGAGCCAGGGTCCCCACGCCTTTCCCTCTGCCTGGGTCAGACGCCAGGCTCTCCAGAAACATGGCTGAAGGTCAGGCATCCTGCTCTGATGACCCCTGGGGATCAGGCAGGGCACTCCCTCCCCCGAGGATGGGGCACAGGGCGGGGAGAGGCGGGCATGGAAAGAACTTGTTGCAGTTTGACGTCAGACAGATGGGGGCTTGGCTCCTAGACGCACCGCTCATTAGCTGGATGAGCTTGAGCGAGTTTCTTAGCCTCTCTGAGCCTTATTTGCCTCACCTGCCCTTGGGGCTCTTAATTGGGTCACTGTGAGGATTATATGAATTGAGTCAAGCACCTGGCATGGATAAGCCCTCAATAAAGAGCAGACTGCAAGACTCGGTGAACAGCAGGTGCCTTCTCTCTGAGATGCCCGGATTCCACAGGGGTCGGGTAGATCTCCAGCTCCATCCCCCGACCCAGGCAGAGGGTGGAGGAAGCGGTCACCCTTACCACTGCCCCATGGCTTTGCCTGATCTCATGGAAACCCTGGCACGTACTTGTCAAATCCCATCCTCCTGATTACGGGACCCAAGGAAAGCTGCTTAAATCTGGGGCAAGTTTAGGCATGCAGGGGCTGCTCCACCCCAGGGGGAATGAATTCCAGGGAGCTGGGATCAGTGCGCTCTCACGGGCATCTGCTGAGCGCCACCTGTGTGTGGGGCACCCAGGGAGGCGATAAAAGAAGGGAAACCATAGAATTCAGTCTGGGAGGGAAGGCGGATGGCTTGCCCCCACTCCAGGCGCCTTTGCCTGGGCTGTTCCCTCTGCCTGGGAACCTCTTCCTCCACCCACTCCCATTCTTAGGGTGTCATCAGAAGCAGCACTTCCTCTGAAAAGCCTTTCTGCTTCCCACCCCAGACTAAATCAGCTCCTTTGTGTTCACTCTTAGAGCAGCATATGCCTCCCTTTATAGCACTCTTCATGATTAAGCTTTTTTATTTGGCCCTGCCCACAGCATGCAGAAGTTCCGGGCCAGGTTTCAAACCCATGT
Organism: Catagonus wagneri; assembly: GCA_004024745.2. Classification (NCBI taxonomy): domain Eukaryota; kingdom Metazoa; phylum Chordata; class Mammalia; order Artiodactyla; family Tayassuidae; genus Catagonus; species Catagonus wagneri. The sequence continues at coordinate 10,678,079 of PVHT021183555.1, forward strand.
CATCACGGTGACCCAAGCCACCGCAGTGACAATGCCAGGTCCTTAACCTCTAGGCCACTGGGGAACTCCCTCATGATTAAACTTTGACGTTTACTTATACCATTCTTTTATCCAAATTCTCTTTTCCTCTAGAGTTTTAGTTCCATGAAGGAGGAACTGCGTTGTGTCTGCTGTCTCCCCAGCATTCAGCATCATGCCCAGGCATCAGTAAATATTTGCTTTCTTAAACTGTAAGGCAAAGGGCCTCTGAAGTTCTGAAAGGAGGCAGGCAGGAGGAAGCCGTGGTAATCCTGATGGGCACAGGGAGAGGCTGCAAGGGGAGGGGTGTTCAGGCTGGGGCTCGACAAGTGGAATGAGATAAAAGAGCAGAGGAGATGGCAAGGTCAAAGGTGTGGAGCTGGGAAAGTTCAGGGGGCACTGAGGAACAGCAGGGCCTGAGGAATCCGGAGAAGAAAGGTAGGAGGGAAGAAAAGATACGTGAGTGTGGGGAGGGGGGGTGGGGAGAGGGGAGGAGGCAGGCAGACCAGGGAAGTTTCTGCTCCCAGACCCAGTGCACTTCCCTCTCCCTCCATCCTGGGGCGCTCTGCCTAATCTGTGGGGCCCCCACTTCCTGCAGGACCCTGGCCTGTCATTCTAGACCGGCCCTGGAGGGATGGTGGGGGTGGGGAAGGGACCAGGAAGATGGATCCAGAGGATCGCTTGTGCCAAGAGAGAAAACACTCCCCACGTTCCAGGTGAGGGAACTGAGGCTTAGAGAGGTAGACTCGCTCTCACAGCGCTGCCCGGCTCCTGGGAGGCAGAACATCTAGGACCTGTGTGACCCCAGGACCTACTCCTCCGGTGGATATTTTACAAGGACTTAAGAAGAAAAAGGTGGAGGAGTTCCCGCCGTGGCTCAGTGGTTAACGAATCCGACTAAGAACCATGAGGTTGCGGGTTCGATCCCTGGCCTTGCTCAGTGGGTTAAGAATCCGGCGTTGCCGTGAGCTGTGGTGAAGGTTGTAGACGCGGCTCGGATCCTGCGTTGCTGTGGCTATGGCGAAGGCCGGCGGCTACAGCTCCTGTTAGACCCCTAGCCTGGGAACCTCCATATGCCGAGGGTGCAGCTCTACATAAAGGCAAAAAGACAAAAAAAAAAAAAAGAAGAAGAAGAAGAAAAAGGTGGAGAGTTCCCGTTGTGGCTCAGGGGTTAACAAACCCGACTAGTATCCATGAGGTTGCAGGTTCGATCCCTGGCCTCGCTCAGTAGGTTAAGGATCCGGTGTTGCTGTGAGCTGTGGTGTAGGTTGCAGACGCAGCTCGGATCCAGTGTTGCTGTGGCTGTGGTGTAGGCCGGGCTACAGCTCCGACTGGATCCCTAGCTTGGGAACCTCCATATGCCACACAGGTGTGGCCCTAAAAAGACAAAAAGACAAAAAAAAAAAAGGTGAAGGCGGGGGTGAAGGAAAAGTGGTTGCGGTGGCGGGAGGGGGGAACCTCGGGCCCCCGAGGCAGACTGCTCACTGACTAGCTGTGTGACCCTGGGCAAGTCAGCAGGCCCTTCTGTGCCTCTGTTTTCTTACCTATAAATGGTGATGATCTTTTTTTTTTTGTCTTTTTGCCTTTTCTAGGGCCACACCCGCGGCATATGGAGGTTCCCAGGCTAGGGGTCTAATCAGAGCTGTAGCCGCCGGCCTATGCAACATAGGATCTGAGCCGTGTCTGCAACCTACACCACAGCTCACGGCAACCGGATCCTTAACCCACTGAGCAAGGCCAGGGATCGAACCTGCAACCTCATGGTTCCTTGTCGGATTCATTAACCACTGAGTCATGACAGGAACTCCATAAATGCTGATGATCATAGCACCTGCCTCAGGGTGGTTGTGAGGGTTAAGCTAGACAATGTGTAAAATCCCGAGCCCGGCACCTGGCAGAGGGCACACCCCCAGCAGTGGACAGCTACCGCCAGCACCATCGGTGTCACTATATTATCATTATTAGGAGAGGCATGAAAAGACAGACTGAGGACCAAGGAAGGTATGACTCCAGGGAGGGCAGTGGCTGGGCCCAGGGCCTGGGACTCTGGCAGCCACTTCAGAGCAGCTGCCGCTGGCAGCTCAGCCCATTGGCCAAGCGAAATCCACGGCCTGCTGGGCCGCCCAAGGCTCCCTGGGGCCTGGCGGGCAGCAGCAGCAGAGATCACCCTGTCATGCCCGGCCCCTTCCCCAGCCAGCCTGTGTTTACCTAGCAGGTCTCAGCCCAGACCGCTTCCTGTTTGCTGCACAGTGGCTGCCTGTCTGTGGCCGACAGAGCCCCAGTGTCCTGCCGGGTCCCCCCACCCAGGAGGGTGCCCCCTCCAGCTCACACCACCCAGGCGGGGCAGGCCCGGAGTGACTCACCAGGCCCCGCAGAGGGCAAAGCCAGTGTGGCCACGACAGTCACTCGGTCATTTGGAGGGATTCCGACATGCACGCAAACACCCCTCTGAGCTCTCACGGGCCCCTGATCACCCAAGGTCTCCGGCTCTAGGGTAGGAGCCCCTGGGAGGCAGTGAGGCAGCTCACAACTCTTTTTTTTTCTTTTTTTTTAAAAATCTTTTTAGGGCCACACCCACAGCATATGGAGGTTCCCAGGCTAGGGGTCTAATTGGAGCTGTAGCTGCCGGCCGACGCCACAGCCACAGCAACGCAGGATCTGAGCCGCGTCTGCAACCTACACCACAGCTCACGGCAACGCCGGATCCTTAACCCACTGGGCAAGGCCAGGGATCGAACCCGCAAACTCATGGTTCCTAGTCGGATTCGTTTCTGCCGTGCTACGAGGGGAACTCCAAGGCAGCTCACACCTCTCAACAACACAAAAGGCCACGTGGTAGGATCCCCTTTACATGAAGTTTCCAGAACAGGCACATCCATAGAGAAAGAAGGCTAGTGGTGGCCAGGGGCTGGGGTTGGGAGGGGACAGTGACTGCTAACGGGTACAGGGTTCGCTGTGGGGGTGATGAAAATGTACCGAAACAAGACAGTGGTGATATCTGTAGACCTCTGAATACGCTGCAGAGCCACTGACCTGAGCACCCTGAGGCGGCGAGTCGCGTGTGAATTTTATCTCAGCCCTTCCAGGCTGGGTGACCTCAGGCAGGTCATGTGCCCTCCCCGAGCCTCAGTTTCCTGAGACCTACATGGAAAGTCATGAGGTTGGACACTCACAAAGGGTCCAGCACAGGGGCTGGCACACAGAAAGGGCTCGAGGACACGGAGTCCCCATGCCAGGAGGCCCCGGCTCCTTCTTCCCTGCCTCAGCCCCTCCCATCAGAGTGCAGCCCGAGCCTCTGACTCAGCCCCGCTTAGAATGTGATGCTCCCCAGCTCCGGCCCAGAAGGATGGAGCTACCCCCCACCCCGCCCAGTCCAGGCCCTCGCCTGGAGGACAGTCACAGGCACAGAAGCCACCCCCAGAGAGGGTTCTGTTCCCCACCTGCCACTTCCCAGCGGGTCGGCCAGGAGCAAGTCACTTCTCTCTGGGCCTCGGTTTCTTCATCTGTAAAATGGGGAAAATAATTACTGCCACCTGGGAGGGGGAACCTGGATCTACTTTATAATTACATTCACACTCTAGACTGACAAATAAAACGATGGGAGTTGCCATGTGGTGCAGCGGGTTAAGGATCTGGTGTCAGCAGCTGGGATCGCTGCTGCTGTGCAGGTTCGATTCCTGGCCTGGGAACGTCCACGTGCCAAAGGTGCAGCCAAAAAAACTAATTAGAATGGTAGCTTCTACATCAAAGGGCTCTTGTGAGGACTGAATGAAGGAGGATAAATGACTGAATCACTGATCAAGAGTTTAGGATGGCAGCTGCCTTTTCATTGCTAACCTTCCCACAATTTACAGCTGGGGAGACGTCGTCAGTGGAGCCGGCGCTGGGACCTGGACCTCCTGGCTCCAAAGGAGATGCGGCTTTCCGAAAGGGTTTTCTTCCCTCCTCATTTCCATCTTCCATCCCCCAGCTGGGAGCCTGAGGCCCAGAGGAGACAGGACACCCACCCAGACCTACACACAGCCCTCCATCTCTCACACCCACGTGCCCAAGTCCCGAGGTCACCAAGTCACAGGAGAGAGCAGACACCCAGGGAAGGGAGGGGTCGGGCAGGGGCCGGGGACGGGAGCCCCAGGCAGCAGAAAACCAGTTTGAGATCCTCTCTCTGCCCCAGCCCGCCTCGCCACCAGTCTGTGCCAAAAGTAGGCTACTGTCTCTGGCTAACTGCTTGGAATTATGGCTGAGAGGAGGACCTGGAAGCCCGCAGTAGTGCCTGCCCTCCTTGGGACCAGTCACGGCCCCTTCTGTCTGTTTTAATCCAAAAAATAACTCTGGAAGATAGGCATCATTGTCTCCATTCTCAGATGAACGAGCTGCGTCCGGGGAGGATGGCGGCGAGGGGCTAACTCTGACCCAGCACCCATCAGGTGTTGAACAGTCCTGCATCTGCCTCTCATCTGAGGGAGGCCTTGTCAGCCCCATTTCACAGATGAGCAAATTGAGGTTCAGAGAGACCAAGAGAGCCAGCCAAGGTCACAACTCAACAGGAAGGGAATGTGGCTAGGATTCCAAGCATCTGCTTTCAGACCCATCTGAGTTCAGAGTCTACACAGCCCTCGCCCTGGGGTCACCCTTCTAAGGCGACACCCCTTGGAATCCCCAGGGCAGGCCAGCAGAGACAGACTTGGAGTTTGAATCGTGGCTTTGCCACTTAGTAGCTGTGTGACCCCAGGCGGATCACTGCACCTCTTTGAGCCTCAGTTTCCTCGTTTCTAAAAGGGAGCTGATTGCAGGACCCGTCACTGGGTTGCTTGGTTGTTGTGGGTGTCAGAACCTCATAAAGGGCAGCCCCAGATGGTGGGAACACAAACACAGCTCCCAGAGGGCAGGGACCTCTTCTGTATCAGTCACCACTGAGTCCCCAGTGCCTGCCACAGGGCCTGGCACATAGAAGATGCCCAAGACATACTTGTTGAATAAATGAATGGATGGATTAATGAATGAATGAACTCATGGGTACAAATGAATCAAAGACAGCTAAACCATTCTCCATGGGGCAGACAGATGGACACAGCTGAAGCTCCACCCAACTAACCAGCTAGATAACTTCCTCCCCCACCCATCCTTTAACAGTTAATTTATTGCACACCTACTGCATGCTGGGCTCTCTGACCCGTGAGGTTCAATCCGCCCCCTTCCCCAGTGAGGACAACAGCTATCACGGGTCCATTTTGCAGATGAAGAAACTGAGGCTCAGAGAGACCAGGACACTTGCCCAAGTCTGAATCTGGGCAGGCGGATTTGCCCCATGCCCCCACCTTTTTGGCTCACCTGTTCACACTTATTCCTTCCTTCATCCATTTGCTGTATTCCCTTTTTTTTTTTTTTTTGGTCATACCACCTCATGCGGAAGTTCCTGGGGCAGGGATCGAACCCACGCCACAGCAATGACAACACAGAATCCTTAACCGCTAGGCCACCAGGGCACTCCCTCCACAGGTATTCCTGAGCCCCTCTTCTCTGCCAAGGAGCACAGGGACACAAGTGAAACGGCCGACAGGTCCCGCCTGAGGTCAACTGGCCCCAGGCTGCTGGGGACCCCCACCCCGAGCCTGCGAACCCTTTAAGGGCGCACGTTGTAAGCGGGGGCCCCCATACACCCCCTTGAGGCGCTGTCCCAGAGGTGTCAGCCCTGCCGGTCAGCCGGGTGGAAGCCAGGCCACTCCACCCTCAGGGAAAAAACAGGCGTCGAGGGAGACTGAGGAGCCCTTTGTGCGGCGGGCGGGGCGACCGTTACTCACCACCCCAAGAAAAATAAGAGTATTCCCATTTGCTCAATGGCCCTCCTGTCTGCCCCCCACGCCACCACCTCCGTCCATAGCCTTTCCCGCCCTCTGACCTCATCTGGGGCAGACCTGCGAGTGGCGAGGGGCCCCTGGCACGGTGTCTGTGACCCTCCCTCACCGACAAGGAAAGAGGCTCAGAGAGGTGGACTGACCTGCCTGGGGTCACACGTCCAGCAGAGGGCAGGGCTCCGGGCAGAAACGGGAAGCTGACGACCAGGAAGGGGCTCAGAGACGGGAAGGAAATCTGAGTCACAGTGAAAGTGAGGGCCAGGCCTCCTTTCCTCATTCCTGCTCAGCCAGGGCGACAGCTCACGGGGACCCAAGGCAGGGGGAGTCCAAGCTGGGGCAGGAGTGGCAGCCAGAATAACCCGAATTCCCTTCAACTGGCAGAGTTCTGAGCTCCAGCAAAATCCCAGGTGGCAGCCCCAGGACCAGAGAGGTTAAGTCACTCCCTGAAGTCACACAGCAGCGAGTGGCTGAGCTGGGGCGTGAACAGAGGTGGGTCATACTCCAAGGGGGAAGAGGCGAGCAGCTTTCCAGGAAGGAGGCTGAGCTAGCCACTGGGCTTTTCAGGGAACCCAAGAGGACCAGAGTCACTGGGATCTGGCTTTCGGGTCCAGCTCTTCCAAAAGCCAGCAGGGAATCCCTAGACAAACTGCTTCTTTCTCTGAGCCTCAGTTGACTTGGCTGTAAAATAGGACTCAGCATTCCCGCCCCACCCACCTCCAGCAGGGGCGATGCTCTGACACCGTCAAGGTGAACGTCAGGCAAGAGAACTTGGTTATACTCTGAGCCGTCAGTGTCGCTCTGGAGACTGTCCGAAGCCCCAGGAGTGAGGGAACTCACTGAGAACTAGCGTTTGAAGCAGGCAGCCAGGTTCTGGCCCTGTTTTTAAGCATCAAATCAAGACAGTAGGAAACTCTGACAGCTCCTGGCGCTCAGTCAATGCCTGTAAATACTTCAGAGCTGAAAAGACAGCAATGTTTGTTCAAATGCAAGTCTAGCTTTGCCCCTGCTACCTTCCGCCCACCCACCTGGCACGGAGGGGCTCTCAGAGGGTGCCCTGGGGACGAGCTGGAGGAAAACGCGCCATGGAACAGGCCAGGGGACAGGATGAGGAAGAAGATGGTGCTCAGAGCCTGCCTCGTGTGCCTTGGACTGTCCCTGCAAAGAGGGGACAGAAGAGTCCCATTTGACAGATGCGGAAACTGAGGCTCAGAGCGAAGAGGTGACCTGCCCAGGCTCCCCTGGTGGGAAGGCAGCAGGCCTAGGACTGAAGCCCAGGCCTGTCTGAACAATTCAGGTTCTTATCTCTAAATGGAGTTTAGATCCCAGTTCTGGCCCTTGCCAGTTGAGAGACCCTGGGCAAGCACCCTCACCACCCAAAACTCCAGACTATCTTCCCATGACCCCGGGTCTACACAGATGGGTTCAGACCACCCTGCAAGTTAAGAGCAATGGGGTTTCGAACGGGATAAATGGAGTTTAGATCCCAGTTCTGGCCCTTGCCAGTTGAGAGACCCTGGGCAAGCACCCTCACCACCCAAAACTCAGGCCCTCTCTCTCAAAACTGGGTGCCATTATAGCTTTGCATCTAAATCTATTGAGTGTCTGGCTCAGGGCCCGGCACGCAGTAAGTGCTCAATAAATCCTCGCTGCCATCATAATGACCACTGACACAGCCCAGGCCTGGCTGAAGCTGGACAGAACCTTGCATCCAGAGTTCAGAGGTGCAGCTACAGGGCCCAGGACCACAGTATCTCAAGTGATCTGAATTAATCTTTAACAAGTGAATTCCAGCCCAGCTTGGCAACACGGAGCATTCCAGAAGGGCCTGCTTGCAAGAAATATTCCCTTGGGCCCCCAGATCCTGGATGTGACAAGAAGAGGAGCTAGTCCCTAGGTCCCCACGAGTTGGGGAGGGGCCTGGAGTGTCTTTCCCAGAGTCAAATGCGAGAAACTGAGGCAGAGAGCAGGTCGGGGGGCCTGGGAGGGATAGAACCGCCAGCTCCATGTGGCCCCCTCCCTCCTGGGAATGCACGAGAGAACTCAAAGGACTCCAGCCCTCTCAAAACGACGCGGTCCGGCACTCAACCGTGCAACAGAGATTTACTGAGCTCCGCCGCGTTTCTCTCTTTCCTCCTGCACCTTCCAGCCAGCCCCCTCCTCCCCACCTGGGTCCTCATGCCTCGGGCCTGGATGACTCCCCCCAACCCACCCCCTCCAGGACCCGACTCCCTGCCTGGCCTCCACTCTGCAGGCCTTTCCAGACCACACATCCGGCCTGTACTTCCTAGCCTCGCCGGGCAGACTTTTAGGGCTTCTGGGTCTGACCCAGCCCCTGCCTGACTGATCCCTTGTCTTTCCTGTTCAAGTCACACACTCCAGGCAAATGGGACAATTTCTCAGCTCTCCAAACCCTAGTTTTACCAGCTGGTAACAGGTAGAAGTCAGGTCCGTCTGTCTGAATGCCCTTTCCCCGACGTCTGCACTTATTCCTCCAGGTGAGGCTGAAATGCCACCTTGATGGAGTGTCCTGCATCCTGTCACAGGGCCATCCACAGCCCTGCTCTCCTGGCCCCCATTCATCGGCAGCACATACTTGCCATCATCCCCCTCGTACGTGCTTGCTTGCTGGGTGCCTGCTGGTCAGACGTGCGTGCCGCCTGCCCCAGACCACAGCAGGCACAGGGGCAATCCTAGGCCCATGGGGGAGGGGCAGCCTCCCTCCCATCTCACTGGCTCCCTTGGACCACCCAGTTCACGCCCCTGGGGCCGGGGCAAGGCTGGGGTCCGAGGTGCCTCAGTGCCTGGCCCAGGGTGGCTTGCCAGGAGGGTTAGATGAACAAAAGAGTAAAGAGATGAGGCCCTGCTCACACCAGACGAGGCGGGAGAGGCGCCCACAGCCCCTGGCATGGATATAAGGCGCTGGTCTGGATTCGGCTTGGGAAAGCCCAGGCCTCCCTCTTCACTACAGCACTCTCTCTCTCGCACCTTTTTTCCTCAGGTGCCCATTCCCTACACCTGGGGAAACTCACTTCAAGATGACCCCACCCTGGAGCTCTCATCACAGCTCAGCGGAAAGGAATCTGACTAGCATCCATAAGGACGCAGGTTCGATCCCTGGCCTTGCTCAGTGCGTTAAGGATCTGGAGTTGCCGTGAGCTGTGGTTTAGGTCGTAGACACAGCTCAGATCCTGAGATGCTGTGACTGTGGTGTGGGCTGGCGGCTACAGCTCCAATTAGACCCCTAGCCTGGGAACCTCCATATGCTACGGGTGTGGCCCTAAAAAGACAAAAAAATATATATATGACCCCATTCTGCTTTTTACAATCCTGAGCCTGCCTGGTCTATGACTGCCATTTGTTTGGGGAGCCCTTCCTTCCTGCGACTTACCAATAAAGGTTAGAAAGAGAGGTCCCCAGCCCCTCTGGTTCCCACTGTTATTCAAACAGAATAATCTGAAGAAATGTGGAAATGGTCAATTACTTTTCACTCCCTCCATTAAGATGTTTTTGGGGAAAAAAAGATGTTTGGGGCCACAACCACCAGCACAAGCATGGTAACGGCAGGGACCCCAGGCACGGTGTGGGACCCTCACAGGTCAGCAGCCCTCCGCCCGGCCCAGGTGGTCGCCCTCAGTCTAACCCCCTCCATTCTGCAGATGAGCTCTCTGTCCCTCGGCTAAGGGAGCAGCCCAAGGTCACACAGTAGTGGGTGGCAGAGTGGGGGTTCGGGCCCACAGTGCCCCCACTTTTTTTTTTTTTGCTTTTTAGGGCTGCACCAGCGGCGTATGGAGGTTCCCAGGCTAGGGGTCCAATTGGAGCTACAGCTGCCGGCCTACACCACAGCCACAGAAACACGGGATCTGAGCCACATCTGCGACCTACACCACAGCTCACGGCAACACCGGATCCTTAACCCACTGAGCGAGGCCAGGGACCGAACTTGCACCCTCATGGTTCCTAACCAGATTCGTTTTCGCTGTGCCACTATGGGAACGCCTGGTCCCACTTTTAACCTCACAGATGACCCAGGCCTGACCCTCATACTCGGCCACCTCTTCACTGAGTTGCCCCCCTGTCCTCGCTCCAGGGATAAAGTGGTGAAGCTTAACCTTCTAGTCCCAGATCAAAGCTCACATACGACTTCACGCGCCCCCACCCCCCGCCCCAGCAGAAGCCCTAGTTCTAGACACTCGGCAGCCATAAGCCCACCTCCTCCTCAGTACCTTCCCAAACACCCCCTGGGCGCCAGGCAGCGAGCAGTCCTGGGTTTAAATTCCACCTGGCTACACCCCACGCACACCTGATCCTCAGTTTCCTCATCTGCAAAATGGGGAGGACAGATGGAGAAACTGGCTGGGCCTGGGCCAGGTGTGTGGGGGGTGGGGGGCTCAATTAAGGTGCTTGTGGTTGGAATCACCTGGCATGTGGGGGCGGGACGGTCTCTCCAGGTCCTCAGAGACCCTCCCAGGCTCCCCCGGGCAGAGCTGAAGGGGAGGTTAAAGATTATCCTGCCTTTTGGGTGGTTGGGGGGAAGCACAGTCTCTCCAGGACTCTAACTAAGAAGTGGCCTCTGGAAGCTCCAGACACCCAGTCTCTCCGCCAGGCAGAAAGTAAACCTCAGCACCCCCAGCTCCCTCAAGCCCCCTCAAAAGGGGTGACCCAGAGGTGGGCTGCACGGCCTCCTTCGTTTGGGTCCTGGGACCCGGGTCCTCCCTCTCGCAGACCAGCATCCCCAGAGCCCACCATGGGCGCCCATTTCACAGGTAATAAAACCGAAGCCCTGAGAAGCGGTGCAGGGCCCAAGGGCCCCTCACGCGGGTCCGCTCTCCGCTGCCGCCAGGATGTGCCCGGGGGGGGGGGGGGGGGGGGGGGGGGGGGGGGGGGGGGGAGCGCGGGGTCCTCAGCTGAGCCATCCCTCCCGGGGTCCCCGCCCCGAAGGCCCAGGCCCCACTCACCTCCGGGAGGGCTCGGCGCCGGTGGCCCCTGGAGCGCGGCGCTTCCTGAAACCCGGCAGCCAGCCCCGTGCCCGCCCGCCGCCGCCGCCACGATCCGCCTCCCGGGGCTCAGGTTCCATTCCGCGCGCCGCCCCCGGCCGCACCCCGCCCACCCCGCGCCCGGGACCGGCCGCCGCTGCGCGGGGCGGAGGCGGGGCCTCAGTTTCCACACCTGGAAGGTGGGCCTCGGCATCCCCCCAGTCGAGGGGCAGGCGCCTCGTGGAGGGGGCTCTGGCTGGAATCGAGATCTCGGGCTCCTGACTTCGCCATCCCGGGGCTGCTTCCTCGTCTTTTAACGGGCCGCTCGCTGATAGCTCCACGCCTTCGTTCATTCACTCATTCATTCAGCAGACAATTCAGACAGATCTTCTGTAGGTCCTGGCCCTCAAGTAGCTCCACTAGGGGAGGCACCTGAGTTACAGACAGAGCGGGTCCGGGACTAAATTGGTGTGAACTCCTTGTAAATTCACCTGGTTACCCAAGGCCTGGCACAGAGCCTGGCACCGAGTAAAGCATCAACGCATGTTCTTTTTTTTTTGTTATTTTCTTTTTGGCCACCTCGAGGCATATGGAGTTCCCAGGCCACGGATCAGATCCGCCTTTGCCGCAGCTGCTGGCAGCGCTGGGTCCTTGAACCCACTGTGCTGGGCTGGGGTCAAACCTGCGTCCTGGCGCCGCAGAGACGGGGCCCATCCGTTGTGCCACTGCGGGAACTCCTCTTGTTTTTTTAAATTGGGTAGCGATGGTGAACCCCACCATTGCATTCTCACCTTCTACCCCAGACACTTGAATACCTCCATGGGACAGGTACCTCATTTCTGCCGGGACTGGCTGGAAACCTCGAGCTGGACTTCCTGAGCCCAAGACCTGGTTCTGTGACTCACCAGCTAAGCAGCCAGTCCCTGTGCTGCAACTCAGTGTCCCTTGTGTAGAATGAGGTGTGGCTATGTCCCCACTCATGACACGGTGAAGATGCTGGGAGCACCAGGTCTGGGCAGAGCCCAAGGAATATTCTTTTCCCTTTTTATCATTGTTTTTACTAAACTGAGCTGACCCCCCCCCCCACTGGGAAGACAGTGGTCTCTCCTCCTCAGCTTGCAAGAAGAAATAGCTCCTATGAGGTGTTGTTCAGTGTCTAGAAAGTGGAATTTCAGAATTGCTGGAGACAGAGAACCTTAACCTTAATGGAAGTGATATGCTCAAACCCCCAGTGCAAAACATTTAACAAAAAATAAACCTTAAGAATGAACTCACTTTAGTTTACATCATGGCACAGCAGAAACGAATCTGACCAGGAACAATAAGGTTGCGGGTTCCATCCCTGGCCCCGCTCAGTGGGTTAAGGATCTGGTGTTGCCGTGAGCTGTGGTGTAGGTCAGCAGCTGTATATGCTGCAGGTGAGGCCCTGAAAAGAAAAAAAAAAGGGAATGAATTCACTGAGCATGGGGGGCGGGGGTGATAGCAAGGTTGTGAGGGAGGGACTGCTGTGCCCACTTTACAGATGGGAAACTGAGGCTTAGAAGGCAGTGTGGCCTCCTCAAAGGTCCCTCCATGAGGGGACAGGGAGGAAAAACGTCTCCCTCTGGGTTTCCAGGATCTTAAACTGAGCAGAGAGTCATCAGGCTGGCAGCGAGGAATGTAAACAGACAGCCCCTCAAACATCCCTGACAGAAAGCCCATCTGTCGGGGGCCTTCCGGGCTGGGGCCGGGGCCAGGTGCGGGAGCAGAGGGGTCATGGGCATAACTACTCTGGAGTCCATTTCTGCAGAAAGGCTCTTCTTTAAAAAGAAGAAGGAAGAGGAGTTCCTGTCGTGGCGCCGTGGAAACAAATCTGACTACAAACCGTGAGGTTGTGGGTTTGACCCCTGACCTCTACTCAGCAGATTAAGGATCCCGCGTTGCTGTGGTGTAGGCCGGCAGCTGTAGCTCCAATTGGACCCCTAGCCTGGGAGCCTCCATATGCCGCGGACGCGGCCTTAAAAACCAAAAAAAAAAGGGAGGGGGAGAAGGGGGGGAGAGGAGGAGGAGAAGAAAGGAAGGAAAGGAAATGACAGGGATGGATAATTGAGGTTAGTAGGGGGTCAGTGGAGGGGACGGGAGGGTCAAGGATGGCATTTGTTCTTTTTCAAAGTTAAGGGGATAAGACATGAGCCCGCAGCGTCAGTGTGGCTAACGCAACTCCCTCCTGATCCCCAAATCACAGACTGAGGCCCCCATGCAAGGAATTGATTCCCCTTGGGCCTGGAGGCTAGATCCTGACCTTTGGGACTGTTGTGGGTTCAAACTCTGCTGATTAGGTGGGAGCCATAAGCAAGAGCCTCTCCCACTCAGTGCCTCGGTCTTCTTATCTAAAAAATGGGTATCAGTTTCCACAAGGGAAGGACCCAGTCCTGTTTGCAGCTGCAGGGCCAGCACCTGGCACTTAGTAGGTACTTTTAAAATACTGGTTGAAAAAATAAAATAAAATAAAAAAACAAAACACTGGTTAACTGCTGTATAGCACGGGGAACTATAGTCACTTATGATGGAGCACGACGGAGGATAATGTGAGAAAAAGAATGTATAAGTGTGTGTGTGGCTAGGTCACCTTGCCGCAGCAGAAAACTGACAGAACACTATAAACCAATACTAATGGAGAAAATTAAAATCATTAAAAAATAAATAAAATACTGGTTGAGCTGGAGGGAGGGGAGAATACAGTTACAGTTAAATGGGTACAAAGTGTCAGTTTTACAAGATGAAAAGAGTTCTGGAGACGGATGATGGTGATGGTTACACAACAACGTGAATTCACTTAATGCCGCTGAACTGCACACTCACCAATGGCTTACAGTGGCAAATTTTGTTACATGTATTTTACCACAACAGATGAAAAACTGGGGAAAAATACTGGTTGATTGAAAGCATGCAGACCTGCCTCGAAGGGAAGCAGGAAGTAGGAAAAATGAGCTATTCAGGGCACCCAGCAAACACTCTGTTTGACTAACTATGAACAGGGCCACTGCTAGGATGTGACTGCTATTATTTCACTGTTTTTGTCACTGGTGAAACACTGCAGACTCTGCCTTGGAAGGAGTAGAGATTCTTGACAGAAAGAACCTTTCCTCTTAGGGAAGAAAAATTTTCAAAGCCCTTAAAGTAGGTGGAGAGAGTTCCCTGTGGCTCAGTGGATTAAGGATCTGGGGTTGTCACTGCTGTGACACAAATTCGATACCTGATCCAGGAAATTCCGCATGCCATGGTGCAGCCAAGAGAAGAGAAGAGAAAAGAAAAGAAGAGAAAAGGAAAGTGAGTGGAGAGTCCTGCAGAGCCTACAGGCGAGCCCAATGCCTGAGGGGGGCTCAGCCACTTCCACTAAGGAAGGTTCCTGGGCAGCACCAAGGGCCTGTACAGAGCTGCCTTCCAGAATCGCCGCCAGATACTAGAGAGAGACGGGACTGCATTTCAGGGACTTTACACTTAGTGCGCCTGCCCCCGCCCCTGGTTATAAAAACAAGACATGGAGTTCCTGTGGTGGCCCAGTGGAAACGAACCTGACTAGTGTCAGTGGGTTAAGGATCCAGCATTATTGTGAACTGTGGTGTAGGTGGCAGACGCAGCTCGGATTCTGTGTCACTGTGGCTGTGGTTTAGGCTGGCAGCTGTAGCTCCAAGTGGATCCCTAGCCTGGGAACCTCCGTATGGTGTGGGTGCGGCCCTAAAAAGCAAAAAAAAAAAAAAAAAGAGTTACATATGACCCAGCAATTCCACACCTAGGGATACAGCCAAGAGAAATGAAATAACTCAAATGATAAACAGATAAATTAAATGTGATATATCTATTCAGTGGAATATTGCTCAACAATAAAAAGAATGAAGTGTTCACACCTGCTACAACATGGATGAATCTTGAAAATATTACACTGAGTGACAAAAGCCAGACATTGGGAGTTCCCTTGTGGGTTAAAGATCTGGTGTTGTCACTGCAGTGGCTTAGGTCACTGCTGTGGCACGGGTTGGATCCCTGGCCTAGGAACTTCCACATGTCATGGGCTCGGAAAAAAAAAAAAAGCCAAACCTCAAAGGCCACAGATTGTATGATTCCATTTATATGAAATGTTCAGGAGAGGCAAATCCATAGAGACAGAGGGTTGTTAGGGGCGGGGGAGGGAGGAGGTTTGGAGGGCTGATGGCTAAAAGGTATGGGGTTTCTTTTTAGGATGATGAAAATGTTCTCAAATTGATCGTGGTCATAATTGCATCCATCTGTGACTCTACTGAAAAACACTAGGACACTTTAAATGAGTGAATTACATGGTGTGTGAATTGTATTTCAATAGAACTGTTACAAAAAAAAATTTTTTTTTTGTCTTTGTCATTTTAGGGCCGTACCTGAGGCAGGTGGAGGTTCCCAGGCTAGGGGTCGAATCGGAGCTGTAGCCGCTGGCCTACACCACAGCCACAGCAACGCCAGATCCAAGCCGCATCTGCGACCTACACCACAGCTCACGGTAATGCCAGATCCTTAACCCACTGAGCGATGCCAGGGATCAAACCCCCAACCTCATGGTTCTTAGTCAGATCCATTTCTGCTGAACCACGACGGGAATGCCACAAAAAGTTTTTAAAATGAAAAAAAAGAACATGGTCTCTGGAGTCAACTGGATTTGTGTGACTCTTCCACATTCCCAAGCTGTGTGACCTCAGGCAGCTGACACTGATTCTCTGAGCTTCTCTTCTTCATCTATGACATGGGGATAGTAACAGCCCTGACCTCGCCTGGTTGGGAGGATCAAACATGATGGGTCATGCCCGTGAGGGCTGGGCAGTGTTGGGACACAGTAATGCTCAGTGAAAAATCCTATGAGGCCACCGTGTTCGCCTGCCAAAACCACCTAACTTCCTCTTCTGAGCACTCTCAGGTCTCCCCAGCATGCTCCCTTATGCTCTTTCACATCTTGCTTCCCAGGAATCTTGTGAGGTTGACATCAGTGTCTCCATTTTACTGATGAGAACTACTGAGTCCAGAAAACAACCGACATCCCTGGCATGCCCCGCTCCAATCCCAGGCAGAAACTCTTTCCTTACCACCTGCTGCTCTGCCTCCGCCCTCTCCCCTCCCCCTCTCCCATGGGCACCCCCTTAGCCCAGCTGGTGGCCTCATAGCTCCGGAGCTTGGTTCAGGCCAAGTGTTGGTGTCCTGGGGACCTGGTATACTTCTCAGAGTTGGGGGTGCAGCCCAAGCCATCACATGAGGCTGGACTCCTGCCTCATCCTCTCCTAATACACCTCAGAGGCGTGGGTCTTCTCCAGCCCTTTTTGCAGATGAACAAACTGAGGCTCCACATGGTGAAAGAGGTACCTGCCGGTGACGCAGTCCGGATTTGAACCCAGGTCCATCTGAATTCAAACGGCACTTTCCAGCCCCTAGAGCAGCCACCGGGCACAGCCTCGTGTACCTCACACCCTCACCTCTGGCATCACAAAGCCCGCTCGCTCGCATCCACCGGGATGAGGACGGGGAGCATGGGGTTGTGGGTGGTGGAGAAAAGAAGCAATTGGGGGAAGGGGGAAGAGGGCGAAGGGCTGGCTTTTGTGCATTTATGCAGCACCTGCTGTGTGCCAGGTGCTGCACAGGGCTTGACCCTCATGGTTCCCTCCCAGCTACAGGAAAGGAAGCACACTCAGAGAGGAGAAGGAACCTGCCCAAGGTCACACAGCGAGGGAGAGGAGGGTGCAGGGTCTCGTGGTCTTCCCCTGGGAGCCTGCCCCAAAGGACAGCAAGCCCCCAGGAGATCACATCCTCCCCCATTTACCCAGAAGCCACCGAGACAGGATACAAAGAGGCTGGGGACAATCAGCTGGTTTGTCTGCTCCGACCTACAAATAGCTGGATTTGTTTCTGAAACCGGAGGCCCTGCCCTGCCAGGGACCTTCAATGAGGTTCTTCTGGAATTCTCCCTGGGGCAGAAACCTGAGGCCAGGTGGGGAGGAAGCCCCTCCCCTCAGAGGTCCGTTGCCTTGGGCACAGCCTCTCCCAGCCCTCTGCCACTGGCTGTGATTGCAGTTTGCTGGGCAGCCAGCCTGGTGGCCTGTGGGTGTGGCCGAGCCACAGCTGGCCACGGGCATTTCAAAGATAGCTTTTCTCTGCAGTTGTGGCCTGGGGTGGGGGGAGCCTGGTGCCAGTGGGGGCTGAGTAATTCCGGGCTTCCCAACTGGGGTCCCT
>PVHT021183555.1:10696149-10717733 GCA_004024745.2 Catagonus wagneri
CCCCCCCCCCCCCACAAGAAGAGGCAGAGGTTGGGACAAGGGAGGGAGCTGCTGAGACCCACTGAGATAGGAGCTAACAGCTTTTTAAAGTGAGAATTGGCTTTGTCACCCTCTACTCACAGAGGTTTATGACTTCCTTTGCTCTAAAACAAAAAGCAAACTCAGAATTGCTAGGTTTCATCCTGCACTGTCCTCCCCTCCTTGATCACCAGGCTCCAGCCGCTTTGGCCTTGTTCTCTGTCCTGAGAGTAGGGCGCTTTCTCTCCTGCCCCAGGGCCTTTGCACCAGCTGTGGCCAGCCTCTTTTCATTGTCTGCTCTTCCGCTCCCCCACCCCAGATCTCAGCTCAAATGTCACCTCCTCAGAGGGGCTCTCCCTGCCCTCTCCCTCTAAATCTCTTCCAGTGGACTGTGAGCCCCTTGGAGGGTGCACCCTTGTCTGTCTTGGGACTCAGCAAACCGGAGTTGATGGACTCACCTTCCAGACGCTCCTCCCTGAGGTCGAGAGCTGATTAAATGTTAACCATCATCATAGCTGCCCTTTAACAAGCACCCTCTAGGTGTCAAGCCTTGTGCTAAGCGCTTTGCACAGGTGGTCCCACTCTAAGTCACAAGGAGAAACCGATATGCCCATTTGTGGATGGAGCATTGATTTCACTTGAACTGCAAATTCAAACCAGGGACTGGTTGCAGGGACAGCCCGTTGTAGATTGATAGAGCTGGGAGGGAGCTGGGAGCTGTCCGATCTCCTGACTTTATCCACAGGGAAACTGAGGCCCAGAGGGGAGAAGGCACTTGCTCAGAATCACACAGCAGATCGAGGCAGAGCCAGGAACAGCAGCCAGACTGCAGGATGTTTTCTGGGGTGTTCCTCCTGATGTGTTGACATGACACCTGCCTTATCTTTCAAAACAAGGAGTAAGTGAATGTGCTTTGGTTTAACTGCATTTGGGGCCAAGTTGCCCCTCAGGAGCCTCTGGCAGGCCATAGCATCATGATAAATAAAAATATTAATAGGAGTTCCCGTTGTGGCTCAGTGGTTAATGAATCTGACCAGGAACCATGAGGCTGTGGGTTCGATCCCTGGCCTTGTTCAGTGGGTTAAGGATCCAGCATTGCCGTGAGCTGTGGTGTAGGTCGCAGATGTAGCTCGGATCTAGCGTTGCTGTGGCTGAGGCGAAGGCCGGCAGCTACATCTCCGATTAGACCCCTAGCCTGGGAACCTCCACATGCCTCGGGTGCGGCCCTAGAAAAGACAATAATAATAATAATAATAATAATAATAATAATAATAATAATAATAATAATAATAATAAATGCTATTTACTGAACATCTTCTGTGCCAGGCATTTTACAGCTTACAGAATCCTGCAAGGTAGAGGTGTTCCTGTCCCATTGTATAGATGCAGAAACTGAGGCTCAGAGTGGTGGATTGACTTTCCATGATCACACAGCTACAAAGTTATAGAACCTGGACCTGAACCCAAAAATTGTGAGGTGACGATAGTGGTGCTAGTGCTAGCAATAAAGCAGTAGTATCAGCAGCATTAGGAGTAGCAGCATAAGTAACAAGACATACCTTTTGACCCAGCAGCCGACACGGAACTCAAAACATCCAGCCTGAGAGGCTTCAAACTTTCCCAGCACAGTTTAAATAAGGCTCCTCACTTAGCCTTTGGAAACCACCCCGAACACGTTAGGGGGGCAAGTCACACACACCTTGGGCGCAGGCTGGAGTTCGGGGAGGCGCCGACAGGCCGATTCTGCGAGCTCTTGTTACCGACGCAGTGCCAACAGCGCCACCTACCGGAACGCGCGAGACCTGCAGGAGGTCAGTGCGCAGGCGCGGGATTGGGGCCGAAGAGGAGGCGGCGCGAACCAAAGGAACCCATCAACCAATCAACCAAGCCCGGGGTGTGGAATCCTCCTCCATTCCCGTATAAGTATGTGTAAATGAACGCTGAACGAGTAGCGGGCAAGCGCCTGCCCAGGCGGTTTCATTGGCTCTCGGGGAGCTAGGAACTGTTAGTATCCATCCCCGTTGTACTGACGAGGAAACAGGCTCAGAGAGGTGAAGTGATTTCTGCAAGGTCACTCGGCTGACAAATAACAGCCAGAACTCCAGCACTCAGTCACATTACGACACACTGGGCACCACACACACAAAAAAGAAGAGTTGGTTTGCTTTGCTTTGGTTTTTAAATCGGAGCTGCGGCTGCTGGCCTACGCCACAGCCTCGGCAATACGAGAATCCAGCCCCACCCGTGACCCTCGCCACAGCTTGTGGCAACGCCGGATCCTTAACCCACTGATGAATGCCGGGGATCGAACCCGCGTCCTCGTGGATGCTAGTTGGGTTCGCTAACCGCTGAGCCAGGACGGGAACTCCAGAAGAGCTCTTTTTTTAAAGGAATATATGGAATTTTAAGATTTTGTTGGCAGAATTTTATATTCAAAGGGAAAGATCCTTGAGTTTCCGTCGTGGCAAATAACCAATGGTCACAGGGCTGGGGAGGGAACAGGGATTGGTGGGGACCGAGGCAAAATGGAAGATATATCCACCTGCTTGTCCCATCCAGCCAAAGGGGCCATCATCTCTCGGCTCCTGCCAGGCCATCTAATTTTTCAAAAGAAGCTAAAAATCAAGATTTTTCTGTGATATGTCTCCGGTTTCTCAATGTGACAATCAGTTCATTTTTTTTTCTTTTTCTTTTATGGCCTCCCTGTGGCATATGGGGTTTCAGGACCAGGGATCAGATCAGAACTGCAGTTGCAGCCTAAACAGTTTAAATCACTATGCCAGGCTGGGGGTAGAAGCTGGGTCCTGGTGCTGCAGATCCTCTTGAGCCACAGTAGGAACTCCAACTAGTTCTATTTTTTTAAACCAGAAAATAGGACCGGGAGGCCAGTAAACAGGTCCTTCGTTAGTCTCCAGTTGTAACCTCTGATCCAGAAGGAGGGGGAAAAAAAAAAGGAACCAAGGACCAAAACAGGACGCCAATGTGATTCCAAAATAGAGATTTATTTATTAAGGATTATTTAGTTCCTGCATAAAAATCACCAATTGTCCCTCATTGGGTTTTTCACACACATCAGTTCTTTGGGGGTTGCTTTGTTTGCCCCAACACTTTAAAAAATACAGCTCTTTTTAGCGCCAGGAAGGACAGTTAAGGCAGCAAGGCATGTTCTTGGGTTCATCCTCTCCCCCTCGAAAGAATATACACGGTAGGTAGTTTCTTAGGTTGGAAAAGCTGTCCCTGAAGAAAATAATTATGCAGAAGAATGAAAATACAGTCATCTATGGTCAATTATTTGTGCCTGATAGCTTTAAAGTACCCCGCTTGGTCATCAAAGGCTTGCTGGTTTGTTTTAGCTGTAAAAACACTGTCTGGCAAAAGACAGAAAGAGCAGGCTCTCTAATGACAGGGCTGTGAGGCTGGGCTGTGCAAACCACATGAGAACACGCACCAGTTTGCTTTAAAATATATATATATCCCACAAAAGGGGCCCTGTATAATTTCAAATCAAAGCCCCTCAACGGTCCTTAAAATACCCCAAACATTATTCGGCCAGATCCTCAGAAGGACATGTGCCTGTTTCAAAAGTGAGGTGGAGGACACCACATCCCCCAGAGTCATGCTCTGTGGGGGAGGGGGACGGGACAGAAAACCCTAGGACTTGATTTATTAGAAACATTAATCAATTTTTTTTTTAACCACACTGAAATGAAGGCATAAAGTCAGTCTGTGCTGCTGTGAAATTCCAAGGAGAATCGGGCGTAAGATGGTTCTTTATTGCTCCGGTGGGACAGACCCCAAAAATGACTTTTAAAAAACCAAGGCTGACCCCCTGCAGCCCCCAGCCCGATTCCGGGCCGCTCTGGGGGCACTGCAGGCCTGGCGCAGCCGGCGGGCTGGCTTCACAGTGATTCGGGTTTGCCTGTCTCTGCAGGGGGGCCGGGTGTCGGGGCGGACGGCCCGGTGCCCACTGCAGGGCTTGCCTACACCTTGTAGTTGAGCTCAGCGTTCATCTTAGTGTACATCTCGTAGATGACATCGATGGTGGCCGTGTAGTTGACCAGGAAGAGGCGGACCTTCTCCAGGCATTCCTCCTCCGTCACGTTCTGGCCCTTGGAGAGCGCTTTGAGGAAGTCGGACTTGTAGGGGGCCGCGTACAGTGCTGCCTTGAGAAGGGCAAGAGGCGAGGTGGCACAGCATTAGTGGGCGGGTCCCCCTGCCCCAGAGCCGCCAGGCCAGCATATGGGGGTTCTGGGAGGGGGTGCCCTCGAGGTCTAGGGTACTGGGCAGGGGTCTGTACTATTCGTGGCGTTGGGTGGGAGAGGCAAAGGGAGAGAGGTGTACCCTGCTCCTGTGAGGGACAACAGGAGGTACACCACCTTTGGGGACAGACAGACCTGGGTTCAAATTCCAGCTTGTGTCGCTGACTAGCGGGGAGCCTGGAGCAAGTTACTTAGTCTCTCTGAGCCTCAGTTTCCTCATTTGTAAAATGGGGATAATAACGGCACCCACCCAATCAGGCGGCTTTTGTAAGGACTAAGGAGGCCATGCAAAGTGCTCCCCATAGCCCCAGGCACACAGCAGGTGTTTGGTGTGAATAAGCCTCTTCCATCTGGGTTCCCTGCGCTGGAGGTGAACAGCTTCCTCCTGAAATCCACTTTCTAAGCCTTGGAGATGATGGCTAATCTGTGCTGTTCCTCTTTTGTCCTTCAGGGGGCGACACTTCCCTAAATATCAGAACTTCCCTGACATTTGTAAGTCAGAGAACCAGAAATTCACAGAATTTCCAAACCAGGAGGAAAAAGATGCACCCAGATGAAAACCTTAGGCTACAAGTTTGACAGAGTAGGAAATTAAAAATAACATTATTATTAAGAAATAAAATAGTAGTATTAGCTCCGGTTCTTCAATGATCCTGTGAGGTAAGGCTTTTTTTTTTTTTTCCTGGGCGCCTGCAGCATGGAGAAGTTCCTGGGCCAGGGATGGAACCCAAGTCACAGGAGTGACAACACCAAATCCTTAACCCAGTAGGACACCAGGGAACTCCAATAGGGCCTATTTTACATTCATTTGCAAGATGGAGATACTGAGGCTCAGGCAGGTAGAACCCCAGCCCCCAATTTTCTTACTGTGTGACTTCTAGCAAGATACTTAACGTCTCTGGGCATCAGTTTCCTCAACTGTGAAACGAGGCAAGGACAGTATTGCAGTGCATTCATGAAGATCACCCTCGCACTGAAGGGGACCGTGGAGAGACCTAGGGGTGCCCTACACACTGTTGGGCCGCCCTGGCTCTTGCTGCCCCCTCATCTCCGCCAACCTATACAGTGGCTCCCCTTTATTCTGCAGCTCCCACTGCCGACCCAGCCTCACCCGCATGAGAACCAGGGTGGGAGGGCCTGTTCTGCCATGTGGCACAAGTCCTGGGCACAGACCTTCAGCACCAGCCTAGCTGGTCCTTTTCACCCCAGTACAAGCCACCAAGAGCCATGTGGGCCAATGACCCTTACCCCCACCCCAATGCAAGGGTCCCAGCTGAATCCAAGGGGCCAGGGAGGCCAGCCCACCTTTAACCTGAGGCCCTCAGTCTCTGCCCTGGTTTCCCCCATGACCTCCCAATCTGGCCCCTCATCAGGACAACCACGGAGCACCTAAGGTAATGCCCGCCACAGGACGGGGTCCCTCCAAGCACCAGCCTCCCCCCAGACACAGGCGGGAGCCCTTCTGTGCCCTGGGGGCAAATGCAGGTGCGGGGTGGGGGCCGCAGCTGCAGAGCGTGGAGCAGAGGGCCCCTGAGGGCGGCTTACCTGAAAGATCTTCTGCACTATCCAGCCGTGGTACTTCTTGAGGGCCATCTCGTAGGCCTTGGTGGCATTGACGCGGATGAGGTTGGGGTGGTTCTCGTCCCGCTCACCGTCACAGATGCTCTGAAGGAAGACCTGGATGAAGCGGAGGCCTCTGCAGCCAGAAGGAAGAGGACTTTTAGGACCCAGCCCACACCGGTTCACCAGGCAGCGCACACACACACAAACACACACACACACACACACACCCGCCGGAGACCCGGAGAGACTCTGCATTAAGCACGTACTGTGAGCCGGGCATATGTGTACACCGAAGGAGGCGGCTATGCATCCACTGTCATGTCTATACGGGCTTCCGTGTAACATGAGCCAATGGGTCACCACACATGTCCCAAGGACCTCGTCTACACCAGCCCCTGACCATGGTCTGTGCTAGGCAGTCAAGTCTACAAGGGCAAGGTCTAGGCCTGCTTTGCCCAGTTCTGTGGCCGTGTGGCCATCAGTGCCTAAGGAATGAGGCCAGGCAGTACAGGACTGAAGCCACAGTGCTGGTCCTCAAAGGGCTCAGCGACCACAGACCAGGGACAGGCTGAGACATGGGCAGCTTTGACCCGAGGGCTCCCCACCCCCATCACGGCCTGAGCCATGGCCTGCCTCCTCTGCTGGCCATTGAGCCCTTCCCCTGGGGTAGGCTGATGCTTCAAGTGCCAGGAGAAGGGGGTGGGCTATGGCAGGGTGACCAGGCTGAAAATCGGGTCAGTGCTGGCCCTTTAATCCAGGTTATCTCATCTCCTGTTCCCCTCAGCCCTGGGAGGCCAAGATTGGTACGATCGGCCCACTCCACAGAAGGGAACACCCAGCTACCCCCCCAAAAAGGCACAGTCAAAGGCCAGGGTGTGGACCCAGCCTGTCTCCCTCCCCAGCTGGGCTCCTCTGCTCCCTCCCTGCAGGGGGTGGAGATCGGGTCGGGAGTCCTCAGGGGCCAAAGCACTGGGCCCAAGGACCGAGGGGAGAAAGTTAAGCTTTATCATCTGTGAGGGGAGGAGAAATCCTCCATGCTTGAATCACAGCCCTCAGCCATCAGGGATCAGCCTGGGGTGTGGGAGTAAGCCGGCGGAACAATCCCTGCCCTGTCTGGCCACCTCTCTTGAGCCCCTGCCTCTCCCGGCCCTAATGACCTCTACCTCCACCCAGCAGCTGGGGAGATTCCTTCTCAAGCCCCATCTGTCCCCATTGCTGCTGGCCTTCATGACCCTCAGTGACTCCCCGGGAACCCCAAGGAGGCTGCCACTCATCCTTGTCCAGCTCCACCTGGGTGCTCCCTACTTCCGTCTCGCAATCAGAGCCCTGGCTGGACCAGACCCTCCTGGAGTGGGGAAGGGGGTAGGAGTGGGGGCATATATGCTGTGCCTCCCCTGCCCTCCCACCTCTGTGATGCCTCTTCCTCCTGGAACCCTCCTGCTTAGTCCTAGAGGCTGCTTGGTGCCCCCTCCTCCAGGAAGCCCTCCCCGACTTCTCTCTGCTACAAGCTCTGATATCCTGTGGTCAGGATCCACCCAGCAGCCTGAGCCTCTGCCCAGGCCATGAGACCCTAAAAAGGAGCATGCCTCTCCACACGGCATCCCATGCACACAGCTCCATGTACAGCACATAGCAGGTGCTTATGACGCGCTTGCCTGCATGACATCCACCCGTGTCTGCCCTCCTCCCAGTCATCTGGCTCTGCCCATGCCTGATGTGGACACAGTCTAACTTGTCTGAACATCACTGTCTGCCTTGTTCTTCCTGAGAAAACTACAGCACCTGTCAGTGAAGGAACTCAGGGGCGTTTCTCCTTCCAGGTGTGTGAATTTCTCGTTGATAGGCAGCTCGGCAGGGGCAAGTCATAAAGAGGCCGTGAGGATATTAATTACTAATCACAGCCCACCTACACACTGAGGCCTACCCAGGCCTCACCCTCCAGGGAGCGGGCTCTTCCTGTTCGTTTCACTAAAGAAATGCATGGGGGTGGGGGGCATGGGGGCTGGGGTCAGGAGATGGAGAAACAGGAGAACAGCCCCTTTCCTGGCTCCTGGCTCCTGACTCCAGACAAAGGGCAATGTTGTGAACATCTGTGGAGCAAAGAATGGGCCCCTGGCTTCAGAGCTGCTGCCAAGGGACTGTGGTGTGTGTGCAGCTAAAGAAGAATTCTGGAGCTGGCAGAGGGCAGTGTGAGCTCAGCCAGCAAGCTGCCTGGCCTCGCCAAGCCTCACTGCCTTCATCTGTAAGAGGGGAACAATTGTATGTGGCTTCAGGATATGCTGTGAGGACAATGCGCATGGTGGTTATAAGCACTGACAACTCTGGGGTTGGAGTCCCCACTGCGGTGCAGCAGTAATGAACCTGACTAGTATCCATGAGGATGAGGGTTCGATCCTTGGCCCTGCTCAGTGGGTTAAGGATCTGGCTTTGCTGTGAGCTGTGGTGTAGGTCGCAGACAAGGCTCGGATCCTGCTTTGCTGTGGCTGTGGTATAGGCCTGTGCTCCAGCTCTGAGTCGACCCCTAGCCTGGGAACTTCCATATGCCATGGGCGAGGCCCTAAAAAGGAAAAAAAAAAAGGTACTGTCAACTCTGGGGTAAGATCATCTGGGTTCAAATCCTATATTGTGGCACTCTGCCCCCAGCCCACAGGATGAATCTATGCAAATTAGAGTTCCTTTTCAAAATGCTATATTTCTGTCAAGAAGCTGTCGTAATGTACAAATCTGTCATGAGTGTGATGTGACCCGCCCTAGACAGGACATCTTCATGCAGTGCACAACCTGAACAACTATGCTTGGCCACTCAGTCCTTAGCTCTGCCCCTGGGCACGTGATTCAGCCTCTAGAAGCTCCAGCAGATTAGTAGAGGGGGCTAATCATCACATGTAGCTCACAGCGCACAAAGTGCAATCAGGCATCTAAAGAGCTTAGACAAGGCCCAGGGTACACGCAGGCTTGCTATGCCCCTGCTGGGACTAGAACAAGCAAGGAAGGGTCACCAGCAGGCAGGCCTTGGTCCCGATGCTTTTCTCTGCTATTAACTAGTATTGCACAAGAAGAGCACCTGTGTGAAAGGATGGGCATGACTGTCCTGCCCTGTCAGAGCAGACACCCACTGTCCCCCCTCTGCACAGCAGGCCCCCAGGCCTGCCAGCCACACACACCCTGCCCGCCAAGGCCATCACCTCTTTAGCCACATCAGCGCCAGCGTGGCCCCCACTCTGGGCCACTCTGCTCCGTACATTTCCTTCTCCACCTCCAGGATGTTCTGCAGGGTCCGGAACTTGGCGGGGTTGGTATCATACACAGCTTTGATTTTCTGAAACAGAG
Organism: Catagonus wagneri; assembly: GCA_004024745.2. Classification (NCBI taxonomy): domain Eukaryota; kingdom Metazoa; phylum Chordata; class Mammalia; order Artiodactyla; family Tayassuidae; genus Catagonus; species Catagonus wagneri. The sequence goes on from PVHT021183555.1 coordinate 10,705,320, forward strand.
CACACGGGATTTCCCCTTGGGAAGGCCGCCCCCATCGAAGGCTGGCCAGCCTGCTGGGTGGAGGAGCGCTCGTCTGAGCCTCCCTCTCCTGCTCACCAGTGCCAGCCGGGGGGTGGCGGCGGGGGCAGGGCTTGCTGTGACAATAACCACCATGACTGTCTACATTGACTGACCACCTCCCATGAGCCAGGTCGCTTGATGTGACTTATGGGTGCAGCCTCATCTGATCCTCACAGCAGCGATTTGCAGATGAGGAAACAGAAGCTCAGAGAGGGAAAGTGACACACTCAAGGTCACGCAGCTGGTGCAGGCGGGAGCGGGTTCCAGTATCAGCCAAGCACGAGTCACATTCTCCAACGACTATTGACAGCACCTCAGACCCTAAGTATCTACAGTTTCACTTTTGTGGACAAACGGAAATAGGCTCTTAGGAGTCAAAGATGTCTGGGAAGAAGGCTCCTGAGTTGGAACCAAGCAGTTCAGATGTGACTCCCTCCTCCGCTAATTCCTTGCTGTGAGTCCCTCAACGGCTCTGAGCCTCAGCCTCCCCATCTGTAAAATGGGGATAATGACCCAGAACCAACCTCACGGTGGATCCTTGTGGGGAGAGGGTCAGTGGCTGGGGGATGCTATCAGGAACCCTCAGGATTGGGGAACGGAAGGGCCAGGCCAGTGCACCAGTGGACTCTGGAGTTTATTTCTTATTGGGTAGAGTGAATACAAGAACCAGTAAGTTGCTTCTCAGGTCAACCTGCGGACTGTGGTCCTAGTTCATCCGTGATTGGATGGCGTGGCCGCAAAGGAGGCCCAAGGACCTCGAGCCTCCAGTCTGACAAGCTGGGGGCCAAGCCTGTTTTCCACGTCTCCTTACTGGTCCTCAGTCTGGGGAGCTTGCGGTGGGGAACAGGGCACTGGTGACCGGGGTGAGATTAGATTCATGATTTGGGTACCAAGGCTGCCAAATACATACTGTGATGTTGCCACTTATGTCCGCCTTGATGGGAGTAAACACTGGAGAGCCAAGGCAATCTGGGGACAAAAACAAGAAGAGAGATTTAGGAGTTCCCGTCATGGCTCAGTGGGGGGTTAACGAATCCGACTAGGAACCATGAGGTTGCGGGTTCGATCCCTGGCATCGCTCAGTGGGTTAAGGATCTGGCGTTGCCATGAGCTGTGGTGTAGGTTGCAGATGAGGCTTGGATCCCGCATGGCTGTGGCGAAGGCTGGCAGCTACAGCTCCTGTTAGACCCCTAGCCTAGGAATCTCCATATGCCGTGGGTGAGGCCCTAGATAAGGCAAAAGACAAAAAAAAAAAAAAAAAGAAGAAGAAGAAGAAGAGAGATTTAGATTCCCAGTGAGGGCAACAGTCAGGACCTCCATGGGTCAAGGAGGCCTGGGGACCAGAGGGGAGGTCATTTGGTGTGTTAGGGAAAGGCAGAGCTGTTTGTAGGTGTTAAAAAGGTTCGTGGGCAAGTAACTTTGGAGTGCTGGGCTCCAGGTGAGATCAGTTTCTTAATGCAGGACTTGTCAGAGCCTTTAAAATGCAACTGTGTTATCTAGGAGGCAAACCTTTTGTCTACAGCACCCTTTCTACCGAGGACAAAATTTCTTTATCTGCAATAATATGGGCCACATGTGGCTACGGAGCACTTGGAATGTGATAGTGTGACCAAGGTATGGAATTGGTAATTTTATTTGATTTTCATTCATTTAAATTTTAAATAGACCCATGTGCCTGGTGGCAACCATATTCGACAGCACAGCTGTAGAGTACCTTGCAGACTAATGTTCTGAGAAACCATCTTGGCCAACAAGGCCAATGACCACTAAAAAATCAGGCGGCCAGGAGGCAGCTCGAGGAAAACTTTTTTTTTCTTTCTTTCTTTTTAGGGCTGCACCCATGGCATATGGGAATTCCCATGCTAGGGGTTGAATCAGAGCTGTAGCTGCCACCCTATTCCACAGCCACACAGGATCTGAGCCGCATCTGTGACCTACACCACAGCTCATGGCGACGCTGGATCCTTAACCCACTGAGTGAGGCCAAGGATTGAACCTGCATCCCAATGGATACTGGTAGGGTTCTTAACCCACTGAGCCACAACAGGAACTCCAGCTCGAGGAATCTTAAGAGATGGGAGGAAAGGGGCCAGATTTATGAAAGATGACCTTCTCATTCACCAGTTGATGAGGAAGTGAGCTGATGACCCAGAGGCACCGTGGATCTGAGACCCTGCAGAAGAGCCTGGGAGAACCCAGCGGCGGTGGGATCCCAGTCACTCAACAGAGCACGATGAGCTGGGGCTCCACATCTGCTCTGCACACATGGCGGGTGTGGGCTGGTCCGTGTCCTTCCTGCTAGCTGAGCCTCAGCTTTCCCATTTGGCAAATGGGCCAACATAACCAATCAAAGCTGCTACAAGGATGACTTGAAACAAACCCACTTCCAAGACACATATTGTATTCACCTCTGGAATCAGAATTGCTTAATTGGAGGCATTTTCCTTTCCTTTTTTCGGCTTCCCCACGGCATATGGAGTTCCCAGGTGAAGGAACCTACGCCAGTGGCAGTTGCAACCTCTGCCTCAGCTGTGGCAACAGGGATCCTTCAACTCACTGTGCCAGAATGGGGACCGAACCTGCGTCCTAGTGCTCCAGAGATGCTGCCAATCCCACTGCACCACAGCTGGAACTCCACATTTTTCCTTTCTTGGTGGTTCACAAAACAGCAGAGCATCTTAAAATACGTGACCTTTGAGTGGATGGAATGCAGATCTAGAAACTGGCAATGTTTGGAACTCAGGGCTCCATGGGACATGGAAGCAGCCCAAGGCCTCTCTCTCCTCCTTCCCCTCCTCTGTGGCCCCCGGCTGGCTGCCTCAGGGACCAGAGTCACTCCACAGCTCAGAGCTCACTGCCAAGGGCTGCGCACGGAGGAAACAGGGAGGGGCCGGTTGTCTCCTGAGCGGACTCAGCAAGGACGCTAACCCTCAGAGCCTGAAGACGGACAGCTGTGCTTCCCCACCACCCCTCACTGTCCCCAGCACAGAGCCCAGGGCACAGAGCCGCCCGAGCAGGCCACAAGTGGGTACCAAACCCACGGCGGGGAAACGCCAGCACCAGCTTCCCCTTGTTCACAGGCCAGGCACGGGCCTTCGTGTGAGTGCCAACTGACTGCACGGGAGCAGAGGACAGGGGAGGGGGGAGGGCACCTGCGGGCTGAATTCCACCCAAGGTGACCCAGCATACCTGACTGGCCACCTGGAACATTCTAATCGCAGCTGTTAAAAGAAGTGCATTGAAGAAACAGCATTAGACGTTATACATGAAACAACCCATAACCCAATGGAAAGAAGGTCAGATAGAAATCCAGACAGATGGGTCTGAATGGAGTTGAGCAAGTCTCCTGCCTCCAAGTGCCTCAGTTTCCTCACATGTTACTCGGGGCAGTAATGGCATCTACTTCACAGGGTTGTCGTGGGGATTAAAATCCATGCACCGAACACGTTTAGCGGTCTGCCCAATGCATGAACCCTCAGTAAAGGAACTCTGATCATCGCTTTTTTCCCTTTTCTTTTTTGGCTGTGCATATGGAGTACCCAGGCTAGGGATCAGATCCAAGCCACAGTCGAGACCCAAGTTGCAGCTATGGCAACATGGGATCCCTAACCCACTGCGCCAGGCCGGGGATCAAACCCTTGTCTCAGTGCTCCCAAGACCCCACGGATCCCGTTGTGCCACAGCGGGAATTCCAACTCTGATCATCTTGATGACTTTATGGCATGATTCGCAAATGTCACCCAGGCTTGGAAGCCACCAGGTCCTCCAGGACCTCCGCTGAGTGGGAACACGCGGCCACACCCCCACCACCTCTATTCTCCTGCCTCCCAACCCAAGCTCTTGTGGGACCTGGCGGCTGCCTTACCCTGCTCCAAACTCCCTGACACAGAATCCTCAGGCTGGGCAGCGAGCCCCCTCCTCAGCTACTGGGCACCTCTCCCTCCATGGTGGCCCTACTGGAGCCACCCCTGTCCTACTGGATCTTGGGTCTTTGGCGCTCTGGCCTCCCAGGGGGGCCTGCCAAGGGCATTCATTAGGTAATGACTCCAACCACCCTTTAATTTTCCCTGACCCCCTCCAGCAAGCTAACCCAGAGGCTGTGCAATTTGCAAGCCAGGACTCGTACTATTGGCTACCTCAAAGGACAACATAATCTAGAATTAAATAACAATGCTGGAGAGTCAAGATTTTTTGACTATGCAGCTGCGGGCTGATTTTCAAGTGAAGGAGACATGGCACCAGGGCTTGGTGACAGAGCATCATCAACCACCTGTGGGTGGCTTCCTAGATTTTCCCAGTGACTCAGGATGCTTGACATTCATCTTAGAGACACACAGAATGTTATTCGGTTTCCTTGGCTCTGAAAACAGCTCTTGTGTGGTCCTGAGTGACACCCCCCCCCCCATGGGGGGAGAAAGGCTTTTTGTTTTGTGTTCTCCAGACAGCATACCGTGCATGTCATGAAGCCGCTGTGGTGGGGTGGCAGGAGCTGGACCCAAAGGCAGCTGTTCCTGCGCATGTGGCCACCATACAGGGACATGGCTTCTGGTGGCAGAGCATGGGAGTTCCCTGGCTGCTCAGTGGGTTAATGATATGGTATTGTCGCTGCCTTGGTGCAGGTTTGACCCCTGGCCTGGGAACTTCCACGTGCTGCAGGCACGGCCCAAAAGAACAAACAAAACAAACCAAAACCAAAACTGTGCGGTAGGATGTGGGGCCTGAACGTACTCTGGAGCTGGGAATAGACCAGAAACAGAGAGAGACGAGGTGGAGGTAGAAATGGACCCCAGAAAAGGAGGGGTGCACGCAGGATGTGCACACTGGGGTCGGGTTGGCAGCATCTGGAAACGGGCCTCCAGCAACCAGAGGAGGGGCCACACAGTGCTCCAGAGCCCTGGCCCTGGGTTCGGGTCTCTGCCCTGCTGTCACTTTGGACAAGTGACTTGACTACCTGAGGCTCAGGCCCCTGACTTCCCAGAGTCCTGAGGTGCTGGGCAAACAGGAGGTGCTCCAGGTGAGCTGAGGCTGGCTTCAACATGCCCTGTAGAAGGTTCTGGGTTTATGTTTGCCTTTGGTGCAGGCCCAGAAAAGCCAAGCGGCTTGCCCAGGGTCACCCGGTGAGAGCCAGGCACTCAGACACAATTATAAAGCCAAGGCTTCCTCCACCACTCCCACTAGCCTTTCTAGAGAGTTTCCTTCTGTTTGTGGAACTCAACAAAAGTGAGAGGACTCTGACGGGAAAACCAGAAGATTATAACCAGTGTTTAAACATGAGAGTTCAAACTCAAGCTGGCCCCACTCTGGATAGGACATGACACATTTCTGGCAGGTTATCCAGCTTTACCTTTCCTACAGAATGCAGCCCTGCCTCAAAAATCACCTTTCTCGTTTGACCTGTTTTACAGTTTTCCCAAACTTGTTTTTCCTTGTTGTCAGCAAACAGCCTCTTTAAATGCCACCCAGAACCTGCCAGAAGGGAGGGAGAGGGCTTGGTGGTTTTCTAGTTCACTGTCTTACCTCCAAGGGTGACAGGAAGTTGCCTCAAAAACAAAAGAAAAATTGGATACTATCCCACTATCTTACTTCATAGGACCGACTATAATGGGCAGGGATTCCAAACACAGTTAAGACTTGGTTATCTGGAACATGTAGGAAATGGTCCCTTCTGTTTAGTGTAGAAGGTTTTTCTAAGCATGTTACTCAACCTGAGAGGCATAAGGAAAAGACCTACAAATCTAACTACAAAACCCCAGAAACTTGTGGATGTAGAGGGCCCCCTACCCCAGAATCTCATCACCAATCAAAGCCAAATAGCAAACTGACTGCGGGAGGGTGTGATCTATGTAACAAATATCACAGACCAAAAACTATTATCCCTAATATGTAAAGAGCTCCAACAAATCAATAAGAACAAGCTTATAGAAAGAAGGACAGTTAACAGAAGAAAAGACACTTGCCCCCAATAAAAAGAAAATAAAACAGTGAAATATTTTCCATCTACCAAATTATATGAGTACAGCAAACGTCTCTCTAGTTCAACCATTCTGGATGGAACTTATCAAAATGTAACACAAATGGCCCTGCTTTCATACAGCAAGACAGTCACAGTTTTCTAAACCAGGCCATCATCAAAAAGAGTAATTGTGATAAAGGTGTGATCCAGTGACATTCCAGGCTCCTTCAACCCTTCTTCCTAAATTGCTCTCCATGTGTGTTGAGGATTTTAGGACAGCTCTGCATAATTTTTTAAAAAACCCCTCTGGACAACTGATAGTCATTTCCTCCTGCTTTCCCTGCAGGGCCTGGATTCTACTACAGACACTTGGAAAACAAAGAGCCAACTCTGGCAGCATCACCTGCAAAATAAGAGGAAACAGGCAGCAAGCAAGCAAGTATTCTACACATGACCTCTATGACAGTTCTGCCAGGGTCTCTGCCGTAGTTCAGATGACTGAGGTCACCTAGATGGCAGAACTCCCCTCAAGCCAGCAGTCACCATATGCCACCCAGAATCGGATCCATTTCCTATTTTTTTATGCCTCAATATAGTTGGAAAACCCCAGCCACTATGCTCTGAGCAAGACCACAGCACATGCATGTTTTGGAAATTTCCATCCAAGCTGCCCCTCAGTGCCCGCCTCTTCCCACAACCATCTCTTCCCATACATGATGCAACCAACGTTGGGCAACAGGGTGACAGAATCACCTCCGCCCTGCCCCCCCAACCCATTTCATCGCAGGAATAATTTTCCTTCCAGAACAAAAAGCATTCCGTTTTTAAGATACGCAGCTTCACTTCTAGCCTGTGTGATTCAGTGTGGGAATACCTGACCCAACCCATAAATACTTATCTGAAAAAGGAAGAACAGGATGCCTGGGTCATGATGCTAGGAGCCTGGTTTGGGGAGGTTCTATTTCAAAATCTTCTTTTTTTTTTTTTCAATAGCTGGATAATAAGGCTTTGTCATAAAACACATGGGGCAGATTAACTTTACAGATCCTGGGTTACAAGGATCACAATGGAGGCACTCAAATTACAGCTGATAGAGATGAATCATTTATTAATTCATGGGGTGTGTGTGTATGTTGGCTCAGTTTGCAATAAGGCCTGTTTTGAAGGATAAGAGCCCAGACAACGCCCATCTTCCTAAAACTAGTTCCCACTCTAAATTCTACTAGAAGGAAAGAACGTTTACAAAATGATTCAAAATGTTCCTTTTGGAGTTCCCTTCGTGGCTCAGCGGAAATGAATCTGACTAGTATCCATGAGGACGCAGGTTCGATCCCTGGCCTCGCTCAGTGGGTTAAGGATCTGGCATTGCTGTGAGCTGTGGTGTAGGGTGCAGACACAGCTCTGATCCCGTGTTGCTGTAGCTGTGGTGTAGGCTGGCAGCTTTAGCTCCGATTTGACCCCTAGCCTGGGAACCTCTATATGCCGCAGGTGCAGCCCTAACAAAGCAAAAAAAAAAGTTGTTTTTAAAAATCATCCCCATGGAGTTCTCTTTTGATGCAGTGGGTGAAGAATCTGGCATTGTTGCTGCAGGGGTTTGGGTCACTACCCTGGTGCAGGTTCGATCCCTGCCCCGGGAAATTTCACATGCCTTGGGTGTGCAGTCAAAAAATTAAATAATAGATAATAAAAAATAAAAGCACCCCCATGACATATCAACTTTCTTTGTCATTGTCCCTTTTGGCAAAAAAAACTAGCCTTAGGAGTTCCCTGGTTAGACCCCCTAGCCTGGGAACCTCCATATGCCGTGGTGCAGCTCTAAAAAAAGAAAAGAAAGAAATCGAAAGAGGGAAAAATGGTGATGAAGAGGGGGAATGTGTTGGCAAGGAGTTGGAGACCGAGGAGGAGGATGAAAAGGCAGAGGCCAAGGCTGAAAAGGAGGTGGAAGAGGCTGACTAAGTGAAGACCGGGTGGGGGGTGGGGGGGGCATGTAGAGAAGGAGCTATTGTGGGGCCATGCATTATATTTTACAAAGCTCTTTGTCAGGAGGGAGGAGGAGGAGGTAGAAGAGGAAGAGGAGGGGCTGCAGGAGGATGGCTAGAGAGAGAAAGAGAATCATTTGCCTCTGGAAATGCCTTTAACAAGCTTAGTGGGGACTGAGGAAGAGAGAGGGAACTTTATAAACTGTACTTATTTAAGCCCCAAACAGGTAATTCCCCAAGTTCCACAGGAAAGTCCCCTCATATATAGGACATTAACTGTTAGACATCAGGAAAGGGTTTGAGGAATGGGATGGAACTGATTTGAGGCTGAAAATGAATTAGCAGTTTATTAAAAACTAATTAAAAAGTGAGTACCATTAATAAGCATATCTACGGAAACCCCTTCTTTGGCCATTATAAAAGGTTTAAAGATTGGTATGTTTGTGTATGACTATGGGAGGGAGGGGGAGTTTTCAAATATAATTTAATCGGAAATGATTAAAGCCAAAATATTTTCTTCAAAAAAAAAAAAAAAAAGCGAACAGGAGTTCCCATCATGGTGCAGCAGAAATGAATCCGACTGGGAACCATGAGGTTGCGGGTTCGATCCCTGGCCTCACTCAGTGGGTTAAGCTCACTGCCGTGAGCTGTGGTGTAGGCCACAGACATGGTTCAGATCTGATGTTGCTGTGGCTGTGGCATAGGCTGGCAGCTGTAGCTTCAATTAGACTCCTAGCCTGGGAACCTCCATATGTCACGGGTATAGCCATAAAGAGCGAAAAGAAAAAGAAAAATAGGCAGAGAGGAAGGGATGGAGGCGAGAGAGGCGGAGAAAGAAGGCATAATCAATTGACTGATATGGGCAAAATGAGCAGGAACTTTCCTGTCATAAAATAAGGACTTCAAATGTAATCCTGACCACTAAAGTCTGATCTCTCAGGAGGGAGTGGAGGAAGGATTGCGGGGGAACAGCAGAGCAGAAAATGAATCATTTCTGAGCTAGGGGAAGTGTGAGCTGGCCACGTAATTCCAGGGGTGGAAAGCAGAGTTTTTATAGGACCCTGGAGAGGGCTGATCGGTTGTAATGACTTTTAAAAGTTCAGATCCAGTTAACACTATAACAATTATTTTTTAAAAAGCCCTTGGTGGGGGGCGGTGGTGCTGATACAAGTAACACTGTAAGAATGTAACACAAGGAGTTAACATCCATCCAGGCCATTTTTAAACTGAAACAATGAAACCTAAGACTAGAAGCCAACTGTTTCCATTCTAACAAGCTCACTGAAATAAGCACACTGTCATGCCAGATGAGGAAGTCCTGTCACTTCCCCTCCCCCGCAAACAGCCCGAAAAGGCCTTTTCTGCTCTGGAAGACTTGCTGCAGGGCTGGCCCCCTTCAAAGCCCCGCGGACCACTTAGTAGCTGAATGATTTATTCAAATCTCTTCACCACTCTGAATCTTGGTCTCCTCTTCTATAAAACGGCACCAATTCCTCCTAATTCATAAGGTCATGCTAAGGATTGGAAATGTGATAGTGGCTAGTTCAATGCTTGGCACTTGGGAGTCACTCAAAACAGGGATTACGCTAACTATGATGGGGACATGCATTATATTTTACAAAGCCCTTTGTCAGGCATTCTTTCCATTCCCTTTCAAGTTCCACATTGGCTGGGCACCTATGCTCTGCCAGGCGCATTGCTAGGGCCTGGGATGCGATTCACAATGGAGCCCTGTTCCTCCAAGCAGATGAGGAATGAGGGGTGCCAGGTGAGCCAGCAAGTGACAGAGTGGACGGTGGGGTCATTTCCCTCTTGCTTCTCCATCCTCTTTCCTCCAGCAGCAGAGGCCAGATCTCAGCCCCTAACCTCAGGGCTGGACTTTTCCAAACCCAGAGGATTAAGAGGGTCCAATCGGTATCACTGGGGGAACACAGCAGGTGGGCACCATTGGTCTGTTCTCTGCGCTGGCCCTTGGAAGGTATACATGAGAACTGCTCTGGCAGCCAGGCAGCTGGCTGGCCCCAAGCCCTGGCAGCTGTTCGCCAAGAGCCAGAGGCAGCTTTCTTGTGTAAGATCCTTGTTTCCCAAGAGCTGTGTGGCAAGAGGTGCCGTTTCTAAAGATCTAAGGCTGTCTTTACCACCTGTGCAAAAAGATGGAGTGATTCTGGGCACTGGATGCCACAATCATTTTGGATGGTCACCTCTATTGGCCCTCCTGGGAAGCCCAGCTTCCCGATTTTACAGTTGGGAGTGCAGGCTCAGAGAGGGAAAGAACTTAGGCATGGACACACAGCTGTGGCATCTTAAAACCAGCACTCAAACACAGGCTGGCTCTGCTTGATGCTAATGTCCATGTTTCTTCTTCCTTTTTTTTTTTCCTTTGGCCATGCCCATGGCATGCAGAAGTTCCCAAGCCAGGGACTGAACCCATGCCATAGTAGCAACCTGAGCCACGGCAGTGATAACTCCAGATCCTTAACCCACTGAACCACTAGGGAACTCCCCAATGTCCATGTTTCTTTCCATTCATCTATCTTGGATTTCAGCTCCTGAGCCTCTGCAGACAGCAGACCCAGGTTCAAAGTAACTTTTCCCCTCTAAGCCTCTAAAGCAGCCAACCAGTGGGCTGTGACACAGACAGACAGGATAACACAGTGTGGCCAGTGGCAGCCCTCTATTCAGGTGTTCCCCAGATCTTACAGGGCGAGGTGAGCTCATGAGGGACTCACCAGCATGGTGTCAGGCACACAGTGGGTGCTTCTCAAGGCTAATGAATCCTCACTCACTACTTGCAAACACACATCCAGCTGGTGAGAGGAGTCTGCAGGCCCTTTCTTTCTTTCCTTTAATTTTCTTTTTTTTTCCTTTTTTTTTTTTGCTTTTTAGGACTGCACCTGCAGCATATGGAAGTTCCAAGGTAGCAGGCAAATTGGAGCTGTAGCTGCCTGCCTACACCACAGTCACAGCAAATCGGAATCTGAGCCATGTCTGTGACCTACACCACAGCTCATGGCAACGCCTGATCCCCAACCGACTGAGTGAGGCCAGGGATGAAACCGACATCTTCGTGGATACTAGTTGGATTCCCTTCCACTGTGCCACAACAGGAATTCCAAGCAGGCCCTTTCAAAATTGCAAAACCCATTGCGGAAAGTGGCATCTCCCCAGCCCTCTGCAACTAAGTTGGTTCTTCCTCCCAGAAGTTTACTTCCGCTTCATACAGAATTCAGCTCTCAACACTCAACCAAAATGATAACTAACCTGATGCTGGACGGGGGTTAATACAGTTTCTTGTTTCCCTTTCTTGGGATATTCTATACAAAACCAAAGCTAAACATATATTTGTATCACCTTAAAAAATAAAAAGAAAGAAAAAGCATTGCAGAGATTTGGTAAGTGGTCCCAAGTCCCAAAAGGTGCTTGTTGCAATGGGAAAAATATATATATATTTTTTTTGTCTGGCCGCTCTGCAGCATATTGAGATCCCAAGCCAGGGATCAGATCCAAGCCACAGTTGCAGTAATGCCAGATCCTAACCCACTGTGCCAGCCTGGGGATTGAACCTGCCCAGCACTCCAGAGACACCACTGATCCTGTTGCACCACAGCAGGAACTCCGTGGATGAACAACTTCTTAAAGACCAAGGGGTGCAGGTGGAGTGGTTCTAAACAGTTAATGTGATGATAATTAAAGGAAAAAAGTGACCTATCTGGGGCCTCCCCACTGGATGACTTCCACACCCCAGTCATCAAATCTACATTCAAATAAGCAGGAGTCATAGGCCCAAGATGATTATAAGGCACACGGCTTGAAGGAAACCTGCCTATCTGGTCTGGGGTTCCCAGCATCTTGGATAAGTCACTGTGGAGCCAGCAGAACTCCTGGACTTCTTCAGTGGCCAAGCAGACTGGCTCCACTGGGGGTCTTCTCCTCGACAGACAGGAAGCCAGGAGAGCAGGCAGAACAAGGGCAAAGGCCCTGCAGAAGGAGTCCAACCCAAGTTCTGGCTCTATGGTCACTCACTGGCTGTGTGACCCTAAGCAAGTCACCTAACCTCTCTGCCTTGGTTTCTCTGGCTATAAAATAGGAAAATTCTCTGCTCTGGGCTGCCATTGCCCCTTCCCACCCACCCCCAAACAGAGCAAGCAAAGGACCAAAACGCTGCAAAAACCACACTTTCTGAGGTTACACTAGGGCTGTTTAATAAGTCAGATTTGTATGAGGCTCAATTCTATGGACATTCATTTAATTAAACTAAGAAGGCTGAAGGAAGTAAAATAACTCCGTGAATCTGAATCTGAATCTCAAGAACTGAGAAGTAGAAGTTATCATTTTCGGCCCCTGCACCTTTGGTTGTTCCCTAAACAGTGAGAGAAAGCAGGTGTCAACTCAAGCATCAATTCTTTTTTTTTTTTTTTTTTT